>OY992889.1:55646349-55681349 GCA_963921405.1 Cepaea hortensis | reverse complement strand
ATTACTTTGTTGCTGATTGTAATGTTTGGGTTGGCATGTAGTTTTATCAAAGCATTTGGTTAAAGCTCGTAATTTTCAGAAAACATTTCTTTACCACCACTTTGACCTTTGACAATCACATTTAACTGTTCTAATGAACGTTTATTGTACATAGGACCAATATAATACAGCTGTTACTTGTTTGGTAACATATCTTTTGTTCCTAGTTTCAGTACTGAACAGATTCAGTGTCAAACAAAACGTAGCTTGGACAAAACAAACATGGGTGGCGGAAAATGGGGAATATCACAGTGTCACAGTAATGCCTTAAATGTTGTTAATGGGGTAGCAGACATGTTGTATTGCAACGCAATGACACTACTTCGACGATATATAAGCCCATGGTAGATTTGGGAAGTCGCTTAAGACGATTAATTATCCCATGGCACTTAATCAATTAACATTGTTACAACATCCTGGTCCGGTGGTCACGCGTTCGATCATTATCGTGGCAGAAATTTCTTTCTTTTTTTTACTTTTTTTTTAAAAATTGAACGGGGCTTGCAGGTCAACCCAGCCTAAAATAGGTAGCAGGAAATGTCCTGGTAAGTCAAGGCCACACTCGTGATATTGACGACAGCACGAACCTTTGAACGATTGGTCCACACAAATATGAGGCTAGCACCATATACCCAATAGACGTGAATGACGCGGAAAAGAGTCTTTTACTGTATGTAGCTTTAAGGCCGAAGTAGTTAAGGCGCCTGGTTCGCGCACCGAAGGTTGTCGGCCCACTCCCGAATTCCGTCAATTGGCTAGTCACCTTAATTTTCTCGGAGAATACTGGGGGGGGGGGGGGAAGAAGGGAGGTGTCATCGCTGGAACTACGGAGGTTGTGCTCTGTGTGACGCTTTCGGCAGACCACTTTGTGGACAGAGACAGAGTCATATGGAGATAAAACACGGTGCAATGAAGTTGCATCTTTTGCCTTTAACCCTGTGAGCCCCCTTCCTTAACAAAAAGCAGCATCCAACACCACTTATTAGTTATCCTCTATTGAGAGCTAGCCTCATCATCATCACCACCACCACCACCATCATCATCATCATCATCATCATCATCATCATCATCATCATCATCATCATCATCATCATCATCATCATCATCATCATCATCATCATCTTCTAGTTTTGCCGCCAAGCATCGCAGGGAAAATTGGGAGCTATCATTAGTCCAAATAAACATTTGTTGGGTCAGATGGTTAATAACTCTGGCTACAGGTAACACTTTTGTTATTCTGCCATAATCGTCCAGTATCGAAATACTGATTCCCGACAACGCAGCCATGTTGTCATTTGCATGTCGCGAGTTCAAATGCAATACCCCCGAGACAATTTTGTCCTGCTGTCTAGTATGTCCTATGAAATACGCCCCCTTGTCATCTCTAACAGCCAACCAATACCTATGAAGTTATATCTGTTGTCTATAAATGCAGCTTGGCATGCACCAACAATTTCCTTACCCGCTATATTTACCGCAGCGCTCCCCGGGAACCGTCGCCCTAGGACCAGCAAACCGTCTCTGCTTTCGCTCTATAGCTGTGATCAGTCGGATCACTTTCCCCGACTGCGCACGCGCGGTCACACTAGTTCTTCCGTCATCTACACCACAAACCGTTTCTGTGTAAACAAAAACACTGGAGGGACGAATGAATGGTGAGGCAATTACATTAATGGAGGAGACGCCACTAAGTGAGCCTCTCGCGAGGTTTAATCGCTAAACGAGGCATGAGTGAAATAGACAGTAGAAAGAAATTACGCGCCTACTGCAACAATATAGTCGGAGGGTAGGGTGGGAGAAATTCAATAAAGGGGAAGTGAAGGCAGACATTCTAAAAAATGCAGAGCAATTTTTCAATACTTGTGCGCGAAAATTGTATTCAAAATGCATTAAATTAATTTGAAAACGTTAATCAAGACACGAAATTTGCACAATGAAAGAATGAAAACGAAAAGGGACAGGCATGGAGGGTAAAATATTGAGAGAGAGGGGATTTATATATTTTTATTTTATAGACAAGTGTTTGAGGGGTCTAGGACTTCGGTACAAGGCCGCACAGACAGATAGACAGACAGGCAGGCAAGTATACAGGCATAAAGACAGGCAGATGTTCGTATAGACAAGCAGGCGCACAGACAGATAGACAGACAGGCAGGCAAGTATACAGGCATAAAGACAGGCAGATATTCGTATAGACAAGCAGGCGCACAGACATACATATAGACTGACAAACAATCAGACAGACAGATAAAGCTAGATAAATGGATTCATGGAGAGACAGACAGACAGACAGATAGACAGACAGACAGACAGACAGACAGACAGACAGAGACAGATATAAGGTAGATAGATAGATAGATAGATAGATAGATAGATAGATAGATAGATAGATAGATAGATAGATAGATAAATAGATAGATAGATAGATAGACAGACAGACAGGCAGTCAGACAGACAGAAAGACAGACAGACAGACAGACAGACAGACAGACGGACGGACAGACAGTCGGACGGACGGACAGACAGACAGACAGACAGACAGATATAAAGTAGATAGATAGATAGATAGATAGATAGATAGATAGATAGATAGATAGATAGATAGATAGATAGATAGACAGACAGTCAGACAGTCAGACAGACAGACAGACAGACAGACAGACAGACAGACAGACAGACAGACAGACTGACTGACTGATAGACGGACGGACGGACAGACAGTCGGACGGACGGACAGACAGACAGACAGACAGACGGACGGACGGACGGACGGACGGATGGGACTGGGTGGGTGGGTGGGTGGGTGGATGGATGGATGGATGGATGGATGGATGGATGGATGGATGGATAGATAGATAGATAGATAGATAGATAGATAGATAGATAGATAGATAGATAGATAGATAGATAGATAGATAAATTGTACACAAGTATGCCGAAGTTAGATATGCCTATCTCTTAGTCACAGCGTTGCATAAGTAGGTGTGACACCACAAGAGTTAGTTACAAAAGAAAAGTTACTTGCATTATCCTTTACAGGGCGTCGCAGTCAACACCAGAATTATTTTACTGTTGTGCTGCTAATCACTGCTCCATAGCGGCTCCCTTACCATAATTATACATGCTATAAACCACGATATCTCCATAAGTACTCCACTCTTCCCCCATAGAACACAGTCAGGAAATCTCAGCACAGATCACGAACTCCACAGCACGGACGAGGATCCAGATATATGTATAACATAATCACACATGGTATAAATATTTGTGGGTAGCTTGACTTATTTACAACTTTTGCCAAGGCAGCGGCCTACCCGGTCTGTCCTTGTGTATTCCCAACTGCGGAGTTATGTTGTTTATGCGAAACCACCTTCGAGTTGTTCGCCCTTGTTCGAGAAGTCTATACGTCCGATCGCCAACCCCTGGACCATGAGGATGTTTATATCATATTACTTATTTTGTTTTTAAACACCTGGTCTTCTTGGGCCAGAGCCGGACGGCGTAACCTGTGACCTACTTTGCACTACGGAAAGGAGGTGGAAAGAAGAAGAAGAAGAAGAAGAAGAAGAAGAAGAAGAAGAAGAAGAAGAAGAAGAAGAAGAAGAAGAAGAAGATTCTGCAAGTGATATCGGACTGTAACCTCTTGATACATAAGCAGAGGGTAAACATGTACTCCTCCCCGTGTCTCTTCAACGGCACTGTTACTTAGTTGATCGCGTGTGTATTGGCAGGAACACAAACTGCATTTGTATATGATTACATTCGCACAATTTTGTTCTGCTTATTCAGATATCCAACCAGGATTTAACGACCAAGTCCAGACTGCTTTAGGTCTCTTCAGCAATCCAATTTTATGATTGTCCTGGTCACAAATTGTATAGAGTCGACGGCTTTCATCCTAAACAAAGCCTTAGATATCCGCGCTGCAGTGGCATTCTGGGACTGATCCCATTTTCACAATATGGCGACAGACAGGCCAAAGAGTTTTGCTCGTGCTGTCGGTAGCGACACCTCCTCTTTTTTCCGGTCGATTGGAGAGATTAAATCTACTCCGGCGGAAACTCGTCAAATTGGCCATAAGAACTGCTCGTGCTCTACTCTCGTAAGCTGCTAGTTGGATGGTGTCTCACGTGAGCAACCGCCGTGCTGGGTACCATAACGATGAGCAGCTCTTCGTAACATGGTCGTGCTTTTGCTCGGAAAGTAAATTCGGGTAATTTATCTGTGGAGAAATCCCGGAACTACTGTATGAGCGCCCACACATCGCTCTGATGTTCACTTATTTATGCCGTCGCGTCACGTTCAATGATTTATACTTTTTGATTCGTAAATTGTAAAATGTGTGTGGTCCGCAATTGAGTCCATGCGCCCGAACTTAATGTCTTGATACTTTTCAAGTGTAATGTTTATGATACCGAAAAAACATTCTGCCGAACTTAATGTCTTGATACTTTTCAAGTGTAATGTTTATAATACCTAGAATAGAAGAACTAACATGGTGTGACAGAATCACCCAGGCGAAGCTTATGGAGAGAAACAGAGACATTCCAGCGAATTAAAATGTTAGGAAGAGACGCTGAGGCAAGAAAGGACACACATTGATGAAACCTGAAAATAGTATAACTAGAAAGTGCTCTTCCTGGGACCCCTAAGCCAAAACAAACCTAAAAATACACAGAGAAGTAAATTAGAAACGGAGATGAAGTTGATGTTTCACTGGAGATACTTTATTCTATCACAACTACTCATTACCAACTGTTTTTGTTTTCTCTGATACCACTTCTGTTCTTTCTCGTGCAATATTTTTGCTTTTTATGTATGTGGGATTATTCGTTTCTACTTTATTTGCTTTTAATTTTCTCGTTCTTATATTACCACAAAGTTTCCTCTGTGATATATCTCTGCTTCTTGTATTTTGTGTAAATGGGCTTTTACTTTTGTTTTAATCTAACCATCTTTGTAGTGTTACGATGTGATTAATCTGGTTCCTGTAGTTACCATTGGGTGGGGGGCCAACTGTCGAACCCTTTTGGATGTAGTCCAAATAGTGTGATTATGACTGAAAGACTTTCTTTTTCTGGCACGATTCTATTAGTTTTTCTCCGCTCTTATTTCTATGCCCAATACCAGACGAGGATCACACCATTTCTGTTTTCTCCGTTCATTCAACGAACGGAAGAATTTTCACTGTGAACCTTATCCTAATGCAAGGATATGCAACCTAAAGATTAAACGTCATGACAGGGCAGACAAGTCCATAAACCTTGGTCGGCTACTGGTCTAGGATCGAAGCTCTGACAGGTGAGCAGTTAGAGCATTGCTTTGCTGATCCGGCAGCTTTTTCAGCTTGTCTTGTTCCACACGTATTGGTGTTACCTTTCCTCTGGAATAAACTAGACAGGCCGAAAGAGGGATCATGCTGCATGGGCAACACATAGTCTCTATACTTTAGCCCAGGTTTTGTTCTATGGAGAGGTTATTATGCTGCTTCTTCCACAATAACCATCGTCTGTCATGACGGCAGGGTGAGAGCACTGTAGCAAAGACAGTGTATCATACCACGCCTAATCGTTCTTTCTCTGGCCATCTGCTATAGTGCCTTCCCCGTCTTTCCCGTATTATTCACGCACTCTAGATATCTCTTCCAGATATTTATATGTCTGTCTACATTTATTTTGCCTTGTGGATCCTAGAATGTACGAGGAGGATTCAAATGAAAACCTTAAATGTTGTTTTGTTTGCGTTTGTGTGTGCGTGTGAACAGATTCTGATAAAGTAAAGAACAAATATATCATTTTTAGATGTAGTTACCACAGCGTTCAATGTTAAGTTCTTGGGTTCCCGTAGAAACAAATTCTCTTGGTCGTGTGTGTAACCATTCATGCACCACCTGCTGTACCGCTTCATCGGACCGATACGTTTTGAAACTTCCTACTCCACTCCATCAGCATACTGGACCTTCATTCGCCAATGAAATTCTATAGGTTTAACCCAGCCACTCACAAAATGAAACAACAACCAAAAAAAAAAAAAAAAAACGCTGCTACTCTTTTGTGCATGTCAACAGCGGGGCGGCAATCTTTAAATTGCCCTTTTGACTTCACCGTTTTCGTTTGCACCATTAGGTCACGTGCTTAACACTCTTGATATCCTTAACAACAATACTGACAAGTTACAATATAATGACATGGTTATTGTACGTTCCATCATACTTTTAAGGATTTGATTAGCAGTCCCCTGGTATATACAAGCAAGGAAGAAAACCACATTTCCTTTCTTCCAATGCCAACGCATGGTGGAAACAACAAGCTGGTTCACATTTGTTGTTTCATGTACACCTAAGGTCTCTGCCGGGAAAATGTGCTAACAAAGTATTTTTATTACTGTAGATCTGTGGGGAATTTTTAGCGTCCCAGGCCGGCACTACCCGAGCTGTGTCGAGCTTAATGCCCATTCACACCCGAGAGATCTCGCCATCTGATCAAGGCCATAAATTTGCTATCACAGTTTTACAGTGTATCTTAAACTATTGTGATCGTCAGCTGCAGCCGGTGCGTCATTATCCATTCAAATAAACCAAGTTTAAGGTAAACATAACATTTGATGTAGGCAATATGAACTATGTTAAAATAGGCCAAGTTTAAGAAAACATAACATTTGATGTAGGCAAAATGAACACATTTTAAATAAGCCAAGTTTTAAAAAATAAATAAAAATACATACTATTTGATGAAGGCAAAAGGGACAGCATTTTAAAAAGCCCGATTTAAGGAGAAACCTAACATTTTACTTAGACAAAATGAACAAGTTTCAATTAAACCAAGTATAAGGAGTTTGATGTGTGCAAAGTAAACATCTTTCAAATAAGACAAGTTTGAGTAAAACATAACATTTCATGCAGGCATAGTGAGCAACATAAAAGAAAAAAGTTTAAGATAAACATAGCATTTAATGTTGACAAAATAAACAACCTTCACATACGCTAGTGTAAGAAAAATTTACAACTTTCAAATATGAGGCGGTTGAGGGGGATAAGAACGGAAAAATGGGGGAAGGGGGTATAATTTCAAGTTGAGAAACATGCAAACAAATGGAGCATTAAAAAAAAAAAAAATTAAAATAAAAGATGAAGTAGACACACTGATGTAAAAAAAAAAAAAAAAAAAAAAAAAAAAAAAAAAAAAAAACACACACACACACACAATGAAGCAAAATAAAATAAAACAAGTTTAAGCTAAAATAAATGTAATTATAAGTAGTTAAACTGAAGCCTTGAAGAGATTAGAACAAGAATCGCTATGGCCATCTTTTGGAAGATGAAAAACATACTGACCAATAAAAAGATGTCAATTACAACGAGAAATAGAGTGTTGAGGTGCTACATATAACCTTTGCTTTTGTATGGATGTGAAGCGTGGACAATGAACAGACAAGCTGAAAAACATCTGATGGCTGTAGAAATGTGGTTTTTGAGGAAAATGCAAAGAATACCGTGGACAGACAGAAAAACGAATGACAAAGTCCTATACAAGAAACAAATGAAAACCGTAAACTGGTTAAAGAAATTAGACGTAGACAGTCACAATTCTTTGGTCTCGTTATGAGAAAAAATACATTGGAGAACTTGGTGACAACTGGCAAGATCGAGGGGAAGAAAACGAGGGGAGAACAGAGAAGTAAATACCTGGATGGCTTGGCCACGTTGTATGGTCGAGACAAGAATACTGAGCTGATCCCCGACTCTGGTGATCGAGTGAGATGGCAAAACATGACCGCCCAAGCTTACCGGCATGGCATATGATGATGATGATAGAATGGTTTGGACAACAATAGTTTTAAAACAGTTAGCTGCATTTCCGTTACAGAACGTCGCAGCCAATCCTGGTCTTTTTTGGCTGTTTGTGATTTCTTGGCAAGATTACGTTCAGTAGTTTGCCACAGATTCCTAAACGACCATAAATCATACCATTGAATGAAAACCAGCGCAAAGCTGTCTGATTTCAAATCTCGCGCAGCCGTTGTATCTTTGCGGGATTGTGAATTGCATTCGCAACGCCTTCGCCACGGCGACGGACCAACCATAACAAAGAAGAGATTATGAGCTCACATTTCTCACGAGAAAGGAATAGCTGTATTTATTGCCCTTGATCTGGTCGCGTATTCACTACTACGCTAGCATCCACTCTGCAGGAGGTGGGGGTAGCGGAATGGCTATCACGTAGTGTGTTCGAATCCAAGCTGGGTGGGGATTAAACAAACAAGCAATTGGCCTGGGCTCCCAGGTCGGCTCAAGCTAAAACATGCACCAGGAAATGTTCTGGCAATTAAAGGACTCAGGCGTGATACTAATCCCAGCTCACGCCGTGTGTCAATTAGTCTTTAAAACATGGGGGTTACCATCATATACCCAAGGCCTCATAGCGTGGAAACGGATCTCTTATTAGTTTAGTTTAGTCGACGGATCAACATCACTGCAAACGGGTGTAACCCATACGTACTCCGTTCTACTCCTAACTCAAGCCTGAGGCCGGAGAATCACAGCTCGGTGCACGAACTCCGTAGCACCGGCGAGGGTCCTGAAAATACTTTGGGTAGATTTTTAACTCGAAATTTTGCCCGGGCAGCGCCACTAGGCATCTCTTTTTCGATTTCCAACTGCCAAGGAATTTTTTACGTGCGCAACAATACACACGGGCGTCCGATCTCACTACCCAGAGACCAGGGGACATTTTGTTACTAGAAGTCCACGTGAAAAAATTTCGGCCCTCATCGGGGCTTGAATCCGGGACCTCCAGCACTCGAGGCGGACACCATACCTTGAGACCACTCAGCTACCTCTTGCTTCAATTTCCTATCCTTTATGGGCATTGGGTTGCAGTTTGTTGTTAATGGATTACCTAAACCTGTGGAGACAGCATGACCAGCCCAGATCTAATCTCTGCCAGTCCCTGTGTACTGTGCTGAACCATCACCTGGGTACATAGTAACATGCTTATCACAGATGTGAAGTTTCAGTACTGATCTTGAACACCCAGATAGTTTTAGTGGTTACAGAGGGAAAGGATAGCCATGCAATACAATCCCCGCAGATATCGTACTTCGGTGCTGAGAGGGGATGTCAATTTCAACACTGGCTTCACACCGTCAGATGCAAGCCATGTTTGTTTCAGGGCTGAAATGAGATAAACGCCAATGTGTCGGACCTAGCGTTACAAGCCAGGCTTTCAGAGGATGCATCAACCACCCAACCAACCAACTAATGAGCCATCCAACGAGCCAACTAACCAACTAACCAACCAACCAACCAACCAACTAACCAAACAACCAACCAACCAACTAACCAACCAGTCAACTAGCCAACTAGCCAGCCAACCAGCCAGCATGCCAGCAAGCCAACCAACCAACCAACGAACCAACCAAAAAACCAGCCAACCAACCAGTCAAACAGCCAGCCTATCAGCTAGCCAACCAGCCAGCCAGTCCGCCAACCAACCTACTAACTAACCAACCTACCAACCAACCAACCTACCAACCAACCAACCAGCCAACCAGCCAACCAACCAGTCAAACAGCCAGCCGATCAGCTAGCCAACCAATCAACCAGCCAGCCAGCCAACCAATCAACCGCTTAAGTGATAATAATGACAGTTATGATGATAGCACATGAAATCAAAAAGAACCTTTGTTACCTAGCAGTCCTTATATGTATTGTTGCTTGATACTTATTCATATTTCTCGAGCCTAGTGTGAAAAAAAACAAAAAACAACAAGATAAGAACAAAGTAATTGGTTTATCGAACTTCATAACAATTAGTGAACTTGTTCATACCCACTATGTGCAAACTATGAACTTGCAGTATGGTCTACAGCTAATTTTCTCATTATAAAGAGTCAAATCTTTGTCCACAAGCAGAAACCCGTCACGAACATTCGCAATAAACTTTCCGACCCCGTGTCACACGCCGTATGCGAGCAGTTCTGAAACTTTAATTTTCTTTTGCTTTCATTTCTGAAATCTTATTGAGGGAGATGGTGCTCGATTTCATGTGAGTATAGCAGTACAGGCGGTAGGTAGAAAGCCCATAAATTACTCCGGCGATGAAAGATGAAGATAGGAGTAGAATGAGAAACTCGATAAGCGTGAAAAGGCAGATATATCGCGTATGAGAATAGTATCGATGGAAATGCAGATAACAAGTGTTAATGCGACACCCATGTGAACCGAGATTTCCTCTGCTTCTTCTCTCCGAACACATGTCATTTAGGTTTGGAGAAAACTTTCGTGACATGATCCAATCGAGGGAACACACACATAGGCAGCCAACGGTATTCGAGTTGCTTTAAATGTATACCTTCTGATCCTGCATCAGCTGACATCTCAGTGTATTGTTGTTGTTGTTTTTGATGTTGCACTGGCATTGGCATTCGGTCCTGTGAATCTTGTAAAAGGTTTGCATTTGTCGTGATGGGGTTAGGATGGAGGCTTTTCTCAAGACCCAGCACCACAGGGATCATGGATTCTCTAATACCGGTCGGTAACTATTGCTTTCAGTTTTTATGTTGTCTGGTGCGTTCTCTCACATCCTTACCCCTACTTCTATGAGCGTCAAACAATACGTTTGTATTTATTTATGCATATCTTAGTGACCTCAAACAAACAATTTGCCTGGGCAAATTCTCTCCGTCTGGGCGCATGGACCTCAGAGCCACATATGTTAACCCCGGGACTGCCACAGGGATCTGCAGTCTCACCGGTGCTCTTTAATGTGTATACGAGCAAGATTGCAAACCTAGAAGCACCAGGGGTTGTAAGAATACTAACATTTGCAAATGATATTCTTGCATATAGGCAGGGGAGAGATAGGGAGCAAACAGCCCAGGAGTTACAGGCGACAGTAGATAAAGTGATTGACTGGTGCACAGAAATGAGTGCTGTCATCCACCCAGAAAAGGCGGCTGTTTTGTGGTGCTCTCTGGACAACAGGATTGTAAGAGCTGATGTCCCAAGCCTCACGATAGATGGTAGAAATGTCAGCAGAGAGAACAAACTGAAGTATCTGGGGATCACATTTGACAGGAGCCTATCCTTCAAGGACCATGTGGAGACGGTCGTGACAAGATCTCAAAAGGGACTCAATGCACTTAAAACTATGGCTGCAATGGACACAGAGCAGAGAATGCTTTTCACACTATACCAGCACTTGATCCTCTCAGTAATTGATTATGGATTAGGTCTGCTCACTGTCTCAGAGAGTCAGCTGGTGAAGTTAGAGCGCATACAGAACGAAGCTATGCGGGTCATTCTGGGATGCACTAGAGACACCCCAGTAGTGTGTATGCGTTACATCCTTGGTCTGCCGACTGTTGCTGGGAGGCTCAAGGTGATGCAGGCGAAGGCATACCTCAGAGTAGCTGCAGACACAGAACACCCACTGCATGAGGCGCTGGACGCAGTTAAGGGTCAGCGACTGATAAGAGAGAAATCATGGATGGCTCAGGCGGAGGATACGATCAGACAGGTGTGCCCCTTGGAGAACATTAGGCGTGAAGAGGAGTGGGTCAGAGTTCCAGCGGAGCAGTCAGACTTGTGCAGAGTTATAATCACATTAAGCAGGGAGTGCAGGGAGTGGCCAGCAGGGGCCACAGAAGTGGAAATCCAGCAACTAATTCAGGACAATGCTCACTCGAGTGATGTGATTATCTCAACAGATGGTTCGGTGTCAAGAGGTGAGAGAAGTGGCTGGGGGTTCATAGCCAAAGCTAATGGTCGATGTTTGAGGCAGGAGAGCCTGGCATATGATACCACAACATCCAGCTTAAGAATGGAAGTGGAGGCAGTCACTGCGGCTCTCCGCTGGATGGAGAATACGACACACACACACATCGTGATTGTAACTGACTCAGAAAGCATGCTGACGAGGGTGAGGACGGGCAGACTTCGTGCGGAGTGGCTTGCTTCGCTTCGGAGGTCACGGGTGACAAGCATCACCTGGATCTTTTCTCCGGGACACGCCGGTGTGCTGGGAAATGAACAGGCGGACAGATTGGCTGGCTCTGCAGAACTTGGTGGAGTATTGATACATGACAAGGCAGACGTGGTTGCGGTCTTGTGGGAGCACGTGCACACCTCGGAGGAGCAAATGGATTACCATGGTCTGGCAAGAATGAGACAATGAGGAGTGACGAAGGGATCTGGCCGACGCTCAACGCTCAGAGGAAAGGCGAGACGGACTTATAATCAGATTGCTACTGATACTATTAGTGTTGGAACTCGTCGCTGGCTGCTGAGGATGGGGACGGAACACTTATGGGAATGCCCCGAATGCTGTGATGTCGATTCCTAAATCAATAAATCAATCAATTAGTGACCTCAAAGGGTTCTGCAGTTGATATTTAAACTGCGACTTGATAACCACAACAACAATCGAGTATGTTACCGTTTACCTTTTTGGTTCAATCCCCAGAAGAGGCCGAATTATTTTTTCAATATCATAGCTATGGGGTCGATCCAACCTCATAATAACGGGTGACACATAGTTTTCAGAGTTTTCTGGGAATTGTTTGGGAAGCCATGGCGACGGGGAATGGAACGGACTACTCCACCTCATATGTCGTGGCCTAGAATAGGCAAAGGCCGAACACTTCACACCCCAGTGGCAGCATCTGCTATCATCATCATCATATTCGTCATTTGACCTGCCTACTGGCGTAGGCGTCCATGCATCTCCACAGATCTCGGTTCCTGGTGTTTGATCAGTGCCAAATTGCTGCTGACAGGGTTGTTCCATAAATTATAAACGTGTAAAAATCCAACACAATGTAAGCTCGGCTCGCTTCATTAACTTCAACAGCAATGTGAACAAAAATGGAGAAGATTGGATTCGTAGACGATAGTCGATCAAAACTGCCGTTTAATATTTCTGTAGCATGCAAGGATTTAACGTGTCCCGTAATTACTATTAGCACCTGCTGGGCCTGTTATACCAGGTCCGCAGCAAGTCTTATTTACAGCTGATAGCAATTCTAAAGTTCACCCACCTTGGTATTGCAACTGTTTACTATCTGTCCCTTACTCTCCTTCTCTCTCTCCATCGTTGACGATTCTTGCCGCTCTGTAGAATACAGCTATTTCCTTACACCGTCGGTTCATTTATTCGTGGCGATATTCTGCATCATGTTGCTAACTATCTTTCTTGTCAGTCAGTAATATTCCGCCACTGATTCAATGCCAAGTAACCATCAGTCCAGTTCGTTTTAAAGACATCCAGAATTGCACTGCCTTCTTGTATACATGTCCCCATAAGTCTGCCGTTGTTGGGCTAATCGCTCTGTGACGTTTGTCGTGTTTCTAATGCGTCTCTTAGTTTTCTCTCGTATTTGGCGTCGAGAATTTTCTCTAATTTATATGACGCCAGTCTTGTTTGCACTGACTCTATGGCAATCAGTTCTGTTGATGATATTCCTCCACGCCACCGCCCAACCCACCAAGCATCATTTCTCTCTGCTATTTGACAACAGATTCTTGCCATTTTCCTCATCAGATGCCTTCATCGAAATATTCTGCATCCGAATCTGTCATTCACATCATTAGTTCACTGAAAGTTCTTTGAAACAAACCCATTGTTGCAGTTGTTCAACTCACATACATTTCACCAGAGAGCTTCTAGTTTTTTTTTTTTTTTTTTTAAACAGTGAAGATGTAGAAATTGAGGTAAAACAACTTGCTTTGAATTAAGCTATGGTAAGAACCCGAAGAATTAGAATTTAACATATTTAAGATCACGGCATTATGAGATATGATGATCATTACTCTTTCCCACAGCTTACTCCTTTCACATAAATCTCCGTTACCAATTCGACCCTAGAGCCCTTGAAGATCAGAACAAAGTTGCCACAACAGCAGCAAAAAAAAAAAAAAGAAAGAAAGAAAAAAAGAAACTCAGATAGGTGTATATTTAAGGCAGAGCACTACCGACTACACCACCAACAGCGATAAAGCTCTGGCAGATATACACCTCTCTGCAGATTACTACAAACTATACCACCACAGTTTCTGAAGGCACCTACATATACAGATTAATATGTAATAATAGTAGAAACAGAAAAAAAACATGTTCTTTGGAAAGCAATAACAGTATGAAACCAATGACATACCCCCCCCCCCCTCCCCCCCCCCCCCCCCCACACCACTACCCAGACAGTAAAAAAAAATAGTAACGGACACTCTTACACGCCTCATGAGCATTGGGCATGCTTTATATTTATTCAGTTATACCGTAGACAATCAAAATATCGCACTCTCTTGGCTTCTTTTTTGGAAAGTTTTTATTCAGTGACCTTGTTACTTTCCACCTCTGTCCACTAGACAATGAGCTAGACGCTCTTCGCACGGAAGTACCTCAATCCAGTGATCCAGTGAGTCACCTGACCAACCTAGTCCTGAGCCCAACAAGTCCGTGTGAATCATGTCCTAGTTACATCCCAGTATGCCTCCCCCAGATGTGATATTCCAGTGTCAGTAGTTCGTACCTCGCGGGTTTCTTACCTTTGGAGGGGAAGGACAGCTCGTCAACACACTCCTTGTGTAGGTGGTACTTTGGTATGTAATTCACACGCAAAATTTACTCCATAACTATTATAAATAGTGTGTATGGATTACGCTTGAGTTCAAAGCGAGCGAGCGCACTATATATATATATATATATATATATATATATATATATATATATATATATATATATATATATATATATATATATATATATATCACTTGGAATCAGCGACTGGCAAGAGAAGGTCAACCAGAGAGACAAATGGAGACGGCTTGTATCTGCACCAAAGAACCTCAATGGCTCGGAATGCTGAATAAGAATATATATATATATATATATATATATATATATATATATATATATATATATATATATATATATATATATATATATATATATATATATATATATATATTGTGTGTGTTAAACGATGTACTTTACACTATGTGTGTTACGCTATACATGTTACGCCATACTCGCTACACTATACATGTTACGCTTTATATCTTGCGCTATACATGTTACGCTATAGAGGTTTCACCTCGCATTTTAATGTTATACATATGCTTGTGTTTGACAGAGTACAACATGAACGATTAATTACACGCCTTCAAGATATAGGAGTAGACGGAAGGGACATCAGACTTATTAGTAACTTGTACTGGGAACAAGTAGCAACAATTAGATACGGAAATAATTATACATTGCCCATAGAGATCAAAAGAGTACGATAGGATTTTGAGTTGTACCCAAGCCTCTTCAACTTATAAACAGAAATAATTTTTCAATAAGTCGAACAGCAAGGATTTAACTTCAATGGAAAAATCATAAACAATGTTAGGTATGCCGATGATACAGTGTTACTATCAGAAAACGAACAAGAGCTACAAAACCTAGCGGAACAAGTAAACAGGCATAGTGCAGAATGTGGCTTAAATAGTAACATCCAAAAACGAAAACTATAATAATTATCAGTGGGGAAGGAAAGGTCACCAATGAACACAACAGTAAACGAGGAGATACTAGAACAAGTAACAAGTTTCTCCTATCTTGGACATGTAATAACAGATGATGGCAGAAGTGAAACAGAAATCAAAAGGAGAATAGGAATGACCAAGAATGTTTTTGACAACCTGAGATTATTATTAACATTTAGAGAGATTAACAACGCATTAAAACTGAGAATTGCCAAATCGTATGCATATTCAACACAACTTTATGTCGCGGAAGTCTTGACATTGAACAAGCGATTAGAAAGTCGAACAGAGGCCCTGGAGTTGTGAACATACAGATGAATATGTCGTATTTCACGGAAACAAAAACAATCACACACAGAGGTTCTAGAAAAACTGGGATTGAAAAGAGTTAATGAAAGAAATAAAGCAGAGGCAAGTGAAATATTTCGACCGCGTTAAAAGACATAACACTTATAAGAACCATACTGGAGGGTTAGGTTGAAGGCAAGCGAGCAAGAGGTAGACAACGATACAAAAGGGAAGATAACATAAAAAGATGGACGAACAGTAGTCTGGCAGAATGTATAATCAAGGCGAGAGACAGACAGTGTTAGAGATCCATTGCAGCTAACCTTCATTGTGGAGACGGCAACTGATTGATTGATATGTTTGTTGTAACTCCTCATGTCCCAGTCTATTGTTGTAGACATCATATAATTTCTATCCCCAAGAAGTATGTGACACCGCGTTGTGATTTTCACTACTTCATGTTTAAACACATATTACTGTAAGTAATACCTTTTGTTTGAGATAGAAGAAATTAAGACCTGGCACTGCGTGTATATATATGTGTGTGTGTGTTTATATATATATTACGGATTAACGTACGGGCAAACTGATACACTGGCAGGCGCACACACACACATTCACTCACACACTAAACACATAATTCATAACACACACTTCACATAAACTTAGCAGATTATTTTGTTTTAAATTACAATGAAGACACAATTTACTGCCTGATATATATCGCTGCATCTAGTCGGATGCATACTGCACAAATCACACAACATTAACTAAAGTAACAAGATTGAAACCATCTAGCCCAGTGTTTCCCAACGTGGGGCCAACGCCCCACAGGGGGGCAATTTGACTGTTAAGGGGGGCAATTCGAGAATGGAAGAAATCGGCTGAATATAACAAAACGGGGAGACTTGAGACTGAAGTTAACTAAATTGGAACCTGACATAAGATCTCTTTGCAGCAAGCATCAAGCGCAAGGATCTCACTAAATTTAAATAATAAATAATTACTAATAATTAAAATAATATAGAAAAATCTTTCATTAAAATTATTTTGTACATGAATTTCAGTTCTCCGTTATATGTTTTGAAAATTTACTTACTGTGTTTGCTCAATAATTACCTAGTGATTTCTTCCTAAAGCCTATCATTCAAGTTCCTTTAGTGAACATTTCAATTTTTGAATATTAAAAATAATGTATATGTTGAGGGGGGGGGGGGGCATGGGGCGGGGGAGGGAGGCAATATGAATTTTAGAAAGGCTTAAGTGGGGCATGGTACAAAAAAGGTTGGGAAACACTGATCTAGCCTGTGAATGCTGTTTATTATCTGTCGTTTTGCGGATATGGGTGTATATCACTATATGGATGTTTCAGTAAGGCTGATAGTTGATATGTAAGTGTACTAGCTTTTTTGACATCTGATTTCGATTTCTCTGTCCAATCTGCCATCTTCTGTGATCATACTTCCAAGATATTTGAATTCTTTATCTTATTTCAGAGTTGTGCTACTTATATGTATACTTAGTGGGCCCAGCGATCTGCTAACATGCATTACTTCGGTTTTGGCTGTGTTTATACTCATATTGTATCCGCTGCATGTTGAACTCAGATTATTAATATGATTTTGTAGTCTGCCCTCATCGCTTATACAACAGACACTGATCATCTGCAAATAGAAGTTCATTTATTTCCTGTTGATCAGTTGTTTCATCTGGAGTAAAGAGTTCTAAATTTTCTGAATCTGTTCTGTCAAGACTTGCTTCTTTGGATATTCTGTCCATGTAGACATTAAATAGCAGAGGAGAGAGCACACATCCCTGCCTCACTCCTGTATTGACTGTGAACATATCTGAAATACCTTCTTGTGTTCTTACTGCACTTCGGCTCGAGTGGTACATCTTTTTGGGGAGGTTGTTTATCCCTTTCAGGGCGTTGCAGTCAACACCAGCATTTTTCAGCTGCTGTTGATGTACTAGGCAAGATTACGCTTAGTAGTTTGCCATTGCTTTCTTAGCGACCGGCTCACATACCCAGTAAGTTATCGACGCGGCGAGAACCGCAACCAATTCTCGCGCACATAACGTCACTCACGAGAGTATACGGGATTACGGAGAAAGACGCTTACTCCTAGGCCTGGGAGACCGACGAGTTGTACATGGCTATGTCATAATCATGCAATAAATAAATAAATAAATAAAATACACAAATAAATAAAATACATAAATAAATAAAATACAGAGGTTCCAAGGATGCTGACATGGGAAAAAATGTGGAGATCAGAGGACAAGCTAAACACCAACCTGAAAAAGATGTCGTGTACAGGTTTGTTAGTACCAATCATTTTGTTTTTCTCGCTTCGAGGCGAAGGGGTTACGGACGCAATTCGTAATCCCGCATACCCGTGTTCGAAACGCAGCTGCAGACGATTTGGCAGCAAACCGTCTTGCGTTGGTTTTTTTACGAAATGCCGGTCGTTCAGAAAGCAATGGAAAACTACTGAAGGTAAACTCGCCAAGAGATCACAACAGGAAAACATGCCGGTGTTGACTGCAACGCCCGGTAAAGGTTATGTAACTAACCTTATTTTATTTTAATACAACGGAAATAATTGCATCTGAGGCAGGGGGCCCGGTACTATCGCCGCCTGATGGGACTTAGCGGGATTAGCACCATAACGATTAATTTTGATTTGTGACATCATGAATTAAGTTACGTTGCACTGCTTTGTCAAGCCTGTGGCTCAGTACATCCGATTTCGACAAGCATTTATTCGGGATGCTTTCCCTAGCCTTTTACTGTCCCCAGTCTACCTACAAGGCAGCAGGTTTTACGTTGCACTGCTTTGTCAAACCTGTGGCTCAGTACATCCGATTTCGACAAGCATTTATTCGGGGTGCTTTCCCTAGCCTTTGACTGTCCCCAGTCTACCTACAAGGCAGCAGGTTTGTGTGTCTCTTCGTCTGGTCCCTCTCCCTTGACCTGTCCGACATGGGTGGCCCTACCAGTAGCTGTGCTACCGTCGGCATAGCTCTTGGGGTCATTGGGACGCGCAAGCCCCTCTACCTCGTCACGGTGGACACACAGCAGAGGGGAAATACATAAATAAATATACAGAGGTTCCAAGGAAGCTGACAGGGGAAAAAATGTGGGCATCAGAGGACAAGCTAAACACCAACCTTAAAAAGATGTCGTGTACAGGTTTGTTAGTACGAATAATTTTGTTTTTCTCGCTTCGAGGCCAAGGAGTTATGGACGCAATTCGTAATCCCGCATACCCGAGTTCGAAACACAGCTGCAGACGATTTGGCGGCAAACCGTCTTGCGTTGGTTTTTTTACGAAATGGTATGGATGTCGGTCGTTCAGAAAGCAATGGAAAACTACTGAAGGTAAACTCGCCAAGAGATCACAACAGCAAAACGTGCTGGTGTTGACTGCAACGCCCTGTAAAGGTTATGTAACTAACCTTATTTTATTTTAATACAAGGGAAATAATTGCATCTAGGTTGAAGTCATATTACGGTTTTAACAGTCAGGGGCAACAATTATAGATTTCACTATATTTGTACTGACAGCTAGTTTGCAAGAGAAGTATACATTTATTCCTGTAACAATTTTATACATATTCTGAAAAGTATAAATTGAATGTTACAATCATAAAAGCTATATACAGGTTTTAATATTATTTGAAATTTAGGCACCAAATTGTTGTATAATTAATATTGTTTAATAAATTATTTATTTCTTTATCTGCAAGGCCGCGTCTATCTAAACAACAACGTAGTTACACTGGTTTCTCTTCACAACATATAAATCTTTCGTCCGAACCAGTTTGGTTGAAAACTAAATTCAAACACTCACCTTAATTGCTTCAGCTCTGGTAAATCCAAGGCTTGTGATTTCATTAATCGCTTCCTCACCGAGGCTCAAAAGATCTTCAGTGTTCCCATAAATCGTATCATCAGTAGACAATGCCAATATCGAGCAACACACACACACTTCATAAGGGACATCATCAAATACACACTTCTGAAAAACTGTCAGTCCTCAATTCTCTCTTTAGATCAAGAAAAAGCATTCGACAGAATATCTCACTCATACCTCCACAAAACTCTCTCACACTGCAACGTGGGAAATTATTTTCGGACATGGGTCAAAATTTTATATATGAAACCGGAAAGTCGGATTCTATTAAACCATACCCTAACCAATTCCTTAAGGTTGACTAGGTCAGTGAGACAGGGATGTCCCTTGTCCCCATTACTGTACGTTGTCGCTCTAGAGCCACTTCTAGAAAAGATACGACAGGACGACAATGTCAGGGGTACGTTCATACCAGGGAAGGGTGAACAAAAGCTGCGTGCTTATGCGGACGGTACCATTTTCTTTCCGACAACTGAAAAATCTGTACGGATCATTTTGGAAACGTTCTCGTTTTTCGGCAAAGGGAGTGGGGCAAAATTAAACGTCCAAAAATCTACTATAATGGGCTTATACAAATGGAAAAATAAGGCGGATTTTCCATTTGACTTAACATCAAACAATCTTATAAAATTGTACGGAATAGTCTTCCCATGTCAACCAAATCAGACACACAAAGACACTTGGCAAAATCTAGAGAAGAAAATAACAGATATGTTACAGAGGTACAAATACAAAACAACTACCATATTTGGTAGAAGTACCATTGTTAATACATATATAATTCCAAAAATACTATATCTGTGCACAGTCCTAGATCCTCCACATCAGACTGTCACAAACATAAACAAAGAGATTAGACGCTTTGTGTTTGGCAGCACCATCTAGAGTATCAAACATACTACACTCATGCAAGACAAAAAAGAGGGAGGTATCGCCCTCCAAGACATAACAACCAAAATACAAGCACTTAGGATCAAACACGTAGGTGAAATCCTACAACACCCAGAAAAACACCCTTTAGCACACTATTACATTGGAATTAGGCTATCTTACTTAAAACCTATTAGGAATACATCCTCACATTACTTTGGCACTCTCCCAACGTTCTACAAAACATGTATTTCAGCCATTAAAGAACACGAAAAATTACTACACAAGAAAACACATACAATCTACAGGCATTTAGTTAAATTACAAGCAACTCCGGTACATCTCAGAATTAAAAGAGGACATAGATATTTCATAAAAGATTATACCGAAATTTTCTCTAATATTCACAACAAGCAGATTACCCTAAAAGCAAAGAAAATTACATATAGGCTTGTTTACAGCATGACCCCAACAACAGAGAGAACAGCAAAAATAACTAAACAAATACTACAGTGTCAGCTTTGTAGACAGAACGTCCAAGAATCAGAAGAGCACATCTATTACGAATGCAACACAATCATGCCAACAAGAAATCTCCTACAAAACATCCTAAACACTCATACCAAACAAAGAACAGATGTTTACAATGCAATAATGATAAATTCCATTCCTTACTCCACACAAGACATCCACACAAAGCTACTTGTGCTATTGGCAGAGTACATAAATCTTATATGGACATTAAGAAACAAAGCACTATACAATTACAGAACAATCAACAAAGAAATTGTCCAACAACTTTATCAACAAAAAGTCGCAACCATTCTAATCTTAGCCCCACAAGCGCAAATCTCGTAAAAGATTTGGCTGAAGACAGCACATATTACAGAAGAAGCAAATAACTTGTTTTAAACAAAGGATACTACAACTATAAATGTGTTTTCTGATGGTATTAATAATCTTACAATTATATTATTATTATTAAAAATACTATTATTATTATTACTGCTACTATTATTATTAATTTTCCTATTATTATATTTGAATGTGCAACATGAAATATATTGTGGATGGGTGTCTATGAGTGTGTGTGTGTGTGTGTGTGTGTGTGTGTGTGTGTGTGTGTGTGTGTGGCGTGCGTGCGTGTAGCAACCTTTAAACCAAGTCGGTATCTCAAGTATTAAAATGATGTTATATGGTAATGATATGTTTCAAAAGAAAAATATGCACCACCATGTATAAACAAATTGAATGAGCCCTTTAAGTACCCAGTAAACTAAGGTGGCGTTTAGTGGCCAGGTTTTAATTCCTACCCATTGTATATGAAACCCAGACACTATCACAACTTTGGACCAATTATCTCCCCGGAGACAGGCCATGGACTCTAATTACTAGTAGTAAATCCCTGATTCTTGTTCCCCAAACAAAAAGTATCATGGACTAGAGCCTCACCCTGTAATTTGTCATCAGGCAACAACACCAACGACCTTCGCCTCAGTAGCTAAGTGACCCAGAAATTACAAAGAAGCCACATTTTAATGGAAATGATAGTTTAAAGTTTTATTGTCCAAGTGCGGGGCATTTAAATGTACTGCGGTCTCCAGAAAACACGAGATTGTGTGTGTGTGTGTGTGTGTGTGTGTGTGTGTGTGTGAGAGAGAGAGAGAGAGAGAGAGAGAGAGAGAGAGAGAGAGAGAGAGAGAGAGAGAGGAGAGGGAGAGATAGATAGGTGTTTCATGCATTCCGCTTGCGGAAGTGGAAGTGAAGCATATGCAAGGAATGTGTATCTACATGCACTATGCCACAAATGTCATATTATCATAACTGTATATATGTATGTATATGTTTTTATTCACAATGTCACACTTAACACTAACAAACGGCAACGCTCTGTAATATACACAAACAAAAGAAACACACACTACAACTTGTAAATACACATTGCTTTGTATGAAATAAAAGTTGAACCCCCCCCCCCCCCCCCCCCCCCCCCAAAAAAAAAAAAAAAAAAAAAAACGAACCAGTATCCGTTAAGGCACTTGACTGCTTGCTTGCTTGCTTGTGTTCGTTGGCTTGAGCTCCAACGCGAAGTCCTGTATGTCGGATGAAGGCATCCTGTTGTCCAACATCGGTGTGATGTGACTGCTATTTCGCCAAGTGTTATTCGTTGTTCATGTGTATCCCCTCCAGAATAAATTATTGTGTGGTTGGTTGTCAGCTATAATTTTGCCCGATCCCTTCCATCTCATCTCGCTAACGCCTATAGTATGTCCACATTTGTTTGCCGCAATACAAACAGCCATATCTCAGTAACCAACTGAGGGAAAATTATGAGATTTAGTATATAAAAAATATAATATTATATTATATAATATAAAAATTGTTTGTTCTGGAGATTTTACAAAATCAGGATCAGGGGAGAACTGAAAAATCTCCCTAGGCATCTCATTAAGAAATATGAGGAGAGATCCGAGAGGAAAGCTTCGCACCTTATGGTGATGGCAGCCATTGGGAAAAAGGTTACCAGTCCAGACGAAGACCAGAGATCACCAGTACTACATAGGAGGGCATATGGGAAAGTACGTGATAGGTCAGATTTACCCAACGAAGGGAGGAATGAAATCACACGTCAGGGAAAGGAAAAGAGTGAAACTTTCACTAGTAACCAAATTCAGAAGGGGTGGGTAACGTCGGGAAAGGCGAGAAATACCCAGGACTCCAACCGAAGATTGGCTGACCAGATCAAATATCGCCCGAGATGGTCCTGGAAGCAATAGTCCAGGAGGATTGGGGAAGACGATTCTGTCCAACGCGGACGAGGCGGAACATCCCCAGATGCAAAGCCTGGGGAAACCAAGAGAATATGGAGACAGTGTTACAGTCAGGACGGGACGATCCGTCTGTATTGTGCGCCGTCGTTTACGCAAGTCGAAAGTAGGTCGGTACAGGACGTACAGGGGCGATGTGCCAACACTGGTTTCGGTCATGAGTAGTATAATAGGCTGTCAGTGAGATTGCCTACTGGGTGAGTAGGTGAGCCATTTGAGGGTACAGCCAGATCATCAACGCTTGATGTTCATAGCTACTTCGCAGAAGCTCAACGCAAGGTTGATGCGATGGTCGTTGTTGCGGCAGCCGTACAACTTCACAGTGGAATACATCCCTGGTAAGGAGAATGTAGGAGCGAATTTCTTATCTAGACATCCAACTCCAGAAGAAGAGGAATAGGTTGGTGGATCATAGGAATCAAAACTACAGTGAGGAAGAGTCGATGCGGTCAACTCTCTTAAGAGGGGGCCTATGTCACGGGATACTGTGAGTTTAGTGATTCCCTGATACTGGAATATAAAATTAATTGCAATATGGGAGGATGGAAAATTATGGACCGTGAGTCAGAATAACAATCGAGCCTTCAGTCTTGAGCGAGGACAAAGTGTGGGTTATTGACCGTATGATAAAGAAGAAAAATACAGTTGTGATAAGGGGTCAGTGACTGCCGATCTTATAGGACAAGCAACGGGGACGGGGAGACATCGGGTTGCGGAACACATGAAGACGGTGATCAAAGAGTTAGAACTCTTTGATGTACGATGAGTGAGGAACGCGGGACTCAACGGAGGAACGGGACGGAGCGGCAACGAATGAATACGGGATTTCACAGACTTTTGATGTGAAGGAAACGGCAAAATACGATTGTTGATCTAGTGACATCAAAAGAGAACGGAGAATTGGACACTGAGTATAAATAGTTGTAAACTTGTTTTATTAGTTAGTGTGTGTTCCCAAACTGGGCGGAGATTATCTATGTGTCCGTTATAAGAAAAGAGATATAAGTCCCTAATTGTTTAAAGGCAATGGGATATTAGCGCATCTGCGTTTGTGTATTTGAATTCATGGACTAACATAGATTATATAAGGTATTTAGCTTTAGCTTAATAGTCTAGCATAGAGAACAAGGTGTCTGTGCTGGCTGTTACCATTTCCTTCTATTAGCGAATAGTTTAGACTTTAGTGAATTCATCTATCTTATGTCAGAGTATCTTTCGGAAGCTTCTCAGTACGGCTGGAGAAGGGCTCTCACATAAGAAATAGTATGAAGCAGACTCATATCACCTGATTAAATATATCTCTCACAGGTTCCACTAACACTCTTGACATACTCGTGAGAAGAAATGAAGTTTACTTCACTGGTGCAGAGAAAGTACGTCACTAGAACCACTAAGAACATAGACATGTTCTAATCGTGAGAAGATATAACCTAACGTCAATAAAAGAACTCTGTATACACAAAAGAATATACAAGTAAAGCACGTAAATGAAAAAGACGTTAACCTGTTGAAAGCAGGGAGACCTAAAACTGCATGCATTTGCACTGTGGATAAATATAAAACTTTACTAACTAGAGACAGTGTGTAGATCATTTACAGTAGCACTAGACAATGTTGGCCAGTGGCGATGTATATTCCGGGATGGATTGTAATAACTTCCAAAAACAGGAAATATGTGGATTTCAGTGACTTACCTTAATCGCATTATTTTCTGGTGATAAGACATTGAACATTTGTTTTCAAGAATTGGATTACGTCCAGACTCAAGCGGAGCGGAGCATCCAGGGTGAGAGCTGTCCATATATGTGTGATGTCCTGTGGCTTGGCCGTATGACGATGCGAGATGCGATACGGAGATTAGACATTCAGAGTCCTATCTTGCACTCACAATAGAAGACACTACAAATTACATATACACATTCAATACATACAACTGACATAGTTTTTTCAGCAATAAATATTTTATTAATTGTTGGAGGAAACTGTTGTCAGGGTATGTTATAAAGGAATAAGAGAGAGAGAGAGAGAGAGAGAGAGAGAGAGAGAGAGAGAGAGAGAGAGAGAGAGAGAAGAGAGAAAGATAGTGAATAGAAGACAAAACGGAGGAGTGTAGACATAAGTCTGTCAATAATTCTTAAGTATAAGGATCTTAAAGGTGTGCTTGTTGAGCCCATTTTTCTACAGGGACGACAAGCGACACATACAAAGAAGCAAACACACACACGTACACACTTGTACATACGGACATACAAAGAAGCAACCACTCCCAAGTACACACAGACAGACACACTTGATACATTTGTTAGTATGTAGTTATTCAACTGTTGCCTGCAATCAAGTATAGTAATTACGCCATCCACCTTGGTGTCGCAGTATCCAAGCAGACAGACACACTCACCCATACACACATGATACACACAAATACATACACACATACAATCACGAACAGTCACGCATTTACATACAGACACAACTGCCCATACACACACATACACACCCATAACCAACACACCCCAGTACAGACACATCCACACAAAGAAGCAAACACACACTCACACACACACACACACACGTACACACCTACAATAAGGATCGCCTACACTTCTACATACAGACAAATACATACACAGACACACTTGTAACACAGACATCACAAGTACAGACATCCCAAGGACAGACAGACAGACACACACACACAGAGACAAGCAGTGTATAAAATAGACGGCGTCTCCTCAGTCGCTCTACAGCAGTTCACGTGGTGACATTGGGTAGCTACAGAAGTATTTTTGAATCAGGGTGTTGTAAGCATTGTTCGTGTAGTGAGCAGATATTGGGCACGTGCTGACTTGGCTAGCTACAGAGGTATTTGTGAATCAGGCTGGTGTGAGTCGGTTAGCCTTATTCGTGTCGACGGCATCTGGTTGTTGATAAACCAGTAAAATATATATTGGTGTGTATACACCAGAACTTTTTGCGGTTGTAAAAAAAAAAAAACCGAAAGTGTGGAACACAGTTGTGTGAGTTATTCATATATCAGTTTATCAATATGGCCACCAAAGCTGCTTTCATGTGTTCAGTGTGCGACAAAGACTTCAGATATAAGTGTAACCTTACCCGCCACATTTGGACCATTCATAATGATGACATATATCCCTGGCGGTTATGTGATAAGTTTTTCATGACGTCCTTTTTTTTGTCTTTTTCTTGTCAGAGAGGGATGAACAGAGACACCTACAGACATGTGCATAAACACTTGACACAGTCATCAACAAAGTCGGGGAAAAGTTATGTCAAATACAGAAATACCTCACCCACATGTATGAAAAGTAGGCAAATTTGTTAGACAAACAAGTGCACTGTAACAGGCAGATATGTTAGCCATAGCGGAATTTTTTTTATGTGTTAGCCAAATGGGAAATCTGCATAACAACGTCTCTCATAGATCAATGACACATGTGTTAAAAAACACCTCTTTACCACCAACGTTTCACATAGCCACCATCATAGACATTTTCTTTTTGTCATTATATCAACATATATTAATAGTCACAAGGTACACTGTTATGTTTTAGTTTGTTATGACACACAACGAAACAAGGAAGTCACATAACATATTATCAGTGATATAATAAGTACACTCTTAATGAAGCAAATAAACATATTACTACCATCAGCTCCAATTCTTCACATCACACTATCTTCGTCAAAGGTGTCCTCCCTACGAACAGTAAACGTATCCCTATTAAAGAGAGTTTCATCAACATTATATTATTTCCAAAAGTCATCTTTTTTCTTAACATAACCCAGTATTACACCACCCCCAACCCAGTCACATAGAGACCTATTATGTATCTTCAAGAAACAAGAAGGAAATGAAAAATAAGGTAAGAAATATATTCCTTCTACTTTCCTGTTAATTTACAAATTATTTACCCCGTGCCTCTGTAAATTCTCTGTCTTTACTAATATTACACATTGCACCCCTCTCGGGATTCTCCGTGGCGAAGTGGTCAAGCCGTCTGATTCGGGCTCCGAAGGTTGTATGTTCGATTCCGGGCCGCGTCCTTCATTTCACGAGTGCATTTTTTCGGAGACTCAAGAGGGTCGTCGCTGCAGCTACGGAGTTCGTACTTTGTGCGACGCTTTCCGTGCTGCGGAAAGAAACTGAGCCATATGGGATAAAAACCCGGTGCAATGCAGCCGACCCTGTCGATTTTAAGCTACTTCTTTCATTGCACACACTCCCATACGAATCCGGATCCGCCTTTGTGTGTCATCTGAATTGGCGTGTCTCCCATTACTGTAAACATAAATTTGTTAGCGAGGAATCACTAGTTGTTCAGAAAAACATCAAAGGAATGTCGCCGCTTTCGATGATTTAAGTTGTTTTTGGACCTATCAAAGACATATTCCTTGGGTGGGGGTAAATATAAGACGGCTGGAAAAATTTCATAACGATGCAACAGACAGTTTTCAAAATAATTGATCGTGAATGAAGGCATTCTTTGTGGGACATACTATAGTATATTCATTTTCATGCTATCCATTTCTTTTAGAACATTGTTCAACTTTCCTAGCTCATTTAATGTCCTAACATTCCGTGCTCCTACCCTAAATTTATTTATGATTTTGCCATCAGTAGTTGGATGACGGTCTGGTGTCACCTGTGGCTCATGACTGTCGCTACCGGACGAGGATGCCATTAACGTCGTTCACTAACTCTGATATATTCTTCTTCTTCGTTCATCCGGAGTTTTTTTTCGGACGTGATTGCGTTGTGCCTGTTTACAGCAGAGCTGCGTTCTTGCGCCGTTAGGCCGACACATCCGACTTTTGCGGACTCTGATATATGATTTGCCATGAAGTCTTGGGAAGAGACGAGAGAGAGAGAGAGAGAGAGAGAGAGAGAGAGAGAGAGAGAGAGAGAGAGAGAGAGAGAGAGAGAGAGAGAGAGAGAGAGAGAGAGAGAGAGAGATGGACAGGTCTTACATACATTCCGCTTGTGGAAGTGGAAATGAAGCATACGCAAGGCATGTGTGTTTACATGCACGATGCCATAAATGTCATATTATCATAACTGTATTTATGTATGTATTTGTTTTATTCACACATGTGACACCCAACACTAACAAATGGCAACGCTCTGTAATATACACAAACAAAAGAAACACACATTACATCTTGTAAATATACATTGCTTTGTATGAAATAAACGTTTAAAAAAAAAAAAAAAACACAACGAGGATTTGGCAACTAAACATTGCAGTAAGAAATAATTTGTACACGCAAAAAAATGTGTAAAAAAAAACAAAAACAACACAACATGGAACTAGGTAGGCACTGTCGGTGAATGCTTAATATAGGTTGTAAAGGATGGAAATATGACCAGCATATCGAGAAATAGTCTGCCTCCAGAAATTAATCATTAATCGAATGCATTCCATGTTGTGTGTGGCGAAAGATTTTCCATTTTCGACTTTCCATTTCCTGTTATCGTATGAGGTTTCACAATGTCCGAGACTCAAGCAAAGCCCAACCCAGCAAAGAAGTCTGTTCAGTGAGGAAGTCTTAGGTTGTACTGCAAGGTTGTGTTCACAGGCTACAAGAGAGGGCACCGCAACCAGCACGAGACCACTGCCCTTCTCAAGATTGAGGATGTCAACACAAAAATTGAGACAGAGTTTTATCTTAGTAAGAGATGTGCTTATATATACAAGGCAAAGAGACTGACTGCATGCCCAGGACATGACAAACCCTGTCGCCTACGTGTTATTTGGGGCAAAGTTACCTGTTCCCATGGTAACAGCGGTGCAGTTAGGGCAAAGTTCAGGAAGAACCTGCACAGCAAGGCCATTGGCAAACAGATCAGAGTGTTGCTGTACCAATCCAGGGTCTAAATAGAATAATAAACATTGTGGTTTAAAAATAAAACACACACACACACAACATGGAATGCACTCGATTAATGATTAACTTCTGGGGGCAGACTATTTCTCGATATGCTGGTCATATGTCCATCCTTTACAGCCTATATTAAGCATTTACCAACAGTCGCTACCTAGCTATCACCGATACAGTGTTACAGAACTGAGATGCTACTAACTGAAACATATAGCTGTAACTCAAGCAGCGAGGCCTACTATGAAATGTATAAAGTCCAAATGCATGTTTTGCATTTCGTATGTATATTTACAGAAACTAAAACCTATTTTATCTTCTTCTTCAGCGTTCCGAGCCATTGAGGTTCTTTGCTGCAAATACAATCCGTCTCCATTCGTCTCTCTGGTGGACCTTCTCTTGCCAGTCGTTAATTCCAAGTGCTTGTAGGTCTGTACATGTATTATCTCTCCACCGTCTTCTTGGTCTACCTCGGGGTCTACGGTCATTTATTTCCTGAGTGTAAGCGAGTTTTGTTTACCTATTATCTTCCATTCTTTCTATATGCCCCAGCCATTGTAGTCTATTAGCTTTCATGATACCAGTGATTAGCGGGGACTTAAACAGATCATAAATGTCTTTGTTACTTCTTCTTTTCCACTCTCCACTATGTGTATCCCTAATGGGTCCAAAGATGCGTCTTAAAATTTTGTTCTCAAAGGTTTGTAACAAGGCTTCGTCTCTTTTCGTTGTACTCCAGGTTTCAGAGCCATACAGCACAACTGGTCTGATCAGTGTTTTGTATATTGTGATTTTGGTGTTACGAGATAGCGCCTTTGATTTTAGTAGATGTTGTAGTGCATAGTATATCTTATTTCCAGAGTTGATTCTAGTTTGTATTTCTTCCCTTATGATGTTGGAGCAGTTGAAGATTGTACCCAGGTATTTGTATAAAACCTATTTTATGCAATAAATATTTATCTCGCCACAATCATCAAAAAAAACCCACAAAAAAAACAAAACAACAACAACAACAAACAAGCAAACATGGAATGCAGATAATGAAGAGCACATATGCATGTGTAAACAAAAAAAAACAAAAAAATTACTAAAGATTTCCGTGGAGAGGAGCAATATAATGAATCTAAAGACTACTTTTCTAAGCCCTACCTGTAGGGCACACATCAACAAAACATGAACGGTAATGATCTCTGGGTAATGTAGTGTACAAACAGTTAGACGCTTCCCTGTCGGCCCAGTAGTCGTGGGTTTCGATCCGCATTTTACAAACGAACCTTGGCTCCCAGCCAAAATATCACAATGGAGCGCCTTGTCGGCTGGCATGGGCGACGACATGGAACAATTAATGTGTTGACTCCCTTCCGTGCCATGGCACAAGACTCACGAATTCTTCTCTCGCTGTCATCCTCTGTCTCTCTCTTTCCACAAATCTATCCGGTTTTCACATGTTCCAGTATTTGTCGTCTAATAATATGGCCAACAAACTATAACTGCCTCCTGCTGATGTTTGTGGTAAGTTGTCTTTGCGACTTAGTCTCCCTCAAAGTGTCTAGATTGCTCAGTTTGGCTGTCTCATGAATGTTCCGAATTCTTTTATTGGGGGAGAACAGTCTCTTCACCAGCGCCACTATAATAGATGCCAGAACTTTCCCGGGTTCATCCGACATGAAAACCTGTGTATCAGGCTTAATCCTTCATACTCACAGTCTTGCAGAAGATCCACAATCAACCCACCAACCAACTGACCATTCAACCGACCGACCGACCAATCGAGCAGCCAGCCAACCAACCATCCAACCAACCAATGATCCAACCAACCATGCAACCAACCATCCAATCAACCATCCATCCATCCATCCATCCAACCAACCAACCAACCAGCCAGTTATTTTCCCACTCAACACTTTCCCTCTATCTATCTATGTATCTCTCCCCCCACCCCCCTCTCTCTCTCTCTCTCTCTCTCTCTCTCTCTCTCTCTCTCTCTCTCTCTCTCTATGCGTGCTCGCGTCTGTAATTTCTATGTGTAGTCGCCATTCATATTAAATGCCTTACATTGCATGATCGGATGAACTATTTAAGGCATCAGTGGATAGATATCGAAAGTTAAAATGTGATACTTCTGGAAATTCTGTAAGCGGAAGAAACATCTGGCAGACAATCTATTGACTGGAACCGATGCAGGGAGAAAGAATATCGAGACAAACGATAATCTGCAGCAACCATTAAAGAAGAAGAAATAAACCAGAAGAATCACAGAAATAATATGCCTTTGTTTGCGTCCAAAGTGTTTAGGAATGAATTATAATTGTATCTTCCATAAGACTGTCAAAAATTTTCTCTCGCTGTCTTCCTCTATCTGTCTTTCCACAAATCTTTCCAGTTAGCACAAGTTCCAGTTTTTCTCCTTTCTTAATATGTCCAAGAAATAAAAACTGCCTCTTTTGATGTTTGTAAAAAGTTGTCTTTACGACTTATCCTTACTCAATTTATTTGTTTTGTTTTGTGTTCTCTAGCCTTGAACTCAAACGTAGTCCATACACATGCTACTACTTCCAGTGCTGTCCCTATTACCAGTGTCCTTCGCCATCAAGCGAACCCACTCCGAATTCTGAGTACTTCATCACAATGTCCAACATGACTCATTTTGGCTGCCTGGGGAGTTTGCATTCTTCTATAGAAGAACAGAAAACCACATCTCCAAAGCTTCCAAAAACATAGGATATAGGAAACAGAAATAAATAAGCCATCGGTGTTTGAGGACAGGACAACTTGGCAAACTACAGATACCAATACTGTTAGTTCCGAGGATAACTGGATTATTCAGTTGACACGTCCGTCGGCCAGACTTGCCACCAGCGACACGCGCGGCTACAGTGCGCGATATCAGGTTCCGTTGAGTAGAAAGTCCCTCGTTGACCGTTACCGACGTTGTTGTGAAAGGTGGCTAATTTGGCGCCAATTTGAGCGCATTAGTGGTTACCGCCCGCCGATTGGCTCAGCAGCTTGGGGTCACGTGATATGTTGATTCTCTCCACGACTGTGAGGGAAAACTAACAAGAATCTCACAAAATTGCACTCTCTCCGGGAGAAAAAGAAGACCCCAGCCATCTTGCACCGATGGGGAGACTTCACTATTGAAATTGGCAAACGAGCATCACTGACAGCAATTGAGTTAACTGCCGAAACGAGCAAATGTCCAGGCGGAGCTTGGAGACAACGGCAATCTAAGTGAATTAAAGTACGTAGGGAAACTTTGGTACGTTGACCGTGTCCATTTCCACCCCAACTAATGAAATGACTATGAATGTACACTGCAGTGTAGTATTGGTGTACACAAGGTAAAATAAGCAAATTGCTTCAAATTGGTCATCTTTGTGTCAGTTTGTCTTTTGGGTATGGGAGCAGTGACTGGACACTCGCCTGTCCGCCCGGTAGTCATGGATTCGAATCCGCTTTGGTGCAGATCTTTAAAATTGACCTTTATTTCCAAGTCGACCCAGCCTAAAATGGGAACGAGGACATGTCAAGGTAACTAGAGGCGACCAGTCTGATATTTGCCATATCACCTCTCTAGTTTCCATTGGTTAAAATATGGGTGTAGCCCCAAATACCGAATACCTTAAGATATGCAACAAGGTCTTTAACTGGCTTCGTACTCACGACAGCAATGTACAAATATCGAGCATCTATACTCACTGGTTTCTTACTCACGACAGCAATGTACAAATATAAGACATCTCTATCAGTTATCAGTTGGCGTATCGTCATTGCACTCCGGACAGGTCCATAGGTGCTCAGATCCTCCTCCCCCTCCCCAACATATGCATCAGCGTTCGGTGGCTAATAGTGCTAGTTCTGAGTTGGTTGACGAAGCACCTCGTTTTCCCGATGTACCTCTCACGGCTCTGGCCGTGACGATTCTTACTCCCAAGTCTTTCATCCTGGACAGCGATGTGGATTCACTGACGTCAAAGTCCTCTGTTCTCGCCATATCTTTGAGGACGTTAATAACATCGGCACGATCCATGTGCTGGCCATCTACAGTTGGTGCAAAGCCAGCCAGTTTATCAGCTCGTTCATTTCCCTCGACTCCCGCATGTACCCGGACGAAGAATAAGGTGACTTTACCGACAACAGACTTCCGCAGCGACTCAGTCCACTGTCTATGTACAGATCCAGCTTCGACCTTCTGAATCATGCTCATTGAATCACTTAGTACACACAGGTTGGTATAATGCTGTGATTCCCGCCATATGAAAGCCTGTGTAACTGCCATCACCTCCATCGTCATGCTGCTCGTGGTCACGGAGTGGGCACCACTGGATTCTTGAACGGTTCGGCCCGCTGAACGGGCTGTAAATGCCCACGCACTTCTCTGCTGCTTTACAACAGATCCATCTGTATAGATGAGCACTTCGGGGCAATCTGAGTGTTCATAGATGAGCGCGTTGACCTCTGCACTGACAGCGGCAGGGTTCTGCTCTCTGCACCGTCTGTCGAGTGTGATAATGCAGGAGAAAGTGCACTTAAAAGCTGGAGGCATCGGCACCCATTCCTTGCCGGGGTTGATACTGGTGAGACTGCAGACCTGTCTGACGACATTTTCCGCCCGACCCATCCATGATTTACCCCTCTTTAGCCTGTCACCCTTTTCTCTGAATATATCGTCATGCAGAGGGTGCTGCTCATCTGCACTTATTTTAAGTATGCACGAGCTGTCCAGATCTTGATCCTGTGTTCCATTGTCGGGAAGTCAAGGAGGTATCTCATAGCTACACAGCTAGTGTCTCTCGTGCAGCCCAAAATGATGCGCATGGCTTCGTTTTGTACCTTTTCAAGTCTTCCAATCTTTGTAGGGCTGACAGTGAGGATGGCCAGGGCATACTCGATGCGTGAAAACACGTCTTTGCTCTTTGCTCGATATTGGCAGTCTCCATGACTCTCATTGCTGACAAACCTTTTCGAGCTTTCGTTATGACATAACCGACGTGATCTCTGAAGGACAGGCTACGATCAAGCCTCACGACAAGATATGTCATTGACTGGGTTCTACTCAAAATGCTCCCATCCATTCTTACTGCCGGCAGGTCTGTGTTCACAATATGGTTGTTTAGGGAGAACCATGTAACCGATGCCTTTGCAGGTTTGACAATGGCACTGGTATCCGCACACCATGAGGACATTCGATCTAGTTCGCCCTGCATATCAGTGGCAACCGCCTGTCTATCTCGACCCTGTCGATACACGAGAATGTCGTCAGCAAATGACATCTCTACTCACAGGCTTCTTACTCCCGACAGTAATGTACAAATATCGGACATTTCTCCTCATTGGTTTCATTCGTTAACTACCAGACTAAAACACCCTCTGTGGCATAATTGATTTTCTTTGGGTATTTGATATACTTTGCTTGCACAAGGACTGCACTCTTAGTTCTATAGTCTCCCCCAGTAGATCACACGCACCGAATTTTAGCACAGTGCACGAACTCCGTAGTATCGGCCAGGTTACAATCGAAGAATTAATGTATTTACATCTTTGTAAAATTATCTGTGTTTGTCTTTAAGTCCAGATGTAGCTTGGTAAGTCTACAGGAAGCAAATATAGCCGTAAATTGATAAGAGA
>OY992889.1:55601349-55641349 GCA_963921405.1 Cepaea hortensis | reverse complement strand
CCTTACCTGTCTTTCTCTGTCTCTATTGCCAAGTATTTACCCCCAAAAATCTAAGTTTTATATTCCACCTCTCCTGTGGATACGCCACTTACTGTCACTTTGTCACTTTCTTGTGGCTTTGGTGAGTGACATTCTCACACCTGCAGCTCTCAATACAGTAGTGTTAGCTTCTCCCTGTCTCTGACATTCTCTGCAATCCTCTCAAAAACCACATCTTCACTGCCACTAACATGTATTAACGTTGTTCGTGTCTACAAAAGAAATATTTTGACATTGTTATCAGGACGTACAGAAACAATAAGTTTGGTCAAAGTTAACCACCAAGAATTATTGTGATCCCCCCTCCCCTTACACACACACACACTATCGCCTGGAAACATCAACCACAAATACCGATCTTCCGTCCGTTATGAGTTAAGTGCTTCCAAGTGTCCGCTTGAACACCTTGTCAGATGTTTTCTAAGTGTTCGCAATGGGACCAGAGTGTCCGTGTGGGAGGTAAAGATGCTATGAGGATGGCAGTACAGGGACTGCGTGAGAGAGAAAGGTGTCATCAGAATGAAATGATAAGGACCGCAACAGAGGGAAGGATGCTTAGAGGATAGAATAAGAGGGCTCGTGTGAAAGAGATAAATGTTAGAGAATGGGACAAGAGGACTCGTGTGGGAGAGATAGATGCTAGAGAATGGGACAAGATTGTCCGTGTGGGAGAGATAGATGCTAGAGAATGGGGCACGATTGTCCGTGTGGGAGAGATAGAGGCTAGAGAATGGGGCAAGATTGTCCGTGTGGGAGAAATAGATGCTAGAGAATGGGACAAGATTGTCCGCGTGGGAGAGATAGAGGCTACAGAATGGGACAAAACTGTCCGTGTGGGAGAGATAGATGCTAGAGAATGGGACAAAACTGTCCGTGTGGGAGAGATAGATGCTAGAGAATGGGACATAATGGTCCGTGTGTGAGAGATAGATGATAGAAATGGGACACGATTGTCCATGTGGGAGAGATAGATGGTAGAGAATGGGATAAGATTGTCCGTGTGGGAGAGATAGATGATAGAGAATGGGACAAGATTGTCCGCGTGGGAGAGATAGATGATAGAGAATGGGACAAGATTGTCAATGTGTGAGAGTTAGATGCTAGAGAATGGGACAAGATTGTCCGCGTGGGAGAGATAGATGATAGAGAATGGGACACGATTGTCCGTGTTGGAGAGAAAGATGATAGAGAATGGGACACGATTGTCCGTGTGGGAGAGATAGAGGCTTGAGAATGGGACAAGATTGTCAGTGTGGGAGAGATAGAGGCTACAGAATGGGACTAGATAGTCCGTGTAAGTGAGACAGATGCAAGAGAATGGGTTAAGACTGTCCGTGTGAGAGAGATAGATGCTAGACAATGGGACAAAACTGTCCGTGTGGGAGAGATAGATGCTAGAGAATGGGACAAAACTGTCCGTGTGGGAGAGATAGATGCTAGAGAATGGGACATAATGGTCCGTGTGTGAGAGATAGATGATAGACAGGACTAGATGGTCCGTGTGGGAGAGAAAGATGATAGAAATGGGACACGATTGTCCATGTGGGAGAGATAGATGCTAGAGAATGGGATAATATTGTCCGTGTGGGAGAGATAGATGCTAGAGAATGGGACAAGACTGTCCGTGTGTGAGAGATAGTTGATAGAGAATGGGACAAGATTGTCTGTGTGGGAGAGATAGATGCTAGAGAATGGGACAAGATTGTTCGTGTGGGAGAGATAGATGCTAGAGAATGTACAAGATTGTCCGCGTGGGAGAGATAGATGATAGAGAATGGTACAAGATTGTCCGCGTGAGAGAGATAGATGATAGAGAATGGGACTAGATGATCCGTGTGGGAGAGATAGATGATAGAGAATGGGACTAGATGATCCATGTGGGAGAGATAAATGCTAGTGAATGGTACAAGATTGTCCGTGTAGGAGAGATAGATGCTAGAAAATGGGACACTATTGTCCGTGTGTGAGAGATAGATGTTAGATAACGGGACAAGATTCTCCGTGTGGGAGAGATAGATGCTAGAGAATGGGACAAGATTGTCCGTGTAGGAGAGATAGATGCTAGAGAATGGGACAAGATTGTCCGTGTAGGAGAGATAGATGCTAGAGAATGGGACAAGATTGTCCGTGTAGGAGAGATAGATGCAAGAGAATGGGACAAGATTGTCCGTGTGGGAGAGATAGATGATAGAGAATGGGACTAGATGATCCATGTGGGAGAGATAAATGCTAGTGAATGGTACAAGATTGTCCGTGTGGGAGAGATAAATGCTAGTGAATGGTACAAGATTGTCCGTGTAGGAGAGATAGATGCTAGAAAATGGGACACTATTGTCCGTGTGTGAGAGATAGATGTTAGATAACGGGACAAGATTCTCCGTGTGGGAGAGATAGATGCTAGAGAATGGGACAAGATTGTCCGTGTAGGAGAGATAGATGCTAGAGAATGGGACAAGATTGTCCGTGTAGGAGAGATAGATGCTAGAGAATGGGACAAGATTGTCCGTGTAGGAGAGATAGATGCTAGAGAATGGGACAAGATTGTCCGTGTAGGAGAGATAGATGCTAGAGAATGGGACAAGATTGTCCGTGTGGGAGAGATAGATGCTAGAGAATGGGGCAAGATTGTCCGTGTGGGAGAGATAGATGCTAGAGAATGGGGCAAGATTGTCCGTGTGGGAGAGATAGATGCTAGAGAATGGGACAAGATTGTCCGTGTGGGAGAGATAGATGCTAGAGAATGGGACAAGATTGTCCGTGTGGGAGAGATAGATGCTAGAGAATGGGACAAGATTGTCCGTGTGGGAGAGATAGATGCTAGAGAATGGGACAAGATTGTCCGTGTGGGAGAGATAGATGCTAGAGAATGGGACAAGATTGTCCGTGTAGGAGAGATAGATGCTAGAGAATGGGACAAGATTGTCCGTGTGGGAGAGATAGATGCTAGAGAATGGGGCAAGATTGTCCGTGTGGGAGAGATAGATGCTAGAGAATGGGACAAGATTGTCCGTGTAGGAGAGATAGATGCTAGAGAATGGGACAAGATTGTCCGTGTGGGAGAGATAGATGCTAGAGAATGGGACAAGATTGTCCGTGTGGGAGAGATAGATGCTAGAGAATGGGACAAGATTGTCCGTGTAGGAGAGATAGATGCTAGAGAATGGGACAAGATTGTCCGTGTGGGAGAGATAGATGCTAGAGAATGGGACAAGATTGTCCGTGTAGGAGAGATAGATGCTAGAGAATGGGACAAGATTGTCCGTGTGGGAGAGATAGATGCTAGACTTAATACTGATTATACACAAGGATAAGGATTTATTGCACAAAATGTCCTTCGTTTGATTGAGTGAAGTTTTTGTTGATCTTTTCTCTTCTCATTTGTGTGATGCATCTTCTATCTGATGTTAACCATGTGCCTAAATTTCTTAGTTTCTGCTCTTGCCCCAAAATATCGTCATTTACTTTAATTGCACATTTAAGCACAATCTGTTTCTTTAATATTACCATGATTTCTCTCTTTCTATTATCCGAGCATAGGCCCATTTTGTAACTTTCTACAACCACTGTATCTATCATTTCCTGTAGTTCCTTCTAACTTGTTGCTATCAGGACTGTGTCATCAGCAAACGTTAGTTATTTATATTATGTCCACCAACCAGGATCCCTGACATATTTTCTGTAGATCTCATTATATATTCACTGTACAATGAGAACAAATCAAGAGTCATTACACAACCTTGTCTGACGCCCTTCTTTATACGCTGAAATGTTCCTATAAGATTGTTGATTCTTATGGCTGTTGTTTGCCGCTAAAATATTTTCTTTATTATTTGCAAGTCTTTGCCGTCAATGTTCAGTTGCTTTAATAATTGTCTTATTTCCTCATGTTTTATATTGTGAAATGCTTTTGTAGGTCTATGAAACATAAGTACATGTCTGATTTTTCTTCTGTAAGTCTTTGTAATAGATTCCTGAGAATATATATATATATATATATACATATATATATATATATATATATATATATATATATATATATATATATATATATATATATATATATATATATAGTATTGTTTGTGCCCTTTCCCTCTACTTATCCACACTGTTCATCACTAATTTATTATTTATTCTTGTTTCTTATTCTTTTCATAATTATTCTCTCCGAAACAACTTTGTCAGGTGACTCATACGACTTATTGTGCGATGCTATTCGCATTCTAAATACCTGGTCTCCTTGGCAGAGCTACGAGTATATAAATGGATTTTAATAGATCAATTGTGTAGATGTCGTTTAAGGAATTTTGTCAATATTTCGATTCCAAAATCACCCAGAGCTTCAACTTCCTCCAATGTAATGTTGTCTGGACAGGGTGCCTTTCCTTTATTCATGCGTTCTTGTGGATCTTCAAATTCCACTGCAAGTATTGGTGGACCCTCACCATTGCTTTGAACATTTACATCCGGTCTCCTATCATTATCCAGCCCTTCCAGATATCCCGTCCATCTAGTGACAATATCATCTTGACTATACCATTTAATGCTCAAACCGAACGTTTGTCCTGAATCTCAAAACGCCACGTATACCCTTATGGAAAATATAATACTGATAATCTTGACTTAATTACGCATTCGCCAGGTTTCCGAGTCTAACATTTAACAACATTCCACAAGGGGCGATAATTCAATAAATCGGTAACGGTTTCCGTAAAAAATAGACCTCCTGAAGACGCACTGGCCGAGATTTACTGGCTGTTATCAAAGGACACACGACCACCCACTTGTGGCTGGTGTGGCTTATCGGTGGTGTGGTTTATGCATGTGTACTTCATGTATATCTTGAACAAGTTACGAACTAGTTACTGGCATAAGTACAGTGTTTATTGCTGGCTCAAAGTTCATGTTACTTGGCTCCAAACCACAGGATGCTTCACGTCTGTGGCTTTTCTTATCGGTCGTAATTTGTCTGTGTTGTTCTCACGGTGGCATGTCCAATACATGTTTTAGACACGTTCGGCTTTTCGTAACATGCCACGTTCAACACATGTTTAAGGCTCATTCGACTTTATTATCAGCCAGAGGCATTCTTTTTTTTCTTTTCAGTCGCCTGATTAGTTTGATTTCGGAATCAGTAAAGAATCTAATTGACTATTTTGAGCTTAAATTTTAGAGAACAGTTCTTAGAATACCGTTGATAAAGAAGGCGAAATTATGGTCATTCTAGATGATCTGCTAATCGAAGACAACTAGTCTAGGAACTGTATCATGTCTCCGAAATGGATAAAATATGGGCAATATTAAGCTGTGACAGTGGCTTGCATGTCGGCTTTTGGGAGAATTGGCAGAGGTGGAACAATGGGTAGCTGGGCATAGAACATCGCAGACACTTTGGGCATTACGGTTCATGAGGCAGGGATGGGCCAATAGGTAGCTGGGCATAGAACATCGCAGACACTTCGGTCAATACGGTTCATGAGGCAGGGGTGGAACAATAGGTAGCTGGGCATAGAACATCGCAGACACTTTGGGCATTACGGTTCATGAGGCAGGGGTGGAACAATAGGTAGCTGGGCATAGAACATCGCAGACACTTTGGGCATTACGGTTCATGAGGCAGGAGAGATGACAAGAGAACGAGATCGGCGTTCTGCAAAGGACCACCGCATGATGATAATGACGACTGGTTTGAGGCACAAAGATCCAATAAACTTTTTAAGGAGCACTCGATTTCAAGCTGTTTCAAACACATTTTTGTTTGAGGCGAATTGTATGTCAATAGCAGTATGAGGTTCATCGTCAAATGATGTGATTGTGACGTGATTGTGACGTGACTGTGACGTGATTGTGACGTGATTGTGACGTGATTGTGACGTGATTGTGACGTGATGGTGACACTGACCACGTCACCCACCGAGTGCCCATTGGTCTATAACAACATGGGTCTAGCGCCATATGCCCCCTGCCCCTCAGGCACGGTGACATACAACAAAGGGACTTTACTTACTTTTAAAATCATAAAAAAATTTTAGTTGCACACCCTTTACAGGACGCTACAGTCGACCCCAGCATATTTTGGCTGCTTGAGTTTTATTGGCAAGTTTACGTTCAGTAGTTTGTCATTGCTTTCCGAACGACCGGCACTCATACCATTGTATGAAAACCATATGCAAGGCGGTCTGCTGCCAAGTCTCCCGCAGCTTTGTTTTTAAATCACAAACCTTCAAAATATCCTAATTTCATTCTCAATCATACAGTGTGTATGTATGTGTGGGTGTTTTTTTTTTTGCGTGTGTGTTTGCGTGCGGGCATCTTTTGTTGTATGTCACTGTGAGTGTCTGTATCTGTGTACAATCAGTGTTACGTAAATAGAACCATCTTAAATTATCGTTGTCTTTTTGCCATTTTGTTGCCCTCTAGTGAGCTTGTTTGCCCGTTCATTCCGTCAAACCGGGAGATAACTTATTTGTTTATCATCCCGACTACTGGCAGGAAACAGATAAAAGGTCAACTGAGTGATCGGGAAAGGGCGCCCAAAGATGCAGAAGACATTGCTCGTGCACACAGCAGCAATTGCATCAGCATCTGATGACTTCCGCGCGTTATTTTCATTCAGATTCACGAGCAATTTATGTATGTATGTTCATTCAGCACATACTGTTTTAAAGACAGATGTATCCACACTGGCATAGTGGCAGTGAACGGCCATTACCCTTAACCCCGTCATAACCAAGCAGAGGGTTGTAAAGCAGGGCGCGGTCGATGTGGCAGCAGACCGTTGATTTCGATGGATGAGGCGACGGGAGTTCAGCAAGCAATAACGGCAATAGCAAATTACTTTTCGAAAAAAAAATTACCTAACAAATTACAATCAAAAAATGTTGAGGTTGATTGCGACGTCCTGTAAAGGACATGCAACTAACTTTTATTTTTAATCCACATTGTTGGAGGTGGCATACAAATTAATGAATCTTCTTACCAAGATATTCATCCGGGTTAAATTACCAGCTGTGCCAGGGTTTATTTCATTGTCCCAATTCATGGGTCGTAAAATTGTTACGGTATAAATTGTAGACTTTTCATAAAAATATTAATGAAGGAAAGATTGTGGGAAATGGAGTTGGAATCTCTCTTTCTCTCTCTCTCTCTCTCTCTTCTCTCTCTCTCTCTCTCTCTCTCTCTCTCTCTCTCTCTCTCTCTCTCTCTATCTCTCTATCTCTCTCCTCTCTCTCTTTCTCTCTCTTTGTCTCTCTTTGTCTCTCTCTCTCTTTCTCTCTCTCTCTCTCTCTTTCTCTCTCTCTTTCTCTCTCTCTTTCTCTCTCTCTCTCTTTCTCTCTCTCCCTCTCTCCCTCTCTCCCTCTCTCTCCCTCTCTCCCTCTCTCCCTCTCTCTCTCCCTCTCTCTCTCTCTCCCTCTCTTCCTCTCTCCCTCTCCCTCTCCCTCTCCCTCTCTCTCTCTCTCTCTCCCTCTCCCTCTCTCTCTCTCTCTCTCTCTCTCTCTCTCGCTCTCTCTGTATGTGAAGACTGACAATTTCTCATATTTGCTATGGAATTACCGTTACTTGTGTGTGCACGCCGACAGACGAACTCGTAAACCAGAAAACGTGACATTGTGATAAAATGATGATAAAACTGCAGATTGTTTTATAGATACGAAGTATTACAAGGTGAAAAGAGTAAGCTGGGCAGACAAGAGATGAACATTTTCTTAGTTGAAATAACAGGAAATTATACATGGCGTTGCGTTTGTACAGTCTTATTACACTTTGTCAGTAGAACAAATTTGAAAAATGAAGATAATGACGTCATCAACAACTGTGTTCTACAGTCCATCGTGAAACAATATGCAGTGGATGGCTGTCGTTTGCTGGAGTATTTCTTTGCACTTCAAAGAGAATGGTGTTATATACGGAAGAAAGAATGTTTTTGGTTGAACAAGTGTTTCGAAATGGCTGTCAAAATACACGGAAATAACAAAAGACACATTGCAGAAGGTATTTGACAATATGAAGAGACGTGTACAGTTATGTCTTGAAGCATTTGGACATTTCCAACACCTGTTACAATGAATACTTCATTGGTACTTTCCAGATTCCCCAATACAACGGTAGACCATAGCAGCTACTAGCGTACTATTGTAACTAATGTAATGAATTTTTAGCACATGTTTTTGATGGCGTAATGTTCTTAATTTTTTTTAATTTGACCTACATACAAAGTGTATTGAGACTATACAAACACCATACACCAACACTGTAAGCTGAATTGTCCAAGTCACAGTAAGAGATATGAATGAAAATACTGGATAGCAAAAAACCAAGGGCAACGAAAAAGAGGCGGTTAGAGAAACACATACGTCACACAGGTATGCAAGAACATCTTTTTTCAGGCTTGGACAAATCTGATAAAAATTCTTGAGAATAGGCGACGGCAAGATAGCATGGATAGGCGAGTTTAACAACAATCTTAGGTTGACTAGCCTAATGGTGATAGTAGAACATTCATCCATTAGAAACTTTTAGGTTACTAAGACATTCAGCAATCTTTCTATATTCTGCCACAACTGACATATTAGCATTTTACTTTTTCAGAAATATCTGTATGTATTCACGTATGCACGTATGCATGCACGTATGTACGGGGAGAAGGCAATAGGTATGTCACAAATGGCTGTAGAAAACTAACTAAGTATGATAACAACTTGAAACCAGTTTATTTCTATACATACATTGTCCCTTTATTTCTCAACATATTTCCTTCAACATTGATGCACCTATCCCATCGTTTTATCAGTCCTCCCAAACCGGCTGCATAGAACCGCGTGCTCTGTTTTCTAAACCACGTTTTCACTTCACATGCAACTTCGGCGTCATTCGCGAAATGTCTCCCGCCAAGGTGGGTTTTCAGTGGACCAAAAAGGTAAAAATCGCTAGGGGCTAAGTCGGGGCTGGAAGGTGGATGTTCCAGAACTTCCCACCTTAGTTGGTTAATTTTCTCCTGAGTTAATCGAGCCGTATGTGGTCTGGCATTGTCATGAAGAATCAATACCCCTCTTGTTAGCAGTCCTGGACGTTTTCTTCGAATTGCATCATGAAGCGTCGATAGAACTTCACAGTACGATTCAGAATTCACATTGTCACCTTTCTTCTTGAAATTGGTTAAAAGCACTACTTGACAATCCCAGAACACTGTCAGCATAACATTCCCTGCTGATGGCGTAACCTTAAATTTTTGGAAACAAGGCGAAGAAGAATGTTTCCATTGATTGCATTGAAGTACGCTTTGATTCGGGCTGGTAGTGATGCATCCATGATTCGTCCCCAGTAACAATCCTGTTCAGCATGTCTTCTCCTTCATCTTCGTATCGACAGAGATGATGCAAGGTCAGGCCAAATCGGTTCATTTTGTGTTCCTCCTTCAATTGTATGGTTACCCACCTTGAGCACACTTTCTTAAATTTCAATCGATTATGCATTATGTTGTATACTGAACCATGTGAGCACCCTATTGCAGATACTACAGAGTATATCGTTACTCGCCTGTCACCTCTAATCATTTCCTCCACCCGCTGCACGGATGCTTTTGTTGCAATCTCAAAAGGACGACCAGATCGGATTTCGTCAACAATTTTAGAGCGTCCTTGAGAAAATTTTTCTATCCAGCTTTGCAACTCTGTACAGGACAAACATTTGTCAGCATAAACATGAAGCATTTCCTTATGAATGTTCTTTGCAGGCAGACCTTTTGCCCACACAAAATGCACAACAGCACGTTGCGCTTTGGTTGTACACTCCGTAAGTACAGTAACCATTTTGTTTATGCGCTGCGCATGCGCACGAGACACCTAGCGCCACTTGACGAACGGAATATAAAATTCAATGTTGCTGTCACCTTATGACACCCGTAGAAAAACACCAACTACATTTACCTGCCATCCCACAGAACTGTATGACTTACTTATTGACTCGCCTTCGTATATTCGTATATAAGGACTTTTGTAAGCGCGTGTAAACTTTGGTATGTATGTACGTACATACATGATTGTACGTACTGTATATGTACGTTTGTATGCACGTACTACGTATATATGCACGTTCGTGTGTACATATGTATGCACGTATTATGAACACATGTTTGAATGCACTACGTATGCACTATATACATATGCACGTATTTACATACACGTGTAAGAAGAGTCAGTGTACTTAGGCTCGAACGTACGATTGTAGTGTCGTAGTACGTAAGCACATACACAGGTACACACTAAATATGCATGTACATGATCATGTATGTACGTATGAATATATACATGCATACATGTACACATGCCTGCCGACCTGAATGCCAGCCAGCCAACCTGTCTGCCTACCAGCCTGGCTACCTACCTGTCTTCTTGTCTGTCTGTATGCATGGCTGTCTGTCTGTATGCATGTCTGTCTCACTGTATGCATGTCTGTTTCCTAATATACAGGGTGTGTGTGTGTGAGTGAGTGAGTGTGTGTGTGTGTGTGTGTGTGTGTGTGTGTGTGTGTGTGTGTGTGTGTTTCTACCGGGTGTTTGTAAAGTCTCACTACACTTTGTATGTAGAACAAATTTGAAAAATGAAGTACATGATGCCATCAAAAATGTGCTCCACAGTCCATCGTGAAGCAATATGCGGCGATTGGCTGCAGACTGCTGGAGTACTTCTTTAAACTCCAAATAGAATGATGTTATCAACGGAAGAAAGCATTTTTATTTTGTTTTCAAATTTGTTCTACATACAAAGTGTAGTGAGACTTTTAAAAAAACCTGTATATGTAACAAATATGGAATGTGTGAAGAAGCCAGTAACAGAATGACTGCTCGCTGACTCAGAATACGAAATAACATATTCCATGCTATCAGTCCGGAGTGGCAGTTGCTGGAAGCTTCATCAGTCATAAACTATTAGTCCTGGAGTCCACAAACATCATGGGAGACTAGCTGCTCTGCGTCCAGTGCCACACTAAATGACCCTCATTGTATTAATGATGTCCATCAGGTCGACGGTCCTGGCAGTTGAAGGGAGGGTGTCTGTGGTCAGTGGCGATATTTAAAGTCGCAAAGAAATATAATTAATAAAATAGCATTAGATGGCACTCATGAACAATTAGCTCCCCCCTCTCTCTCTCTCTCTCTCTCTCTCTCTCTCTCTCTCTCTCTCTCTCTCTCTCTCTCTCTCTCTCTCTCTCTCTCAGTGGCCCTCTCAGTCTGTCACTCTCATCCCGTCTCTCTCTCTCTCTGTATCTATCTCTCTGTCACCCTCCCCGTCTGTCGCTCTCTCTGCCTCTCTTCGCGTGTCTCTCCTTCCCGTCTCTCTCTCTCTCTCTCTCTCTCTCTCTCTCTCTCTCTCTCTCTCTCTCTCTCTCACTAACTGCTTCTATTTTATCTTGCTATCTTGCGGACCTGTCATTTCTTTGTCTAATATATCTGCTATTATTTTTGATCTTGTGAATGGTGTCATTATTTTTTCTTATATATCTATTAAGTGACTATATGTGAACGTCCGCGAACAGACACTGCTTGTTGGAGGCATTTCCCCATAAATACTCTCAACATGTCTGTCAGCTGATCGCAGCTGACAATTTGAGGCCCTACAGTTTGAGCTGGGCTCCCAGGCTGACCAGGCTTCAAATGAATACCAGGAAATGTAATGTGAAGTAAAGACAGCCGATGTGATATCTACCACAGCACCCATCAACAGCTATGTGTTATCTACCACAGCACCCATCAACAGCCGATGTGATATCTACCACAGCATCCATCGACAGCCGATGTGATATCTACCATAGCACCCATCGACAGCTATGTGTTATCTACCACAGCACCCATCAACAGCCGATGTGATATCTACCACAGCACCCATCGACAGCCGATGTGATATCTACCACAGCACCCATCGACAGCCGATGTGTTATCTACCACAGCACCCATCGACAGCCGATGTGATATCTACCACAGCACCCATCGACAGCCGATGTGTTATCTACGACAGCACCCATCGACAGCTATGTGTTATCTACCACAGCACCCATCAACAGCCGATGTGATATCTACCACAGCACCCATCGACAGCCGATGTGATATCTACCACAGCACCCATCGACAGCCGATGTGATATCTACCACAGCACCCATCAACAGCCGATGTGATATCTACCACAGCACCCATCGACAGCTATGTGTTATCTACCACAGCACCCATCAACAGCCGATGTGATATCTACCACAGCACCCATCGACAGCCGATGTGATATCTACCACAGCACCCATCGACAGCTATGTGATATCTACCACAGCACCCATCGACAGCCGATGTGATATCTACCACAGCACCCATCGACAGCCGATGTGATATCTACCACAGCACCCATCGACAGCCGATGTGATATCTACCACAGCACCCATCGACAGCCGATGTGATATCTACCACAGCACCCATCGACAGCCGATGTGATATCTACCACAGCACCCATCTACAGCTGATAAAATATGGGTTTAGCACCATATGTCGAATCCACATCCGGGCACCTGATAGGGTCCCTTAATTTACTTGTTTATAGTTAGAGCATGTTATTTCTTTATCATTGTTAACTTTATGGATGTTACATACAGGTCAGATTACTGTATTCCCGTGAACCATAGACACTGAATTCCAAGATGAGAAAGAATCTAGAGATTAACACATTTCTTATGTGGGAACGTGTTTGCAAGAGGGGTAGAGAAAAGAAAGTAAATATTGGTGTGGAAAGCTTAAACAACTGGACACATTTGTAATGCAAATTTCAATTTAAAAAATCAGATGGCAGAGAGGCTTGAAGAGTGTTGATTGCCGATGTCTGTTTCAGACTAAACATTTGAAGAAGAAGAATAAGAAGGAGGAGAAGGGAGTGAGGAGGAGGAAGCGGCGGAGAAGAAGAGGAAGAGTAAGAAGGAGGAGAAGGGAGTGAGGAGGAGGAAGCGGCGGAGAAGAAGAGGAAGAGTAAGAAGGAGAAGAATGAGAAGGAGAAGGAGACGAAGAGCAAGAAGAATAAGACCAAGAAGAGGAAGAAGGAGAAGAAGGGCATGAACAAGAAGAACAAGAACAGGAAGAAAGCGAAGAACAAGAACAAGAACAAAAATAACAAGAAAAAGAAGTTAGACGGAGCGGGGTGTGGGGGTGGGGGGGGTGGAGCTTGAGCGAGACGAAGAAGAAAAATATAATGAAGATGATGGCGATGACGACGACGAAGAAGGAAAGAAGAAGAAGAAGAAGAAGAAGAAGAAGAAGAAGAAGAAGAAGAAGAAGAAGAAGAAGAAGAAGAAGAAGAAGAAGAAGAAGACCATTGAAGTTGCATAGAACACATGGTTCTAGACCCATATCTGTATAGACCAGTCGGCACTCGGTGTCTGATGTGGTCACCCTCCCACCTGCCCAAACAGACACGGGTGTCTAGAAAGGATAAATGTGGAGAAAATATGGTGGGCACGGAGAAACTTAACTCAGTAAGACAGATGAATGCAAGATGTGATAGATAAAATACACATGACATCACCTGTGGCAGAATAGGTTGCTGATGATCGAGAGACATCTGGAAAGACTGTTGTGGGGGATAGTTCTGCACCAAATAGACCACTGGAAACATGAATGTCGCCTACAAGTTGTATGTGAGAAGAGCCGGGTGAGTAGTGGGTAGACGCTCGCCTGCCGACCTGGTTGTCATGGGGGTATTCTTCCTCTCATTCTTCTGCGTTCATCCGGAGTGTCCCCCCCCCCCCCCCAAGACATAATTGTGTTGTGCCTGTTTACTTGCGCCTTTGGGCCGACACATCCGACTTGTGTGAGTAATTTTTGACCGGGTTAAACTTCCCGGGTGTCGTGGGTTCGATCCACATAGGGGTGGATTAGAATGTTAGAATTAACCTGGACCACCCAGGTCGTCCCAGCCGACGAGTGGAAGTAACACCGGCCAGTGTGATACTGACCACATCACCAAATATTGGTCTAACACTACATGCACAATTTCCCTTCAGGCATGTAAGAGTCCATTATTTACTTTTACTTACGTCATGTGTGTTTGCAACGAGTTCTGTCTTAGTTTTCAAACATAAGGTTGTTGATTTAAGTAAAACAAATCGGTAAATATCTGCAGTGGCATATTACTAAGTGTGTTTGCTTACACACTGGTCACCTCACCTCTTTATTTCTTGGACTAGTATCTCTGAAGGCCAAACAGCTCAAATCATTAATGCAGTACATTGGTACCTCGGGTTACGAACGCCTCAGGTCACGAACAATTCAGATTACGAACAACAACTTCGAAAATTTTATGTCTCGGTTAACGAACAGTGCCTCGGGTTACGAACGAAGGCGAGAGAGAGAGCGAGAGAGAGAGAGAGAGAGAGAGTGAGAGAGAGAGAGAGAGAGAGAGAGAGAGAGAGAGAGAGAGAGAGAGAGAGAGAGAGAGAGAGAGAGCAAGGTGGAACGTTTTTAGACAGAATCGTTTTTTCTTATTTTTGCATTTAATTCATTTGGTTGTTTTCTTTCTCTTTATTTAATACACGAAGTACACGTATTCTTTGCGTTTTGTCAGGTAAACGACCGGATGATAATAAAAAAGAAAGATTCTTTCATCTTGAAACGAATTGTCTTTAGAATAACGAAGACACAAACAATAGATTGCACGATTTATTACCTGGCATATTTCGCTGCATCTCGTCCTCGTCAGGTACATACTACAGCTCCCGGCGTCTTCAATCGGCAGGCACATTGTCGCCTGTGGCCATGTTGTGTCCAGAGACACTGCATTTCGCGTGTTGTTTAGAACACAAAATACTCGCTTGTTAAAATTTGCAGAAGCGACATGTTAGTCAGCTTAAAATTACCGTGGTAGATAATTGACATTACTGTGTGAATATGTGTATATTTCAACTTGAAGGATTTATCTAGTTAATTTCACGTAAGTTGTGTGATTTCTGCAGTATGTACCTGACGAGATGCAGCGAAATATGCCAGGCAATAAATCGTCCAATCTATTGTTTGTGTCTTCGTTATTCAAATTCACTACGGGAAAACATTGTTTTGAATTGTCTTTATTTAATTGATTTCAATGTTTCGGGTTACGAACGTTTCGGGTTACGAACGTTTCGGGTTGTCACCGACCGTTAGGGTATTTCTATTGAAATAGACAGAAATCCCTAACCAAGAGTTTGCCGACAGTCTCTAGAAAGTATGGCTCGTTATCAGAATGTCTAAAGGGATGGTCCCGATAGAAGAGACTGGGATTCACTTGGTAGACAAAGGCAGAAGGTGAAGAACACTCGTGTATGTAGGAAGCCCTAACACGAATGCCTAGTTTATCTGTCGGTGATCCTTCGTCAATTGATGAAGCCCCCTGTTTTAAATACTTTCACGCACTCACGCGCACGCCTTGCGTTCAAATGATCACGAAGGGAGTACGTTGGTGAAAGTATAAAACAATAATACTCTTTAATAGTAAAAGAGATAATGAAAATTGTCGTTCAAGTGGTGAACTATGACAGTTACAATTATGTTACAGGTACAAAAATAAAACAGTTTTCTGATGCTTATCTAGATCGCATATCATCATTCACACCATCCAGACAGTGACACACTCAGAACACATATAGACACAGAGTCACCTGAGATAATCTGATCTCGTTTAGGAATAGTGCTGGCTTTCGTTTGGATTATGTCTTGGAGTCGATCCTGGCATTCGACAGGTGTACGATGCTCCTCCGGATTCCAGGTTCCGTCTCCACTAGTTGGTGGCTGTAAGTTTCGGTAACCTGACCAGTTAGGCTTCAGGAGTATCAGCCGCGAGGCTCCTTAAATCAAACAAACAGTTGCAGACTCCTTAGTGTCTTGACAATAGCAATGTGTCTGAGTGCTGGTGTTGTGTGTCTGTTGTGTATGTGTCAGATGCAGAATAGGAATAAAACATAATTCCTCTCTGCTATTCTGTATTTAAAAGCAAAGGGCCAATAGCTCCTATTAGCTTGGCTATACATTGTATGACATGGTGATACAAGGTGAAAAAGGGTCCAGAAGTGGACACATTCTAAGACCACATGGTCCATTAGAGTAGCACATGTAGACAAATCTTTGTTTGAAAAAGGCATTACAAAATGTACATGGTTGTCAAACTTGAAGTGACTCATATGCAATAATTACTGGTGCATTCCTTAACACCATGGTGAGGAAGTCCTGGGCAGCCAGGATGTTTCCCTAGATAGCTAAGGAAAGGCCAACAATAATTCAACCTAATCCCACATCAGTCATTAGGTATAAAGCAATCAAGTGTCGCCATGAAGTCGTGAGGTATACCCCACAGAATATACGAGCTAAAAGATAAGAAGAAGGCCAGCAGGCAAGCAAGGGGGCTGAGATATTCCAGGCATTGAGCTTTAGGATGTCTCAGTTATCCCTTGTTGAGTTATTTACTCCCCAAATTCTGATTCCTCACCACATGGTATTTGCTTTGAACTTATGACCGTCAGTGGCGTGTAGTTCGGCATGGCGGTGAATCAGGGGTAAGCAAATTTATGTTTGAATATAAATCGCCTAGTAATATTGCTGACATGTGAGAATCATGTTCCACATGTCTCTTCTACTTCTGCCCACATGGCAAAATCATGTTATCATATTTTCAACAAAATATACACGTAAATACATTCACAAAATGCATATGAAAATAATCAGTAAGGTTTATACATTATATCTATATATTTTTATCTATAAATATATCTAGGCCTCACATGTTTTCTCTCAATGTCTCCCCTTTCAAATACCACGTTTCATAAATATACATGGTCGGGAAAGTTTTGGGTTTTCCCAATATCAGAATATAAATGTGTACACACTCCTTACTATAATCGTAACTATTGTGTTATTACACTCACCCCCAGTCTTATTGCAGCAATTAAGATCTGTTTTGGTATAATCTACCAAGGATGGAGTTGGATATGGCAGCCCACTTCATGTAAGGTCTGCTTAGCACAGCAGCTATGGTCGTTGTGAACCAGACGGAAGTCTGTAGTTACAATTTCCGGTGCAGCAGTACTATTAGTGTATCGCCGTATTCCCGTTGCTAGCGAGTGACGGACCTATGTCCCCAGTCCTTACACTTGGTATTAATAAGGGTTGAAGACAGGGGATTTCCCTTGTGACATCATTTGAATAGATGACGTGAAAATACACGCTGTCCCCAATGCACTGTGTAGTTTTAGTGCAGAAAATGTCTGCGTAGTCATTCTGACGTCATTATTAGTAATTTAGCTGCTGTACTGAATCCAGAATGTAAATAGTAATTCCACTAACGTAGTAGTGGTGGTGTTTGCATAGTGATCTAGACTCATCCCGTCACACGGGTTACGAACCGAGTTCTGGAACGAATTAAGTTCGTAACCCGAGGTACCACTGTATTTGATTTAGCATGGCCTTTACCTTTGAGGAACGGGCCCGTTGACGTAATAGTCAGGAGGTTGAGTTGACAATGTCATGAGCGCGGTCGGGTGAGGGTTAGATGCTGGCACTCGTCGTTCGCCACGGGATGGAAAGACTGGCCACCTATCTCCCCACGCACTCAGGTCTACAAATATTGATGGTCCTAGCACATTACATCCCCCACAGTAGGTTCCTACAACGGGACTTGTGTTCTTTGTGTCTTTGTTTGTTTGTTTGTTTGTTTTGTTACGTTTGCATATACACAATATAACAGAGAGAGAGAGAGAGAGAGAGAGAGAGAGAGAGAGAGAGAGAGAGAGAGAGAGAGAGAGAGAGAGAGAGAGAACGAACGAACGAACAGACTTTATTTTCAAAGGGTAACAAATTGGGCACGCAGGCCCGTCTTACATTCGGCCCTTCCAATCATTCATCTTTCTTTCATCAACAGTGCATAGGAAAAAAAACATTGTCACATGAATTTTGTAAACATAAACAATGCATATTACTATGTTATGAGACACATCCACCACCCACCCACACATCCCACATTCACTCCAACTTCCCCACCCAACCACACACACATACAATACATTCCCCCACCCATCCACCACATCCCTACACCTACACATCTCCCCACCCACACACACCTCTCACTCACCACACATCCCATCCACCCACACCCCAAGCACACATACATTCAATAACCCACACATCCCCCACCTACACACATCTCCCCACCCACTCACATATCCTCTACCAGTCCCATTTCCCACCAACAATCACTCACCCAATATCCTCCTCCACCCACACACCTCCAACCACCCAACCAAACACACATTCCTCAGCCACACACATGTCTCCCCGTCAACTCACATATTCCGCACCTACCCACACACAAATTCCGCACTCACCCACATAATCTCCCATCTCCCCCAGCCCACTCACAGATCCCGAGCCCGCACCTACAAACATCCCCCACCATCTCCTAACCTGCACATACTCACCCACCCACATATCCTCTACCCACCCACACATCCTCTACCCACCCATCCCCCAACCAAGCATCCCTTAACCACACACCCTTACTCATATACAATCACCCACCCACACATCCTCTACCCAACCACACATCATCCACCCAACCACACATCCTCCATCCACCCATTCCCCCAGCCACACATCCCTTAACCACACACCCCTACCCATATACACACACACATCCCCACCCACGCACAATCTCCCCACCCATACAAACATCCCTCACACACATCCCCACCCACCAACACATTCCCCATTCACAAACACACACCTCCCATCCACGCACACACAACCCATACATTCATCCCCTCACACATCCCTAGACACACATACTTATCCCTCAACCACTAACACCCACACATCCCTTACCTACTCATCAACACATACATCTCCTATCTACCCACCCACACTCACACATCCCAACCACCCATCTAAGCACACATCCCCCACCCTCACACATCCTTCACCCACCCACAAACCCAACCACACCTTCACCCACCCATACAAACATCATTTAACCACATCCAGCTCCCCTCCCACACAAAATGGAGGAGAGAGAGAGAGAGAGAGAGAGAGAGAGAGAGAGAGAGAGAGAGAGAGAGAGAGAGAGAGAGAGAGAGAGAGAGTAGACGTTTTGTTTTGACCATAAGTAAATTGTTCCATGGGACAGGTAACGGCTGCAGCTAGCTATTTTCATTTTGTATTGAAATTGTTCCAGCAAAGCCAGTGGCAGTAGATCACCGACCATAGTCAGATGATTAGTTGATATTTTTTTTTTTTTTTGGGGGGGGGGGGGGGGGGGGGGGTAGTCGTTGATTAGTTGGGTAGTTTTTTTTTTGGATAGTAGGTTGATTGGCTGTATCGTATTATTTTGGGTAGTATGTTGATTGGTTGGATGGGTGATTAGTCGTGAATCATGTGGAAAACAGACATTGTCGCTTAGTTGACCCCTGACCCCTAAAAAGACTGGCATCTATATGGGTGAGACTGATACAGATAGTTTCTCAGTACTCGTATACCAAAGCGCCATCTTCATGTGAACTGTGTTGCAGAGCCCTCCGTCCCCTCTCCAAACCCATAAATCAACGGGGTGTGCACGGCCGGTGCTGGAACTTCATGTCTGCGGAGAGATGTATTACCACGTGACCAGGTCATGATTCAGCATAGCACACACATGCAGGGCTGGGATTTGGAGTAGATTGCTAAGAGATTCAATGCCAAAACAGAACTAAGTTTGAACCAAACAAAAACGGATGGTGGAAAATTGGAAGTAGGGGTGTGTCACAGTTATAACTTAAAAGTTGTTACTATGGTAGCAGACATATTGTATTATAACGCAATGGCAACATTTCGGCTTATTATAAGTCCGTGGCAGACACAAGATGTCATTTAAGACGATTAATCATCAAGTGACACTCAATCAGCTAATATCACTCCACTGATTTGAGGTACTTCCGTGTGCTCAAACTCCAATAAAATACCAAGAAGGAAGTTAGGTGCTCTACAATCAAGATTAAAACAATTTCCAAAAACCAAGGAGGAATTTAGAAACAGAACAGAATGGGTAACCATCACTCTGGTCGCCAGCACGTCCTAAGACGTTTTCTGGCATCCATTTTGAGCTGGGTTAGTATCACGCTTGCCTGCCTGGGTTCGAATTCTCATCGATGGGGATGTTTCCGATCTGGGAATTGTCGTGGGTTAACCCAGCTTAAAATTGATACCAGGAAATATCTAGGGGAGTGAATGTGGGCGGCTTGATACTGACCCAGCTTCAGTTCAATGCCGACAGGGAAGGAAGTAAGTGTGTGTACTATAGTGCCGATCTCCGGGCGATGGCGGTGCGGACGGGATTCGTAATGCCGCTTACCTGCGTTCGAAACACAGCGGTAACCGATTTGGCAGAAGACCGTGTCACGCTGGTTTTAACGTGTTGGTATGTGAGCCGGTCGTTTAGAAAACAATGGCAAACTACTGAACGTAAAACTTGCCAAGACAACAACAATGGCAGTGAAATGCTGGAGGTGACTGCAACTTCCTCTAAAGGATACGCAACTTAAAAAAACAACAACAAATAAATACAATAAAATCTATAGTGCAATATAAAATCAATAGTCGTAGTGGATTCGCCTGATGGCGAGGGGCACTGGTAATACGGAGAAGTAATCCACACGCACAAATCAGTCCAGTGAACTAGAAGCAGTAACATGTGTATGCACTACACTTGAGTTCAAAGCGAGCATGCGCGAACAAAAATACAAACAAATCACGGTTTTAAAAACTAAGAAGTAATCGAAACAGAAAAAACTGGGTAAATAAATATTTAAAGTGAGAGGGATCCATACCGGGGTCAGTCAGTGGGATCTCCTAGAAAAGTACCTCCATTGACGATCCCACCTCGTATCTCTCATCTGCCGACAAAAGCAACGACACACGCTAATCGGCTGACGGCAAAAATCAAATTTGATAAATTAGGAATATTGCACTGTGAAAGCTAGGGAGGGGCGGGGGCGCAGGGAGGTCCCCATGGGGAAAACCATTCTGTGGGGCGAATAGCGCTTTAAATATTTGCACATTGTACGCAAATTTCCCGGGAGTGCGTAGCGGCTTCCGAGGCCATGCGGACGCGCATTCAGGGGTGGATAACTTTGAGATAACTGAGTGAGCGCACACCAACACCCGACAGCAAACTCGCATAATTCAATTATCGCTTTCCCGAGCTCGTTATTCACGTTTTCTGACCTCCCTCTCATCTCAGTGACGATCCGACCACGAGGCTCTGATCACGCGTGAAAACTGACGACCAGATTTTTGTCCACCTCTCAACTATATCCTTAATTGTTAGTAAACTGCAAGTAAGTGGAGAGTAAACGACGGTTGGTCCAAGAATACTAGACGGCTGGCTGAACGATTTCACGTTAGTTGCATGTCCTTTACAGGACGTGACAGTCAACCTCCAGCATTTGTTGTATATTTATGATTTGCTTGACATTGGTTGCGCTCAGTAGTTTGCCATTGCTTACTGGACGACCGACACCCATACCAGTGTAATCAACGAAAGGTGGTCTGCTTCCAAATAACCAGTAACTGATTGCATACCCCCGACATGGTGTGTCGTGACAGTTTGAAATGCGCTCACTACCCCCCCCCCCCCCCCCTTTCCCCAAGCCACAGCTCCTTAACGTATTCGTGACACGCCTTTTATGGGCAATATCCTCCTCTCTCTCTCTCTCTCTCTCTCTCTCTCTCTCTCTCTCTCGTCTCTCTCTCTCTCTCTCTCTCTCTCTCTCTCTCCCCATTTTCCCCAATTTCAAAGGCGTTATCTTAAGTAGTTTTTGATTAAGAAGCATGCCTGCGGCAAATGCTAAAAGTGAATGTGTAAAACAATCGTGGGCTAACGGGTGGACCCAGATTAAAATGGCTGCCAGGAAATGTCTGGGAAGATGAAGGCGACCGGCGCAATATTGAATACTTCACAGCTGAAGTGACGGTTGGTCTATAGAAATATGAGTCTAGCTGAAGTGACGGTTGGTCTATAGAAATATGAGTCTAGCTGAAGTGACGGTTGGTCTATAGAAATATGAGTCTAGCTGAAAGGATCCTTTTGTATTTAGTGGCAGCTATCTCTCTCTCTCACACACACACTCCCCCTCTCTCTGTCACACACACAAACACACACACACTCTCTCATACACTCTCTCTCACTCATACACACTCTCTCATACACTCTCTCTCACTCACACACTCTCTCTCACACATACTATCTCTCTCTCTCTCTCACACACACAAACACACACGCACTCTCTCACACACACTCTTTCACATACACTCTCACACACACACTCACACACACTCTCTCTCACACACTCTCTCTCTCACTCTCTCTCACACACATACGATCTCTCTCTCTCACTCATACTATCTCTCTCTATCTCTATCACACACACACTCTCTCTCACACACATACTATCACTATCTCTCTCTCTCTCTATCACACATACACTCTCCCTCACACACTCTCTCTCTCTCTCTCACACACACTCTCTCTCACTCTCTTGCTCTCACTCTCTCACACACTCTCTCTCTCACACACTCTCTCTCACACACATACTATCTCTCTCTATCTATCTCTATCATTCACACACACTCTCTCTCACACACTCTCTCTCACACACATACTATCTCTCTCTATCTATCTCTATCACTCACACACACTCTCTCACACACACATATTATCTCTCTCTATCTCTCTCTATCACACACACACGCATATACACTCTCTCGCACACACACACACTCTCACATACACATACTATTTCTCTCTATTACACACACAAACACACACATTATCTCTCATACACACCCACACACACACACACACACACACTCTCTCTCTCTCTCACACACACACTCTCTCTCTCACACACACACACATTATCTCTCTCTCTCTCTCTCTCTCTCTCTCTCTCTCTCTCTCTGCACTGCTTACTCCGTGTCATTGTGCACTGCTTATTCCATCATGTTTATGTCAATTTTAGGAATCAACTTATTGAATCGCATCACTGTATTTTTTTACGTTACACAATGTAAGTGCATAATTTGCGTTCCATGTTTTACATTTTTGTGAGAATGCTCACGATAATCGTCAGTGTATGTGTGGTTTTATTATTATTTTGTTAATATTATATTAACAGATTATGCGAGGCATCATGTATGTGTCTAGTTGTGAGGATTGTGTTTAGGTTGGGGGATGGGTTTGTGGGTGGGGGTGTGTGTGTGGGGGATGTGTGTGGGGGGTTGTGTGTGGGTTGGGAGATGTGTGTGGTGGGGGATTTGTGTGTGGGTTGTAGATGTGTGGGTGGGTTGCGGACGTGTGGGTGGTGGGGAGTTGTGTGGGTGAGTGGGAGAATATGTGTGTGGATGAGGGATGTGTCTGGGTGGGGATGTGTGTGGGTTGGTAGGGGGTGTGTGTGTGGGTGAGGGATGTGTGTATGAATGGGTATGTGGGAATATATGTAGGGGTGTGTGTATTGGTTGGGGGATGGGTGTGTCTGATGTATATGGGGTGGGAGATGTGTGTGTGTGGGTGGGAGATGTGTGTGGGAGAAGTGTGTGTGAGTGGAGGATGTGTGCGCGGAGATATGTGTGTGGGGGTGGGTGGGGAGATGTGTACGGTGGGTGGAGGGATGTGTGTATGGATGGGGCGTGTGTGGGTGAGGAAAATATTGGTGGGTGAGGGATGTGTGGGAGGGGGTTGTGTTCTTGGGTTGGTGTATTTGTGTGTGTGTGTGTGTGTGTGTGTGTGTGTTGGTGGGTAGTGGTATGTGTGGGTGTTGGCGGATGGGGGATGTGTGGGTATTGATAGGTGGGGGATGTGTCTGTGTGGGTGGGTGTGTTGGGGCGTGTGTAGGGGAGTGGGGGATGTATGTATGCGTAGGAGATGTTGGTGGGGGATGTGTGTGTGTGTGTGGTTGGTGGGGTGTGTGGGTGGATGTGAAATGTGTGGGTTGGTGGGAAAAATGTGTGTGTGGGGATGTGTGTGTGGATGGGAAGATGTGTGGGTATGGGTGGGTGATGTGTGACTGGGTGAGATATGTTTGTGTGGGTTGGTGCGGGATGTGTGTGTGTGGGAGGGGTATGTGTGTGTGTGGTTGGAGGTGTGTGGGTGGGTGGGTGGAGCATGTGTGAGTGGGCGAGTTTGTGTGGGTTGGGGTATGTGTGTGGATGGGGATGTGTGTGAGGGATGTTTGTATGTGTGGGTGCGAGATGTCTGGGTTGGTGAGGGGATGTGTTTAGTTTAGTTTAGTTTAGTCGATGGATCAACATCACGGCACATGGGTGTAACCCATAAGTGCTCCGTTCTCCTCCTAACTCAAGCCTGAGTCTGAAGAAACTCAGCTCAGTGCGCGAACTCCGTAACACCGGCAATGATCCTGAAATGCTATGGGTAGATTTTTAACTCGAAATTTTGACTGGGCAGCGCCGTTAGGCTACTCGATATTTGATTTCCAACTGCCAAGGGAATTTTTACGTGCGCAACAATACACACGGGCGTCCGATCTCACTACCCAGAGACCAGGGGAAATTTTATTACTAGAAGTTTACGTGAAAAAAAGCCCGGTCCTCACCGGGGCTTGAACCAGGGACCTCCAGTACTCGAGGCGGACACCATACCTCGAGACCACGCAGCAGAGGGAATGTGTGAGTGGGTGGAGGGATATGTGAGTGGATGGGGGATGTGTGGTGGTTGGGGGGGGGGTGTGGGTATGGGTGGGTTATGTGTGAGTGGGTGAGGGATGTTTGTGTGGGTTGATGCGGGATGCCTGTGTTGGAGGGGGGATGTGCCACATAACATGATAATATGCATTGTTTATTCTTACAACATTCATTTGACAATGTTTGTTTTTTCCTATGTGAATGTATCATGCACTGTTGATGAACGAAATCATAGTGATTGGAAGGGCCGAATGTAAGTCGGGCCTACGTGCCCAATTTGTAACCTTTTTAAAATAAAGTTCTATTCAAATCAATTCTCTCTCTCTCTCCTCTCTCTCTCTCTCTCTCTCTCTCTCTCTCTCTCTCTCTCTCTCTCTCTCTCACACACACACACACAAACACACACACACACACCTGTGTGTGTTATCTGATATGTACTGGAGATACTGAGAAATGTCAATGAGAAATAGTCTCAGCCTCGGGGTGGGGGGGGGGGGCACAGAATTCATTAGGATACATGAATACCATGGGGGACTTCTGACTATTAAAGTCAGAATGCTGCTACAATAATGGTACTAACTAACTCGAGCAATTTAAAACGTTCTTAGAGGATACGGAAGAGGAGAAACCAGGTGGATGTGGACTGCAAAGGGAAACCATCACATTATTTCTTAATATTGCTAAAATGCAGTTGCCAATATTGAACAATGAATGTGTCACAACCAGCTCAAGGGCCAGCATACAAGATGATGATGATGATAGTGAAGTGATACATAGCACTGCGATATGATGATAGTGATGTCTTATACATAGCACGGTGATGATGATAGTGATGTGATATGCATAGTACTGTGATGACAGTGATGTGATATACATAGCATGATGATGATGATAGTGATGTGATATGCATAGCATGATGATGATGATGATGTTGATGATGATGATGATAGTGATGTGAAATACATAGCATGATGATGAGGATAGTGATTGATATATATATATGGCATGATGATGATGATGATAGTGATGTGAAATACATAACACGATGATAACGATAATGGTGTGATATACACAGAACGATGTTGATGACAATAGTGATATGATATACATAGCAAGAAGATGATTGTGATGATAATGATGTGATATACATAACACGATGATGATGGTGATGATGATGATAGTGATATGTAAGTAAGCAAGTATGTATGTGCACAAAAAGACAAGCCTGCTAACTGCCGTATCTCTATCGGTGGCATGTGCCTGGTGCTCAATCCAGCGCCAGCTCGAATGTTGCGGGGCGTTTTTCTGGTCTGTACAAATCAAATTACGGCGAACGAGGCACTAGTCCGACGGGACCTCCCCGCGTCTCGTGTCGACTTTAAAAAAGTGGTTAGGGTTGACCAAGGTCACGTGAGTGTCAAGGCGGGAAAACTCATTGGTGGAATATTTTGATCATCTAAATTTGTCTCCTATCAAAGAAATCTCCAAAGGCAGTCACTCACACAAATAACGCTTTTGTTAATCACCCAGCTGCGTTTGTCGGGAGCGGCCCTACGTACAACAACAAAGATCACATATTATTAGGCGCAGCTCTGTCCTTCACATCAGCAACCTTATTTCAAAGCACAGTTTTACACCCTGCCCCCTTTCGGTAAAGAGTAATTGCGCACGATAAACATTGATGCCCAAGGGGGAGTATTCTGCATTTTATGTTGCCTCGGGTAGGTTTCTTTCTTTAAAGTTTATTGGGTGATATCACCAGTGTGGAGTTGTGCCACTATATTTAGACGCCTTTCCCACCATGGGACAATGGACAGGTTTGGGTTGCATGTGATAGTTGTATGTTTGTTATTATTGCTTCGATATTGCTGTATGTTGTGGATATGATAAGCGAGGATGCGCTATAAGGATGTGGTGTAATAGTGCCTTGGTGAAGTGAAAGAAGAGGGGAATAAACGAGGAGGAGGAGCAGGACGAAGAGGAAATGAAAAAATACAGAACATAAAGCAGAAGAATAAATGTGAGGAAAAGTAAAAGAAGACAAAAAGCAGGAAATGAAAGAAGAAGTAGACAGAAAAGGATGAGAAGAAGAAGAAGAAGAAGAAGAAGAAGAAGAAGAAGAAGAAGAAGAAGAAGAAGAAGAAGAAGAAGAAGAAGAAGAAGACGAGGAAATAGAAGAAGAAGGAGGACAAGCTAAAGGCGAGAAGCAAGATGAGACACGAAAGAAAAAGAAGAAGAGGGAAAAAAAAGAAGGAGCAGAATGAGGAAATGGCAGAAGAAGGAAGAGTAGAAGGAGAGAAGGAGAAATGAAAGTAAATGTAGAGGAAGACGAAGAGGAATACGCACATGAGTAGAAGTATGAAAGAAGAAGACGCAGAAGAAGAAAAGGGTAGAAGTCTAATGTAACTGTTTATCTAAGTTAGAGAATGTTATATGAATATAATTAGATGGGCCCTGTGGAACCTGAGGAATTGGACTCCCCTTATGCATTAGATATTATGCTTAAAATATGAATGAATATACACATACATAATCATGACACGGAGAGATAACCCTTCTTCTCAACACGACGATACGACACCTGGTTGACTCCATCACAGGCAATATCTAAAATCTAATTCTTCCACAAATGTCAGCATGGCCGAATGGATAAAAACGCGCGTTCTGTAACATCCTATGTGCTGATGCCGAGGTAAGGGGTTCAACCCCTACACTGGACAATTGGACTAAAATGTTGACTTGGGGACGTAAATTACAAGTAACTCTGAAGTCGGAGTGGGTTCGCATGATGGCAAGGGACACTGATAATAGAAGAAATGGCTAATCCACACACAAATTCCTGTCCAGTGCTACTAGAAATAGTATGGTATGCATGGGCTGCACTTGAGTTCAAAGCGAGCGAGCGAAAAAAATATAATTCTCCCAATCATTGTTAGAATCGCCATCGGCTTGCGTTGTAAATCTTGTAATGCATATAAAGCAGTGCGTTTACAAGGTGTAATGTGTGTCTCTATATATCACAGAGCGGTGCCGTTTGTTAGTGTTAAGTGGCAAATGCGTGAATAAAACAAATACATCTCATACATACTAACATCTTTCAATAGAAATTCGTTTATACTGCTATTATTCTCAGTCACTCTTACTTTTGTTTAAACAAGTTTAATGGTATCGCTGAATCTGTCATAGTCTAAGTATTCTCACTCACTTTTGCTTTCATTGCCTGCAGACAGCAACGTAATCGTTCTAACAATATTGGTTGTATAAGGAGACAACGATACTAAAAGGACATTCATATTTTAAACATAATGTCTAATGCATAAGGGGGCCCACTTCCTCAGGTTCTACAGGGCCAACTTGCTATTGGACAAGCTGAATGACACTTCGGCCAGTCTGCCACTGCCCAATGGCCATCTTCAGTGTTCTATTACCATTGGTACCTTAGTTTTTCTGTTGTACGATGTCTCAGACATATAATTCTCACATGGTTCTCAAAAATGACTTTATGCTATCAAACTATGCTATTTGTCAACCCTTGATCTCTTTTCCTAGTTCTCTTTTCATATCTAGCTGTAGACCTTCCCTTTTTGTAAAGTAAAGTAAAGTAAAGTAAAGTAAAGTAAAGTAAAGTAAAGTAAAGTAAAGGACCCTTGCACACTTTTTAGGAGCAATTGGAATAATGTGCTAAACCCATACTTGTATAGACCAACGGGACTCTGTGTGTGATGTTGATTGACTCTGTGTGTGATGTAAATTGACTCTGTGTGATGTGGATTGACTCTGTGTGTGATGTGGATTGACTCTGTGTGTGATGTGGATTGACTCTGTGTATGATGTTGATTGACTCTGTGTATGATGTGGATTGACTCTGTGTATGATGTTGATTGACTATGTGTGTGATGTTGATTGACTCTGTGTGTGATGTGGATTGACTCTGTGTGTGATGTGGATTGACTCTGTGTGTGATGTGGATTGACTCTGTGTATGATGTTGATTGACTCTGTGTATGATGTGGATTGACTATGTGTGTGATGTTGATTGACTATGTGTGTGATATTGATTGACTCTGTGTGTGATGTTGATTGACTCTGTGTGTGATGTGGATTGACTCTGTGTGTGATGTGGATTGACTCTGTGTGTGATGTTGATTGACTCTGTGTATGATGTTGATTGACTCTGTGTATGATGTTGATTGACTATGTGTGTGATGTTGATTGACTATGTGTGTGATGTTGATTGACTGTGTATGATGTTGATTGACTCTGTGTATGATGTGGATTGACTATGTGTGTGATGTTGATTGACTCTGTGTATGATGTTGATTGACTCTGTGTATGATGTGGATTGACTATGTGTGTGATGTTGATTGACTCTGTGTGTGATGTTGATTGACTATGTGTGTGATGTTGATTGACTCTGTGTGTGATGTGGATTGACTCTGTGTGTGATGTTGATTGACTCTGTGTGTGATGTTGATTGACTCTGTGTGTGATGTGGATTGTTAGCATCACATGGGCCGCCTTTATTTTCACATGCCATTTCTTGGTACTCTTTCTAGACTGGGTCTATGTGGTAGCCAAAATCATTTAAAAAAAAATATCGAATGGAACTATGTCTTTATGGTCCATGTAAGTTGATTATAGACCCTGTCGTGCTGGTTTTAACGTGTAGGTATCGAAGTTGGTTGCTCAGAAAGCAATGGGAAACTATTGAACGTAAAACCCGGGAAGGTTAACCCGGTCAACAAATGCCCGCAGAAGTCGGATGTGTCGGCCTAACGGCGCAAGAACGCAGCTCTGCTGTAGACAGGCACAACGCAATCACGTCAAAAAAAAACAACAACACTCCGGATGAACGAAGAAGAAGAAGAAGAAGAAGAAGAAGAAGAAGAAGAAGAAGAAGAAGAAGAAGAAGAAGAAGAAGAAGAAGAAGAAGAAGAAGAAGAAGAAGAAGAACGTAAAACTTGCCAAGACATCAACAATGGCAGTAAAATGCTGGTGTTGACTGCAACGTCCTGTAAAGGATATGCAACTTTAAAAAAAAGAAGTTGATTACATGTTCTTTACAGTTCGTCGCAGCCAACCCGATAATTGTTTGGATGCTTGTGAATTAAAAGGCAATTTTACGTCGGTTGTTTGCTATTGTTTTCTGAACGACCGACTCGAAACTGCCTGCTGCTGAAGTCGAACCCTGGACTCTGTATGTCGTGGAATTGTGAAACATGATCACTGCTCCTAAGCCACATACACCGGCGATAGTCCATGCGGGAACACCATATAACAAGGCATAGAGTATACTTTTCACACGATGGTTCTCTGGTTCATTCGATACGATAATTAATTTTGTTGAACATATTCAATGTTGTAAAATTCAAATGTAACCATTTCGGTGTCCTTTCAACGATCAGAACCAAGGGTGAAAACGGAAAACATGAGTCAGAAGTGATTAAAATAATAAGGAATAATTGTATAATTTCGCCATAGTGTGTTAGCCAGATTTTTCTGACAAGAGCAGTTATTGTCATAATTATTCATGCTTTTCAATTGAGGATAAAATATCTCCTGTCCTCATCTGCCTAGTGGGCGTTTAACTTTGAAAATGTGAAAACCCATTGCTTTAACCGCCTACTGAACTGATCTGTCAAAAAATGGGCGAGTGTGTGTGAGTTAAGTTCGTGTGTATGTGTGTGTGGAAGTTATATTAATGGGCATGTATGTGAACAGATGAGTGCGCCTGTGATAGAAAAATTACGTGCTGGAGAACAACTTGCAGCATTAAATAGATTACTAGTGGTCTGTGGTGAATGTTTTGCATGACAGCTCCGCGCCATTGATTGGTCACAAACTACAGGCAGGGCCTGGCATGGGGTTGGGAAACTATTAGCCATATGGTGGAAGCGATCAGATCACAATAAGAGTGGTCTTCTCCTATAACCGCCAAGACATTAACTGGATTACCTCCTCTTGCCTAGCCCAGTTAGCAGTTTGGGTTTTCTCACATCTTTTGTCCCATGAAAGCCTACAAGGGGTAGCCCAAAAAATGACCCCGTTGAGTTCTTGGTTAATCAGTAGAATGAGTTCTTGGTAAACGCACTAGCCAGTCTGCGGCAGACCACAAAAATGGGCCCAAAACGTTGATTTGCTAATCTGATTAAGGAGCGCACAAAGAAACAAAGAGGAGTAATCAAGATTTTGTCCGGCTGATAGAATCAACGGGATCGCTTTTTTCACAATCATAATTTCATTTCTCACTATTTTATTATCCGCACAAATCAATACAATTGTTATATTAACGCTGTTTGTTGTTAACAGCCGTGTGCGCACCACATTAGTGCGCACTGTCTACAAACAACTGATAACATCTACTGCAGCGTTGGTCCCTGGGGTTGTTTGTGTGGGGTGCGTTTGTTAGCAGCTAGGATCCGATAACCGTGTTGTCTGGCTCTGGCTGTGAAAATAAATATGCTGACATGTAATAAACAATGCCTAGCACGTGAATTATCTGCAAATATATTTAATTCTGCTTCGTTTATGGCACTGATAATAAACGTGTAAAGTGACCAGAATAAAATGACTGTGACTGAGAAGATAGTCAGTCAGTTAGTCAGCCGCGGTTCCAACTTCACGGCAACGGGTCGTCCTCATTATGCCCCGTTCCTGTGCCAATGAATATCACACGAAATGCTCCTCGCTGCCCAATGTGAAATGTGGAACAAACGGGAGTCTCGACAAACCAACAGCCCACACAGGTACACTGGGCATACTGCCGCCGCCAGAATACCAACACAAAAGTCCTCCACGAAAAAAAAAAAAAAAACAGTTCATCGTCAATGGAAACAACACTCACTATAAAACCAGCTGCCACACATTACGGCATAAGGCAAACCAGTCAGTTCTGCGACAAAGCCGGCCACCATTATTCGAACATGCAGTTCACGCTTCAAACAACCGCGGACAGATGTAAAAGCATTTCACTGTGCATAACGCCGCTGCCAGAATGCCAACACAAAAGTCCTCCACAAAAAAATATAGTTCATCGTCGATGGAAGCGGCAGTCACTATAAAACCAGCAGCCACACATAACTGCATAAGGCACACCAGTCAGTTCTGCGACAAAGCTGGCCACCATTTTTCCGAATATGCAGTTCACGTTACAACTACAAACAAGCGCGGACAGATGTAAAAGCATTTCACTGTGTATAATGCCGCCGCCAGAATGCCAATACAAAAGTCCACCATGAAAAATCCAGTTCATCATTGATGGAAGCGGCAGTCACTAAAATACCAGCAGCCACACTTTTCTGCATAAGGAAAACCAGTCAGTTCTACGACAATGCCGACCGCCATTATTCCGAACATGCTGTTCACGCTACAAACAACCGTGAGTAGTATACAATGTGGTATGTGTAGTATACAATGTGAGTAAATGTGGTCCATTTATGTGGTCCGGGGGTCGTATTTCCTTATATGATTGTTATCCCGCCCTCAGCGGACCACATAGAAAACGGACCCCAAATGACCCAGATATTTGAAGTTGGCAAGTATTTTTTGTTACTTTCGGTACTTCCGGTTGACTACTTCCGGTCCATGGGTGGCAGATGTGTGTGCTCCCGCCCCAAGGTGCCTCCGCCTGTCGCCTCCGCTTCCGCCCGACCGTCCCGGGACCACTTGAAGACAGCGAGGCAAGCCTCGGGCATGTGGAATACTTATATGAATAACTAGACCAAAAATGCACCGAGGACCTGGGTTCGAGTTCCGGAAACCCTCGATGAGGAGACCGAAGTTAATATGACAGATTGGAAAATGATTTGGGCCGTCACTCGGCTCAACCGAGTATCCAGAAATAAAAATATAAGTTTTTTCCCTTTCTATATGACACATCACCAATGTTTTGTTGTTGTTGTTATTGACTTTTCCCCCACACAAAAACATACATGTATTTATATAAATATATGCACAAAATCGCCCATACATTGCTACCCGTATACAACTACCATACATGCAAAAACTTGGGGGGGGGGGAGGGATTAAGCTGTAAATTACGATGTACTCCGGAGAAGAATTGCAAAAGCCTATTATCTGCATTCTCCACTGCTTGTTTTGAATGGTTGATAACTATTGGGAAGAGGTCACAGGTAATACTGCAAACGCCCCTCTGCTGTGTGACCATCGTGACGAGGTAGAGGGGCTTGCGCGTTCCAATGACCACAAGAGCTATGCCGAAGGTAACACAGCTACTGGTAGGGTCACCCATGTCAGACAGTTCAAGGGAGAGGGACCAGAAGAAGCGACACACAAACCTGCTGCCTTGTAGGTAGACTGAGAACAGTCAAAGGCTAGGGAAAGCACCCCAAAAAAATGCTTGTCGAAATCGGATGTACTGAGCCACAGGCTTGACAAAGCAGTGCAACGTAACTTGATTCGTGATGTCACAATTTAAAATTAATCGTTATGGTGCTAATCCCGCGAAGTCCCATCAAGCGGTGAAAGTGCCGGGCCCCATGCCTCGAGGGGGTCCACCCATGACTACTGGTAGTCACCTTACCCTGTGCTGTGGAGTCAAGGCACAGAGGAATTGGTTAAGAGCTATTGACCAAACACCCCGGACACTCAACATACTACAGTGGAATGCCGAAGGAGTTTATAACAAGAAAGTCTCCCTAAAACAGCGTCTTCATAAAGATAGAATAGATGTGGCATGCATTCAAGAGACACACCTCAATGCCAATCGCAAATTCTCAGTCAGAGGATACCAGGCCACACGTTTTGACCGCGAAGGACACAAAGGAGGAGTTCTAATACTTACACGAAATACAATACCTTGCAGCGAAGTATCTGTGATCTCTGACAACCAAACGGAAATTATAGGTGTTGATATAATGATAAAGGACGTGAAAATAAGAATTTACAATCTGTATAGCTGTCGTGGATTTATTTATAGTGTCGTCCCTAGGGTGAGGGGAATCAACACCCACATTGGTTTTAACCCCATATCATTATTATGGAGAATCCACTAGATTCCGTCCACAACACCCCGTCAGTCAATGGATACCTCTCTCTCTCTCTCTCTCTCTCTCTCTCTCTCTCTCTCTCTCTCTCTCTCTCTCTCTCTCTCCACTTGACCATTCCCCCTCTCATTCTTCCCCAAAACAACATACTACATAACTCTAGCTTCTAAAATTAATACAAATTCATTTAATGAAGAAAAGTGTATGTATGTGCGAAGTGTGCGTGTAGAATGTGTGTCGTATACTCTAGTGTGTCTGCAGAATCAGACCGAACAGCTCAGGAGCAAAGTTAGATCATCCCAGTAATGGCCACACCACAGCATGTTAGCTCAGTACACAATGACATCACCAAACGATGTGTCCCTCCTGCCAGATGCTGACTTCCTTCGGTAGCTCCCTGATAATCTCGATACATGATCACCAAAAATGAATACAGTCCAATACTGATCCTGAATCGATCACACACAATGTTACTAAATGTCCCTACAGTTCTGATATTCATCAATCCTTGTATCGTGAAAATATGTATCACTGTCCCGTGTAACACAATTGTTCATTACTAATTGTCCCAGTTTTTCACGATCGTAAAGTAAAGAGTACAAATTCACAGGAATCTACTAGTTTAGGAAAACGCTATGTTCATTGTTCCTTCTAAAACCCATAGTATTCATAGTACATGTGGTGTGGAAAATAACTTCCCGCAATCATAGTGAACTATGTCACAAAGAAATCGTTCCTAGACAACTATATGTTTCTGCTCAACAGAGCCATGTTCCTTCAGACCCTTCTGATCATGGACTCAGTGTAAAAGCCGCTGAATAAAACGTCCTTCACTGAATCATCCATACTTTTAAACAGTGATGTTTCAGCTTGTTTTCTTCATAACCTGAGTGGAACCTGTGAAAGAGAGAACACACCTGGTGAGAGCAACCCGATACTGACCCCTATTAGCTAAGTGCAGGCCGACGGCTTCACTCAGGTATATAAAAGTGAACCAAACTCTGTCATAGGGCAGAGAAGCTCATTACATCGGTCTGAGTTAGGATAAGACAAGGAAAAACCAAAGACGAAGTGCAGAACCCCAGTAGACACCCCACTGGAAGATCCCACCATTGGACATTTCCCCTATCCCCCAACCATCCTCAATCTCTCTAAATATCATCCCGCTACACTATTCTCAACCAGCTGAGCTAATTGACATCTCACACTAGTTAGTTTAACCACGCGATTGCCTACTGCCGCCGACACTCCTAGAATACCTAACCACAGCGCAACAACACTATGCTCAAGTCCTAAACTCTATCTATCACTAGACTATCCTACATTACTTATACCTAAATGGTATCTAGTGAATACCTTATATAACCCAGTTCTGTTCTGAATTGAATCTACACATTGTCATGAAAGACACATGTTCATCAACTTTAATTGACACAGAACACAATAGATTCTTTCCGAAATTCGAACAGAGCTAGCCAAACACTTCAGCCTAGTTTAATTCCATTTCTCACACTGGCGGCAAGTAAGTCATGTTTCATACAGTCTGGGATTGTCTGAGTGACGTCATTCGCTGTCAACAACAGGTGGTCTTGGCGGCAACCAGTTCAAGACGGCGCTTTTTCTTTCATCTTGAGACTCGCGCAAAAATACATGCCGACAATTTTTCTGTTTCCTTGGGAAATCTCAAAGACATTTGGTTTCGTTTGATCCGATGAGAGTGTTTCCCCACTAGCAACAAACAATTGCAGCTGTGAATACAGGCTGTCTCTGTTAATCTATCATCTTATCGTTAACTCCAGTGGTCCCGTGACAATAGCCCAGCAGATAAGGACCTTACACTCTCAAACATGAAAATAACTGACACAAACTGCATTATTGTCGGAGACTTTAATAGCCGTTCAGAAAGATGGGGATACCCAGATACTGACAAAAGAGGAGATGAAGTGGAGGACTGAGAAATAGACTCAAATCTCCATCTACTCAACAAAGCGGATGACACACCGAGCTTCTACTCCAGAAGATGGTTTACCACTTCTACTCCAGACTTAGCTTTCTGCACAGGAGACATCCTCCACAAAATCGATCGCCATGTGCTTGACCAATTAGCAGGTAGTGACCACAGACCAATCACGCTTGGAATGAATATGGAGTATGTTCCACAGGAGCAAAAGCCTTTGCCCCGCTGGAATTAAAAACGAGCAGATTGGGACAGATTTGCCATACTAACAGACAAATATTGTGAAAACATAAATACACGATATGGCAACATGAAGCAAATGATGGAAAGTCTAAATAGAGCAATAATACAGGCGGCCACTGAGTCTATTCCTAGAGGAGCGAGAAAAAATTACAAACCATACTGGACTGAAGAACTACACATTTTGGAGGACAAAGTTGAAGATTCCAGGAAGACAGCAGAGAGGGAGAGAGAGAGAGAGAGAGAGGGAGAGAGAGAGAGAGAGAGAGAGAGAGAGAGAGAGAGAGAGAGAGAGAGAGAGAGAAAGAGAGACAGACAGACAGACAGACAGACAGAGACAGAGAGACAGACAGAGAGAGAGAGAGAGAGAGAGAGAGAGAGAGAGAGAAGAGAGAGAACAAACAACTGAAGTGAACATCTCTCTCAAAGCCATCTCAGCTAAATATAAAAGAACAGTAAATCAAACAAAAAGAGTCCGGGAAGGTTAACCCGGTCAAAAATGCCCGCAGAAGTCGAATATGTCGGCCTAACGGTGCAAGAACGCAGCTCTGCTGTAAACAGGCACAACGCAGTCACGTCCGAAAAAAAGGAACTCCGGATGAACGCAGCAGAAGAAGAAGAAACAACAAGAGATTGTTGGAGAGAAAAAAACCCAGAAAACCTGAATTTTGACAGAGATGGAAACAAACTATGGAAACTAGTGAAAGCCACGAAAAATGAAGGACCTAGAAACAAACAAATAACAATTAAACAAGGAAATGCCTTGCTTACAGGAAAAACGGCTGCAAATGCACTAATGGAACACTATGCCAAGCAACAGGTCCCTTCGGGGTCCTGGCTAAAGTCAGCAGGATCGCCGATTCCTCCGAAGTCGGAGAGTGTCTGCCTGTACGGCGAGGAACCACCAGTCTGCACACCAATAAGCCAGACATGGGACAACGGATACTCACGCAAACCTCAGGTCCTGTATGACATCACACTGATGTTGGACAACAGGATGTCTTCATCCGACATACAGGACTTCGCGTTGGAGCTCAAGCCAACGAACACAAGCAAGCAAGCAAGCAAGCACCAGTTTTTTTAAACTCCTTGAGGAGCAATCGTGACAGATAGCCAGTGGATGGCCAGCCTGTCTCTTTCTTTCTCTAGATGTTGTAGTGATATGTCTATTCCTAGGTTTGGTAGATAAAACTTTTTGCCATGTAATTTCTCATACACGGCTTTCTGAGCCTCTGCTGACAGGTGAAAGTACCACCTAGTGGGAACCTCGAACCTATGCAGGTCGACGATTCCCCCAAAAGGTACACCTCCTGGACCAGTTAGGGCACTCATGATTAGTGCCGGTGTTGCTTTAGCGGCAGCCCCGGGACCAGTAATGTAACACACAATGGTTCCCTTCTAATGAAGTTGCTGAACTTCGTAGTCGTTTGTCGGGACCGCGAATTCAGTGATATGTGAATACATCTTGAAATTCTTTGTTTCCGGTAATAATTCCAGAGAAATATCCATAATATCAACTCCAAAGAATATCACCACAAAATGCAGAGAAACGAAAAAAGGGGAAGCAGTTAAAGACAGATACTACACTTTGATCTTAGCTAAAAGGTCGAGAAATTTTTTTTTTCAAGTTTATAGTTATGCGAAACAATAAAGTAGTGGTTTGTGCTCAATATTTAAATCTAGAGGTCTCACAAAAATTACATTAATTGTATGTACACATATTGCAACGTGTAACTACACTTGCAACGTTGTGTGTGTGTGTGCGCGCGCGCGCGAGCGCGCGTGCGCGCGCGCGTGTGTGTGTGTGTGGTTTTTTTTTTTTTTTTCAAGCTGGAAGTTTCATTTATTCACGAATCAAAAAAAAAAAAAAAAAAAAATTGGTCTACATTCACAAAAGGACATCTATTAGCTACAGTATATGGGTTAGGGTTAGGGTGTAACCCTAAGTGTCTGTTCCTGTGTTCAACTATGTAAAAACGTAGCAGTCAAAACAAAAGAAAACTTTCTGCTCTAGGTATAATGAGATCAGTGAGAGTGCTGGTCCAGTTACACAAGTCTGTACAAACACCAGTCTGAGAATGAATTGATTGATTCTACAGTCACAAATGAAGATGTAGTTCATGTCCAAACATTGAAGTCTACAAGCTACATGAACTGACTACACTAGACTAGCAAGACGGAGGCACCGACATTAATCCACTTCTTCCACGGATGGTATGCTGCTGCCACCAGAGCCAGCTGCCCCAGCTGTCCCAGAAACGTTGCTGTTTTTTGTTTTTTTTAAAAACTTTTATTGAGTGTTAAAATCGTTGCGACAGTAGAAACACACATTGTCTATCTTGAAACGTGTGGCGAAAGATTTATACGTTGTGAAGAGAAACCAGTTAACTACGTTGATGTTTAGACAGTTGCCGCCTAGCAGATAAAGAAATAAATAATTTATTAAACAAAATTTATTATACAACAATTGGGTGCCTAAAATTTCAAATAGTATTAAAAACTGTATATAGCTTTTATGATGGTAACATTCAATTGATACTTTTCAGAATATGTATAAAAGTGTTACAGGAATAAATGTATACTTCTCTTGCAAATAAGCTGTCAGTACAAATATAGTGAAATCTATAATTGTTGCCCTTGACTGCTAAAAACTTAATATGACTTCAACCTAGATGCAATTATTTCCCTTGTATTAAAATAAAATAAAGTTAGTTACATAATCTTTACAGGGCGTTGCAGTCAACACCAGCATATTTTGCTGTTGTGATCTCTTGGCGAGTTTACCTTCAGTCGTTTCCCATTGCTTTCTGAACGACCGGCATCCATACAATTTCGTAAAAAAAACCAACGCAAGACGGTTTGCTGCAATTCGTCTGCAGCTGTGTTTCGAACGCGGGTACGCGGGATTACGAACTGCGTCCGTAACTCCTTCGCCTCGAAGCGAGAAAAACAATATGATTGGTACTAACAAACCTGTACACGACATTGGTACTAACAAACCTGTACACGACATTGGTACTAACAAACCTGTACACGACATTGGTACTAACAAACCTGTACACGACATTGGTACTAACAAACCTGTACACTACATTGGTACTAACAAACCTGTACACGACATTGGTACTAACAAACCTGTACACGACATTGGTACTAACAAACCAGTACACGACACTGATACAAACAAACCTGTACACGACATTGGTACTAACAAACCTGTACACGACATTTGTACTAACAAACCTGTACACGACATTTTTACTAACAAACCTGTACACGACATAGGTACTAATAAACCTGTACACTACATTGGTACTAACAAACCTTATACGACATTGGTACTAACAAACCTGTACACGACATTGGTACTAACAAACCTGTACACTACATTGGTACTAACAAACCTGTACACGACATTGGTACTAACAAACCTGTACACTACATTGGTACTAACAAACCTGTACACGACATTGGTACTAACAAACCTGTACACGATATCTTTTTAAGGTTGGTGTTAAGCTTGCCCTCTCATGTCCACATTTGTTCCCCTGTCAGCTTCCTTGAAGCCTCTGTATTTTATTTATTTACTAGCTGACCCTGCCCGGCTTCGCCCAGACCCTGGTGGGGAGCATCTCATTTAATTCATATAAGTAGTCATATAAGTTCTCGTTCCCGTTACCGACTATCTGTCTGTCTGACTGTCTGTCTGGCTGTCTGTCTGACCCAGCCCGTCTTCGCCCAGACCCTGATGGGGAGCATGTCATTTAATTCATATAAGTAGTCATATAAGTTCCCGTTCCCGACTGTCTGTCTGTCTATCTATCTATCTGTCTGTCTGTCTGACCTAGTCCAGCCCATGGTGGAGAGCATCTCATTTAAATCATATAAGTAGTCATATAAGATCCCGTTCCCGACTATCTGTCTGACTGTCTGTCTGTCTTGGTTAAATGGAGGAGGGAGGAGGAAGAGGGAGGTGGAGGAGGGAGGAGGAGGAAGAGGGTAGGAGGAGTAGGGAGGAATAGGAGGGAGGAGGAGGGATTAGGAG
>OY992889.1:55530439-55601149 GCA_963921405.1 Cepaea hortensis | reverse complement strand
ACGTGTACCATATTTTTCCCATTTGGTTAACAAACTTTCTTACTTGGCCAAGAGTTTTCCTATTCGGCTAACAAATCTTCCTACTTTTCAAAAGTTTTGTCGAGATATTTCGTTACTTGGTCAATCTTATCCCTTCTTTTATATATATATAAATTTGGTTGAGCTATTTCTGTGTTTGGCCGACCTTTTTTCCCATTTGGCTGACAAATTTTCCTATTGTTTATAAGTTTAGTTGAAATATTTCTCTCTTTGGTCGATATTTTTTTCACCTTTGGTTAACAAAGTTTCTGATTTTTCATAAATTTAGCCGATGTATTTCGTTACTTGGTCAATATTTTTCCCATTTGGCTAACACATTTTCTTACTTGGCCAAGATTTTTTCCCATTTCGTTAACAAATTTTCCTACTTTTTATAATTGTGGACGCGTTATTTCTTTACTTGGCCAACATTTTTTCCCATTTGGCTAACACATTTTCCTACTTTTTATAAGTTTAGTTTATATGTTTCTCACTTTGGCCGACATTTTTCACATTTGGCTAACAGATTTTCCTACTTGACCTAGTTTTTTTTTCCTTTGGCTAACAAAGGTTTCTACTTTTTATAAGTTTAGGTGAGACACTTCTGTATTTGGTCGATATTGTTTTCCCATTTGGCTGAAAATTCTCCTACTTTTCATAAGTTTGCACGAGATATTCCTCTTTGGCTGATATTCTTTTCACATTTGGTTAACAAAGTTTCCTACTTTTCATAATACTGAACGATGTATTTCGTTACTTGTTCAATATTTTTCATCTTTGACTAACACATTTTTCCTACTTGGTCAACATCTGTCACATTTTGGTTAACAAAGTTTCCAACTTTTCATAAGTTTAGTTGAGATATTTCTTTATTTGGCCGAAATTTTCCCCTTTTGGTTGACATATTATCCCACTTTTTATAAGTCTGGACGAGATATTTCTATCTTTGGCTGATATTTTTCACATTTAGTTAACAAGTTTTCCTACTTGGCCAATATTTTTCCTGTTTGGCTAACAAATTTTCCTAGTTTTCATAAGTGTGCATGAAATGTTTCTGTATTTGGCCGACATTTTTCATATTTGGGTAACATATTTTCCTACGTGTCCTAGAATTCCCCCCTCTGGCTAACACATTTTCTTTCTTGGTCAATATCTTTCCCATTTGGTTAACAATTTTCCTAGTTTTTATCCGTTTGGTTGAGATATTTCTGTATTTGGCCGACATTTTTGTACCATTTGGTTGACGCATTTTCCTAACTTTTATAAGTGTGGACAGATATTTCTCCCTTTGATTGAAATATTTTCCTATTTGGTCAATATGTTTTTTTTTTTTTCTATTTGGCTAACAATTTTTCCTAGGTTTCATAAGTGTGAACGTGATATTTCTGTATTTGACCGATATTTTTCACCTTTGGTTAGCAGATTTTCTTACTTGACCTAGGTTTTCCCCCTCTGGCTAACAAAGTTTCCTACTTTTCATAAGTTTGGCTGAGATATTTCTGTATTTTGGCATAACTTTTTACCATTTCGCTGACAATTTTCCTACTTTTCATAACTTTGGCTGATCTATTTATAAGTGTAGTTGAAATATTTCCCTCTTTGGATGATGCTTTTTTTCACATTTGGTTAACAATATTTCCTACTTTTCATAAGTTTGAACGATGTATTTCGTTACTTGTTCAAAATTTTTCCTCTTTGACTAACACATTTTCTTACTTGGTCAATATCTTTCCCGTTTGGTTAACAATTTTCCTACTTTTTATACGTTTGGTTGAGATATTTCTGTATTTGGCCGACATTTTCCCCTTTGGTTGACACATTTTCCTACTTTTTATAAGTCTGGACGAGATATATATCTCTCTTTGGCTGATATTTTTTCACATTAGGCTAACAAATTTTCCTACTTGGCCAATATTTTTCCTATTTAGATAACAAATTGTTCTAGTTTTCATAAGTGAGGACGAGATATTTCTGTTTTTGGCCGACCTTTTTCACATTTGGGTAACAGATTTTCCTACTTGGCCTAGATTTTTCCCCTTTGGCTAACAAAGTTTCCCACTTTTCATAAGTTTGGCTGATATATTTTTGTATTTGGTCTATTTTTTTCCCACTTTTCATAAGTTTGGTGATCTATTTGTAAGTTTAGTTGAACTATTTCTCCCTTTGGAAGATATTTTCTTCACATTTGGTTAACAATGTTTCCTACTGTTCATATGTTTGGCCGAGCTATTTATAAGTTTGACTGCTATTTTTTCTATTTTGGTTAACATATTTTCTTATTTGAAAGTTGAAGTGGTACATAGAAGCTGTAGTTTTATCAAGCTGTGAAGTGTGGCACTGAGCAGACAAGCTGTAAAACATATATTAGCATTTGTAATGTGTTTCTGGGGAACGTTGTAGAGTTCCGTAGTTCCGTAAAGACACACAGAGAGGTGGTGAACGTGTACATGTCTAATTTGGTACGTGATAACGTTGCTTGTTATGACAGTGGACACTGAGATGACATGATACATTCATTACCTAAAGCTGAGTCGGGGCAGTTTGTTGTGTTCGTTTGTAATCTGATAACATGCGCTAGCCACTCGTCGCTGTGTAGGTATGTTACCCGATAGCTGTTGTCAAAGAGCCGCATGCAGGCAAATAGAGAAGTGAGGAGAGAATTAAGGGAGAAGATCAAGAACGGATAGAGATAACATCCCTATCTAAGAAATAGGGGAGAGAAGGGACAGAACACAAGAGGGAGAACCGTAAACAGTTCTCCGATTGAACACACGCGTGTCCTAAAAAGGGAACACGCTAATACATGATTAAGAGTTACCCAGGATAGAGTGGGGAAACCAGTATCACGAGAAGTATCCATAAACAGTGGATACTTTAGAAGAGTAACCGAGTGACAAGTCACCATAACGCGTGACGAACGAAGGGTCAGCAGCTCGTGGCGGAACACGCCACGAAAGTCAACGAGACTGGGACTTGACAGCTTAGAAGAAGGATCGGTGTACTTGCTTGAATACTGTGTCGTTTACAAGACAGTAGAGATAGACTTAGACTTAGAATAATTCAGTGATAATACCATTAGACCATGTCATAACATAGTAATGTCATCATGTATGTATTTCATGTGATTATCAGCTCTCAGAGCTTGTGTATAATCAGCCCAGAATAAATCTATATCCTTATGTGCGACGTACGAGTTGTCATTCGTTTGGTACAAAAGAATAATCCACGTATGCCTGTCATAACTAGGTTGCTGACAGGCAGGATTATATTTGGTGTCAAGAAGTGGGGCTTGAACCACGTTCAAGCAATTTATTACTACCATTAACTCACATAAATTTAAGATTATATTTGATCAAAATTGTATATTAGAATGATAGAAATACTTTATTTGATGTGAACATGGAACATGCTGATTCACGCAAATTACGAGCGTACTATTATTGATTTATCAGGTCATGAAACTGACCTATTTAAATGACGCACCGCGCTCGCCGTGAAGTGTGTTTAGAACATCGTTAAAGAGCGGAACGATCATTATTGTGCATATTTTGTTTCATTATTTATAAGTAACATGAGAAGAGTACCCACAGGAATTATGTTGGGATTATTTTGTTTATTGTAATTATTTTCCTTATTTTGTTATGGATTTTGGAAGATCATATATTTTTGTGTCATTTATCTAACGAACTTACCCACGAAAGATTACCATGTCAAGAGTACAGTCAGTACAGGCAAGAGTAGATTAGTGTCCAGGTTACGAGCAGAAAGTATAGTTCACTCAGACATCAGAAAGCGAAGACAAGACGACATTTGACGATTCATTTGACGATTCATTCATACAATCATATCATTTCATATCATCTATACCACATTTGTTGTTTGTCATATCTGAGAGAATAGGAGACTAAAATTACTTGCGTTGTTGTATCGTGTAACACATGCAATGTATTAATTGTTGCTGCTCTACGAAACAGGAACATCGATCGTAGTAGCGAGCAGATCCATCTTGTGTGTGAGCAAACCTCGATCGTATTACCAAGCCTATTCACCTTGTGCGCGAGAAAAAGGGTGACATCCGAAGTGACCAATTTTTTTCAGGACATAAGATGAGTATCTTTGCATATTTTGATAATCTCAATTAAGGAAAGCATCTTATTTTTCCAGTGTAATATTATAAATTGTTAAACTTATTGATTGCGAAGTCATACCAATTGTGTGATATTTGGGTGATAGAAAGTTGTGTATAATACCTTTGTTGTGTCATCTTAAAGTAATACAATGTCAACACTAGGGGAATTTATCCAGGCAGGGAAAGATCTAAATTATAGCGGGGATAAATTAGAACAATGGGCACAACAGAAATACAAAGAAGCGAAAGATGCTGAAAGGGATGAACGAGCAAGTGCAAGACAACTGTAACAGTGAGGGAATTAGGTTAGGAATAAAGAGTTAAGGAATGCTGCGCATTCCTTGACTAGGGGGAAAACCATAGTGAACGTGTGTGCACGAATGAAGAAGTGTATCTAGGAGAACACACACGTCACTTGGGGCCAGCGAGAAGACATGTCAACACCGGGCAGGGAGTCTACCATCAAGTATGCTGTAGTATAACTATTCGGCCAATAAAGTATGTTTAAAACAACGCGGAGACTTGGGTCTATACGATCACGTGCTTAACCTGTCTTGTCCACACTATGACAGCAGGTTGATTTGGTGCCGTGAAAGTCTGAAACATGGGAGGTCGCGGAGAGAGTACCGCTATGGAAAATTGTTGTGTCTGGGCGTCTGGAGAAGGAAGTTTGTAAATGTTGAGAAACGCAACAGATGAAAGCCGCCTGTTGATAGTTATTGTATACCTGTTTAACAAGGAGTTCCATTTTCAAGGACAGCGCTCAAAAAGGTTTGATTGATAAACTTATTTTTTTGAAAGACTGATGTTATTACATATTTAATCCTATAAATTAACTGGAGAATTGACCAACGCTAATTGAAAAATTGATCAAGTAATGCCGTTCTGCATCAAAAATCAGTACAAATTATGAAGTTTAACCCGTGGGACTGTTGAAGGTGAAGTCAAGGTTATGGTGCAAGTTTCATAATTATGAAATCAAGATCTGCAATACTTTCTACAGTCACTTCACATTTAGAAGGCATTGATAAAATTTGTCTCAACTTATAAGATAAAGCACTTTAAACTGACCATGGCGAGAGTCCCACATGAAAATAAGAGATTGGATAGCGTCAGCTTTAAATCAAATTGTTGTTGACTGGATTACGTTTGCGCTGAAATATATACATAAAAAAAAAACCCAGATGGCTGTTGGAAACTGAGTTTTTTGTTGCTGAAGTCGTGAGCAGTTGTCGTTTGCGTGAAGGTGACCTTACTTGAAGGGAATCTACAGTTAATCGAGCAAGTAAACAAGCAGTCTTGTTGCGAGCCTGGTATCGAGCATAATCTTCGTCAGGAATTAATTGGAAAGAACTGACTTCGACTTCGATTAAATTATTATGGAAAGAAATCCGGAGGCTCTTCTTTGTTCTGCTCATTTCAACGAGCTTGATTAGAGTCCTTTGTTAATGTGGTGTAGGTAATTCTGAATCAGTAGCTCATTTAAATTCTTTTATCAAAATTCAGGATTGAAACAGGAATATTCTTCGTCAGGATCTTCAATTGGAGGCTTTAGTTAAGTTAATTAGATAATATTAGAGTAATTAACAGATTTTGTATTGTTGCTGAATTTGAAATTAACATTGTTTGAAATATTTGTATATTGCTTGATAATTATAGATTTTAGGATGGAATCCCAAGATTTTTCACAGGTACTGACTGGAGTTGGCGGGGTAATATCAAGGTTGGATGCAGTGTTAAGACAACAAAATGTAAACAGTGATGTTGAAAGATTTAGTGGTCAAGCAAATCAGTTTAAGAAATGGATCATTTCTATTGAGAAACATGCATATTTAATAAACGCTACAGATAGGGAGAAAAAGAATTTGGCATACAGAACAAGTACAAGTCCAGTTTCTGACCATATAAGAAGAAAATTAGAAGCAGCAGGAGGTGAAACCTGGGAAGAATTTAAAGATGATCTCGCAAGAAAATATGCTGAAATTACTGATCCACAACACGCATTCTCAGTATTGCGACAGACTAGACAAAGCAGCACAGAAAGTGTCCAGTTATATAGTGACAGGTTAATCAATTTGGCGGAAGAGTCATTTTTAGGACAGAATGTACGAGCTGAAGAGGTGGAACGGATGTTAGTAGGGATTTTTGTTGATGGGATTAGGTCAGATGGATTGAAATTTAAATTATTAAGAGAGAATCCTGCAAGATTGTCACAAGCGGTAGATATCGCTATACAAGAGGAAAGCTTGAGGAGGAGGTTTAGGTTAAGAGTAGGACGAGAGTTAGGTAGTAGTTCGGAAGATAGAATTGAAGAACCTATGGAAATAGGACAGTATAGATATAGAAGAAGAGGGAACGTAAAAATGGATGAATTGATCCATCCATTCAGAAGAAATACAGCACAAATACATTCACTAGATAAAATGAGAAAGTCTGTAAGAGAAACGGTAGGTAATACAAATAACACAAATATGGTTTGTTGGAGTTGTGGTCAGAGGGGACACGCTTTTGGATTTTGTAGTAACAGATGTGCTCAGTTTAATACACAGAATAGAAGGGTGAATAGTAGAACAAATGGGAATTTTCGAGAAATGCAAAGAAGACGTGGAGTTAATCAAACTAGCGCAGAAATTATGACACTGGTAAGAAATTATAGAAGACAACGTAGTCGAGGTTTCCAATCGAATGGCCAGTATGATACCATTACGCTAAGGCCACGTCAAAGTTCAACCTGCTTTAGAAAACAACCGCTTTATAACAACGACAGAAACTGTCACAGATGGAATGTAAACGACGTAACGAGAACACGAAGGTATGAAGAGAGACAACATGGCATGACAGAGGAAAATAGTTGGCAGAGACAGAATTTTTATAAGAAAAGATGGAACTGGCCATCTAATAGTGAGGAGCAGAAAACATTACGAAATCAATGGTTTGAAATCAGAAGATTGAGATATGCACTTGCAAAGTCAAACAAAGGAGAAAATCAGCATCAGACTAATAGAACCTTAGCTAATGATCGACAGGTATTTTCAATTTTTAGGGGTAGACAGGAAAGAGAGACACAGACGCAGGCAGGTAATACGATAGAAAATAGTACGCAGACTCAGGTAGATGTTGTAGAGAAAAATACCCAAGTGCAACCGACTAAGAAAATAGTAAGGGGAACGCAGACTATTAAGACGCTAGAAATTGCAGCACCACCTCAAGTGAAATTTGAAAAGGTTGCGCCAGTCAAAATTAACGAGGATGTTCCGGCAGAACGTAAGCCGCCGTTAAAACCAAGAAACACCAGGATAAAAATTAGAAAAAGTGTTGGGACTAGGACTGCTGCGACCAGTCTATTAGTAAATGTAGGAGATGACACGACAGAGGCATCAGACTTGTCAGAGTGGGACGTTAAATGTATTCCCGACCGGAGGGGTGGTACTAGAAGTAAGAAAATTGGCAGGGGTGATAGTTCCAACTATAAGGATGTTGCTTCCTCCTCTACAGCATATAGTAAACAAGCTGGGAGAACAACTATAGTTAGTGATTACTCAGAAGATGAAATAGCATGGTATAACCTATATAAGACCTGTTTTGAAAATATTGAACAGACAGATACAGTAATGACGAGAACAGCAACTAAACGTAGTAGAAAGAAGAATTAGTTTAACTTGAGAGTTGGGTGTTTTCCATTTTGATGGTGTTGCAGTAGGTAATATATTGAACTTAGATGGTACGGTAGAAGGTGGAGGAAAATCACAATAGGTGATATATAACTGGCAGGTAGTTGGTAGTTGAGTATTAGAAGAACGAGAGTAGAGTCATGTAAACAAGGCGAGGAGTAATAGAAAGGAATGCAGAGAATAATAATAATAATTATTGTTCCGAAGAAATATTGTCAGGTGGACAGTTTGTCAGACAAACGGTATATCCAATGCCTATAAAGAATGGAAAACAAGTAACAACAGCTGAACAAGAAGAAACGGTACCAAAAACAGTCATGACAGAGGAAAATAACATGTATGACGATTATATTAGTGAAGAGTCAGTCAGGGAAAATATCGAACCTCCATTTATGAATACAAGACAGGCAGTAAAAAGAAAGTTGGATAGACAGAAAGAAAAAGAAATTAAGAGGCAAAGGAAACTTAGAGTGAGTTCTTCAAGTGGTGAAGATATGCCAGTATTTGAAAATTTGTTGAGACGGCAAGACAGGAAAATTAGATTGGATTTAGAAAGGAAGAAATTAGCGGTTGCTAGTAATGGATATACAGACGGGGAAGAAGAAATGGATGAAAAGTCAGAAACTGATGAAGAAGCTGATATGAAAGAAGATAGCTCTCCTCGGGAGGATAGCGACATTGATGTAGATATTGCAATTATAGAAAAAAATTTGAGGTTATTAAGAAAATGGAGAAGAGATAGATAAATAGCTTGGTAGAATATTCTGCAGATGGCAGATAGAAGAAGAAGTTAGACACGATATTTTTGTGTTTACAAAGAAGGTACTTGGTGGAGTTTTTTCTAAAACGGAAAATTATTATTGGGTACTCATAATATGGTCTTGAAATTCATAATGTATGTGTAAATTGATTAATGTGTGGGGATAAATATGATGAGGGGATTGATATGGTTTGCTCAATTGTTGGGACTGCAATTGTGTTTTATGAAATGTGAAAAATAAGTTAACTTAGATGGTTATTTTTACAATGTTTTGGTTTTATTGAGTGTGTTTAAAATGATTATTACTTGAAGTTCAGTTAGAAGATGAATTAAAGTGGTGGTTAGTGAAGTGACTCAATATGTAGTAATGGAGGGGCATGTTGTTATTACATGTGGGGTATGCAATGTATATACAAGGTTTATAATAGGAGCTGGGTTGAACAGCGTTTAATGGGAGAATATGGGGGGAATGCCAGGTTGAGTTTTGGCATTTAAATAACTGGATATTGGAAGAAGAAGACTGTACTTAACAGTATAATAATAGTTAGGAGGTTTTTTTTGTTGAAGGAATGGTAAACGGGAAATTGATGACCTGAATAATACAAAGGCTGGCAGTTTTGGATTAACATATTTTTTTTTTGATAATAACAATTATTATTGACGGAAACTGAAGATAAATTTGGAAACTTTATTTTTTGATAAAGTTTTGAGAATGTATGGGAAGAGAAAGGTGATTACTTCTTACTTTTTCCTTACTTTTTCTTTCTTATTTTTTTTTGGTGCGCACCAACCCAAATCTAATCTAACTATATTTTTTCTGTCTGTCCTAGAATCCTGAGAGTGTGAGAATGTGAATAAGGGGGAAATAAAGGATAAGGGAATATCTTCAGTTTTGTCAATCATAATTTGGATGGACATTTTAAAGTAAAAGCGGTTCGCTTATGGAGACTTTTGTATTGTGGAGAACTTTATAACGAGTTTTGTAGAGAGTTTCGATATTATTGTCTCTGGTTAGCAATTGGCTATGAGGAGATAGGAGAATTGAGTTAGGAAATATATGGAATTGTTGTTATTGTAGTATAGAGATGTAAAGTTAACTAATTAAAAGTTGGGGTTGAGATTTTTTCAAGGAAAAATTCTCTTTGAAGAAGGGGAGGCATTGTAACAGTGAGGGAATTAGGTTAGGAATAAAGAGTTAAGGAATGCTGCGCATTCCTTGACTAGGGGGAAAACCATAGTGAACGTGTGTGCACGAATGAAGAAGTGTATCTAGGAGAACACACACGTCACTTGGGGCCAGCGAGAAGACATGTCAACACCGGGCAGGGAGTCTACCATCAAGTATGCTGTAGTATAACTATTCGGCCAATAAAGTATGTTTAAAACAACGCGGAGACTTGGGTCTATACGATCACGTGCTTAACCTGTCTTGTCCACACTATGACACAACACCAAAAAGAAATGTTAGAATTAGAACAAGCCACCAAACAAAAACAAATAGAGTTAAAGCAAGCCACCAAACAAAAGCAAATTGAACTAGATTCACAGAAACAATTAAAGATGAAAGAAATGGAGATCGACTCACATGTTCAGATAGCTACCACTAAGTAAAAGAGTCAGGAAGAACAGAACAAATTTAGTAAGTATAAAGGGATCATCAAGCCCTTCAGTCAAGGCGATTCCATCTCCGCATGGACAGAAAATATAGAGTTCCAACTTAAATTTCTAAATGTTCCGTTGCAGGATTGGGCGATGATCTACATGAAGAATCTCTCGGGTGAGCCCTTAAAAGTGATTGAATCTATTCCATCAGAGTTAAGGAATAATTACCAATATATACATGATAGAATTATGCAGCATTTTCTACTCGATGCTCCTGGATATCAGATCCAATATTTTCAAATCAAACCAAAACCAAACGAAACGTTTATCGATTACGTATCCAACGTGCAAAGTGTCTTCAGTAAATGGCTTAAGGCAGCTAAAATCGGGAAGAGTTACGATAAGTTACGAGACTTAATGATCATGGATAAGGTTATATCCACGGTCCCAACTCCCTTCGCTAAGTTCCTTCAACAAGCAGACATTGAGTCACTCGAACCCCCGGGAAGGTTAACCCGGTCAACAAATGCCCGCAGAAGTAGGATGTGTCGGCCTAACGGCGCAAGAACGCAGCTCTGCTGTAAACAGGCACAACGCAATCACGTCCGAAAAAAAAACTCCGGATGAACGAAGAAGAAGAAGAGTCACTCGAACAGTTGGAAAAACGCGGGTCCGCTTATTTCTCTTCAAACAGAGATATTGTTAAAACATCCATAAATGAATTTGAAATTGCGGCTTTTGCCAACAACAAGCCAAAAAGATCTTTCAATCAAAAACCTTATCAAAGGAAAGATAGGCAAGACCAAAAGCCACCTTTATGTATGTACTGTCATTTAAATCACCAACAACATTCTATGTGTGACAAGAACCCGTCATACCCTGCACATCTTGAAATGATGATCAAAAAGCAGGAAATCAAAAGGAGTGCATACAAACGGGCAGTTAAGTGTTATTTTTGTTCTTCGTACGGACATTACAGTAGTAAATGTTTGGGTCGTCAAAGAATGAAAGCCAACAATGCTGTACTGATTGACACATCGTCCGATAGTGGCAGTGAAACTGAGCGTGAGGTTGAGAATGTATTACCTTTCAATGATTGTGAGAATGTGGCTGATGTGACAGATATTTTAAACTTTGAAAGATGTGAAACTTTTCAGCTATTCCATTCAGATGGGAAACTCAAATGTGGGCACATTGTCCCAGTTTCGACTGAAAATTCGAACGCAGCTATAGCCTCCAGAGGCAATCTAACGTTCCACGATGCACTGGCCAATGATGTTCCATGTCAATGTTTGCTTGATAGTGGAAGTAGTATAATCGGGTTAAGGAAAGAACTAGTTAATCCAGAGGATTATACGGGCGATTTTGTGAAATGCCGTACCTTTTCAGGTAATATTGAAAAGTACCCATTGGCAAGAGCCCGCATAAACACCCCGTTCCTTTCCGGCACATTTACGTGCGCGATAATACACAATCCTTGTACTGACCTCATTTTGGGGTGCCTACCAGGCTTAAAACACTGCACGGCTGGTGAAATATCAGCCTGGAAGGAAACTAACATGCCTAAAGCAGTAACCAAGCCAGAGACACAGATACACCTCGAACCAGAACAGGAGGTGCTACTTCTATTGCCAGATAAACGTAACCTATTGTTAACTTCATGGCAAGGGCCATTCAAAGTGGTACAAAAGATATCAGATGTCGATTATGAAATATCGATAAACCAAAAATTAAAAATATTTTATATCAACATGCTGAAGCCATACTTTTCACGACAAGAAGAACAGATGACAGACGAACAGAATGCATCTACACCAAGCAACCAGACGACAGACGTACAGAACGCAACTACACTATTTAGTGTGACAGAAGACGACGACAATGCAGATACATGTAGTCAGCAAAAAGAAAACGCACTTAGTACCACCACAGTACTGAATCAGACAGAGGACGACGACATGGAACTACCAGTTCCGAAAGTAGACAGGACAACGACAATTGATAGCATAGGGATAGAACCAAAACTCACAGACGAGCAAAGACGACAAATAATAGCTTTAGTAACAGAATACAGAGACATTTTTTCCGACATTCCAGGTAGGACTGACAGGATCGAAAACTCCATCATTCTGTCTGATGACACCCCTATCAAATGCCGACCTTATTCCATCCCTTTAAGTTACAGGGAAAATCTCGACAAGGAACTCCTTAGCCTTGAGTCGAGTGTAATAATCCAAAAGTCACAGTCAGAATATTCTTTCCCTATTGTCCTGGTCATCAAAAAGGACTCAACAATTCGCCTCTGTGTCGATTATAGGAAATTAAATAATGTGACCAAAGTTGATGCAGAGCCAATCCCATCTTGCGAAGACTTGATTCTTAATATGTCAACATCTAGAATCTTTTCCAAACTCGACCTAACAAAGGGATATTGGCAAGTCCCAATGCACAAACTCTCTATACATCTTACTGCATTCTCAACACCCTTAGGTCTTTATGAGTGGCTATTCATTCCTTTTGGCCTTTGTAATGCTCCAGCCACTTTAGTTCGACTCCCTAGGGACCTTCTTCATGGAGTAACGAATACTGAAACTTATATTGACGACATATGTATCCATACGGCAGACTGGACAACACATCTACAGAAACTGAGACACGTCTTCGATAGATTGAGACTTTTCGGTCTTACTGTGAAACCAACAAAAGTTGAATTGGGTCTGGAAGAAATCGATTTCCTTGGCCATACCATTACGAGAGGCCAACTTAAAACAGATGACAAGATCGTAACCAAAATTTTAAATTTAACAATGCCAACGACCAAGAAGCAAGTTCGAAGCTTACTTGGTCTAGTAAATTACTATAACAAATTTATACCGAATTTAGCTGAGATTACCAGCGTCTTTTCAAATGTTTTGAAACCATCTGTAAAATTGAATGTAAAAGATGCAGACTTAATTGATGCATTATCAAAAGTAAAACAAATGTTTAGCGTTGTACCAATCTTACACTTACCTAATCCAAGCCTTACGTATTTTCTCCGTACAGACGCAAGTGCTATATCCATTTCTGGCGTTCTAGGCCAGTTCTAGGAGGGAATCTTTCACCCAATAATTTATGTAAGCCGGAAAATCACACCTGCTGAGTAGAGGAATGGAGTCTCTGAATTAGAAGCTTTAAGCCTCATATATTGTGTGCGTAAACTCCAGCGTTTCTTAGCGGGCACCCATTTTGTCATTGAAACTGACAATTCACCTTTTACAGTAATGCAGTCTGGAGTCCACAGTAATAACAGGATCTACAGGTGGTCGTTTATCCTGCAGAATTACTCTTTCACTATCCAACATAAAAAGGGAAAGATGAACTTGCTGGCGGACACTTAGCAGACCGTCTCAGATAGAGATACCTGATGTACCTGAGCGGAGCGATTCTACATCACCCCATGCATCGACACTGTAAATAATCTGTGTCTAGAATGTGTAATTATAGGCAATGTTGTGCTCTTACAATTGTGAATCGCCTGAATTTATCTATGATAAACTGTGTCAGTATGAGTAAGAAAGGACAGACACATGAGTAGATGTCTGCGCCATCATCATATATTATATGTAACCAGTGAGTAGGACTGTAGTCTAACTATACACAGGATGAGAGCGTATATCAGACGTTGTTTAATTAACTTTATGTCAACGAGTTTCAACAGAGAACGCTACTTCGACAACACACCTGGAAGTAATTAATGTAATTAATGTATAGTTAGAAATGTATGTGATATGTATCATAACATGTTTTTATAACAGTTGCATGTGATATCATAACTTTCTAAGTGGCGATAGAACTTAGGAAACCATCCTCATAAATTGTTTGTTAGGAAACTAGTAACATTTAGGAGTTAAACTTCATCTACAATAAGTTAGAAATTCATATAGTTAAAATCATTAGAACGTATTCTTTAAATTAGTAAACATAACTTTAGATCCATCGTCATTTAACACATTTTTCATATAGTTTAGTTAAATGAAACTTTACTTAAAATTTATACCTTCATTTAGAACTTATAATATCTTAGTTAGAAACACACATTAAGGTAACTAACACACTTTACCCCAATGTATTCATTTAGTTAGATTATTTCCCTTAGTTAGCACAGCTCAGCACACTAACGTAGATTAGATTAATTATAATATTCATTACACACAGGTTCGGTAATAAACGAACCTTACAGCCATGTAAATTTTGTACAGAAATGACCGGTGCAGAAAGACGGCACAGTCATGTGGCTTAAAATTTTTGTAAACCAAGCCAATCATTTATTGTACATATATTTTTTTCATTTCTTGTTTTTCTATAACAATATTTTAATGATATAACGCCTTTTAAAACCATTGTGGAGTGAAAGTTTAGGTAAAAGAAGTGTGAAAGGGAGTAAAAGTGTGGGTAAAAGAAGTGTGAAAGAGAATGAGTGAATGAGATAATAAAGAGAGAGCAGAGAGGCATTTTGCGGATTGTTAGCCGCACAACATGAGTTTTTGTAGTTTGTCCGTGTCAATTTATGTAACACAATGTGTTGTTCGTTTTTATCTGTGTAGTGGCCATACTTTCAATAGACTCATAGGAAACATATTTTAAGCTTCTTAAACCCGGCGAGTAGTCATAAACCAGCCTTACACACTCGTTTGTGACTACAATAAACCGTTTTATGGCGCTTGAAAGATAACATACACGTAAATTATAGACATACACACATGTTGGTAATTTAATCACACATTAGGTAGATACAAACACGCAACCAAACAGGAAAACTAACAAATAAAGATGCATACATCATTACATGCAAAGGGGCATAATAACTTCCATCAGGGGACACTACAAAATTTCGAAACCCTAGTTTAACACTGTAAGATTTCTTCACGAGCGGAAGCTAGATAGGTGAACATTAACACACAAATCATGTATACAAGTTGGAGTGTATATTATATGGGAGCATGAATATTATTCATGCATTGTACCCTTAATAGGGACATTTTGTTTGGGTTGTTAGTTAATTAACAATTTGAGGAGTAGGACTATTAAGTCAATGGTTCTGGTTCACACAACTCCCGAGAAGTATAATGTCAGAATGAGCAAATGCTCTAGCCAACTGTACTAGTGTGGTGTGGTAATCAATAGCCAAGTGAAGTGATACAACAGTGTCACAAGGGAAAGTAGAGGTTTTGTTCTTGACCCAGAAGAGTTAGCAAGCTCATGCAGCCTTTGACAAAATTAGACACGCCTAATTTTTTACATAACTATTTGCGTTACACCCATAAGCTAAAAGCTTTTAACGCAACACAGACGGGGAGAGAGCCTGTCAAAGAGCCGCATGCAGGCAAATAGAGAAGTGAGGAGAGAATTAAGGAAGAAGATCAAGAACGGATAGAGATAACATCCCTATCTAAGAAATAGGGGAGAGAAGGGACAGAACGCAAGAGGGAGAACCGTAAACAGTTCTCCGACTGAACACACGCGTGTCCTAAAAAGGGAACACGCTAATACATGATCAAGAGTTACCCAGGGTAGAGTGGGGAAACCAGTGTCACGAGAAGTATCCATAAACAGTGGATACTTTAGAAGAGTAACCGAGTGACAAGTCACCATAACGCGTGACGCACGAAGGGTCAGCAGCTCGTGGCGGAACACGCCACGAAAGTCAACGAGACTGGGACTTGACAGCGTAGAGGACGGATCGGTGTACTTGCTTGAATACTGTGTCGTTTACAGGACAGTAGAGATAGACTTAGATTTATAATAATTCAGTGATAATACCATTAGACCATGTCATAACATAGTAATGTCATCATGTATGTATTTCATGTGATTATCAGCTCTCAGAGCTTGTGTATAATCAGCCCAGAATAAATCTATATCCTTATGTGCGACGTACGAGTTGTCATTCGTGTGGTACAAAAGAAGAATCCATGTATGCCTGTCATAACTAGGTTGCTGACACTGTTACGTACAGGTACGTCTTCCTCGTCTGGCATCGGTGATCATATCTCACATTTTTAACATTTGGTTGACACATTTTCCTACTTTTTATAAGTCTGGACGCTATATTTATTTCTTTGGCTGATAATTGTTCCCATTTGGCTAACATATTTTCCTACTTGGTCAATATTTTTTCCTATTTGGCGAACAAATATTCCCGGTTTTCATAAGTGTGGACGTGATATTTCTGTATTTGGGTGACGTTTTTCACATTTGGATAACACATTATCCCATTGCCCTTGGTTTCCCCCTGTGGCTAACAAACTTTCCTACTTTTCATATGTTTGGGTGAGATATTTCTGTATTTGGTCTAACTTTTTTTTCCCATTTGGCCGACAATTTTCTTACTTTTTATAAGTTTGGCCGAGATATTTCTCTCTTTGGGTGATATTTTTTCACATTTGGTTAACAAAGCCTCCCATTTTTAATAAGATTGAACGATATATTTCGTTACTTGTTCAATATATTTTTTTCTCTTTGACTAACACATTTTCCTACTTAATCAATATCTTTCCCGTTTGGTTAACAATTTTCCTACTTTTTATACGTTTACTTGAGCTATTTCTGTATTTGGCCGACATTTTTCACATTTGGCTAACAGAAATTTCTTACTTGACCTAGGCTTTTTTCACTTTGGCTAACAAAGTTTCCTACTTTTCATAAGTTTTGCTGAGATATTTCTGAATTTGGCATAACTTTAGCCAATTTGGCTGACAATTTTCCTACTTTTTATAAGTTTGGCTGATCTATCTTAAGTTTAGTTGAAATATTTCTCTCTTTGGACGACATTTTTGTATTTGGCCGACAATTTTCACATTTGGCTAACAGAAATTTCCTACTTGAGCTAGGCTTTTTTCACTTTGGCTAACAAAGTTTCCTACTTTTCATAAGTTTGGCTGAGATATTTCTGAATTTGGCATAACTTTAGCCAATTTGGCTGACAATTTTCCTACTTTTTATAAGTTTGGCTGATCTATCTTAAGTTTAGTTGAAATATTTCTCTTTGGGCGACATTTTTTTTCCACATTTGGTTACTATGTTTCCTACTTGTCATAAGTTTGGCCAAGATATTTATAAGTTTGACCGCTATTTTGTCCCCATTTTGTTTAACATATTTTCTTATTTGAATGTTGAAGTGGTACATAGAAGCTGTAGCTTTGTCTGGCTGTGAAGTGTGGCACTGTGCAGACAAGTTTGAGAACAAATATTGGTCTTGGATATGGGTTTCTGGACGAAACAAAGACCCGTATAGACACAAGGGGAGAGAAAAAAAAGAGAGAAAGATTTGAGGTTTTCATTTACCGATCTGAGATCGTATGATGTTAGTGTTCGAGCACTTATCTAGCTACCGAACCACTCACCCATCACTTAACATCTAATTTCACTAAGCCATACCCACTACAACCAATAATACAGGTGATCTGTACTAATAACCACTATCCACCCGTGATAACGAATAACACTATGCCATACCCACAGCAATCAATATTACCGGCCATCTTTACATGTTAAAGTTTTCATTTGTAACCCTATGATAATAGTGTATAGGCCATTACATCCATCTACAGATCACTAATAACCTCTGCCCACCCTTTAACAACGAATGTCACAAGCCATACCCACAGCAACCAATAATACCGGCCATCTTTACATTTTAAGATTTTCATTTGTAACCTATGATGATAGTGTATATGCCATTACATCCCTCTATAGATCACTAATAACCGGTATTCACCCCTTAACACCGAGTTTCACTAAGCCATACCCACAGCAACCAATAATACCGGCCATCTTTACATTTTAAGATTTTCATTTGTAACCTATGATGATAGTGTATATGCCATTACATCCCTCTATAAATCACTAATAACCGGTATTCACCCCTTATCACCGAGTTTCACTAAGCCATGCCCACAGCAACCAATAATACCGGCCATCTTTACATTTTAAGGTTTTCATTTGTAACCTATGATGATAGTGTATATGCCATTACATCCCTCTATAAATCACTAATAACCGGTATTCACCCCTTATCACCGAGTTTCACTAAGCCATGCCCACAGCAACCAATAATACCGGCCATCTTTACATTTTAAGGTTTTCATTTGTAACCTATGATGATAGTGTATATGCCATTACATCCATCTATAGATCACTAATAACCGGAATTCACCTCTTAACACAGAGTTTCACTAAGCCATACCCTCAGCAACCGATAATACCGGCCATCTTTACATTTTAAGGTTTTCATTTATAACCATATGATGATAGTGTGTAGGCTATTACACCCCTCTACAGAACACTAATAAACTGTATTCACCCCTTACCACCGAGTTTCACTAAGCCATACCCACAGCTACCGATAATACCGGCCATCTTTACATTTTAAGCTTTTCATTTGTAACCGTATCATGATAGTGTTTAAACCCGAACAGCCTAGCCTCACCCCATGCACCTGCTCCCCACCCAGGGCCCGCACCTCGTCGTGATTTATTTTTATTTATTTTATTTTATTTTTTAATAATTAATTAAGATTATATACACCCACTCAATAGTTATCTGCCCTTAGAAACATAAATCTTAGAATTATCCCCCTTAGATATGACCCATCTACATGACCGAGGAGGCGTGCAAATCATCCGAGGTCAAGGTCAATTGACAGGTCAATCCACCAAATGATACCCAAATTGCGCCCCCCTACTACTACTGATTAAAAGTCAAGTTGTCGAGACCACACGACCGTACAGACTTAGGCGAATTAAGAAGAAGAGTAGGATACCCACGCCCAAGTGGGAAAAATGGCCGCGCAATTAAGAAAGTATTACTAGGACCCGAAGAAACCCGGAGCCTATGGTGGGGCCGCCGCCTTAAAACAGCAAAGTCAACTGAACTCTAAAAAGATAGAGGCTTGGCTACGGCATCAAGATACGTATACTTTACATAAACCGATCCGTCGTCGTTTCCAGAGACGCCAAACCATAACCAGTGGTATAAATCAGCAGGTTCAAGCCGACATGATAGATATGAGACAATTACAAAGATACAATGATGGGTTGTCGTACCTAGTGACGTGTCTCGACGTGTTTAGTAAATATGCTTGGGCCATCCCGATCAAGAAGAAGACGTGGAAAGAGCTAGTGGAGGTCGTGGGTAAAATTTTTGATGATAGACAACCGGTAAATTTCCAGACCGACAAAGGGTAAGAATTTGTCAACCGGACCTTCTTAAAATTTCTGAAAGACCGAGGTGTGCATTTCTTTACGACCGAGAATGAAGACGTTAATGCCGCCATAGTGGAAAGATTCAATCGGACCCTTAAAGAAAAAAATGTGGCGGTATTTCACTAAGACCAATACACTTCTCTACGTAGGCGTGATAGATAAGCTGATCCGCAACTACAACTTTTCGTATCACAGAAGTATTCGCATGGCGCCCATGCAAGTCAACAACAAAAATCAAGAAGAGGTGTGGAATAATATGTACCAGAAGACAGTCGCCTCAAGAAAAGTCCATTTTACAGCAGGGGATCGGGTCAGGTTGGCTCAACCCAAACAACCTTTTAAAAAAAGCTATATGCCCTCGTGGACAGAAGAACTTTTTACCGTCAGTCGTATAAACCAGACCAGTCCGGTGACATATGTGCTAAAAGACGATTCGGGGGAGGAACTACGAGGCTAATTCTACCGTGAAGAGCTTCAAGCAGTTGGAGATAAGCAAGTATATCGGGTCGAAACAGTCTTACAAGAAAGACCCAGGAGAGGTGGTGGTAAAGAGTATTCGTCATTCAACAGTTGGGTCTCAGACCTAACAGATACCGAAACTAAAGGAAGAAACTAACGGGGAGACTACGGTATTGAACCCACAGAATAAGTCATCCAGCGAAAGAACCTCGTTCTGGTGGATATTTGGACAGCGAATACCACGGTTAGAGATTGCCCTCTTCTGTCAGATGGTAGTTATATACACCGCCATTGGCGTTTCATTATTCAATCTGTCTCGAGGCAGCGTCGACGCACCCGAGGGCAAGTTGAGGATTGCACTTCTAAGCAGCTATCTGTGGTACATGTTACCTAATCCTAAATTATGAGTTTCTACGTGACATTACCGAGCAATGCTTCGCCGAATATGTTTCCCAATAATACTCCAGGTCACAATTTCGTCAAGTTACCGCAGACTATTGAGGTGAGTCAACATTTCGAAGTGGGTCTGGCCGAAATTCAATTTCGCAACTACTACTGCAATGTGCTAGAGCATGAAGTGTGGATAAGATACAACTCACCAAGCAGAGGACATTCCAGAAAACTGTGTCCCCCAGGCCTATACAGCTCACCAGAATCGTTTATAGCGGAGCTGAATCGACTAATGAAAGAGTCGGAGATCGATGATCAGACGCGAGTCAGATTCTATTTCGACAAGGTATCAAAGAAAGTCATCGTGAAAATATTCGAAGTGGGGGCCGTGGCTATATATAGCGAAAAGTTGAAAGATATATTAGGACTTCACTCCTTGAAGATATCGCATGCCAACCCAATAATGGAAGGCCAAGTGGCGGTAGACCTGAATAACGACCTGCAAAATATCTACGTCTATTGCGATCTCACAGCGGCAAGACCAGTCGGAGACGTCATGGTCCCACTACTAAGGACGGTCCCTATCATGAATCAGCTCTCGGCCTCAGTGTTTCGCGCCTACGACAAACCGCACTATGTACCATTGAGTCGGTACTCCTTCGACACGGTGGAAATACTTTTAACCACCGATACGGGCACAAAGATTTCATTCACTACCGGAACTTCAGTGCTGACGTTACATTTTCGCACTCGGAAACATTCAGACCTAGAATAATGTTGAAATATGTGGCGTTACGTCGAAATCCCAGACTGTACGATGACTTTTACTGTAATCAAGCTGGACATGGTATGCCGGTGTTTGTGGGTGGTCGGAGTCAGAGAGGAGGTGGTATCGGTAGTTTCTTCAGTGGACTCGCTCGCACGATTCTACCCTTGTTAAAGACCGGTGGTAAGGCCATACTCAGAGAAGGTGTCGGTACGGGTTTGCGAGTGGCCCAAGATGCTTTAGCTGGCAGGAACGTTGGAGAATCCTTTAAAGAGCATGCCAAACAAGCCGGTCAGCGTTTACTGCAAGGAGCGGTCCAGCATGTTAGCCAATCAGGTAGTGGTATTAGAAGAAAGAGACGACCAGCGCCACCTGGTGAACCCAGTAAACGTATAAAACTGACCCCCGCACCCCATAGAGTTCATAAGAAGAAGAAGCCACAGCACTCGGATATATTCGCATAATGGCTCTGATTCACCCCAACTTTTTCGAGTGACTTCATTTTGGTTTGGATTTGTTTAGCGTACCACCCACGCAAACGGCGGTAAAAGAGGGACAGTGTGTGGAGATACACCCACTCGCGTCTCTAGCTCCAGGCGCACCTATAGAATTTGTTATATCTGGTGCCAGTGAAGAGTATCTGGATCTGCTTAACACTTTCTTACACGTCAGAGCTAAAGTCACACTACCCAATGGTGACAATCTACCACCCACGGCCGACGTCGTTCCGGTCAACTATTACCTCCACAGTCTGTTTTCTCAAGTAGACGTCTCACTCAACGACACGCTAATCACCCCTAGTGAAAATGCATATCCGTATAGAGCCTACATGGAAGCTACGTTAAACCATGGTGAGGAAGCCAAAAAAAAGTCATCTCTCAGCCGCCCTTTATTACTATGATACGGCCAAATTCCTCTATAACGTGCAAGGCGATAACAACAAAGGACTAAAAACACGACGTCAACTAGCCAGTGAGAGTCAAGAAATAGATATGATGGGTCGACTACACGCCGACATTTTTGTGCAAGATCGCTACATGATAAACGGTGTAGATGTGAAAATTAAGCTGACTCCCTCCAAAGCCACCTTTAACCTCTTGGCTCCCGATGGGGCACTGGGTTATTTATCCATTATAACAAATGCCACGCAGGTGGTTCATAAAGCCAGACTTAACCCGGCCATCGCTCTCGCCCACGAGAAAGCCTTGATGAGAACCAACGCGAAACTACCGATCAAGCGTGTGGCGCTAAAAACATTAGCTATATATACATATGTATGTATGTATGTATGTATGTATGTATGTATGTATGTATGTATGTATGTATGTGTGTATGTATGTATGTATGTATGCATGTATCGAGGGGTTCCAGGACTCGAACCACCGTCCTTGGTGCATATTAGGGCTACTTATTCATATAAGTATTCCAATGCCCGAGGCTTGCCTCGCTGTCTTCAAGTGGTCCCGGGAAGGTCGGGCGGAAGCGGAGGCGACCAGCAGAGGCACCTTGGGGGGGGGGGCACACACATCTGCCACCTATGTACCTAAAGTAGTCAACCGGAAGTACCGGAAGCAACCAAAACATACACGCCAATTTCAAATATCTGGGTCACTTGGGGTCCGTTTTCTATGTGGTCCGCTAGGGGCGGGATAACAATCATATAAGGAAATGCGACCCCCGGACCACATAAATTGACCACATTTACGCTTCAAATACCACATTATATACTACTAACGTGGACTCATGTAAAAGCATTTCACACGAAATTCACATTTCACAGTGTCGCCCCACACACTCAACTCAGTAGCAGGGCGACGCAACCATACACTTCCAAGCCAATAAGAGGAAAACGCGAATACAAACGGTAACCACATGCATAAACACTCCAGAGGCCTTAAACGTTTAAATGCCTATCCTCCATGTTGGGGACCGGAAGTAGCGTGACTGAGAAGATAGAATAAAGAACCACCAAATAAACTCTCATTATCGAAGTATCCATCAGTATGTGGACTCCACGGTGGCTTTTTAAAGAAGGATGCATGGTATTGTCCCAAGTGCAATGATATCGATTCTTAAATTCAATATTCATTATCGATATACACAGATAGAATGAAAATTATCTAATGTAATAAGTCACTACTACTGAATGTAAAAAAGGAGAGTACCAAATGTTGTGTCTAAACTGTTTTGCTGTATGGCAGTGAATCGTGGAATGGGAATAAACAAATTAGGAAGAACTTGGAAGTAACGGAGATGTGGTTCCTGAGACGAATGTTGCGACTTCCTTGGACTGCCAGAGTAACCAACAATGATTGGCTGGAATGAGGCTAATGAAAGTAGAACATTATATACAACTACAGTGTGCTTGTAAAGTCTCACCACACTTTGTATGTAGAACGCTGTTTGTGACGAAAACATACTTTCCAACAAACAGCTGTTCTACATACAAAGTGTAGTGAGACTTTACAAACACCCTGTATGTGAATCCTGGGTAAGTTTTACATTCAGTAGTTTGCCCATGCATTCTGAACGACCGGCACCTATACCTTTTTCGAGAACACCAGCACCGCTGTGTTTCGAACTTTAGTATATGGGATTACGCATCGCCTCTGTAACTCCTTCGCCACCGATACCGACGCGCGCACACACACACACACACACACACACACACACACACACACATATATATATATATATATATATATATATATATATATATATATATATATATATATATATATATATATATATATATATATATATATATATATATATGAAGCAGAGCTGAGAGAAAAGGGAAGACAAACTTTCCTTTACTACGGTGCTAAGGGGGGGGGGGGGGAAGAGCGCAACTCTGACTGCGTTGGGGCCAAAGAAGATAAGGAGCAAAATAAAAAAAAAAAGCGAACCCTGCACTATCCCTGCTTACAAGAAAAGGGATGGTAAAAAAAAAAAAAAGAAGATATTTCCAAATTATTGGGACTGGGATTTCAACTATTTAAGCAGGAACTATCATTTGAAACAGAGACATTGAATTACGGTGTTAGATTGTAGCAGAATTAATGAGTATGAACAAAAGTGACTAAAAGAAATAAATCAAGAACAAATAAACATGCATTTTATTGATCACCTCTAACAGAACATGTTGGATAACACATTGAAGTTCAATAACAGGTATAACGGACAACTGCATGTATCAAACAACAACAGTGGGTAACCCCTCACCAATCAACAGAACTTAATACAAAACGGTACACCAAGTACCACAACACAGGTGTTTCAAACAATAGCTGGGTAGACTGAAACAATAAAGAACTTTGACACAGACATCAATAAGGCACTACAAAAACATAAGTTACACAACATATATCTTAAGACGCGACATAAACATAAGAATAGTGACACTACGCGAAAATAAGTTGACTTGTATCGCTACTCCAACATGAGCCCGGGAATGCTCTGACATTACTCATTAGTCAGCTATTTCTGCAATATACAGCAAAACAATTTGTGATTATTTGCAACCCATTCATATTATACACATAAATCAACGAACACATGCATTATGACACATGAATTCACTACACATATAATAAATGTCCCTCATCAAATCATCCACTTTGCTATTCCCTCCAGTTTCACTACTGCCATTCTGAGGAAACCCTCGATGTCTGGCCTGACCATCCTTTGCTGCCCAGTTCTCCTTCCTCATGGTGACTACATCTCTAATTGTTAAATGCAATAATCACTGTTGCTTCACCAGGTCACTGTCAGCAACCGCTGTCACAGGCATCCCGGGATAACTTCTCTCGCACCACACAAAAAACTTGTTAGTCGTACGAGAGGTATTGATCATACATTTTATTGCCACTGGCTCTCTGCATCACATCAATGTACAACAAACAGTCGCTAACAAATCACACACGAATAAATGCACAGAATCGCCTATCACTAGTCGTTTCCTAACCCTATTGCTAATCTATCTACTCGGCTAACGAAATAAGCATCGACGCTAAGCGATGCGTTCACTACGAAGTCTGTGTCCCGTCTGGGGAATTCTCCGCGTGCTGATTACACGGCACGCGGAGTGACCTTGTGCGTACTTCGGCCTTTTGCGTGCTGCATCATACAGCACGCTTGGAGTACTGGTCTCTCTTGAGTCTAGTTCTCTGTGTCTATCACGTTGGCGTGATTCTGCCGTGACCAGAGTGCTAACTCTCTGGTTGACACTTCCGTGTCCCATGAGGGAACTATTGAATAGTTCCCCTTCTTATTTATTCCTTACACCTACCCTGCCCTCATGTAGGGGCACTGTGTTACCTCTATTCTACTTGAGGTAGACCACTCTTTCAGGGTGGTCTTCATTCCTCTCTAACTAAGTCTTTGACACACACCCTCCCCTCCTGTGTTGCGTTACAAACTTTGACTCATGGTTGTGACGCAAGAGGATTCTAAAAAATTAGTGTATCTAATTTTTGTCAAAGACTACTGATAACTTGGTTCTGGGTACCTAAATAAACTTCTACTGACTATTGTCACAGTGTAGTATCACTTTATTTGGTTACTGGTGATCGCCACAAACTTGTCTGGTTGGCGTGAGCCCTCTATTCAATCGCAATATTATATTAATTAGAGGTTTGTCTGAACCGGACCATTGTCTTATAAGACCTGCCCTCAAATAGTAAATTAACTCACTACCCATACAAAGTTGACTTTCTTAGGGTCAACACATGAATTGCTTCATGTCCCCCATATAATATCAAACAACCTTTGCACAAGCTGTGTGCGACAGGATTTACCTATCTCGCTTCCGCGTGTAAAGTTATCTTCCACTGTTAAGTTAGTGTTTCGTTGTCTATTGTGTCCCCTGACCCGGAGTTATATCCCTTTGTTATACAAAATGTATGTGATTTACCTGTTTGTTTTCCTGGTTGTTTGCGTGTTTGAAAGTACCTACTAATATAATTTAACTTCTAACATGTGTGTCTGTCTATCCATGTGTATGTAAGTAGGTTTTCAAGTGCCATAATTCGGTTAAATGTGGCCACAAACAAGTGTATAACACTAATTCGTGACTACGTTTCCGTCTTATGAGACTTAAAATACTTTCTCTAAAGTGTACTCTAAACTACACACAATACATTTGAGACAGCACATTTAAACATTGACAGCAGACGCTTGACGCAGACAAATAATAAAAAGTCGCGCTGAGCGGCAGAAAAAATCCGCTGGCTGCCCTCACTCTCCTTTGTATATTTACCATTTTCTCTCACTTTCACACTTCTGTCACACATCTTTCCTCTCAGAATTATTTAAAAACCGTGAAGTGACACTGTACAAGTTTGGCTCAATATAAAAATAGTTGAGCTTCATGACTGTGCGTAACTTACTGCACGAGTCATGTATTTACAAAATATTTACATGGATGACATAGGGTTGATAGTCTGTACCCTGATATTATTTAACACTCTATTCTATTGAACTACTAATACTAATTCTATAACTATCTATATTCTATTTTGTTGTACAAAATTAATCTAATTTAAGGGAAGTAATCTACCTATCCACAAAATGAAAATGATGTGAGATGAGTTATGTATCTTTATGAAAATGGGAAATGTGAAATGTAACAAAAATTCTAAATAATGTTTTTGATGTTTAAATGAAAAATTATACCTGGTATAAATGATGTATGTTCATGTGTATAATCCTTTTATCCTATAAAGTATAACCTAATTTTAGTCCTACATGATGATGTTGTTAAAGTGTTCATAAAGATGGAATGAAATAAAATGAAATTAAATGACTACATGGTGTTGTTCCCATATTAAGCTTTTTATACTAATCTTTAATTCGCTGTTATTAAGTTTAAAGTACTTTTTTAATCTACTTTTATACTAAGTAAGGGGATAAATTAATGATTTATCTAACCTACAAAAATAAATCTATTTTATTCCTAAATCTAATCTAACTCTATATTACAGTAACTAATTTAACTATAATTTACTACTATCTTAAAATTGTTATATTACATATCACAATGAATATATATATATATACATAGTATTTATTTACCTCAGTTTAGTGGTTACCATAACGTATAGAAATTGCTTTCATTGGCATAGTTTATATATACACACTTATCCTGGGTATGCTAACTACACTACACAGTCATATTTGTGTCTTATGGGTATTCTTACACTCGTCGATTCCGCTGGTGTCGTAGCCAAGTATCTTCGTGTCTGTTATTTTACAGTGTTCTGACACTGTTCTCATGTGATTAACACAGGTGATTCACCGGAGCACAAATGGAGCATAGTAAATAACGAGCTGTCTATGTACACACGGTGATTTCCTTGTTCTTGGCGCACAGTTCTTATTCTGCTGTCTACGGACACATGGTAGTTCACTGTTCTTAGCACACAGTTCTGATCCTGATGTCTATGTATTCAAGAGTATATTCTACACAGGATATTTTCAGTGTACTAAATTAACATTTCTTAAACTACCTATTCGTGTGGAATATCAGGTATTTCTACCTCAGATGGTCGACTAAGGGTATCAGCAAGGATGTTGTCCCTACCCTTAATATGTTCTATACTAAAAGTATAATTCTGTAATATTAATGACCACCTGTAGATGCGGTCGTTGCGATGCACCCCACTTTGTATGACCGTGATAGGGGAGTTATCGGTCTGGACAACGAAGTGATTACCCGCTAGAAATCGATGCAACTTCCTCACCGAATAGATGACGCTTAGGGCTTCCAACTCTGATATGGAATATCTGGACTCAGCCGGTGTGATCTTGCGGCTCACGTAGCAAATTGGGTGGAAGATGCCATCATAAAACTGGCCTAGTACTGCAGCGATGGAAATCCTGCTGGCATCTGTCCTAAGATGATAAACGAGCCTAGGATTAGGTAAACGGAGGATTGGTACATTACTAAATAGGATTTTCAATTTTGACAATGCAGAAATTAATAATGCATCTTTGACATCCAATTTTACTGATGCTTTTAAAACATTTGAAAATACGCTTGTAATTTCAGCTAAGTTCGGTATGAACTTGCTATAATAATTTACTAAACCCAAAAGGCTCCTGACCTGCTTCTTTGTTGTAGGCATGGTCAGGTTCATAATTTTGGTAATAATTCTATTGTCAGTTTTCAGTTGTCCTTGTGAAATGACATGACCCAAAAAATCAATTTCTTGTAGGCCTAATTCGACTTTGCTCGGTTTGACAGTGAGACCGAAGAGTCGCAACCTATCGAAGACATGTCTGAGTTTCAGTAAGTGTGTTGTCCAGTCATCTGTATGGACACAAATATCATCTATATATGTCACTGTATTCGTCACTCCATGTAGTAAATATCTAGTTAAGCGCACGAAGGTGGCAGGAGCATTACGAAGTCCGAAAGGAAGAAATCGCCACTCGTAAAGACCTAGAGGTGTTGAGAATGCAGTAAGATGGATAGATTGAGTCTGCATAGGGACCTGCCAATATCCCTTAGTAAGGTCTAATTTAGAAACGATTTTGGAGGTGGACATATCCAGAATAAGATCTTCGCAGGAAGGAATTGGTTCTGCGTCGATCTTAGTGACATTGTTGAGTTTTCTGTAGTCCACACAAAGGCGAATTGTGGAGTCTTTTTTCTTGACCAGGACGATTGGAAAGGAGTACTCAGATGTAGATTTTTGAATGATTCCACTAGCTTCTAAATTAAGAATTTCCTTATTTAGATTTTCTCTATAGCTAAGTGGGATAGAGTACGGCCTGCATTTGATAGGCTTCGAGTCCGAAAGAAGGATGGAGTGCTCGATCCATTCCGTCCTACCTGGAATGTCGGAAAATATGTCCTTATATTCAGTCACTAATTCTATTATCTGTCGTCGCTGCTCGTCTGTCAGTCCCTGTTCTAACCGTATAGAATCTAATGTCGCAGTCTTGTCTACAATTGGAACAGGTAGTTCCATCCCGTCGTCGTCTACCTGATTCAGTACGGTTGTAGTGCTAAGTGCGTTTTCTGTAATATCATTAAGTGTATGCATATCGTCGGATTTGCCAGTCTCGCTAACTAGTGTAGTTGCGTTGTGTACGTCTGTCGTCTCATCCATAGGTGTGGGTGCATTGTGTTCGTCTGTCTCTAATTCTGTCTCTTGTCGTGAAAAGTAGGGTTTCAACATGTTGATATGAAATATCTTTAAGTGTCCGTTTATTGATATTTCATAATCGACATCCGAAATTTTTCGTACCACTTTGAATGGCCCTTGCCATGAGGTCAATAATAGATTTCGTTTGTCTGGAAGTAAAAGAAGTATGTCTTGATCTGGTTCAAGATTAATAGTTCTCGCACCTTTGTTTGCGTATTGGCGGTAGATTTGACCCTTCCTCTCCAAAGCTGCCTTAGCTATGATACACGATTTCATGATTTTATCTCGTGTTTCAGTTACCATTTCATAAGGTGTTTTTGGGGTTGGAATTTCAATTGAATTAGTTACTACCTGATGAGAAATTGTTAGGGGTCCACGTGGGTTAGCCCCGTATACTAATTCAAACGGTGAGAAACCCGTGCTTGAATGGGGGATCTCCCGATAGGCGAACAGCACTGTTGGTAACAGTGTATCCCAATCAGCTCGGTTTTCTGCTGTCACCTTAGCCAGCATGTGCTTTAGATCTCCGTTAATTTTCTCTACTATTCCATTGCTGGCTGGATGATAAGCTGTTGTAAAATTCTGTTTAATTCCTAACATTTTCGTAAGGGCTTGCGTTGCAGCCGATATGAATTGAGTTCCACGGTCGGATAAGATGGTACGTGGGAATCCGAATCGTGAGAACAAGTGTAGAAATACATTGGCAACGTCTTTGGAGGTGATGTATTTCAAAGCTACTGCCTCAACCCACCTTGAACATAGGTCTACCATCGTTAAGATGAAGCGATTTCCTTTGCTGGACACCTGGTTCAGGGGTCCAACAATATCTACCGCCACACTCTCAAATGGCCTAGAGGCCAGTGTTGAAGGTTGCACTTCAGCTGTAGGATGTTTACCCTTACGTACTAATTGTTGACAGACATTACATGAACGACAAAATTGTTTTATATCATTACAAAAACCTGGCCAATAAAAATGAGCCTGAATTCTGGCCCTGGTTTTGTCGTATGCCAGGTGACCAGCAAACGGTGACTCATGTGCAATCTTTAGCACAGTTTGGCGGTGTTGTACAGGTAACACCGTTTGCTGAATCTCATGGTTACCAGTTGTATAATACCGAGTAAGAATACCATTATTAAGTCTAAAGAACCATGATGCGTTTTTCGTCACTTTGGCTTTTTCTTTCAATAGCCTTAGATATGGAGACACACTAGGATCAGCTTTTTGCTGTTCTATGAATTTTTGTCTGGTGGTATCATCCGTGCTAGTTGGTGATAGCAATAGTAGTCTCTCATCTTGTAGTGTGTCTTGGTGCTTTATAGTATCTGCCCTGGTTGTTGCATTAGCTGCATTTAAATTTTCCCATGCAGCTATCTCTTCGTTGGTGCAATGTTTCAATTGGGGTAAGCATCCCAAAATTAAATCAGTGCAAGGGTTATCTAAAATCGCACATGTAAAGGTACCAGAAAGGAAAGGAGTGTTAATACGGGCTTTGGCCAAAGGGTAAATTTCAATATTACCCGAAAAGGTTCGGCATTTGACTGAGTCACCCGTATAATCATTTGGATTCACTAGTTCCTTTCTAAGACCAATAAGGGTGCTGCCGCTGTCCAGCAAACATTGGCATGGTCTGTCGTTGACCATTGCATGGTGGAACACCAAATTGCCTCTGGAGGCTAATGCTGCATTTACACTCTCAGTTGAGAATGGTACTGTATGCCCACATTCTAATTTTCCGTCTGCATGAAATTGGTGACATCGTTCACAACTGTCAAAGCTTAATATATCGTTTACACAACAGACATCTTCAGATTGGTTAAACGGTAATTCATTCTCAACCTCACACTCAGTCTCATTACCACTATCAGAGGATGTTCAATCAAAATTTCATTATTGGCCTTCATTCTTTGGCGGCCCAGGCACTTATTCGAATAATGCCCTTAGCTAGAACAGAAGAAGCATTTGACTGCACGCCTGTATGCAGTTCTCTTATTTTGCTGTTTCTTAATGACCATCTCAAGATGTGTCGGATAGTTTGGTGATTTATCACACATAGAATAAGTATCATGAAAGAGTTGGCAATAGATACATTTCGACACTTTTTTATCTTTCTTGTCGACTCTATGAAATGGTTTTTTATTGCTCTGAAAGCTTTTAGGTTGGTCCTTAACAAAAGAAACTATTTCAGAGTCGCTATTTGATGTCTTAAAAATATCTCTATTTGAAGAAAAATATGCAGAGCCTTCCTTTTCAAATTGTTCTATGGTCTCGATGTCTGACTGCTGCAGGAATTTAGCGAAAGGAGATGGTATTGTGGATATGACTTTATCCATGGCTATTAAATTTTTAAGATTTTCAAAATTTTTTCCTATTTTTGATGCACTAAGCCATCTATTTAGTACGCTTTGGACATTTGAGACATAATCGATAAAGGTCTCGCTTGGCTTAGGTTTTAAATTGGAAAACTGTACTTGATACCCAGGGGCATCAAGTAAGAAATGTTGCATTATCCTATCGTGGATGTACTGATAGTTAGATCTAAGCTCAGTTGGTATCGATTCTATCACCTTAAGGGGCTCCCCACTTAAGTTCTTCATGTAGATCATGGCCCACATATCGATTGGTACTTCGTGGTATTTTAGTTGATACTCGACATTTTCTGTCCAGGCTGATATGGAATCTTCTTTACAGAATGGCTTTATAATGTTCTTGTACTTATTAAATTTATTCTCTTCTTGCTGACTCTTTAGTTTTGTAGCGGAGATCTCTAAGTGTGAATCTACATCCATACCTTTCATCTTTAACTGTGTCTCTGATTCAACTTGTATTTGTTTTTCCTTAACTCTTGCCATTTCATCTATCTCTTTTTGCTTCAGTTCTTTCTCCTGATCTAATTGCTTTTGCTTTAATTCTATTTCTTTTTGTTTAATATCCTTATCATGTTCTAATTGTTTCTGCTTAATCTCCTTATCTTGTTCTAATTGTTTCTGCTTAATCTCCTTATCTTGTTCTAATTGTTTCTGTTTTGTTTCTTCAACTAATTGTGCCTCTTTGTGTTTTATTTCTAATTCTTTTTGTTTTATTTCTAATTCCTTTTGTTTTGTTATCTCAGCTAGTTCTACAATCTCCTTTTGGTGTTGTCTTTCTCGTGCACGTTCATCTCTCTCAGCATCTTTTGCTTCTCTAAATTTTTGATCAGCATATTGCTCTAAGTCCTTTCCTGTGTATTCTAATTCCTTGCCTGCTTTTATGAAATCAGCTAAAGTTGCCATGTTGTTGGGTAATTAGATAGAGTTGATAGGCAGTCAAATATTTATTCACTTATTTATATTAGATATGTTAGGTGTTTAAATCCCTGAGTACAAAGAATATACTCTTAGTTTATAACCTGAAAAACAGATCACCAAAAATATGCTAATACATCACACGCTGAAAAAGAGATGCATTATTAATCATATTGCATGCAAAATCATTTGGGTATACTCATCTTAACATTCCAGATCAATCATGTACACTTGTTTGGCACATCAAGTCCAATCGTCAGGCAATACCACACACAGCTTGCGTTATGCTTATGACCAGCTGTTGTTGTGCCTGGTTATCACGAGCATCACCAATTAATCACTTGTAGACGATATACAAGTCTAGACAATTTTGTACAATTACATGCCACAGGACAATACAATGTGGATTAATTAATAATAAATGTCACTGTCCTGTCTTCGTTCTATCGTCTTCTGCCTTCCCTAAGTCTAACTGTTTAATCTATGGAAGTGTTGTGCAGACTGCGTCTCATTTGCATAGCAAAAGTAGTGCCATCGCGACGGTAAGAAATAGAAAAAGTATATAAATAATTAAATAAATGCTTTGAAATAAATATAACGGTAATAATAATGTTCAAATAAATAAATATATTCAATACATAACTGATATAAACCAATAATATTTGATATAAGTCAACGATTCAGGCGAGCAGCCGCTTTGCGATTTGTCAACAATCAGACGCTGATTGCAAATGGCGTAACGCAGCTGTTTGTCAGTCGCGAAACGTCACCGGCGCAGCGATATTTTTAGATTGGAAAAATCAATATTGTTCTCGGCTGATTTTTGTGTATCGCTCCGCCGTGAATCATATTTGACAAATTGTAGTAAATAAATAAGTAATTGTAGAAATAAATGATACAAAACTATAATAATAATACTTACAAATAAAAAGAAAACATGTTGATAAGCACAAAATAATTCAGTAAGCATAAATAAATATAACTTGGTCACGATGGGCACAGCTCGCACTTTGCTTTGTCTGCACACGTCATCATCACTAACATAAATTAAACCCTGTGATTATCTAGCCGTAATTCTATCTTAGAGCCGTGGGTGAGTGTTTTGGCTTGAACAATTGTCCAAGCCACACTTCTGACACCACTTTATCCTAGCCTGTCAGCAACCGCTGTCACAGGCATCCCGGGATAACTTCTCTCGCACCACACAAAAAACTTGTTAGTCGTACGAGAGGTATTGATCATACATTTTATTGCCACTGGCTCTCTGCATCACATCAATGTACAACAAACAGTCGCTAACAAATCACACACGAATAAATGCACAGAATCGCCTATCACTAGTCGTTTCCTAACCCTACTGCTAATCTATCTACTCGGCTAACGAAATAAGCATCGACGCTAAGCGATGCGTTCACTACGAAGTCTGTGTCCCGTCTGGGGATTTCTCCGCGTGCTGATTACACGGCACGCGGAGTGACCTTGTGCGTACTTCGGCCTTTTGCGTGCTGCATCATACAGCACGCTTGGAGTACTGGTCTCTCTTGAGTCTAGTTCTCTGTGTCTATCACGTTGGCGTGATTCTGCCGTGACCAGAGTGCTAACTCTCTGGTTGACACTTCCGTGTCCCATGAGGGAACTATTGAATAGTTCCCCTTCTTATTTATTCCTTACACCTACCCTGCCCTCATGTAGGGGCACTGGGTTATCTCTATTCTACTTGAGGTAGACCACTCTTTCAGGGTGGTCTTCATTCCTCTCTAACTAAGTCTTTGACACTTTACTGTCTTCTCCAGTTGAGCCTCCGCTATCATGATATTTCAACTGATATTGCTAGGATTGACGACCTTCTAATGCAATAATCTCAGTCTGTTCTACCTTCCCATGCAGCACAGCACTTACATTCAATTCAGTGTAACTTCCACACACAGATCCTACACACACCAGCGATGGGAGATTTGACTACAGTTGTCCAGCTGTAAAGATATATAACAATGAAAAGCAAAGGGCACCCATACAGAGTGGAATCAAAATATTAATATAATTTGAAAATACAAAGTTCGCATAGCGGGGAGCTACAACACTCACACAAAGTTAAAGATAAACACGCATACCAAGTGAAAGTGTAATACTCATATGTCAAAGTGCACCACTCATATGAGACAGAATCAAAGTGCAACGATGTCCATGGTTGGATAAAGAGCATCAGCACTAATATAGCACAGAGTACTATATCTGATATCATTATCACATACTAATAACCAACAAGTGTTGTTTAAGGTCAAACACAATCAGTGTTCTATAATTTGTTACTGGACAACAGATGCTCAGTTATGTCCTCTCTTCTCCATTATTTCTGTGGTACGCCGGTTATAAATCTCCCTTTCTTACGCTTCATATCACTTAGCAAATGCATATAAACATCGTTGTAATAGGCGGGACATAGCGTTAAACCACATGTTTTCCATCGTCCGACAAGAACTATGTTTAACTTAAGATATAATCTCAATCAGAACGATTCCATCATCAATTTGATACACCTTGCACCAACAGCCTTGCCTTTAGGTCTGATGCCAAACTCCAAATGTTGCTAAATAAATTCCTTTACTATGCAACCATCTTGTTGGAACTGCCATATGGTCCTACATAATATTAAAGAACACTGCAGTGATTCATTCAGGCTATTATAGTTAACTGTGCACCTACTAACAAGTACCATACAAATAAACTCTCATTTTAGTCATTTCTACCCCGTTATTACTCATGTGGAGTAACTTATAGCTTAACCAAATGTCCATTTAGCCATTAACACATCATTGTCACATAATGATCCCGTAACCATATCTCCCTGGTGTATACATATTCATATCGCACACATATGATTCTCATCATTCACTGTTATTAAGTAGAATTCATTCCCAGCAATCAATCAAACATTCAGTTCTATGCCAACATGGCCAGCAAGGCACCATGTGGTATGATTTAAGTCTATAATTTATGACCCCATACATTGTATATCTTGGTGCATCTCTGACATGTCCATTTAGCCAGTAGCACATTATTGTCATGGGATAAAAATGTAAAATACACTCCCAACAAAATATTCAATCTTGTGCCAACATGGCTGGCATGACACCGCATGACATGACTTCAGTCTCTACAATATTTACTCATAACTAATGACATATACTTCGCATTTTATACCGTACATTCCTGTCAGCTTGGGGCATTTACTTGGGGGAGCTACAAAATCATTAATCACACTGCCTAATTGATTTTAATTATCAGAAACATTTGATAATTTATTATATCCCCACTTCACATTGCAATGCCTGATTGCTTATATCTCTATATATTAACCTGTTGTATTTTATTTTCATAAAGCTTCAGAGACGCTAAACCAATCTGCAGAACAGCCCATTTTAGTAATAGTAATATTTAGTAATATTGAGTTAATATTAGTAATATCCATCTATAGTATTTACTTGTATCGATTTGTTCCTATAATCTCACCTAACAGTTTTATCTGCCGGTTCCCCTGGTTTAGGGATTTCACGACTTTCTCCGTAATCCCGTATACTCTCGCGAGTAACGTGACGTGCGCGAGAATTGGTAGCCGTTCTCTCCGCGTCGGTAACTTACGGGGTATGTGAGCCGGTCGCTCAGAAAGCATTGGCAAACTACTGAGCGTAATCTTGCCAAGAAATCAACAATCAGCTGAAAGATGCTGATGTTGAAAGCGATGTCCAGTAAAGGACGTGCGAACAAAAAAAAACAAGTTTTATCTACCCCTACTTTTCCCCCACACAGACACTTCAAACCGGTAACGTGGGGCACGCTGCAATTGAGAAGCTGTATTAAATTAATGACTTTAAACTTACGGTTCTCGGCTAATCCAGGCTGTTCACCTATGAAAACTGAGAACTGGGAAAACTCTCCACATCTCACGTCTCAAGGTGGGCTGGCCAAAAAACAACTATTTACACAGGGCCAAAGCCTCCGCCTTCATGGTTCAACTAGGCAATAAAGGGCCTCAGATTGCTTTGTCCAGTTTTGAGTTCCAGTCGTTGCCAGGACCATTCTACGTAAACAGGCCAAGCCAAGATGCGTCGATTTGGCGAGATGCGTCCACACACACACACACACACACACACACACACACACACACACACACACACACACATATATATATATATATATATATAGTAATACAGACACACATATATATATATATAGTGTGTGTGTGTGTGTGCATGTGTATGTGTGTGTAAAACGAGAGAGAGAGAGAGGGAGAGAGAGAGAGAGAGAGAGAGAGAGAGAGAGAGAGAGAGAGAGAGAGAGAGAAGAGAGATTGAAACAGACACACAGGCGAATACACAAACGCAAAGATATATAATAATTTGTGATGCATCTGTGCTCAGATCTCCCCCTTTTGATGACACGAAGAGGCTCTCAGCTCAGTGCAACCAACTCCTCACCAGCAGAGAGGCTCCCAGTATGTATAACGTCACACCAAACCTCCAAGATATTATGTATCGAGTTCGGTTGGCTTGTGCAGAGCCCATTTCATGACACGATGGAATAGTCCCACACTCACCCTCTGTCTAATGTTTGTATTCATTGTACGGATTGTAATGTTGCAAGTGTTCGAGCGCTGTGGCGAGGGCTTGTTCACGAGCACAAGGGAACATTGGGGAAAGACCAGTATAATGAAAACAAATATATCCAATGATAACCCGATCTCCCCTGGTGAAACATCACTTCAGAGATGGAATCATACACCTAAGTAATGTAACTGGAACTGGTAAAATGACAGCTAAACAATTGTTGCTGGAGTGTCCAACATATGAAAACAGAGAAAACTATTTTGGCCTACACTAGCTTCATTAGAGGACACACTTGTGTTGTGGTTTAGCTGCCATATGTTAATTTAGTGTTATTGTGATTTCTGTCAACCTGGCTCGGTTATGTGGTAATATATGTACACGGCGTTTTCGTTTGTTATATCTCTCTTTTTTTTTTCGCAGAAGCCACACATACCTAACTGTTGTCATCTCATACTGCCATGCCCTATTGCATCTGTTATGTTTATATTACCCTCACTGGTCTATTCCATGCTTCAGTTACACATGTTACTATCATGGCTCTAAATACTTAATGGTCGACCCCAGGCTTCAATTATCCATGTTACTATCATAGCTTCCAATTATCACTGGTCGATTCCAGGCTCCGATTATCCATGTTACTATCTTAGCTCCCAATTATCACTGGTCGATTCCAGGCTCCAATTATCCATGTTACTATCATAGCTCCCAATTATCACTGGTCGATCCCAGGCTCCAATTACCATGTTACTATCATAGCTCCCAATTATCACTGGTCTATCCCAAGCTCAAATTATCCATGTTACTATCATAGCTCTCAATTATCACTGGTCGATCCCAGGGTCTGATTATCCATGCTACTATCATAGCTCCCAAATATCACTGGTCGATCACGTGCTCCAGTTATCCATGTTACTATTATAGCTCCCAACTATCACTGGTCGATCACGTGCTCCAGTTATAAATGTTATTATTATAGTTCCCAACTAACACTGGTCGATCACGTGCTCCAGTTATCTATGTTACTATTATAGCTCACAACTATCACTGGTCGATCCGGTGCTCCAGTTATCCATGTTACTATCATAGCTCACAATTATCACTGGTCGATCACGTGCTCCAGTTATCCATGTTACTATTACAGCTCCCAACTATCACTGGTCGATCACGTGCTCCAGTTATCCATGTTACTATTATAGCTCCCAACTATCACTGGTCGATCACGTGCTCCAGTTATCCATGTTACTATCATAGCTCCCAACTATCACTGGTCAATCACGTGCTCAAGTTATCCATGTTACTATTATAGCTCCCAACTATCACTGGTCGATCCCGTGCTCCAGTTATCCATGTTACTATCATAGCTCCCAAATATCACTGGTCGATCACGTGCTCCAGTTATCCATGTTACTATTATAGCTCACAGATATCACTGGTCGATCACGTGCTCCAGTTATCCATGTTACTATCATAGCTTCCAGTTATCACTGGTCGATTCCAGGTTCCAGTTATCCATGTTACTATCTTAGCTCCCAATTATCACTGGTCGATTCCAGGCTCCAATTATCCATGTTACTATCATAGCTCCCAATTATCACTGGTCGATCCCAGGCTCCAATTACCATGTTACTATCATAGCTCCCAATTATCACTGGTCGATCCCAAGCTCAAATTATCCATGCTACTATTATAGCTCCCAATTCTTACTGGTCAATTACAGTCCAGTTTTCCATGTTACTATCATAGCTCCCAAATATCACTGGTCGATCACGCGCTCCAGTTATCCATGTTACTATTATAGCTCACAGATATCACTGGTCGATCACGTGCTCCAGTCATCCATGTTACTATCATAGCTTCCAGTTATCACTGATCGATCCCAGGCTCTAATTATCCATGTTACTATCATAGCTCTCAATTATCACTGGTCGATCCCAGGGTCTGATTATCCATGCTACTATCATAGCTCCCAACTATCACTGGTCGATCACGTGCTCCAGTTATCCATGTTACTATCATAGCTCCCAACTATCACTGGTCGATCACGTGCGCCAGTTATCCATGTTACTATTATAGCTCCCAACTATCACTGGTCGATCACGTGCTCCAGTTATCTATGTTACTATCATAGCTCCCAACTATCACTGGTCAATCACGTGCTCAAGTTATCCATGTTACTATTATAGCTCCCAACTATCACTGGTCGATCCCGTGCTCCAGTTATCCATGTTACTATCATAGCTCCCAAATATCACTGGTCGATCCCGTGCTCCAGTTATCCATGTTACTATCATAGCTTCCAGTTATCACTGGTCGATTCTAGGTTCCAGTTATCCATGTTACTATCTTCAATCAATCAATCAATCATGTGCCATGCCGGAAAGCGGGGGCGGTCATGACACGCCATTTCACTCGATCACCAGTGTCGTGGATGAGCTCATTGTTCCTGTCTCGTCCATGCCATGTGGCCAAACCATCCAGGTATTTTCCTCTCGGTCTTGCTCTTGGTCTGTTCCCCTCGATCTTGCCAGTTGTCACTAAGTTCTCCAATCCATTTCTTCTCATAATATGTCCAAAAAATGTTGACTGTCTACGTCTAATTTCTCTAATCAGTTTACGATGTTCATTTGTCTCCTGTAGTACTTGGTCATTGGTTTTTCTGTCTGTCCATGGTATTCTTTGCATTTTCCTCAGAAACCACATTTATGCAGCCATCAGATGCTTTTCAGCTTGACTGCTCATTGTCCAAGTTTCACATCCATACAAAAGAACAGGCTCTATGTATCCCCTCAACACTCTTTTTCTCGTTTCAATTGACATCTTTTTATTGGTCAGAATGTTTTTCATCTTGCTAAAGGCTACTTTCGCCATGGCGATTCTTGTTCTAATCTCTTCAAGGCATCTCCCATCAGATGTTATAACTGTTCCAAGATAATTGTACCGATTCACTTGTTGAAGAATATTTCCATTTACTTGTATATTACATTGTGGCACTTCTTCCTTCCTACTGACGACCATAACCTGAGTCTTTTTACAATTTAATTCTAACCCCAGTTGCTCACTGTGTACAACAACCTTCTTCTTCTTCTTCAGCTTTCCGAGCCATTGAGGTTCTTTGCAGCAAATACAATCCGTCTCCATTCGTCTCTCTGGTGGACCTTCTCTTGCCAGTCGTTGATTCCAAGTGCTTGTAGATCTGTACATGTATTATCTCTCCACCGTCTTCTTGGTCTACCTCGGGGTCTACGGTCATTTATTTCCTGAGTGTAAGCGAGTTTTGTTTCCCTATTATCTTCCATTCTTTCTATATGCCCCAGCCATTGTAGTCTATCAGCCTTCATGATACCAGTGATTAGCGGGGACTTAAACAGATCATAAATGTCTTTGTTACTTCTTCTTTTCCACTCTCCACTTTGTGTATCCCTAATGGGTCCAAAGATGCGTCTTAAAATTTTGTTCTCAAAGGTTTGTAACAAGGCTTCGTCTCCTTTCGTTGTACTCCAGGTTTCAGAGCCATACAGCACAACTGGTCTGATCAGTGTTTTGTATATTGTGATTTTGGTGTTACGAGATAGCGCCTTTGATTTTAGTAGATGTTGTAGTGCATAGTATATCTTATTCCCAGAGTTGATTCTAGTTTGTATTTCTTCCCTTATGATGTTGGAGCAGTTGAAGATTGTACCCAGGTATTTGTATGTTTCCGTCCTTTTAATGGTCATATTATCTATTTGTATGTGGCCAGAGTTTTTAGCCATTCCATCTCTTGAAATTACCATATATTCTGTCTTATCTTGGTTGATAACCAGCCCCATCTGTTGGGCTTTTTCCTTTAAGTGAGTCAATATTTCCAATGTCTTTTGTTCACTTTGCCCTATAATATCTATATCATCTGCATAACCAAGCAGCTTGGATGTTCCTCCAATACCACATTCCTCCTTTATCTTAATTACAACTTTCTCTAGAGCCAGATTGAAGAGTAGCGGCGATAGTGCATCACCCTGTTTCAAGCCAGATGTTATTTGGAAGGGGTCTGATTTCCTGCCTTTATATGTTACTATATTATAAGTATCTTCCATGCATAGTCTGGTCATGTTGATTAACTTCCTTGGTATTCCAAATTCCTGCATAGCATTCCATAGACTATTCCTATGGACACTATCATAAGCCTTTTTAAAATCCACAAAAATGTTATGGAGATCTCTTTTATATTCCCAATGTTTCTCGGCTATTTGTCGTAAGATAAATATCTGGTCTATTGTTGATCTGTTTTGTCTAAAACCCGCCTGGTAGTCACCCAATATGTCTTCTGAATATGGTTTTAGTCTATTTAGTAATACTGCGGATAGTATCTTATAGCTTGTGGACAGTAGTGATATTCCTCTATAATTTCCACATTGGAACTTGTCTCCTTTTTTAAAGATAGGTATCAATAATGACTCTTTCCAGTCATGGGGTAATTCTTCTGTCCTCCAGATTTTTATTATTAGTTCGTATAGCTTTAGATGTAATGCATGGCCACCTGCCTTTATAAATTCAGCAGCAATTCCATCAGTCCCAGTTGCCTCATTGTTTTTAAGTCGTGTGATTACATATAGGATTTCTTCAAATGTAGGTTCTTCAATTTGTGGTTCGCATGTTAGAACCTCTTCCTGTGGGAAAATGTTACTTGGAGCTTCACAATTTAGTAATTCAATAAAATATTACGTGATATTTATTACGTGACATTACAACAATATATATGTGTACAACAACCGCATCTACTAATTGTTGCAGGTCCTATCTTAGCTCCCAATTATCACTGGTCGATTCCAGGCTCCAATTATCCATGTTACTATCATAGCTCCCAATTATCACTGGTCGATCCAAGGCTCCAATTACCATGTTACTATCATAGCTCCGAATTATCACTGGTCTATCCCAAGCTCAAATTATCCATGTTACTATCATAGCTCCCAATTCTTACTGGTCAATCCCAGTCCAGTTTTCCATGTTACAATCATAGCTCCCAGTTATCACTGGTCAGTCCCAGGCTTCAATTATCCATGTTACTATCATAGCTCTCAATTATCATTGGTCGATCCCAGGGTCTGATTATCCATGCTACTATCATAGCTCCCAACTATCACTGGTCGATCACGTGCTCCAGTTATCCATGTTACTATTATAGCTCCCAACTATCACTGGTCGATCACGTGCTCCAGTTATCCACGTTATTATTATAGCTCCCAACTATCACTGGTCGATCACGTGCTCCAGTTATCCATGTTACTATCATAGCTCACAATTATCACTGGTCGATCACGTGTTCCAGTTATCCATGTTACTATCATAGCTTCCAGTTATCACTGGTCGATTCCAGGTTCCAGTTAGTTATCCATGTTACTATCTTAGCTCCCAATTATCACTGGTCGATTCCAGGCTCCAATTATCCATGTTACTATCATAGCTCCCAATTAACACTGGTCGATTCCAGGCTCCAATTACCATGTTACTATCATAGCTCCCAATTAGCACTTGTCGATCCCAAGCTCAAATTATCCATGTTACTATTATAGCTCCCAATTCTTACTGGTCAATTACAGTCCAGTTTTCCATGTTACAATCATAGCTCCCAATTATCACTGGTCGATCCCAGGCTTCAATTATCCATGTTACTATTATAGCTCCCAATTATCACTGGTCAGTCCCAGGCTCTAATTATCCATGTTACTATCATAGATCTCAATTATCACTGGTCGATCCCAGGGTCTGATTATCCATGCTACTATCATAGCTCCCAACTATCACTGGTCGATCACGTGCTCCAGTTATCCATGTTACTATCATAGCTCCCAACTGTCCTGTTATTCCCGAGAGGAGATTGGAATCAACAAGCACATCTTTAAACTTAGTATCTGTTGGGATTATTGACTGACTTTGGTCTACACTCCTCTCTTCTGTCTTCCATTCCATATATCTATTTCTTTCTCTCTCTCTCTATTATTCCCTCAACACATACTCCGACAACAGTTCCTTTCAACGATAAGATAAAAGATTTATTAATAAAAACTATGTTTGGTGTATGTATGGATATTGTCTATGTAGTTGGTATGTTCTTCTATTGTGTGGATGCCAGATAAGATGTTGATAGATAGTCTCCGTGTCTTCTCTCGTCTCTTCTCTCAGCTAGAATACAGGACATTACATAGATACAACGGAACGATCTCACCCTGACAGCTCCGTCTGCTTGAGTCTGTAGATATATCCGTTTTTTGTAATGAAAAATGTTCACCACTGTATGAATGTATTTAACCCGATCACCATATGCTGTCAGCTTAAACGGAATGGTCTTTCTTATCTTATAGCGTTCTTAATTCCATCCTGGAAAACACATCTAGTTTCTAGTATTCTTTATTTTTGTCCTGTACAAGTTCTACACTGGATAGTTCTTAATGGGTATAGGCACTTTGTATGCACCTTGCAACTCTTCGATACTGAGTCATTTTAGTTTTTCTATTAGTTTAAATGATCTCTATTTTCCATTCTCTGTCCTCCTTACTTCTTCCGATGACAATGCTTTTCTTTCCTTTCTTATGCACAAGTGTCGTGCTTTATTACTTTAAAGTGCTTTCTTGTGCTTTATCAACACTGGGTGATCTTGACCACAGCCATCTGTGTTATATCTTAGTTGATAAGTCCCAACTGGTATGGAAACCTGTGTGATATACATTTAATAATGAGATCTGTGTCTGCTTCCTCTTCTCTCCTATGTGAGTGTCTTTTCCTCCAGCCGAAATGAAAAGGCTTCCGAAAAAACCCACTCTGACATAGGATAGAAGATTCACCTAACGTCTATACTATTCCTACTAATAGAAAGCAATGTTAAATGCACTTCACGCCCATCTATATTCCTATGCTAAACTATACTCTAATATATTAATACCTTATAAACATCCTAGTCTGAATTGGGAGTACTAATGCACAATAGATACACAAAGGTTCATCCGAACGCAGCACAACCCTTTACATAATCCTTCTCTCCCGAAACCTAAGAAACACACTCTCTCGACACAAAGACGTAGCCACTCTTTTATAGGTCATCTTTGCCGCATAGTCCTTGACATTGCTGGACACCTCACATCCAGACTTCATTATCATCGTTAGTGGAAAATTACAGCTCTGAACCGTTTCACATCCATACCGCAATATTCTTCCAATAATACTGTCTGCCTTTGTCGCAAACCAATTTTTCCACTCCACAGTTTACCTGGCGTCGTTTGCCTTGCATCTGCAGTCCACAGTATTATGTGTTATCGACTGGCAGTGTGTGTACCCTGTTCCCTTCCTAGGTTTCCGTGTGTCCTTTTTGTTCCTTTCTCCTTCGCCGACCTCAGCCTTGTCTGTGATCACCGATGTAGGAATCACTTTGCATGCTGCGAAGTAAGAACTTTTAGGTTTCGATATGCAGTCTTTGGTGTTGTGAGAGGCCGCCTTGCAAAATGAACACCACTTCTCAGACCACTGTCGTTTCGCTTGAGAATTCGAGGTGCTCTGGTTTCCTACCTTCACCTTCTCTGAACTCTCCTCTGTGTGCTTTATATAAGGTTCCCCTTTTTCTCCTTCCCAGTTTTTAGGTTTCTTTTTCTCTGGTTTCTCCTGACCTTTGGTTTGTGTACTTAGTTCCTCAGTTTCACCATGTACTTCCACGAATCGTTCCGCCAGCTTATTCACAACATCAATCCGTTCCGCCCCTTGTTCTCCCAAGAAGGTTCTGAGAGGTTTCGACATTTGCTTTCGCATTTGGTCTACCACCATCATCTCTTCGAGACTCTCATAATCCCTCTTGAATTCTGCCAAGTCCATCCATTTCTGGAGATAGGATTTCAGCCTCAGACTGTAGGCGGCGAATAGTTCTCCCGGCTCTCGTCTAGACGATCTAAACTTCTTCCGATACGTTTGTGCTGTGACTTCATAATGTTTCATCAAAGCGGCTTTCAATTCCTCATACTGATTTTCCTGTCCTGGTGGTAGGCGTGTGTAGACCTCGTACCCTGAACCACGTAAAGACTGGGATAATTTAAGAGCCCATCTGGTTCTATCCAGTCCCATAGCGACTGCCATAGCCTCGAACCGATCCAAAAACTGGTATATCTTCTCTTTACTTTCATCAAAGACCGCCAAGGGAAACTTCATGGCATGGTAACCCTGTCCACTCATGTAGGTTGCCCCAGGTGTAGATGAACTTCCTTCTGCTGCATCTATTTCACCCTTAGTTTGTGTCTTGAGTTCTAACTCTTTCAAGCGGTATTCATGTTCCATTTCTTGTCTCCTGGCAGTCTGTTCCATTTCCAGTTTCTTGGTCTCCTGGTCCATTTTCTTGGCCTCTTGTTCCATTTCCAGTCGCTTGGTCTCCTGGTCCATTTTCTTGGCCTCTTGTTCCATTTCCAGTCGCTTGGTCTCCTGGTCCATTTCTAGTCGCTTGGTCTCCACCTCTATTCTTATCACTTCCCACTCGGTCTTGCGATCTTCTCGTTCCGCTTGACGAATCTCTCGCTCTCTTTCCTGGATGTAATCAGTTAAGTCTGAACCAGCCAACCCAATTTCTTCTCCGTTGGCCCTAAGTTCTGCTGTAGTTAGTTTGGGAGTGGCCATAGTTAAAGCAGGTAAGTCAGCACGTTGAGTAAAGACACCTCAAGGCAGTAAAGAAGTACTCACTATACAATTATATTCCAGTTAGACCCTATATCATTAATCTATGTCTATCTAATATTATAAATCTACAACACCACACAGTACATCACAACCACTCTCTCATCCACAAGAGGAGATATAGGATAACGACTTATGTAGACGTGTGACCGTGTGACTAGGTATGTAATGTGTCTTACCACCTATCCACATTCACTCTGTCTGGAACTTTCTCACTGTAAAGTCACCAGCGTTAATGAAATGTTTCCACCATAAATGTAATGGCACCATATATCCAATGGACGTCCTTCCATTAAAAGTCATCAATGTATACTTATATTTCTTCCAATCAGTATGTCCCAACATTCAGGTACCCCTCTATGCATATGCCCTGTTATGCCCAGGTCATATGGGTATTTTTCCTACCCCGCTCGCTCCACCAATTATGTCCTGTTATTCCCGAGAGGAGATTGGAATCAACAAGCACATCTTTAAACTTAGTATCTGTTGGGATTATTGACTGACTTTGGTCTACACTCCTCTCTTCTGTCTTCCATTCCATATATCTATTTCTTTCTCTCTCTCTCTCTCTATTATTCCCTCAACACATACTCCGACAACAGTTCCTTTCAACGATAAGATAAAAGATTTATTAATAAAAACTATGTCTGGTGTATGTATGGATATTGTCTATGTAGTTGGTATGTTCTTCTATTGTGTGGATGCCAGATAAGATGTTGATAGATAGTCTCCGTGTCTTCTCTCGTCTCTTCTCTCAGCTAGAATACAGGACATTACATAGATACAACGGAACGATCTCACCCTGACAGCTCCGTCTGCTTGAGTCTGTAGATATATCCGTTTTTTGTAATGAAAAATGTTCACCACTGTATGAATGTATTTAACCCGATCACCATATGCTGTCAGCTTAAACGGAATGGTCTTTCTTATCTTATAGCGTTCTTAATTCCATCCTGGAAAACACATCTAGTTTCTAGTATTCTTTATTTTTGTCCTGTACAAGTTCTACACTGGATAGTTCTTAATGGGTATAGGCACTTTGTATGCACCTTGCAACTCTTCGATACTGAGTCATTTTAGTTTTTCTATTAGTTTAAATGATCTCTATTTTCCATTCTCTGTCCTCCTTACTTCTTCCGATGACAATGCTTTTCTTTCCTTTCTTATGCACAAGTGTCGTGCTTTATTACTTTAAAGTGCTTTCTTGTGCTTTATCAACACTGGGTGATCTTGACCACAGCCATCTGTGTTATATCTTAGTTGATAAGTCCCAACTGGTATGGAAACCTGTGTGATATACATTTAATAATGAGATCTGTGTCTGCTTCCTCTTCTCTCCTATGTGAGTGTCTTTTCCTCCAGCCGAAATGAAAAGGCTTCCGAAAAAACCCACTCTGACATAGGATAGAAGATTCACCTAACGTCTATACTATTCCTACTAATAGAAAGCAATGTTAAATGCACTTCACGCCCATCTATATTCCTATGCTAAACTATACTCTAATATATTAATACCTTATAAACATCCTAGTCTGAATTGGGAGTACTAATGCACAATAGATACACAAAGGTTCATCCGAACGCAGCACAACCCTTTACATAATCCTTCTCTCCCGAAACCTAAGAAACACACTCTCTCGACACAAAGACGTAGCCACTCTTTTATAGGTCATCTTTGCCGCATAGTCCTTGACATTGCTGGACACCTCACATCCAGACTTCATTATCATCGTTAGTGGAAAATTACAGCTCTGAACCGTTTCACATCCATACCGCAATATTCTTCCAATAATACTGTCTGCCTTTGTCGCAAACCAATTTTTCCACTCGACAGTTTACCTGGGCGGTAAGCGGCCCCCTTTCGTGTCTTGACCTATAAACACATGCCTGGTCAACCCTTTGTCCGTTACTATTACTGCTTCGCTTGTTAACCCTTCCTCCACCTGGTCAGTCGGTGTATACAGTCGTCCATCTGGGAATCATTAACTCTCAGTATTTCACGACATAGGCCCCCTCTTAAGAGATTAGACCGCGTCGAATCTTTCTCACTGTAGGTTTGATTCCCATGATCCACAACCCTAGTCTTCTTCCTTCGGAGCTAGATGTCTGGATATCAAATCCGATCATACCTTCTCCTTACCAAGGATGTATTCCATTGTGAAGTCCAGTTGCAGCAACAACGTCCCTCACATCCACCGTGCGTTGAGCTTCTGCGAAGTAGCTATTAACATCACGTGTTGATGATATGATTGGATCCTCACATGGCTCACCTCATTATCCAGTAGGCGCTCTAATTGACACCCTACTATACTACTCACGACTGAAACTAGTGTTGGCTCCTCGCTCCTGTACGTCCGGTCGACCTACTTTCGACTTGCGTCAGCGACGGCTCACAATACAGACGGATTGTCCCATCCTGATTGTAACACTGCTTCCATGTCCTCTTGGTTTCCCCCGGCTTTGCCTCTGGGGATGTTCCACCTCGTCCTCGTTGGACCGAATTGTCTTTCCCAAACCTCCTGGGCTTTTGCTTCCAGGACCATCTTGGGCGATATTGTATCTGGTCAGCCAATCTTCGGTTAGAGTCCTGGGTAATTCTCGCCTTTCCCGACGTTACCCACCCCTTCTGAACTTGGTTACCGGTGAAACTTTCACTCTTGTCCTTTCCCTGATTTGTGATTTCCCTCCTCCTGTCGTTGGGTAAATCTGACCTATCACGTACTGTCCCATAGGCCCTCCTATGTTGTACTGGCGATCTCTGGTCTTCGTCTGGACTGGTAACCTTTGTCCCAATGGCTGCCATCACCATAAAGTGCGAAGCGTTGCTCCCGGATCTCTCTTCATATTTCCTAATGAAATGTCTAGGGAGATTTTTCTTCTCTTCCCCGATCCGTATTTTGTAGATGTTCTTGGACACCACCTTTTCCACAGGATAAGGTCCTTTCCATCCTACTTGGAGTATATTGGTCTCTGCTGGACTCCACACTTCCACTTTGTCTTCCACTTTAAGAGCTAGTTTCCTCTTAATTCGCTTGTTGGGTGGTGCTTTCTGGCACTCCGAACAAGTCTTCACCCACCGGCGTACATCTCCGGTCATTCCTGGCCAGCAATAATGGCCGGATATTTGCTGCAAGGTCTCTCTGACACCCATATGTCGATTCTCGCCTATGATGTGTCCACTCTGAAGAATGTGAGGACGGTGGGTCTCTGGAACCACCCACTGCTCATGCAGGTTATCTCCCCTCCCAGCTCTCCGATAGAGTAGTTGATTCTTCAGAAAGTACTGTCCCCGTTCTGGTGGCTCAGCACTTCTTTGCACCTTCCTGTAGCAAGGATGCAACGTAGTATCCTTCCTCTGGGCAGTATGCAATTCTCCTATCCCTGAGTTGTCGCATAGTGTCTCTGCCTCGTTTTCCTTCCCTTTAGATCCACTGACCACTGTTCCCTGGTGGGTTGGCTGTTTGGGCATCCCCAAAAAGACATATTTCGTACCAATGATCATGGGAAATAAGGAGTCAGATAATACAGCAGCTGGAATAATGCCCGTGACGTACCTGGATTTAATCTCCACCTTGGCGATTGGCAGCGTCATGGTAACAGCACTCCTCATTGCCGGCTGTATTTCTATGGTCTCCCCTGTAAGTTGGTCTGGGCTTACCAAGCTGGCGTCCACCACCGCTTCCCCATCCAAACCTGTATCGTAGAGACAAGCAACCTGTTGGCCATTTACTTCAATCAGTTCCACCACAGGTGGTCTCTCTTGGTCCTGAGTGTCTTTCATCTCCTTGACCGTTTCCTTGCCTTCCTCTTTTAATTCCTCGAGGTTGGTTATGCAATTGGCGTCGTTTGCCTTGCATCTGCAGTCCACAGTATTATGTGTTATCGACTGGCAGTGTGTGTACCCTGTTCCCTTCCTAGGTTTCCGTGTGTCCTTTTTGTTCCTTTCTCCTTCGCCGACCTCAGCCTTGTCTGTGATCACCGATGTAGGAATCACTTTGCATGCTGCGAAGTAAGAACTTTTAGGTTTCGATATGCAGTCTTTGGTGTTGTGAGAGGCCGCCTTGCAAAATGAACACCACTTCTCAGACCACTGTCGTTTCGCTTGAGAATTCGAGGTGCTCTGGTTTCCTACCTTCACCTTCTCTGAACTCTCCTCTGTGTGCTTTATATAAGGTTCCCCTTTTTCTCCTTCCCAGTTTTTAGGTTTCTTTTTCTCTGGTTTCTCCTGACCTTTGGTTTGTGTACTTAGTTCCTCAGTTTCACCATGTACTTCCACGAATCGTTCCGCCAGCTTATTCACAACATCAATCCGTTCCGCCCCTTGTTCTCCCAAGAAGGTTCTGAGAGGTTTCGACATTTGCTTTCGCATTTGGTCTACCACCATCATCTCTTCGAGACTCTCATAATCCCTCTTGAATTCTGCCAAGTCCATCCATTTCTGGAGATAGGATTTCAGCCTCAGACTGTAGGCGGCGAATAGTTCTCCCGGCTCTCGTCTAGACGATCTAAACTTCTTCCGATACGTTTGTGCTGTGACTTCATAATGTTTCATCAAAGCGGCTTTCAATTCCTCATACTGATTTTCCTGTCCTGGTGGTAGGCGTGTGTAGACCTCGTACCCTGAACCACGTAAAGACTGGGATAATTTAAGAGCCCATCTGGTTCTATCCAGTCCCATAGCGACTGCCATAGCCTCGAACCGATCCAAAAACTGGTATATCTTCTCTTTACTTTCATCAAAGACCGCCAAGGGAAACTTCATGGCATGGTAACCCTGTCCACTCATGTAGGTTGCCCCAGGTGAAGATGAACTTCCTTCTGCTGCATCTATTTCACCCTTAGTTTGTGTCTTGAGTTCTAACTCTTTCAAGCGGTATTCATGTTCCATTTCTTGTCTCCTGGCAGTCTGTTCCATTTCCAGTTTCTTGGTCTCCTGGTCCATTTTCTTGGCCTCTTGTTCCATTTCCAGTCGCTTGGTCTCCTGGTCCATTTTCTTGGCCTCTTGTTCCATTTCCAGTCGCTTGGTCTCCTGGTCCATTTCTAGTCGCTTGGTCTCCACCTCTATTCTTATCACTTCCCACTCGGTCTTGCGATCTTCTCGTTCCGCTTGACGAATCTCTCGCTCTCTTTCCTGGATGTAATCAGTTAAGTCTGAACCAGCCAACCCAATTTCTTCTCCGTTGGCCCTAAGTTCTGCTGTAGTTAGTTTGGGAGTGGCCATAGTTAAAGCAGGTAAGTCAGCACGTTGAGTAAAGACACCTCAAGGCAGTAAAGAAGTACTCACTATACAATTATATTCCAGTTAGACCCTATATCATTAATCTATGTCTATCTAATATTATAAATCTACAACACCACACAGTACATCACAACCACTCTCTCATCCACAAGAGGAGATATAGGATAACGACTTATGTAGACGTGTGACCGTGTGACTAGGTATGTAATGTGTCTTACCACCTATCCACATTCACTCTGTCTGGAACTTTCTCACTGTAAAGTCACCAGCGTTAATGAAATGTTTCCACCATAAATGTAATGGCACCATATATCCAATGGACGTCCTTCCATTAAAAGTCATCAATGTATACTTATATTTCTTCCAATCAGTATGTCCCAACATTCAGGTACCCCTCTATGCATATGCCCTGTTATGCCCAGGTCATATGGGTATTTTTCCTACCCCGCTCGCTCCACCAATTATGTCCTGTTATTCCCGAGAGGAGATTGGAATCAACAAGCACATCTTTAAACTTAGTATCTGTTGGGATTATTGACTGACTTTGGTCTACACTCCTCTCTTCTGTCTTCCATTCCATATATCTATTTCTTTCTCTCTCTCTCTATTATTCCCTCAACACATACTCCGACAACAGTTCCTTTCAACGATAAGATAAAAGATTTATTAATAAAAACTATGTCTGGTGTATGTATGGATATTGTCTATGTAGTTGGTATGTTCTTCTATTGTGTGGATGCCAGATAAGATGTTGATAGATAGTCTCCGTGTCTTCTCTCGTCTCTTCTCTCAGCTAGAATACAGGACATTACATAGATACAACGGAACGATCTCACCCTGACAGCTCCGTCTGCTTGAGTCTGTAGATATATCCGTTTTTTGTAATGAAAAATGTTCACCACTGTATGAATGTATTTAACCCGATCACCATATGCTGTCAGCTTAAACGGAATGGTCTTTCTTATCTTATAGCGTTCTTAATTCCATCCTGGAAAACACATCTAGTTTCTAGTATTCTTTATTTTTGTCCTGTACAAGTTCTACACTGGATAGTTCTTAATGGGTATAGGCACTTTGTATGCACCTTGCAACTCTTCGATACTGAGTCATTTTAGTTTTTCTATTAGTTTAAATGATCTCTATTTTCCATTCTCTGTCCTCCTTACTTCTTCCGATGACAATGCTTTTCTTTCCTTTCTTATGCACAAGTGTCGTGCTTTATTACTTTAAAGTGCTTTCTTGTGCTTTATCAACACTGGGTGATCTTGACCACAGCCATCTGTGTTATATCTTAGTTGATAAGTCCCAACTGGTATGGAAACCTGTGTGATATACATTTAATAATGAGATCTGTGTCTGCTTCCTCTTCTCTCCTATGTGAGTGTCTTTTCCTCCAGCCGAAATGAAAAGGCTTCCGAAAAAACCCACTCTGACATAGGATAGAAGATTCACCTAACGTCTATACTATTCCTACTAATAGAAAGCAATGTTAAATGCACTTCACGCCCATCTATATTCCTATGCTAAACTATACTCTAATATATTAATACCTTATAAACATCCTAGTCTGAATTGGGAGTACTAATGCACAATAGATACACAAAGGTTCATCCGAACGCAGCACAACCCTTTACATAATCCTTCTCTCCCGAAACCTAAGAAACACACTCTCTCGACACAAAGACGTAGCCACTCTTTTATAGGTCATCTTTGCCGCATAGTCCTTGACATTGCTGGACACCTCACATCCAGACTTCATTATCATCGTTAGTGGAAAATTACAGCTCTGAACCGTTTCACATCCATACCGCAATATTCTTCCAATAATACTGTCTGCCTTTGTCGCAAACCAATTTTTCCACTCGACAGTTTACCTGGGCGGTAAGCGGCCCCCTTTCGTGTCTTGACCTATAAACACATGCCTGGTCAACCCTTTGTCCGTTACTATTACTGCTTCGCTTGTTAACCCTTCCTCCACCTGGTCAGTCGGTGTATACAGTCGTCCATCTGGGAATCATTAACTCTCAGTATTTCACGACATAGGCCCCCTCTTAAGAGATTAGACCGCGTCGAATCTTTCTCACTGTAGGTTTGATTCCCATGATCCACAACCCTAGTCTTCTTCCTTCGGAGCTAGATGTCTGGATATCAAATCCGATCATACCTTCTCCTTACCAAGGATGTATTCCATTGTGAAGTCCAGTTGCAGCAACAACGTCCCTCACATCCACCGTGCGTTGAGCTTCTGCGAAGTAGCTATTAACATCACGTGTTGATGATATGATTGGATCCTCACATGGCTCACCTCATTATCCAGTAGGCGCTCTAATTGACACCCTACTATACTACTCACGACTGAAACTAGTGTTGGCTCCTCGCTCCTGTACGTCCGGTCGACCTACTTTCGACTTGCGTCAGCGACGGCTCACAATACAGACGGATTGTCCCATCCTGATTGTAACACTGCTTCCATGTCCTCTTGGTTTCCCCCGGCTTTGCCTCTGGGGATGTTCCACCTCGTCCTCGTTGGACCGAATTGTCTTTCCCAAACCTCCTGGGCTTTTGCTTCCAGGACCATCTTGGGCGATATTGTATCTGGTCAGCCAATCTTCGGTTAGAGTCCTGGGTAATTCTCGCCTTTCCCGACGTTACCCACCCCTTCTGAACTTGGTTACCGGTGAAACTTTCACTCTTGTCCTTTCCCTGATTTGTGATTTCCCTCCTCCTGTCGTTGGGTAAATCTGACCTATCACGTACTGTCCCATAGGCCCTCCTATGTTGTACTGGCGATCTCTGGTCTTCGTCTGGACTGGTAACCTTTGTCCCAATGGCTGCCATCACCATAAAGTGCGAAGCGTTGCTCCCGGATCTCTCTTCATATTTCCTAATGAAATGTCTAGGGAGATTTTTCTTCTCTTCCCCGATCCGTATTTTGTAGATGTTCTTGGACACCACCTTTTCCACAGGATAAGGTCCTTTCCATCCTACTTGGAGTATATTGGTCTCTGCTGGACTCCACACTTCCACTTTGTCTTCCACTTTAAGAGCTAGTTTCCTCTTAATTCGCTTGTTGGGTGGTGCTTTCTGGCACTCCGAACAAGTCTTCACCCACCGGCGTACATCTCCGGTCATTCCTGGCCAGCAATAATGGCCGGATATTTGCTGCAAGGTCTCTCTGACACCCATATGTCGATTCTCGCCTATGATGTGTCCACTCTGAAGAATGTGAGGACGGTGGGTCTCTGGAACCACCCACTGCTCATGCAGGTTATCTCCCCTCCCAGCTCTCCGATAGAGTAGTTGATTCTTCAGAAAGTACTGTCCCCGTTCTGGTGGCTCAGCACTTCTTTGCACCTTCCTGTAGCAAGGATGCAACGTAGTATCCTTCCTCTGGGCAGTATGCAATTCTCCTATCCCTGAGTTGTCGCATAGTGTCTCTGCCTCGTTTTCCTTCCCTTTAGATCCACTGACCACTGTTCCCTGGTGGGTTGGCTGTTTGGGCATCCCCAAAAAGACATATTTCGTACCAATGATCATGGGAAATAAGGAGTCAGATAATACAGCAGCTGGAATAATGCCCGTGACGTACCTGGATTTAATCTCCACCTTGGCGATTGGCAGCGTCATGGTAACAGCACTCCTCATTGCCGGCTGTATTTCTATGGTCTCCCCTGTAAGTTGGTCTGGGCTTACCAAGCTGGCGTCCACCACCGCTTCCCCATCCAAACCTGTATCGTAGAGACAAGCAACCTGTTGGCCATTTACTTCAATCAGTTCCACCACAGGTGGTCTCTCTTGGTCCTGAGTGTCTTTCATCTCCTTGACCGTTTCCTTGCCTTCCTCTTTTAATTCCTCGAGGTTGGTTATGCAATTGGCGTCGTTTGCCTTGCATCTGCAGTCCACAGTATTATGTGTTATCGACTGGCAGTGTGTGTACCCTGTTCCCTTCCTAGGTTTCCGTGTGTCCTTTTTGTTCCTTTCTCCTTCGCCGACCTCAGCCTTGTCTGTGATCACCGATGTAGGAATCACTTTGCATGCTGTGAAGTAAGAACTTTTAGGTTTCGATATGCAGTCTTTGGTGTTGTGAGAGGCCGCCTTGCAAAATGAACACCACTTCTCAGACCACTGTCGTTTCGCTTGAGAATTCGAGGTGCTCTGGTTTCCTACCTTCACATTCTCTGAACTCTCCTCTGTGTGCTTTATATAAGGTTCCCCTTTTTCTCCTTCCCAGTTTTTAGGTTTCTTTTTCTCTGGTTTCTCCTGACCTTTGGTTTGTGTACTTAGTTCCTCAGTTTCACCATGTACTTCCACGAATCGTTCCGCCAGCTTATTCACAACATCAATCCGTTCCGCCCCTTGTTCTCCCAAGAAGGTTCTGAGAGGTTTCGACATTTGCTTTCGCATTTGGTCTACCACCATCATCTCTTCGAGACTCTCATAATCCCTCTTGAATTCTGCCAAGTCCATCCATTTCTGGAGATAGGATTTCAGCCTCAGACTGTAGGCGGCGAATAGTTCTCCCGGCTCTCGTCTAGACGATCTAAACTTCTTCCGATACGTTTGTGCTGTGACTTCATAATGTTTCATCAAAGCGGCTTTCAATTCCTCATACTGATTTTCCTGTCCTGGTGGTAGGCGTGTGTAGACCTCGTACCCTGAACCACGTAAAGACTGGGATAATTTAAGAGCCCATCTGGTTCTATCCAGTCCCATAGCGACTGCCATAGCCTCGAACCGATCCAAAAACTGGTATATCTTCTCTTTACTTTCATCAAAGACCGCCAAGGGAAACTTCATGGCATGGTAACCCTGTCCACTCATGTAGGTTGCCCCAGGTGAAGATGAACTTCCTTCTGCTGCATCTATTTCACCCTTAGTTTGTGTCTTGAGTTCTAACTCTTTCAAGCGGTATTCATGTTCCATTTCTTGTCTCCTGGCAGTCTGTTCCATTTCCAGTTTCTTGGTCTCCTGGTCCATTTTCTTGGCCTCTTGTTCCATTTCCAGTCGCTTGGTCTCCTGGTCCATTTTCTTGGCCTCTTGTTCCATTTCCAGTCGCTTGGTCTCCTGGTCCATTTCTAGTCGCTTGGTCTCCACCTCTATTCTTCTCACTTCCCACTCGGTCTTGCGATCTTCTCGTTCCGCTTGACGAATCTCTCGCTCTCTTTCCTGGATGTAATCAGTTAAGTCTGAACCAGCCAACCCAATTTCTTCTCCGTTGGCCCTAAGTTCTGCTGTAGTTAGTTTGGGAGTGGCCATAGTTAAAGCAGGTAAGTCAGCACGTTGAGTAAAGACACCTCAAGGCAGTAAAGAAGTACTCACTATACAATTATATTCCAGTTAGACCCTATATCATTAATCTATGTCTATCTAATATTATAAATCTACAACACCACACAGTACATCACAACCACTCTCTCATCCACAAGAGGAGATATAGGATAACGACTTATGTAGACGTGTGACCGTGTGACTAGGTATGTAATGTGTCTTACCACCTATCCACATTCACTCTGTCTGGAACTTTCTCACTGTAAAGTCACCAGCGTTAATGAAATGTTTCCACCATAAATGTAATGGCACCATATATCCAATGGACGTCCTTCCATTAAAAGTCATCAATGTATACTTATATTTCTTCCAATCAGTATGTCCCAACATGCAGGTACCCCTCTATGCATATGCCCTGTTATGCCCAGGTCATATGGGTATTTTTCCTACCCCGCTCGCTCCACCAATTATGTCCTGTTATTCCCGAGAGGAGATTGGAATCAACAAGCACATCTTTAAACTTAGTATCTGTTGGGATTATTGACTGACTTTGGTCTACACTCCTCTCTTCTGTCTTCCATTCCATATATCTATTTCTTTCTCTCTCTCTCTATTATTCCCTCAACACATACTCCGACAACAGTTCCTTTCAACGATAAGATAAAAGATTTATTAATAAAAACTATGTCTGGTGTATGTATGGATATTGTCTATGTAGTTGGTATGTTCTTCTATTGTGTGGATGCCAGATAAGATGTTGATAGATAGTCTCCGTGTCTTCTCTCGTCTCTTCTCTCAGCTAGAATACAGGACATTACATAGATACAACGGAACGATCTCACCCTGACAGCTCCGTCTGCTTGAGTCTGTAGATATATCCGTTTTTTGTAATGAAAAATGTTCACCACTGTATGAATGTATTTAACCCGATCACCATATGCTGTCAGCTTAAACGGAATGGTCTTTCTTATCTTATAGCGTTCTTAATTCCATCCTGGAAAACACATCTAGTTTCTAGTATTCTTTATTTTTGTCCTGTACAAGTTCTACACTGGATAGTTCTTAATGGGTATAGGCACTTTGTATGCACCTTGCAACTCTTCGATACTGAGTCATTTTAGTTTTTCTATTAGTTTAAATGATCTCTATTTTCCATTCTCTGTCCTCCTTACTTCTTCCGATGACAATGCTTTTCTTTCCTTTCTTATGCACAAGTGTCGTGCTTTATTACTTTAAAGTGCTTTCTTGTGCTTTATCAACACTGGGTGATCTTGACCACAGCCATCTGTGTTATATCTTAGTTGATAAGTCCCAACTGGTATGGAAACCTGTGTGATATACATTTAATAATGAGATCTGTGTCTGCTTCCTCTTCTCTCCTATGTGAGTGTCTTTTCCTCCAGCCGAAATGAAAAGGCTTCCGAAAAAACCCACTCTGACATAGGATAGAAGATTCACCTAACGTCTATACTATTCCTACTAATAGAAAGCAATGTTAAATGCACTTCACGCCCATCTATATTCCTATGCTAAACTATACTCTAATATATTAATACCTTATAAACATCCTAGTCTGAATTGGGAGTACTAATGCACAATAGATACACAAAGGTTCATCCGAACGCAGCACAACCCTTTACATAATCCTTCTCTCCCGAAACCTAAGAAACACACTCTCTCGACACAAAGACGTAGCCACTCTTTTATAGGTCATCTTTGCCGCATAGTCCTTGACATTGCTGGACACCTCACATCCAGACTTCATTATCATCGTTAGTGGAAAATTACAGCTCTGAACCGTTTCACATCCATACCGCAATATTCTTCCAATAATACTGTCTGCCTTTGTCGCAAACCAATTTTTCCACTCGACAGTTTACCTGGGCGGTAAGCGGCCCCCTTTCGTGTCTTGACCTATAAACACATGCCTGGTCAACCCTTTGTCCGTTACTATTACTGCTTCGCTTGTTAACCCTTCCTCCACCTGGTCAGTCGGTGTATACAGTCGTCCATCTGGGAATCATTAACTCTCAGTATTTCACGACACCAACTATCACTGGTCGATCACGTGCTCCAGTTATCCATGTTACTATTATAGCTCCCAACTATCACTGGTCGATCACGTGCTCCAGTCATCCATGTTACTATCATAGCTCCCAACTATCACTGGTCAATCACGTGCTCAAGTTATCCATGTTACTATTATAGCTCACAGCTATCACTGGTCGATCACGTGCTCCAGTTATCCAGGTTACTATCATAGCTCACAATTATCACTGGTCGATCACGTGCTCCAGTTATCGATGTTACTATTATAGCTCCCAATTCTCACTGGTCGATCACGTGCTTCAGTTATCCATGTTACTATTATAGCTCCCAACTATCACTGGTCGATCACGTGCTCCAGTTATCCGTGTTACTATTATAGCTCCCAACTATCACTGGTCGATCACGTGCTCCAGTTATCCATGTTACTATTATAGCTCACAACTATCACTGGTCGATCACGTGCTCCAGTTATCCATGTTACTATTATAGCTCCCAACTATCACTGGTCGATCACGTGCTCCAGTTATCTATGTTACTATTATAGCTCACAACTATCACTGGTCGATCCCGTGCTCCAGTTTTCCATGTTACAATCATAGCTCCCAATTATCACTGGTCGATCCCAGGCTTCAATTATCCATGTTAATATTATAGCTCCCAATTATCACTGGTCAGTCCCAGGCTCTAATTATTCATGTTACTATCATAGCTCTCAATTATCACTGGTCGATCCCAGGGTCTGATTATCCATGCTACTATCATAGCTCCCAACTATCACTGGTCGATCACGTGCTCCAGTTATCCATGTTACTATTATAGCTCCCAACTATCACTGGTCGATCACGAGCTCCAGTTATCTATGTTACTATTATAGCTCACAACTATCACTGGTCGATCACGTGCTCCAGATATCCATGTTACTATTATAGCTCCCAACTATCACTGGTCGATCACGTGCTCCAGTTATCCATGTTACTATTATAGCTCCCAACTATCACTGGTCGATCCAGAGTCTGATTATCCATGTTACTATCATAGCTCCCAACTATCACTAGTCGATCAAGTGCTCCAGCTATCCATGTTATTATCATGGCTCCAAATTCTTACTGGTCGATCACGTGCTCCAGTTATCCCTGTTACTATTATAGCTCCCAATTCTCGCTGGTCGATCACGTGCTCCAGTTATCCATGTTACTATTATAGCTCCCAACTATCACTGGTCGATCAGTGCTCCAGTTATCCATGTTACTATTATAGCTCCCAACTATCACTGGTCGATCACGTGCTCCATTTATCCATGTTACTATTATAGCTCACAACTATCACTGGTCGATCACGTGCTCCAGTTATCCATGTTACTATTATAGCTCCCAACTATCACTGGTCGATCACGTGATCCAGTTATTTATGTTACTATTATTGCTCACAACTATCACTGGTCGATCACGTGCTCCAGTTATCCATGTAACTATAACAGCTCCCAATTCTCACTGGTCGATCACGTGCTCCAGTTATCCAGTTACTATTATAGCTCACAATTCTCACTGGTCGATCACGTGCTCCAGTTATCCAGTTACTATTATAGCTCACAATTCTCACTGGTCGATCACGTGCTCCAGTTATCCATGTAACTATTATAGCTCACAATTCTCACTGGTCGATCACGTGCTCCAGTTATCTAGTTACTATTATAGCTCACAATTCTCACTGGTCGATCACGTGCTCCAGTTATCCATGTAACTATTATAGCTCACTATTCTCACTGGTCGATCACGTGCTCCAGTTATTCATGTAACTATTATAGCTCACAATTCTCACTGGTCGATCAGGTGCTCCAGTTTTCTATGTTAATATCATGGCTCCAAATTGTTACTGGTCAATCCCAGTCCAGTTTTCCATGTTACAATCATGGCTCCCAATTCTTACTGGTCGATCCCAGGCTTCAGTTATCAATGTTACTATTATGGTTCCCAAGTAAATAAGAAACGTTCATTACAAAAGATAAATAATTTCCTGCCTGACCTTGCAATACGGAGAAAGAATTTGTGAATCGTTCTGTAAGGCTCCGATAACAGTTCTATAACAAGAGCCAAGACGTACACAACAAGCTCATAACTTTCAGAACAGAAGAGACTTTTCAGGGATGACACCCTGCTCATCTGGTCTGCGTAATTGAAGGCTGACGGAAAGAATATTATTTATTGTTATATATGCGTATTTATTCTGTGCACATGTTCACACTAGTCTCATCCTGCTCACTTGAAGCAAGTTTACAGTTCATTTAAGAAATATACATCCCATTGAGCGAAAATCCACACGGACTCTTCAGGTTATGGAGCGATCAGAGTTAGAAAATAGAATGAATGAAAACGCACTAGCTCTTTCTCCCAGTTTTATCGTCCTAATAATGAGAAATAATCATTTCTTTGAGAGGCGGTAACTAGGGTTAGCCTAAACGTATGCAAATTGAATTATTACTATGTATGTTGGGTATTACGTTTAATTTGACAACACTGACACCCTCAAGAGAGTCCCAACACATGCACACCAGATATGCACATTAGAGAAGTGTCTTCAGTCACGCTTGACAAGCTTTTTTCTGTCAAAACGAAATTCTGAGTTAAGATTTACGAGAAACGCTTCCGGACGTTAACTGAGTCTCTACGCCTGCTGCAGATTTCCAGAACATCGTGAGCATCTACACCAACTAGGACGAATTATCACGAACGGGGCACTAGCGTTATGGCGGTAATTCCCTGCACACTTGCTCCAAGTACACGTAATCCCACACACCGTTGATGGCATCCCCCAGTGTTGAGGTCTGGTTCCATCTGTCTGCTGGATGCGGAGTGGAAACACCGGCTTCATGACTCTGTTCCACATTCAGCCTGGCATCGTCTTGAGAGTCAAGCCAGGATACGGGAGGAGTTGTGCATCTGTTTTATTACTCTCTCTATTTTACCTCATTCAACGGTGTTATTCTTGCTTTATTCACTGACGCTACATCTCTCTCTCTCTCTCTCTCTCTCTCTCTCTCTCTCTCTCTCTCTCTCTCTCTCTCGCTCGCTCTCTCTCTCTCTCTCTCTCTCTCTCCTTTTCCTACTCAATCCTCTTCTTCTTCCTCGTCGTCGTCACTGTTTTCGTCTTCGTCTATTTCCATCCGATGATATTTTCATTTTGTATGTGTTTCCCCCTTTCTTGTGTATATATTGTATATCTTTATTTCAGCACTTTTTTCATAGTTTTCTACGAAGATGTACTTTCATTGTATCATACAATGTCAACAATCATGTTTGACTATTTCCTTCAGAGCATTTACTTTTAACATTTTCTTACCATTTATATCTTCTGTGCCCCGATCGTTAATTTTCTTCATTCTCTTAAGTTACTTATGCAAAAAACCCAGAGAGATAGAGAGAGGGAGAGAGAGAGAGAGAGAGAGAGAGGGGGGGGGGAGGGGGAAGATGTGTCTCACCCTAAATCGTTCTATCCTAAGCTATCTTATGCAGCTCCGTCCATGTCCTCCTCATATGATTCATTTCTGTCTCTACTTCTCTTCTCCGTGTTTTACGTCTTCCTCTATTTCTTTTGCCCTGTGGATTCCAGACAAAGTCCTGTCTGTGAGCTCGATCTTCCCTGGTGTGGTAGCACTACCGCTTTGTACCACACTTTCTGCAGTCCCTTCTGCGGAGAGAGACCCCGAGTAATCTGAGATAAAACCCGGTGCAATGAAGACAATCCGCTGGCCTTTTAAACCATTTTTTTTCTCAGTTTGCCAGTCCATGTAGCATTGTATTCCCCTGTTGGCGTCGATCTTCCCAGTTGTGGCAATCATCGTCGTCTCACAATCTGACCAAAGTAGTGACGACTGTCGTGTCTTAAAGTGCGTAGTCTAACGTCTTTGTGAACAATCCTCCTCCAGTCCTTGGATAACAGTCATAGCATCAGACAGAAAATGGTTTTGTAAAGATTAGAACAAGAATCACCCTGGCAAAGGTAGCCTTTTGCAAAATGTAAAACATAATGACCAATCAAAAGCTGCCGATTTCAACGAGAAATATAGCACTGAGGTGCCATCTAGAACTTATTCTGTTATAAACTGTCATTTACTGCCAATATAGTACCTTGCGGTGTATGGCAGAGGGGTCTTTGAGCCTGAGGAATTAAGGCCGCCTGGCTAGTGCAGTCGCCGCGAACTGTACAGGTTAGGATTTTCTTTTTGCCCCCGTCAGAAAAAAATCCCATACTTTACCGAGAGATCGAACCCGGGTCTCCCGAATGAGAGTCCGGCGTTCTAGCCACTCTGCCAGCCGCTCCGGTATGCTTGTGAAATGTGGGCAATAAGCAGACAGGCTGAGAAACATCTAACGGCAGTGGAAATATGGTTTCTATGGAAAATATAAAGAATACCATGTACGGACAGAAAATTAAGAGCAAGTTCTACAAGAAACAAATTAAAACAGTAAATTCATTCGAGAAATTAAATAGTTAAGATTTTAGGGGCACGTTTTGAGGAGAAATACACTGGACAACTTAGTGTCAACTGGCAAGATTGATGGAGAGAAGAAAAAACAATAAGGAAAGAAACAGAGAAATAAATACCTGAATGGTTTGGCCAAATGATTAAATCGGGACAAGAATTAACACCTGATTCAAAACCAAGAAACCAACAACCCAAAGCAATGTTGTCGCTACTTAAAGCAATGTTGTCGCTACTTAAAGCAATGGTGTCGCTACTTAAAGCAATGGTGTCGCTACTTAAAGCAATGGTGTCGCTACTTAAAGCAATGGTGTCGCTACTTAAAGCAATGGTGTCGCTACTTAAAGCAATGGTGTCGCTACTTAAAGCAATGGTGTCGCTACTTAAAGCAATGGTGTCGCTACTTAAAGCAATGGTGTCGCTACTTAAAGCAATGGTGTCGCTACTTAAAGCAATGGTGTCGCTACTTAAAGCAATGGTGTCGCTACTTAAAGCAATGGTGTCGCTACTTAAAGCAATGGTGTCGCTACTTAAAGCAATGGTGTCGCTACTTAAAGCAATGGTGTCGCTACTTAAAGCAAAGGTGTCGCTACTTAAAGCAATGGTGTCGCTACTTAAAGCAATGGTGTCGCTACTTAAAGCAATGGTGTCGCTACTTAAAGCAATGGTGTCGCTACTTCTTCTTCTTCTTCGTTCATCCGGAGTTTTTTTTCGGATGTGATTGCGTTGTGCCTGTTTACAGCAGAGCTGCGTTCTTGCGCCGTTAGGCCGACACATCCGACTTCTGCGGGCATTTGTTGACCGGGTTAACCTTCCCGGGGGTTTCTTAGGACGTTTGACTCTCACTATTGTGGTGTTATCCCCCATCCCAGCTGGTCCATATAGAACAGCCAAAGATCCTGGTCAGCCCTCAAGGGAAGGCAGGGGCAGACCATGGGCATTCCCCGCCATCCAAGGAGGCTTCCATACTTGCAGAGCCGATACATAGCGCTCTGGTACTGGGCTCACCCAAGGAATCGTCACGTCCTGCACATGGCTGCTTAGCCTCACTTCCGTATATTGGGCCTTCCGTTCACCATAGGCTGTTCTTCCGGAAACCAGAAGTATGCAGTCTGCAGATGACATCCACACAGTGAGCTTTCGATTCGGACTTTCCATGTAATGGATTTGCTAGCCAAGCAATATTCCATTTCGTGCCACTAGGACACTTTTCCACCTTTTATGAAGCCCACACAGTGGGCTTTTGATTAAGACTTTCCACGTAATGGATTTGCTATCCAAGCAATATTCCATTTCGTGCCACTAGGACACTTTTCCACCTTTTATGAAGCCCACACAGTGGGCTTTTGATTCGGACTTTCCACGTAATGGATTTGCTATCCAAGCAATATTCCATTTCGTGCCACTAGGACACTTTTCCACCTTTTATGAAGCCCACACAATGGGCTTTTGATTTGGACTTTCCACGTAATGGATTTGCTATCCAAGCAATATTCCATTTCATGCCTCTGGGTCTTCATGCACCTTTAAATGTCAACCTGTATATAGTTAAAGTAATCTGCGGTCAACTTTAGCTTGTTGATATCTCCATAGAGCTTGTCCTCAAATGAAGCAGGTGTGGGCCAAAATATCTTTCTCTGTTCTGCATACGTTGGGCAATCCTGCAGCAAATGTTTTGCTGTCATTTTTCCAGTTCTACAATTACATTCATCGGTATCTCCTATCTTTAGTTTATTGAACAAGTGGTATTTCAGCCTGTTGTGTCCTGTGCGGAGTCTGAAGATTGCTACTTGTTCTCTTCTGTCGAGTTTGTAATATGCATCATCCTTCTGATGGCCTGGATGCTCTGATTCCCATTTGGTTCTATAAGTGCTTTTTATCAACCTCTTTGCCTCATTATAGGTTATGTCTATGTCAGGCTGTGGTAGTCGTCCGCCCTCTTTTGCCAGTCTGTCAGCCTCTTCGTTTCCAGGTATACTGCAATGTGATGGGATCCACTGTATTACAACTTTTTTGGATTTCTGGCATAGACCATGGAGTGCTGCTCTTAGGTCAGTTAGTTCTGTGCTGTTATTGCTCTTCAGTATTGAGACAACTGACTTTGCATCTGTGAAGATAGCTATTTGCTTCTCTTTATTTTCCTCCATCAGGAGCATTTCTGCTGCAGTTTTCAGAGCCTCTACCTCCGCTTTGAAGTTACTTGAAAATTTTCCAGTTGCCATTGAATGTGTTTTTTTCGCTCCATTTTTTAAATTTAGGAGAATTCCTCCTCCTCCATTCTCTATTGAATTTTTGGCTGATCCATCTGTATATGCATGGGTCCAATTCCTGCTTGGGTAATGTTCTTTTATGTAGTTTAGGGTTATTTCTCTTCTTTCGGTTTCATGCTGAGTGTTCTTTTTCTCAATACCAGGAATGTTTTCTATCATCTCAGGCAGTTGCTGCTGTCTCCAAGCTGGGAACTTGTGTGCATTGTGTATGGGCTTGACTGTTGATATGTTATGAATAGGATCTGACCTAATCCTTCGTTTTGCAGTTTCTACAAAGTTGCTACGCTTCAGTCTTCCCTTTCCAAAACCATTAAATCTGTTGTACATAGGGTGGTCTGTCAATCTTCTAAATTTGTCTGCTTGTTGCTGGGCTCTGCTATCTCTTCTATCCTGCATTGGTTGTAAACAAGTGATCTTTTCTAATTCATTAATAGGCGTTGTCTTCAGGCTTCCAGTTATGATTCGCATTCCTTGATTTTGGACTCTACTTATTTTGTTAAAGTTTGACTTAGCTGCTGTTGCCCAAGCTGCAATGCCATATTCCAGTACTGGCCTCACCCGCCCAGTATATAACTTCTTGAGAACTTTCTCATCTGCTCCCCATGTTGTACCAGCAAGCTTTTTCATGATTGCCATGCTTTGCCTTGCTCTTGTTCGATTTTTCTCAACCTGTGTCTTCCATGTCAGGCGACGATCAAAGGTGACTCCTAGATAGTTTGGATTTTCTTCATGGCGCAATATTTTTCCATTCAATACCAGCTTAGGTTGCTGAGTTTTAGTTGAGAGGGAGAACACTATGCATGTTGTTTTCTCCTCACTTATCTTCACTAGCCATGATTTTGACCAGTCCTCTAGCGCTAATAGGGCTTGCTGTATTCTGCTGTTAGCTGTACTAATATATTCTTCAGATGTCCATATGGCTAGGTCATCTGCAAAGGATGATGTGTGTACTCTGGCTGGAAAATTTTCCGTGATGTCGTTTATATATGCTAGGAATAATGTTGGTGAAAGAACTCCTCCTTGGGGGACACCTTGCTCCAACAGCATCATTTTGCTGGTTTGTCCTTGTACTTTTGTCCTGGCAGTTCTGTTCTCAAGGTAGTGGCTGATCCATTTGTACATTTTCCCGCAAACATGCATTTTTTGCAGTTTTACTTTCAGTCCTTCCTTCCATACTTTATCAAATGCTTTTTCTAAATCTATCCAGACTGCTAGTGTGTGCTTTTTCTCTTGGAAGGCATCCTCTATTTCCTGAGCTATATAGGTTATTTGATCTTCAGTAGATCTGTACTTTCTGAATCCTGCTTGGTGAGGTGTTAAGAGTTGGTTTTCTTCCAGATGCCATGTTAGCCTGCCATTGATAATGCGTTCCATTAATTTTCCTACACAGCTAAGAAGACTGATAGGTCGATAGCCATTTGGTTCTTCCAGGTCTTTTCCTTTCTTTGGGACTGGTATTAGTATAGCTTCCTTCCATGCCTGTGGGACTATTCCCCTCTTCCAGCTGTAATTTAGGACTACTAGTAGTTTCTTTTTTGCCTTAGTGCCTAGTCCTATTAGCATTTCATTTGTGATTCCATCCTTTCCTGGTGATGTCTTCTTTTTTAGGGTATTCATTGCCTGTTCCATTTCTTCCATTGTTAGATTTGCCATCATATATTCTGCTGCTGTCTCTGTATATGTATGATGCATCTGTTTATCTTTGATTGCTTTCTTCTGTTCGGCTGTAATATCAATGTGGTTTGCACTGGCATAGTGTTCCATTAGTGCATTTGCAGCCTTTTTTCCTGTAAGCAAGGAATTTCCTTGTTTAATTGTTATTTGTTTGTTTCTAGGTCCTTCATTGTTCATGGCTTTCACTAGTTTCCATAGTTTGTTTCCATCCCTGTCAAAATTCAGGTTTTCTGTTTTTTTCCTCCAACAATCTCTTGTTGTTTGATTTACTGTTCTTTTATATTTTGCTGAGATGGCTTTGAGAGAGATGTTCGCTTCAGTTGTTTGTTCTCTCTCTGCGGTCTTCCTAGCATCTTCAACTTTGTCCTCCAAAAATTGTAGTTCTTCAGTCCAGTATGGTTTGTAATTTGTCCTTGCTCCTCTTTGAATAGACTCAGTGGCTGCCTGTATTATTGCTCTGTTTAAACTTTCCACCATTTGCTTCATGTTGCCATATCGTGTATTTACGTTTTCACAATATTTGTCTGTTAGTATGGCAAATCTGTCCCAATCTGCTCGTTTGTAATTCCAACGGGGCAAAGGCTTTTGCTCCTGTGGAACATACTCCATATTTATTACAAGCTTGATTGGTCTGTGGTCACTACCTGCTAATTGGTCCAGCACATGGCGATCGATTTTGTGGAGGATGTCTCCTGTGCAGAAAGCTAAGTCTGGAGTAGAAGTGGTAATCCATCTTCTGGAGTAGAAGCTCGGTGTGTCATCCGCTTTGTTAAGTAGATGGAGATTTGAGTCTATTTCCCAGTCCTCCACTTCATCTCCTCTTTTGTCAGTATCTGGGTATCCCCATCTTTCTGAACGGCTATTAAAGTCTCCGACAACAATGCAATTTGTGTCAGTTATTTCCATGTTTGAGAGTGTAAGATCCTTATCTGCCGGGCTATATAGATTGTAAATTCTTATTTTCACGTCCTTTATCATTATATCAACACCTATAATTTCCGTTTGGTTGTCAGAGATCACAGATACTTCGCTGCAAGGTATTGTATTTCGTGTAAGTATTACAACTCCTCCTTTATGTCCTTCGCGGTCGAAACGTGTGGCCTGATATCCCTCGACTGAAAATGTGCGATTGGCGTTGAGGTGTGTCTCTTGAATGCATGCCACATCTATTCTATCTTTATGAAGACGCTGTGTTAGGGAGGCTTTCTTGTTATAAACTCCTTCTGCATTCCATTGTAGTATGTTGAGTGTCCGGGGTGTTTGGTCAATAGCTCTTAACCTACTCCTCTGTGCCTTGACTCCACAGCACAGGGGAAGGTGACCACCAGTAGTCATGGGTGGACCCCCTCGAGGCAGGGGGCCCGGCACTATCACCGCCTGATGGGACTTCACGGGATTAGCACCATATCGATTAACTTTCATCTGTGGCATCATGAAATGATAAAGTTACGTTGCACTTCTTTGTCAAGCCTGTGGCTCAGTACATCCGATTTCGACAAGCATTTGTTCGGGATGCTTTCCCTAGCCTTTGACTGTCCCCAGTCTACCTACAAGGCAGCAGGTTTGTGCGTCACTTCGTCTGGTCCCTCTCCCTTGACCTGTCCGACATGGGTGACCCTACCAGTAGCTGTGCTACCGTCGGCATAGCTCTTGGGGTCATTGGAACGCTCAAGCCCCTCTACCTCGTCAAGGTGGACGCACGGCAGAGGGGTTATTACGTATTTAAAGAGTATGCTTAGTAAGGTGGAGAAAGGAATGCTTCGTGTGGAATGGCTCTTGTCGCTTCAGAGGTGACAGATTGTGAGAATTGTATGGATATTTTGCCCTGGCCATGCGGGGGTACGGGGGAATGAACATGCTGATAGGCTAGCAGGGAATGCACCTCTTGGTGGCAGATTGCCCATGGACTAGGGGGAGGTGGTCGTGCGCTTATGGGACCAGGTGGATAAGGCTGAGGAACATATTGAGAAACTATATGTGGAAAAAATGAGATTGCGGGGGATCGGCAGGGGTTCTGGAAGAATCTCAAAACTGAGAGTGAAGACCAGAAGAACTTTTAATCAAATAGCGGTGGGAACGATTAGTAGTATGACTCTTCGCTGGCTGTTGAACGAGGGGACGGAGCATGCATGGGAATGTCCTGAATGCAGTGATGTCAGTTCTTAACTCAACTCAACTCAACTCTCCAGCTGTCTCAGGAGTAGCTTCTCCCTTTCCAAGAATGTCTGTAGCTTAACAGCAACAATCTTCTCAAATACCTTGCCAAATGTATTCTGCCATTAAGTCTTAATTGATCCTTGCCTGGCTTGGTGTGTGGGAATAAATAGCTGTGCACCCACTCTTGTTGCATTCATGCTGTCCTAGTGCAACGATTAAAACAAGTAGTCATTACCTCCAAATCTCCATCACTCAAATATTTCATATGGCTGTGCATGACCATGTTAGGTACTGGCGTAATGTACTTTGCTGTTTCCAATATATGTTTTATATCTACCTGTAGGACATCCCCATAGCCGTCGTTCTTGATGAATACTTCTTGTTGCTCTCTAACAGCCTCCCTGCTGTCTCCATTGTTGTGATCAGTCTGTGTTATAAACCTCTCCAGGAATTCGTCTCCTTTCTCTATGTCCGTTGTCATGAGCTTACTGTTATCCCTAAATATTGTTCCCATTGTGGTATACTGGTCTCTTCCACGTATTTGTCTGTGTAGTTTCCAGAATCTACCCAATCCGATTTCGACAAGCATTTGTTCGGGATGCTTTCCCTAGCCTTTGACTGTCCCCAGTCTACCTACAAGGCAGCAGGTTTGTGCGTCACTTCGTCTGGTCCCTCTCCCTTGACCTGTCCGACATGGGTGACCCTACCAGTAGCTGTGCTACCGTCGGCATAGCTCTTGGGGTCATTGGAACGCTCAAGCCCCTCTACCTCGTCACCCCCACGGCAGAGGGGGTGTCGCTACTTAAAGCAATGGTGTCGCTGCTTAAAGCAATGGTGTCGCTGCTTAAAGTAATGGTGTCGCTACTTAAAGCAATGGTGTCGCTACTTAAAGCAATGGTGTCGCTACTTAAAGTAATGGTGTCGCTACTTAAAGCAATGGTGTCGCTACTTAAAGCAATGGTGTCGCTACTTAAAGCAATGGTGTCGCTACTTAAAGCAATGGTGTCGCTACTTAAAGCAAAGGTGTCGCTACTTAAAGCAATGGTGTCGCTACTTAAAGCAATGGTGTCGCTACTTAAAGCAATGGTGTCGCTACTTAAAGCAATGGTGTCGCTACTTAAAGCAATGGTGTCGCTGCTTAAAGCAATGGTGTCGCTGCTTAAAGCAATGGTGTCGTTACTTAAAGCAATGGTGTCGCTACTTAAAGCAATGGTGTCGCTACTTAAAGCAATGGTGTCGCTACTTAAAGCAATGGTGTCGCTACTTAAAGCAATGGTGTCGCTACTTAAAGCAATGGTGTCGCTACTTAAAGCAATGGTGTCGCTACTTAAAGCAATGGTGTCGCTACTTAAAGCAATGGTGTCGCTTTTTAAAGCAATGGTGTCGCTACTTAAAGCAATGGTGTCGCTACTTAAAGTAATGGTGTCGCTACTTAAAGCAATGGTGTCGCTTCTTAAAGCAATGGTGTCGTTACTTAAAGCAATGGTGTCGCTACTTAAAGCAATGGTGTCGCTACTTAAAGCAATGATGTCGCTACTTAAAGCAATGGTGTCGCTACTTAAAGCAATGGTGTCGCTACTTAAAGCAATGGTGTCGCTACTTAAAGCAATGGTGTCGCTACTTAAAGCAATGGTGTCGCTACTTAAAGTAATGGTGTCGCTACTTAAAGCAATGGTGTCGCTACTTAAAGCAATGGTGTCGCTACTTAAAGCAATGGTGTCGCTACTTAAAGCAATGGTGTCGCTACTTAAAGCAATGGTGTCGCTACTTAAAGCAATGGTGTCGCTACTTAAAGCAATGGTGTCGC
>OY992889.1:55475439-55525439 GCA_963921405.1 Cepaea hortensis | reverse complement strand
GATCTACTGAAGATCAAATAACCTATATAGCTCAGGAAATAGAGGATGCCTTCCAAGAGAAAAAGCACACACTAGCAGTCTGGATAGATTTAGAAAAAGCATTTGATAAAGTATGGAAGGAAGGACTGAAAGTAAAACTGCAAAAAATGCATGTTTGCGGGAAAATGTACAAATGGATCAGCCACTACCTTGAGAACAGAACTGCCAGGACAAAAGTACAAGGACAAACCAGCAAAATGATGCTGTTGGAGCAAGGTGTCCCCCAAGGAGGAGTTCTTTCACCAACATTATTCCTAGCATATATAAACGACATCACGGAAAATTTTCCAGCCAGAGTACACACATCATCCTTTGCAGATGACCTAGCCATATGGACATCTGAAGAATATATTAGTACAGCTAACAGCAGAATACAGCAAGCCCTATTAGCGCTAGAGGACTGGTCAAAATCATGGCTAGTGAAGATAAGTGAGGAGAAAACAACATGCACAGTGTTCTCCCTCTCAACTAAAACTCAGCAACCTAAGCTGGTATTGAATGGAAAAATATTGCGCCATGAAGAAAATCCAAACTATCTAGGAGTCACCTTTGATCGTCGCCTGACATGGAAGACACAGGTTGAGAAAAATCGAACAAGAGCAAGGCAAAGAATGGCAATCATGAAAAAGCTTGCTGGTACAACATGGGGAGCAGATGAGAAAGTTCTCAAGAAGTTATATACTGGGCGGGTGAGGCCAGTACTGGAATATGGCATTGCAGCTTGGGCAACAGCAGCTAAGTCAAACTTTAACAAAATAAGTAGAGTCCAAAATCAAGGAATGCGAATCATAACTGGAAGCCTGAAGACAACGCCTATTAATGAATTAGAAAAGATCACTTGTTTACAACCAATGCAGGATAGAAGAGATAGCAGAGCCCAGCAACAAGCAGAAAAATTTAGAAGATTGACAGACCACCCTATGTACAACAGATTTAATGGTTTTGGAAAGGGAAGACTGAAGCGTAGCAACTTTGTAGAAACTGCAAAACGAAGGATTAGGTCAGATCCTATTCTTAACATATCAACAGTCAAGCCCATACACAATGCACACAAGTTCCCAGCTTGGAGACAGCAGCAACTGCCTGAGATGATAGAAAACATTCCTGGTATTGAGAAAAAGAACACTCAGCATGAAACCGAAAGAAGAGAAATAACCCTAAACTACATAAAAGAACATTACCCAAGCAGGAATTGGACCCATGCATATACAGATGGATCAGCCAAAAATTCAATAGAGAATGGAGGAGGAGGAATTCTCCTAAATTTAAAAAATGGAGCGAAAAAAACACATTCAATGGCAACTGGAAAATTTTCAAGTAACTTCAAAGCGGAGGTAGAGGCTCTGAAAACTGCAGCAGAAATGCTCCTGATGGAGGAAAATAAAGAGAAGCAAATAGCTATCTTCACAGATGCAAAGTCAGCTGTCTCAATACTGAAGAGCAATAACAGCACAGAACTAACTGACCTAAGAGCAGCACTCCATGGTCTATGCCAGAAATCCAAAAAAGTTGTAATACAGTGGATCCCATCACATTGCAGTATACCTGGAAACGAAGAGGCTGACAGACTGGCAAAAGAGGGCGGACGACTACCACAGCCTGACATAGACATAACCTATAATGAGGCAAAGAGGTTGATAAAAAGCACTTATAGAACCAAATGGGAATCAGAGCATCCAGGCCATCAGAAGGATGATGCATATTACAAACTCGACAGAAGAGAACAAGTAGCAATCTTCAGACTCCGCACAGGACACAACAGGCTGAAATACCACTTGTTCAATAAACTAAAGATAGGAGATACCGATGAATGTAATTGTAGAACTGGAAAAATGACAGCAAAACATTTGCTGCAGGATTGCCCAATGTATGCAGAACAGAGAAAGATATTTTGGCCCACACCTGCTTCATTTGAGGACAAGCTCTATGGAGATATCAACAAGCTAAAGTTGACCGCAGATTACTTTAACTATATACAGGTTGACATTTAAAGGTGCATGAAGACCCAGAGGCATGAAATGGAATATTGCTTGGATAGCAAATCCATTACGTGGAAAGTCCAAATCAAAAGCCCATTGTGTGGGCTTCATAAAAGGTGGAAAAGTGTCCTAGTGGCACGAAATGGAATATTGCTTGGATAGCAAATCCATTACGTGGAAAGTCCGAATCAAAAGCCCACTGTGTGGGCTTCATAAAAGGTGGAAAAGTGTCCTAGTGGCACGAAATGGAATATTGCTTGGATAGCAAATCAATTACGTGGAAAGTCTGAATCAAAAGCCCACTGTGTGGGCTTCATAAAAGGTGGAAAAGTGTCCTAGTGGCACGAAATGGAATATTGCTTGGCTAGCAAATCCATTACATGGAAAGTCCGAATCGAAAGCTCACTGTGTGGATGTCATCTGCAGACTGCATACTTCTGGTTTCCGGAAGAACAGCCTATGGTGAACGGAAGGCCCAATATACGGAAGTGAGGCTAAGCAGCCATGTTCAGGACGTGACGATTCCTTGGGTGAGCCCAGTACCAGAGCGCTATGTATCGGCTCTGCAAGTATGGAAGCCTCCTTGGATGGCGGGGAATGCCCATGGTCTGCCCCTGCCTTCCCTTGAGGGCTGACCAGGATCTTTGGCTGTTCTATATGGACCAGCTGGGATGGGGGATAACACCACAACAGTGAGAGTCAAACGTCCTAAGAAACCCCCGGGAAGGTTAACCCGGTCAACAAATGCCCGCAGAAGTCGGATGTGTCGGCCTAACGGCGCAAGAACGCAGCTCTGCTGTAAACAGGCACAACGCAATCACATCCGAAAAAAAACTCCGGATGAACGAAGAAGAAATACGTAATAAATACAACGTGTGTTGCAGTAGTCTCCTCTAGCCACCGGAATGCCGCTGTTACTGCCACCACATCCATTCTCATACTGGAGGTCGTAGTCTCATATGCCAGACTCTCCTTTTTCAAGACTCGTCCATTATCCTTTGCAATACAGCCTCAACCACTTCGTCTGTTTCTCACCACTGACCCATCTGTGTAGATGACTATGTCACCTTGATGTGTGTTACTCTCGATCAGCTGTTGCACTTCAAACTCAGTGCGACCCGCTGCCCATTCTCTGCACTCATGACCCAGTGTTATTATTACAATGTGCCAGTCCGTCGTGTCTTCCGGAACTTCAACCCACTCTCTTCCACGATTGATGGTCTCTAGATCACACACCTGACGTATTGAAAGTTCTGCCTGTACCATCCAGGACCTGCCTCGTCTTAGTCTATGACCATTGACCATATCAATGGCTGCATGCAGCGGGTGATCCCTATCTGCAGCAACTCTCAGGTATCATTTGGCCTGAAGAACCCTATGCCTATCCGTCATTGTTGGTAGCGCCAGGATATGCCTCATGCATATAATTGGTGTGTCCTTTGTGCACCCCAGGATTAACCGCATGGCGGCATTCTGAATGTGATCCAACCTTTCAAGCTGGCTCTTTGATACTGTCAGCAGCCCCAAACCATACTCAATGACAGAAATTATCAACTGCTGAAAGAGCCTGTAAAGTATCATCTGGTCTACCCCGGTTGATGCCATAGCCCTCAATGCATTAAATCCCTTACCAGCCGTCACCACCAAAGCCTTCACATGATCCTTAAAAGACAAACACCTGTCAAAGGTGATACCCAAGTACTTCAATTTACTCTCTCGCCTAAGAGGATATCTATTCAACATAATACCTGAGACATCTGCCTTGACGATCCGGTTATCCAGGGAGTGCCACACGACCGATGCCTTTTCTGGGTTTATAACGGCCCCTGCGTCCCTGCACCACTCTGCCACCCCATTTACTGCCACCTGTAAGTCTTTCGCCAAACTGGCCCTGTCTCTGCCCTGTATGTACACCAGCATATCATCTGCAAATGTCAAAATTCTACTCACACCTGGTGTCTGTGGTATGTTGGGAGGAGAATGCAGTACCCACCTTGGCCTACCCCGTTATGAAGTCAAGCTAAAAGGATGGGACTAATTTCGTCTGCAGAGGATGGGTCTTTGGGAGCCAAAGTGCCCCATACTCGCTCAGGAAATCTAGGGGTTTCCCAGGAATATTGAAGATTTCCCTCCAAACTAGCCTTCCCTGAAAGAGATACTTATTCAGCTCGTGAAATCCCACCTGTATCCATTTTCCCTTATGGGTGAAATGTCTACAAGAAAATTTGTATAATTATAAGTTCTCTTATATAAGTAACCTGGAACCTGGGTGCTTACAATTGTACAGGACTTTGCTGTCTATTCGTGGTTACCCAGCCACCTATCGTTCCAGATCCTTCAATGTGTGATTTAGTAAAGTTAACTAAACACATATATAAAAGTTTTTGTCACATCACAATGTACCCGACAAAAGAGGAAGTAAAAGTAAAATCTGTTTATTGAATAAAATGCTGTGGAGTTAAAGCAAGTGAAGCAATTCTGAAACATGTATTTCAATCATTAAATCAAGAGATAATGTTAATATATCCAACAAGGATCATTTAACTCCCATTTGATCTACGAATGATTCAGTTCAGTTAGCCACTGTGCTTAACCACAAAGTCCTCCTAAAATGTCTCTGAGCTACACATGATGTTATGTGAATTTCCATGGATTGTGAAAAGGTTTGTAAAATTAAACAGTCTCTACACACAAATAAGACTTGAGGTTGTTTTAGTAATTGTTCTCAGTCTATTGAATGTGATTGTTCTCAAGTTCGTATAAGTTCAACTGAGTACAGTCTAGTTCATTCATTTGATTACAGTTGGTGGTAAGATAGGACTGGGTCTGACATGCTGGCTTTTGGAAAGATACCTAGAAACACTGAGCACTAGAGTCTCTGGGAAGCTATTAGGTTGGCAGCTCCTCTGTGAATTGTTTTCCAATAACAGATTCTGGGTAACTAACCACTTGACACAGTGCAAGAATCCCTAATTAGTTCTCCAGCTGATCATTGGTATTGGTTCTGGTTTTGTTCTTCCTTCACTCAACAGTCTGTCCATCCTTGTGATAAGATGGTAATAGATCTACAATAGATCTGCTATAAGCTTGTAATGGATCTGCAAAGGATCTGCGATAATCTGCTATAGACCTACAATGGATCTGCGATAATCTGCTATAGATCTGCAATAATCTGCCATCAATCTGCAATAATCTGCAACAATCTGCGAGATCTGCTATAATCTGCTATCAATCTGCGAACACCGTCTTCCTCACCTGACGCAAATGTCAGTTACGTATCTGTTATACAGAGGCAATCCGACATGAATCAGGGGAGGGACACAAAAGTTTAAGATACTCCATTCGAAAAACACAACCGGCTTCCATGGGTCTCTAACTGTATGTGTCAGATCAAGGCTTTCGTCTACCCAGCAGCCCTTGCGACGACGCTACCAAGGCTAGGTCAACCAATAGATGGCTGAGATTCTAACGCCAGACCTGTCTATCATTGGGTGACACCTCTATTTTTAGCAGTGATGCCACATTCCTGACATTCCAATGCTCTCTTGTGCAGACACTTTTGTACAACAATGTGTTTTAAAGTAGTGATGTGCAGTTGTGTAACAAACTGAAGGCGCAAAATGCGACAGTGTCTCAATAGTTGCGATTTTGCTGGTGTAGACATTAAAGTGCACTGGGGACAAGGCAGATCCCTGTGGCAACCCAGGTGTAATAGTACATAGGTCAGAAGTCCAGGCACCCATGCACAGTGCAACTTTACGCTCATAAAGGACCGCTGCAATCCATCTAACAAGGCAAGGGCAGACCTCCATGTCCAACAGTGTGTATATCAACCGATCATACCTGACCCTGTTATACGCATCCTCCAGGTCAAGAGCTACCGCCACTGTCTCTTGTTTATCCTGGAAGCCCTCGTAGACATCAAAAGCAAAAGTTGCAGCATTGGTCCAGGTGTCCTTTCCAGGCCGGTAGCTCCCGAGTCCTTGAGGAAGCAGATTCCGACTTTCCAAATGTTGCTGGAGCCTGCGTGCTACTATCTTTTCGAGGACTTTGCCATACGTGTTTTGCAGGGTTAAGATTCGGTATCCATTAAGTCTGGAGTGATCTTTACCTGGCTTTGGGAGTGGGACAAGGTAACTATGCAGCCAATCGTGGGGATATTTCGGCCGTATTGATGCTTAGGTTGAAACAAAGAGCCATCTCCTCCAAGTCCCCATCATTTATGTTACTCATATGGGAGTACCTCACCCCATCCGGACCTGGCGCTGTGTCTTTAGCCCGCTTCAGTACCCGTCTAATATCCTCCACCTTAATCTCACAGCTGAAGAGTTACCAGTCAAGGATAGAAACATGGCCAAATGCAGCAACATTTGCGTTTGATGTTAATGATGGGTTTCAGAATAGACAGGAAACCATTCCAGTAGCATTGGCTCTTGTGGACGCATATAACAGAGTCAGATATGATCTCTTAATGTACACTCTTATGCAGATTGATGTTAGTTCCTGGGTGGTTAATGTGGACAGCAGCTACCCAGCACTCTGGAAGGGTTACTCTCTGCCAAAGTTTATGGACCTCGAATGTATGCATTATTACCCCAGGGTTACCACACGGATGCGCAATATCGCCATTGCTATTCAATGTACACACAAGCAAGATTGCAAGCCTCGAAGCACCAAGGATTTGAAGGATACTGAAATTTGCAGGTGACGTTCTTGAATATAGGCATAAGAGAGACAGGATGCAAACGGCACAAGAGTTGCAGGAGACAGTAAACACAGCGATGGACTGGTGTACAGATCGTGTCATTAATCCAGACAAGTCTTCTGTGTTATGTTACTCTATGAATAACAGGATTGTCCAGGCTGACATCCCAGGCCTCAAAATAAATGGCAGAAATGTTAGCAGAGACAGTAAACTGAGATACATGGAAATGACCTTCGATAGAAGCCTATCATATCAAGTCAACGTTTTAGTAAAAAATGACCGGTGTAGGGGTTGAACTTCGGTGTACTCTTCATCAGCACACCGAAGTTTATCTTATCCATTTGGCCATGCTGACCACTGGAGCATTTGTTGAGTTTTTTTCATCAAGGACATGCTGGAGTGACGAGAAACGAACAGATTGACAGATTGGCTCTGTCAGGACCGCTGGGTGGTGTATTGGTGTATGACAAGGCAGACGAGGTCGTGGCACTCTGGGGTCGTGTGTACAGTGTGGAAGAGCTGATAGCTCATCATCGCCTGGAGAGAATGGTGCTGCAGGGGGTGATCAGTGGATGTGGTCAACAATCAGGACTCCGAAGAAAGGCTAGACGGACACATAATTGATAATCAAACTGCTTCTGGTACCATTAATATCGGGACTCCTCGCTGGCTTTTGAGGATGACAACTGTGCACGTATGGGAATGTCCCTGGCGTTTTGATATCGATTCTTGACTCAACTCAACAGCTCTGAACGATCGACACTCATACCATTGAAATCAACGCAATATGGCCTGCTTCCTAATCGCCAGCGGCTGTTGTCGAATTCTCGTCTCGGCATGACCTTGAATTATGAAACGAGGTCACCGTCCCTAAACCATAGCTCCGGCGGCTTATGGCCTATCGACAGTGACAACAGAAATTCGCGAATATTTCATGATCGAGTCTGTGTAAACACAAATGCATGATGGTTTATGCAATTCTGACCAAGTGTGTTCGAGCCCGTTTTTGTGTAGCGTGAGCGCAAGATTCCCAGACCGGACAAACTGTTATGAGTTCGGTAGGCTATCGCAACCCCTGTAAACATCTCTTCCATTATTGTCCGCACCAAGAATTTCATTCCTGTCCCCGCACCCTCCCATGTCATTCAATTTCCCTTGTCCCTAGAAATCCCTTCAGCAAATCTCCATCCTAGATCTCCCCGATACACAGTTTCTATGGCACATCCTGAAAGAGTACTGAAGCCATTGACACACAATTATGATGTAGTTTATGAGCATCGATGACGCTTTGATCAAATAAACTAACATCCAGGTCCCCGAGGGCCGCTAATTTATGAGCCCAATGTTCCTGCATTAGGCCAGCAGTGGCCGCAGTTACAGGAACATTTTCACATTATTTCTCAAAGATATTATCGGTAGAGAGAAAATCTAAGTATACTCGTGGTGGCTCCACTATGGGAGAATGGGGGTGGCGGGGAGGGGGAGGGAAGGATGGTGTAGATGATATCATTAGGGATTTGATTTGTCATCGGTGTGAGGAAATATGATTAATATATGTAAGTGAGTGTGTGTGTGTATGTGTGTGTGTGTGCACATTTACGTGCGTGCTTATGTGTCTATGCATGCATGTAAGTATATGTGTGTGAGTGGGTGAGTGAGTGAGTGAGTGAGTGAGTGAGAGAGAGAGAGAGAGAGAGAGAGAGAGAGAGAATGAGTGAGTGAGAGAGTGAGTGAGCCTGTCTGTCTGTCTGCCTGCCTGCCAGCCAGCCAGCATGGATGGATGGATGGGTGTGTGTATGTGTGTGTGTATGCATGCCTGCCTGCCTGCCTGTCTGTCTATTTATTCATCTATCTGTCTGTCTGTCTGTCTGTCTGTCTGTCTGTCTGTCTGACTGTCTGTCTGTCTGTCTGTCTGTCTGTCTGTCCGTCCGTCCGTCCATCCGCCTGTCTGTCTGTCTGTCTAGCTAGCTAGCTACCTACCTACTACCTACCTACCTATCCATCCATCCATCCATCCATCAATCCATCCACCCACCCACCCATCTATCTATCTATCTATCTATCTATCTATCTATCTATCTATCTATCTATCTATCTATCTATCTATCTGTCTGTCTGTCTGTCTGTCTGTCTGTCTGTCTGTCTGTCTGTCTGTCTGTCTGTCTGTCTGTCTATCTGATACTGTAGATATGTAGGTAGGTATGTAGAAAGATATCGAAGAGTTAGCTAGGTAGGTAAGTAGGTAGGTATATAGGTTGGTAGGTAGGTAGTAGGTATGTAGGAGGGATTTAATTTATAGATAGATAAGTATGAAGGTAGATAAATATCTAACTAGGTAGGTAAGTAGGTGTATAGGTGGGTGTGTAGGTAGGGCCGTTCTCCCTGGCCCTAGATGTTAGCGACTTTCTACGTAATCCTGTATACTCTCGTGACTAACGTGACGTGTGCAAGAATCGGTGGCGGTTCTAGCCTCGTCGGTTACTTAAGGGTATGTGAGCCGGTCGCTCAGAAAGCAATGGCAAACTACTGAGTGTAATCTTGCCAAGAAATCAATAATTAGCTGAAAGTTGCTGATGCTGACAGCGATGTCCTGTAAAGGATATGCGGACAAAAAAATGAAGCTAGGTAGGTAGGTAGTAGGTAGGTAGTAGGTTGGCAGCTAGCTAGCTAGGTAAGTTGGAATGTAGGTAGGTAGTAGGTAGGTAAGTAGTTAGGTAGGTAAGTAGGTAAGTATGTATGTAAGTAGGTAGGTAAGTAGATATGTAGGTAGGTTGGCATGCAGCTAGGTAGCTATCTAGGTATGGAGGGAGGCATTGAGACAGGTAGCTAGGTATTTGTGTGTGTGTGTATGTGTGTGTGTGTGCGTGTGTGTATGTGTGTGTTTATGTGCATGCAGTCATGCAGTCATGCAATTCATTTAAAAAATAATAGATTATATGGTATGGCCACCTCACAAGAATGCTCTGGTTCAATCTGCCATAAAGATCCACACTGAAAAAATATGATGGATACAGAGCAAGGGGAAGACATAGAGTGATGTAGTGATGGTATCAAGAACAACCTTGGAGAAATGAATACCAACATACAAAGAGCATTAGCAAGAGCGCATTATAGATCTTCACCACCTTTTCCCCACCCGCCAGCCCCCGCCACCGATTTTCCCCCTCCTCAAACTTCACTGAGGTAAATGGGGGTAGAGAAGAAGAGGGAGAATTCACGTCATTTTCACAAAGAAACATTAGGCACCTCATGGAAGCATAATGGTAAGAAGATATTGAATTTGCAAGCATTGACATACACTCAAAGAAGATTTAATGTATACATACAAGCTACCACCACCAGGCATAAGCGGAGACCGAAGACTGTGTTAAATTTATTTAACGGGAGTTGTCTGTAGTATGCTTTTATATATGTAGCATATGTACCAGGAACTTCCGCTAGATATTCTCTGACAGTTGAGATAAACGAAATTAAAAAAAACGTAGCTTAAAAGTCGACAGGGTCGTCTTCATTGCACCGGGTTTTATCCCATATGGCTCAGTCTCTTTCCGTAGCGCGGAAAGCGTCGTACAAAGCACGAACCTCGTAGCTCCAGCTACGACCCTCAGGAGTCTCCTGAAAAACTGCACTAGTGAACCGAATGACGCAGTCCGGAATCGAACCTACAACATTCGGAGCCCGAGTCAAACGGCTTGACCACTTCGCCGGAGTAATTAATCTGAGTAAATTTAGCATACCCGTGTAATCGATGCTCCGAAAAGGACGTGGGCATTTAACGAAAACATTTAGTATGTGATAAAGAGGAAGTAACTGCATGCGCTACTATAACAAAGCACTTGGTCATCCTTCATAAATGAACATTTTTATGTTCCGTGCCCACATCAGGTTACCAGCACACGTGATTTATTGAGCTTGGAACCTGTCATATTCGTCAATCCATTCTTGATACAGATCTTGTCTGAATTGATTCCCCCGTCAATGTATTTTTTATTTCCTTTTAATTTAAACAGGAACACTGGGTAGCGAGAAACCGAAAATAATAGTTTCCGATGCCGCCAATTCGAGGCCCAAATTTCCTACTACCAGAACAAGATACAGTGGCTCGTCACTGTTCTTAGCTGTCTCAAACGGTACTGCATAAGAAGAGAGAAATATTCTTCAATTCATGTTTTTCTGAATACTAAGCTAGAAATAGAATTTAACTCAAGTTATCTAACATTTCAACCGGTGCTATGGCCTATGGGATAATGTTTTATTTTTTTATTCTTTGGAACTCAAGCGTAGTCGATACACATTACTTCTAGTAGTGCTGGACTGAATTATTGCGTGTGGATTAGCTTTCCCTACCAACAATGTCCCTTGCTATCAGGCGAATCCTCTTCGACTTCAGAGGTACTTGTAATTTACTCCCCCAAGTCAGGGACGTGAGGTCAACATTTTAGTCCAACTGTCCGGTGTAGGTCGGGGCTAAACCCTTTATCTCGGCATCAGCACACCGGATGTTTAAGAAAACACATTCTTATCCATTCGGCCATGCCGACCACCCGGGGGGGGGGGGGGGATAGTTTCATAACTCCCCACCTTACCGAGTCGAGGGTTTGAAATCAGCTGAGAAAGATTTGAAAGCAGATCGTTTTGCGTTGCTTTTGATGGTATGAGAAGTCAGCGGTTCAGAACGCAATGCCACGCTATTGAGCTAACATTGCCCAGTAAATTACAAATGCAGGGGTTCATTGCAATGTCGTATAAAGAACAGGAAAATTACTTCTTTAAATCTTACATTTCAGGATCATCATCATGAAGTGTCATGCCGGCTAGCGTAGGCATTCATGACTCTCCATAGATCTCACTCAGTCTTTGGTTTTCTGGATCAGTTCGCTGTTGATATTCCTCCATTTTAGGATAGAAATATAATTTCGCTGAAACTGTCTCAGCTATAGGATATAACTATAATTTAACTCACGCACTGTGTAGTTGCAGGTCTCCCTGGTTGAGGGGTTAGCAGCTTTCTCCGTAACCCCGAATATTCTCGTGGTTGACGTTAGCGCACGCGAATTGGATGCGGTTCGAGTCGCGTCAGTGTCTTATGAGAGTATGGAGCCGGTCGCTCAGAAAGCAATGGCAAACTACTGAGCGTAATCTTGCCAAGAAATCAACAATCAGCTGAAAGATGCTGATGTTGACAGCGATGTCCTGTAAAGGATATGCAAACATTTATTTATTTACTGTGTAATTATTGTTAGACCAGGACTAAAACCGCACGGAATTTTGAAAGTCAATGATTACCTAGGAAGCCGCAGTAGTGCAGTGGCCAGCACTTCTTTCTTTTGTCCCGTTAGTGTTGTGTTCCAATCCAATCGGGGGCCGGAAGTGTTTGTTATTTTATTAACCTGGGCTCCCAGGTCGACTTTTTCTACTTTGGGTACCAGAAGATATTCTAGAAAGTAATGGCGGTGGACATGATATTCATGCTACCACTCATTGCGTGTTGATTGGCATAAGAATTTTGAAGTAGCAATATCCAGTTTTCCCAGACTCGGGCAAAAAGCTCAGAGGAGCTGTGAGCACGTGCGCACGTTAACAATTCTTGAGAAATTTTGAATTTGAAAAGAGCAAGCCAACCACGACGCTCCTCGGGCAAAATATCAAAAGTAGAAAATATGTCCATTTAGATTATATATGTATATACGATAGTTTCCGCCGATCATTCTGGCTCTCGTATTTAGGGATACCGTTACTTACCGTGGACATTCTGGCATATTATTGTGGTTTACTTTAGGTTCCTGTTCGCCTTCCGACCCAGTATTGTCGGATACTATGCTTTCTCTCGCGTCTTACCGCCTAGTATCAACAGCTTTAGCACCACTTCAGTGCGAGAACGGGCTCATCATTGCTTCATCTGGATGGGGCAAAACAGATTTGCCTGAACCTCACCTTTTGTCTCATCCAGCTATCCATTAGAGATTATAAGCTTACTAATTTGAGGTGGATTACTATAAAGAGCAAGATCTGCCACTGGTAGGTGAGAGAGACTTGTACATCAAAGGCTCTTAGACGCTGTAAGTCTTATAATGCTCGCCGTACCAATTCAACACACCACACTGTACTAAAAGAGAGAGATTTTAAACACAAGAATAATAAAAATGTAAAATTACATTATGTCACATGCATCCAATGATGATCTGACATTACATCAAATGACGGCTGGACTTGATGATCTGATGTTGCATACAATGATGGCAGGACTTGATGATCTGATGTTGCATCCGAAGAAGACAAGACTTGATAATCTGACGTTTTATCCCAAAAAGACAACACTTGATGATCTGACGTTCCATGCCAAGAAGACATGACTTGATGATCTGATGTTGCATCAAGTGATGGCAAGACTTAATGATCTAATGCTGCATCCAATGAAGACAAGACTTGATGATTTGACGTTGCATCCACTGATGGCAGGACTTGATGATCTGATGTTGCATACAATGATGGCAGGACTTGATGATCTGATGTTGCATCCGAAGAAGACAAGACTTGATAATCTGACATTTTATCCCAAAAAGGCAACACTTGATGATCTGATGTTCCATGCCAAGAAGACAAGACTTGATGATCTGATGTTGCATCAAGTGACGGCAAGACTTAATGATCTAATGCTGCATCCAATGAAGACAAGACTTGATCATTTGATGTTGCATCCACTGATGGCAGGACTTGATGATCTGATGTTGCATACAATGATGGCAGGACTTGATTATCTGACGTCCCATCCCAAGGATACAAGACTTGATGATCTGACGTCCCATACCAAGAAGACAAGACTTGATGATCTGCTTTAACCTCACATGTTCTCATCCAACTATCCACTAGACTAGTTCTATCCCAAGAAGACAAGATTTGGTGATCTAACGTTCCATCCCAAGAAGACAAGATTTGGTGACCTGACGTTCCATCCCAAGAAGACAAGACTTGATGATTTAATGTTGCATCCACTGATGGCAGGACTTGATGATCTGACTTCCCATCCCAAGAAGACAAGGCTTTAAGATCCGATTTTGCGCATAATGAAGACAAGACTTGATGATCTTATGTTGCATCAATTAATGGCAGGACTTGATGATCTGGTGTTTCATACAATGAAGACACCACTTAATGATCTGATGTTCCATCCCAAGAAGACAAGACTTGATGATCTGATGTTGCACCCAATGAAGACACCACTTAATGATCTGACGTTCCATCCCAAGAAGACAAGACTTGAAGATCTGATGTTGCATCCATGAAGACAAGACTTGATGATTTGATGTTGCATCTAATGAACACAAGACTTGATGATCTGATGTTGCATCCGTGAAGACAAGACTTGATGATTTGATGTTGCATCTAATGAACACAAGACTCGATGATCTGATGTTGCATCCAATGAAGACAAGACTTAATGAAATAGTGGACTATTAATGTTGATGCTACATTGTTGGAACTATTGGACTATTAGTGCTTATGATGTATTGTTAGAATTAGTGGACTATTGATGTTGATGCCGTATTCTTATAATTATTTGACTATTGATGTTGATGCTATATTCAGAAGATAATTAACAGGCCATCAATGGGGAGCCTTGACAGGGAGAACTAGCTCATGAGGTGCAAGGTTCGTACCCAGACCAGCGTTACAAGTTTGTTTTTTGTGTTTTGTTTGTTTGTTTTTTAAACATCGCATGTATATAATGATACTACACGTCGCCCTGCTCTCTTGGGTAGTAAGATCAAACACTTAGCCCTATCTGATCAGTGTGAAAAACAGAAGAAATAAAAATCTCAATTGCAATTGGAAATTGCAAAGAACAGGTCTTTAGGCATCTGCTCTGGATAAATTGTTGGGAAAGAAACCTACAAAGGTTTGACAGAGCCCGCTACCTTGAGTGCAATCTGTCTGGAAGAAGCAAACCTTACACACATAAAAAGTCGCTTAAAAGTCGACAGGGTCGACTTAATTGCACCGCGTTTTATCCCATATGGCTCGGTCTCTTTCCCCAGCGCGGAAAGCGTCGCACAAAGCACGAACTCCGTAGCTCTAGCGACGACCCACGGGAGTCTCCGGAAAATTTAACTCGTGAACCGAAGGACGCAGCCCGGAATCGAACCCACAACCTTCGGAGCCCGAATTAAACGGCTTGACCACTTCGCCACATAGACTCCCTTACACATGCCATTACCTTGGAAGGAATATGTCTAGAGAAAGCAAACCTTACACACATACCGTTACCTTGGAAGGAATCTGTCTAGAGAAAGTAAACCTTACCAAAATTCCATTACCTTGGAAGGAATCTGTCTAGAGAAAGCAAACCTTACACACATATCGTTACCTTGGAAGGAATATGTCTAGAGAAAGTAAACCTTACAAACATTCCATTACCTTGGAAGGAATCTGTCTAGAGAAAGCAAACCTTACACACATATCGTTACCTTGGAAGGAATATGTCTAGAGAAAGTAAACCTTACACACATATCGTTACCTTGGAAGGAATATGTCTAGAGAAAGTAAACCTTACACACATATCGTTACCTTGGAAGGAATCTGTCTAGAGAAAGTAAACCTTACACACATATCGTTACCTTGGAAGGAATATGTCTAGAGAAAGTAAACCTTACACACATATCGTTACCTTGGAAGGAATCTGTCTAGAGAAAGCAAACCTTACACACATATCGTTACCTTGGAAGGAATATGTCTAGAGAAAGTAAACCTTACAAACATTCCATTACCTTGGAAGGAATCTGTCTAGAGAAAGCAAACCTTACACACATATCGTTACCTTGGAAGGAATATGTCTAGAGAAAGCAAACCTTACACACATATCGTTACCTTGGAAGGAATATGTCTAGAGAAAGTAAACCTTACAAACATTCCATTACCTTGGAAGGAATCTGTCTAGAGAAAGCAAACCTTACACACATATCGTTACCTTGGAAGGAATATGTCTAGAGAAAGTAAACCTTACAAACATTCCATTACCTTGGAAGGAATCTGTCTAGAGAAAGCAAACCTTACACACATACCGTTACCTAGGATAGAATATGTCTAGAGAAAGCAAACCTTATAAACATGCTATTTATTACCTTGGATGGAATATGTATAGAACAGTGGTTCTCAACCGGTGGGGAACTCCCTCCCCCCCCCCCCCCACAAGGGACTAATTTGAGGGTTTCCGGGGGGGGGGGGGGGTGTGGTGGTGGAATTAAGATTATTTCAAGATCGCGTTAATACAAGATCGCGTTAATACAAGAACCGATTACTTGATATTGGTTTTCCCTTCATACTTTACAGTTCTGTACTTCTTTCCCTACTGAAATTAGCTTTATAACGTAAGTAGACCCGCCAATCACGTTTTATGTAGACGTCTAGACTGTGTAGGGCGTTAAAAAAAAGGGGGGGGGGGACATAAAGGGAGGAAATACGACAAGAGGGGAATGACATTCTGAACATATCGTGAAGGGATGCACGGACCAAAACATATTGAGAACCACTGGTCTAGAGAAAGCATATCTTACACACATTCATGCCGAAGTTGAGGTGTACAGCTAGGTGTGACGCGCTTCCCCTCGATGTAGGAACTAAACAAGAAGACACTGTTTGCTGAAAACACGTTAGTAAGAAACACATCAGTCGTGTTCCAATGCGACTGGAGCTTTTTAAACTGTTTGCTACAATTACCAATACACATACATTAGTAAAGAAAAATATGAGTTTCTTTCTATTTTGATTGAATCACTAAGCTTTTAATTAATTGGAATGAAGACACACATGGGCTAGTAAAAATAATCGCATTCACATCTTCCACAATATGTTTATATGCACATACATTTGTTTAAATATAAGCATATTTCATGATATGTTTATACATTGAGAGATTTATTTTTCTCTAACAACCCCAAAAATATATTCCTAAATCATAAACAATTATACCACAACTAGAAGTGCGGAATAAATTACGCCAGAAACAATTACTAATATTCCAGTCACAAGCGTGGAATGAATGCGTTACAGAATCAATCAAATAATGAATATATATTTCCGAAGATAAGAAAAATAAAATAATAAGCTAAAACTGCTTTGTTTGTTCTGATTCATGATGTACACCTGGCCGCTTTGTTAAGGCAGCCCATGTGGTTCTATTAGCACACTCGCTCGTAGGAGTGGGGTTTCTAGGTTCTAGGTGATATATAGGAAGAAGGTTTCAACATGTTTGGTATCCATCCGACTACTTCCCCCTCGTCACTTTCACATGGCATCCTCGTGCCCTGTTTGTTCTCTTCCAGCTATCGCTTTAGCAACGATTGTCTCAGGGTACGAGCCTGCTTGCTGTCCTATACCGCTACTGTTGTTTAAAGGATTTACAAGGCAAGAGGCTCGAATTCATTGCACCTGGTTTTAGCCCATATGCCTCGGTGGCCTGCTGAAACGTCACACAAAGCACGGATTCCTAGCCCAGTGACGATAATTGCAGTCGTGAACCGAACGGCCTAGCCTAGAATCGAATCTACAACCTTTCGACCCAGGCAGCGTAACCACTTCGCCTTGGAGACTCCCTTGCTATTGTTGTGTGAAGTGTTAGATATTTACACATTCTACAATCCACGGCAAATTTAGCTGGGGAGGCCAGTGTCCTTGCTCCACCCTGTCATTTCTACCCCAGAAGACTCCCAGGCACTTCTTTAAATGGGTACTAGTTTCATGATCTTGGGTCCAGCCCAAGAGCAGCACCGACAGGGAAAGAAATAACAACGCCACTGATAGGGATTAAACCCGGGACGCAGGTCCGCATGGAGAATGGATATTAACGCGTATTCTTAAACATCCGGTGTGCTGAGGCCGAGTTAAGTGGTTTAAATCCTACACCGGACAGCTGGACTAAAATGTTGACCTGTCATCCTTGACTTGGGGACGTTAATAACATGTACCTCTGAAATCGGAGTGAGTTCGCATGATGTCGAGAGACACTGTTAATAGGGAAAGCTAACCCACACGCAAAATTCAGTCCATCATTACTATAAATAGTATGTATAGACTACGTTTGAGTTCAAAGCAAAAAACGGAGCACTCTCTTCACAATATGTGAAGCCTCGGTAGCGTGGTGGTCAGACGCTTCCCTCCCAGCCCGGTGATCATAGGTTCAAACCTACATCGTGACGCACTTTTACAATTGACCTTGGCTCCCAGGTCGACCCTAGAATGTGACAGTACAGAATGTGACAGTACAGTCAAGGATCATGTCACACACATTAAGTCATATTGGGCATATGGTTCTAGACACATATTTTGATAAACCAGTCGGTGAGTACTCGATGTCATGTCCCACATTCTAGTACCGTTTCAGTCGTGTCCTGGCTTTCTGCTGTCTCCCGTTTTCTATCTAATCTCGAGGAGTTGTAGTGCAGAAGCATAGCACTAAAATCTTCAGCCTTTCAATTTACAACACCACTACATATTATTATATTGTTCTCCCTCGTGGGTACTTCCATACAATGTGTTTTGAAAGACATTGAATGTATTTCGGACATTGCATTATTGTATACGTCAGACTGAATTATCTTGTAGCACTTACAAAACCCGACAGTGGAAATTACAGACAAGCAGGAGAAGATGAATTTCCGTATTCCCCAGACTGCGGCCAAAGAGAAACGCTTCTAGAATTATCGTGCCATCACATCTCACGGATGTAGTGCAAGACGGCCGTCTTATTGTCATTTGGACGTGCGACAAATTGCCCTCGTCTCCCGCTCTAACTCCGTCTGCTCCCACTTGGTCTTTGTAGGGGTGCGAAGGAATGAATACGATACTGCAGGAGAACAGTGACTTGTCTTGTCTTAGATATGGCAGAGGCGCACTCTAGAGTTTCCTAGTTTGTGTCCATACGTATGCATATTTATGCGTGCGTGTCTGCTTGTGTGTGTGTGTGTGTGTGCGTGCGTACGCGTGCTCCCGTGAGGGCGGGCGTGCGTGCGCGCGCGCGCGCGCGCGCGTGTGTGTGTGTGTGTGTGTGTGTGTGTGGTGTATTTTAATGACTGTACAGTGTTTGAAAATATTGCCAGTCCATGATTTGTATTTACCTATTATGTTATATGAACTTTACAGAGGGTGAATACAAAACTTGGACCGGCAATATTTTTAAGCACCGTACAGTCATTAAAAATACACCCTCACTCGAAATATTGTTTGTCCTTTGCAGGACATTGCGATAAACCCTAGGTTGATTTTCTAGGCAATATAATTGTCAGTAGTTTGGGTTAGTGGTCGCCGTGGCCGAAATGATAAGAGCACTCATTCTTAAACTTTTTGTGCGCTGATGTCGGTGTAGAGGGTCCATTCCATAAACCGGCCAGTTGGACGTAAATATTGACTTCTTGCATGTTAGTAGAACTAAGTTTAACATATGGCTGCGAATCCTGGACAATTAGTAAACAGGTGAAAAAAATCTCTGGAAGCTTTAGAGACGTGGTTGTATAGGAAAAATGTTAAAAATTAATTGTACAACCAAAATGGACAATCTGGACAAAAAGTCGCAAAGACACTTATCACAAGCATCAGAAAGAGGCAGTCATCGTTTTTGGCCACACTATGAGAAGACAAACACTGGAATATGTTGCGACAACAGGAAAGATTTATGGAAAGAGAGATGGAGGAAGACAGCGTGAGAAAATTCTTGACTGTCTTGTGTCATGGCACGAAGGGAGTCAATACACGAATTTATCCATGACGTCGGAGTTCGCAATTTGTGGAGGGCATGATCACCCACGCCAGTTGACAAGGTACTGGATGATGATTTATATCCGTCCGTCCGTCCGTCCGTCCGTCCGTCCGTCCGCCCGCTCAGAAACCCCCACCGAAGACCACAAAGCCTGGGAAGTTTAACCAAGAGACACCATTGCAGATATAGACAATAAATGCTAAGAGAATGAATGAATGAATGAATGAATGAATGAATGAATGAATGAATGAATGAACGATTGAAGAAAAACCACGAAGCCGACACTAAATTACAGTATAACTACCTACATCACTTTGTAAGCCATAGTATCATAACACTAATTCCCTAACCTACCATCAAATCGACCAGTGTTGAATGTTTATTTGACGAGGGACTTCTCAGCCTATCACTTGATAGACGAGGTTTGGCCCAGCATAGTATATTGGGCTTCCAGAGCCGTCACGAGGAGAACCAACGGGTGCTACCATCAGAAGCAGCACACCAGCGTGATTGTCAATGAGTTGAGTTGAGCTGAGCTAAGAACCGACATCACTGCACTCAGGACATTCTCATACGCGCTCTGTCCCCTCGTTCAACAGCCAGCGAAGAGTCGTACAACTAATCGTTCCCACCATTATCTAAATGTATGTCCTCCTCGTCTTCCATCTCACTTTTGAGAATCTTCCAGAACGTCCACAATATCATTCTTTCCACATACAGATTCTCAATATGTCCCCCCCCCCCCCCCCGCCTTCTCCACCTGGTCCCACTGACGCTCGACCACCTCTCCCTTGTCCATAGGTAATCTACCACCAAGAGGTGCATACTCTGCCAGCCTTTCAGCCTGTGCATTTCCCCGCACTCCCGCATGGCCAGGGCAAAATATCCATACAATTCTGACAATCTGTGAGCTCTGAATGTTCAGTACACTTCTCGGGTAGTGTAGCAGCAGAAATGCCTTGTTTGCATCATTACAATCCCGTGGCGGGAATCTGCTGTAAGTATGTGAAGTGACTGGACCAGCACATTCGTGTAGGTTTGGTCACTTGGAGGACTAGACGGCCAGTCTATCCCCTGTTGCGAACTATGATAGATGACATGGAACCTTTGTCTAACAGCGCTCATGTTGTTTGTCAGCTTAATGAGCTAGTCTACGGGACACCCTGAGGAAAGGTATATTACCCTTTTACCTTTCCCCCATCCCCCCACCAAAAAAATAAATAAATAAATAAATAAATAAATAAATAAATAAAATAAAATAAAAATAATAAATAGGGTCACGTTCAGTTGAGTCAAGAACCGACATTACAGCATTCAGAACATTTCTTTATGTGCTCCGTCCTCGTCTCCAACAACTTGCGAAGAGTCCCAGAACTAATGATATCATGTCATAACCGTTACACCAACTTATCCTTCTTATTTTTCTCTTTATTCCCTTTTGGGATACAGGCCCTCAACCCAGCCAGGCCAAGCCATCACTATCTGTTGCTATCTCCTGCAGCTACGTCAATGTCCTCCCAACATTGTCCTTCTCTGTCTGTAATTCTCTTCTCCGAGTGTTTATTATAAGTCTGAGACGTACATTTGTTCCGGTCCATCTGGTTTCGCACATTCCCCAGACGCTAATATTATAATATTTCATGTCTTCAACCACCTGTGCTTTCTTACCTAATCCATACAGAGGTATCATATTCCAGGTTCCAATCCTGCAGATTTTCCCAAGTGAACGACATTTTATCAGCGCACCCGCGCACCCGCTTTTTCACAATTACACCGTTGCCATTTCTTATAAAAACAAATTAAAAATAAGCGTCCTAAATACGTCCAATGCTTTCCCGTTGTAAATTTACACAAGAGGAAACAAACAAGTACTTGTAAACAGAAAGATAGTTAGTCTGCCACTATCCTGCTAACACACGTGTTACATTCGTGTAGTGTCAATGGCAACTGGACAGATCAGTGGGGAAGGAGATTCAGGTAGACGGTTAGAGACGATGCTGGCTAGACTGAGACGGTGGCATGGCGGTATATCATCAATATCAATCACAAGGTTCATCCATGTTTACACTCATAATATCTAATTGCAAAATGCTCCCTACCGGATACATCGAACTATGTCTGGCAATACATTGTGTAATCTATTGTTTATGTCTTCCTTGTTTAAAAAAAAAACATGTTAAGTCCACCTTACATACATTAATATACGCTTGTTTTTTAATGTGAACTCAAGCGTAGTTCATACACTGGCTATTCCTTCTAGTAGCACTGAACTTATTTTTACACGTAGATTAGCTTTCCCTATTACTAGTGTCCCTCGCTATCAGGCGAACCCACTCTGAAGAGGTACTTATAATTTACGTCCCGAAGTCTAGGACGAGAAGTCAGCCGTTTAGTCCAGCTGACCGGTGTAGGGGTTGAACCCGCTACACTGGCATCAGCACACACGAGGTTTTCGAGCAAGCGCTCTTATCCATTTGGCACATGATGATCTCCACGCTTGTTTGCTTCATTGCACGCGTATAGAACCTGGACAGTGGTCAGCTGATTACAGCATAGATTTATTGTTTGAGGAAAGTGCCCAGAATACAATGGACGGACAGAAAAACTAACGAGCTTCCATGAACAGATGTAGGCTGATTATAAAATTATGTGTAAAGAGCAGACATGTTATAAAAGATGCTAATATGAAACTTAGTGACAGCTGGTACAATTTATGGAAATCGGACAAAAATAAGGCAAAGTGATAAAAACCTGATGGTTTGGCAATGTGAAATAACAAAGAAAACAAAGAACGCAGAATGTATCTAGGATTCTCTGGTTATTGTGATATTGTGAACAAAGATCGTTCACACCTGCCGATAAGTAATATGAAGATGAGAAGGGAGAGAAGGAGGACGAGGTGGGGGTGGTGGTGGAGGAGGAGAAGGAACCTGAGAACTTGAGTGGCAGAGGATATTTCACATATTGAGTTTTTCTAGAAAGCTATCGTAAACATCTCACATCTGGAGGTTTTCTAGACTTCGTTAGTTCGGCAACAGTTCTACTTGCTGCAGTCTCAGACGTATGCCGATGTGCCTTGAGGGAGCGTTAAAACCGGTTCCGGCAAGCGAGGAGAATAGGTTGTCATCCCGAGCCGGAAACCGGACAATTTGTAATCAAAATGTCCCTGTGATCTACGACTTGTGGTTAGCTTTTATCGTGTGGAACTTGAACTTGCCAGAACTAGGACTTCCGCTGGCGACCGACCAATCAAAAAACATTTTTTAACAAAGTCGGCGTGACCGAAAGAAAGCTCGCTCGGTGCGTTGATAGTGAGTTAGGGGGTTCAATCCCCACACCAACATGAAGCCGTACTTAAACGTCAACTTCTCGTTTACAAAGCATTGGCAAACTACTGAACGTAAACTTGCCTAGAAATTCAACCTGGGGTTGTTCGTAACATCTTGTAAAGGACAATCAACATTGTTTGCTTATATAAACACACACACAAACACACAATCTCACGCACACATACATAACTGGGAACCGCGGTAATATAGTGGCTGGGCACTCGTCTGCCGATACGGTGATCATAAGTTCGAATCGCATCGGGGCGGATTCAGTGTTTTAAAATTGACTTTGGCTCTCAGGTGGACACAGCATAAAATGGGTACCAAGACATGTCTCTGGAAGTAAAGGCAACCGACATGACACTGTTCACATCATCCGCAGCGTGGTGATTTGTCCATAACACATGGGTCTAGCGCCGCATGCCCAGGGAGCCACAGCAGGGTCATGGCTGGGCACTAGGCTACCGGCTTGATGATTCTGGTTTAAACAGCCCCGTAGGTGAGGTTTTTACCTGATGGCATAGCCCTAAGGTCCACCCAGCTTCATAATTAGTGGTACCAGGAAATTACTGCCAGTCTCCCTGGCCCTGGTGTTAGCGACTTTCTCCGTCATCCCGTTTATCCACGTGAACAAACGTAGCTGCGCGAGAATCGGTTGCGGTTCTCGCCGCGCCTGTTAATTACAGGATATGTGAGCCGGCTGCTCAGAAAACAATGGCAAACTAGTGAGAGTAATCTTGCCAAGAAATCAACAACAGCGGTAAACTGCTGGTGTTAACAGCGATGTCCTGTAATAGGATATGCGGAAAAAATAAGGAAATTACTGATAGTCAAAGATGACGGAGAGTAGAGGGGTCAGGGTATCCCCTTTTAAATGAGAAATAAGGTGTCTCTTTCCAACCGCTAGTCTACGGGACAACATTGAGAAAGGTATAGTACCCGATTAACACCCCTCCCCCCCCCCTCCCCCTCGTTCCTTTCCTATTAGGGTAATGTTGAGTTCAGTTAAATCAAGAACTGATTTTACAGCACGCAGGACATTCCCATTTTCGTTTCGTCCTCATCTTCAACAATTAGTGAAGAGTCCCAATAATAATGGTACCACTTACAATCTGAATAGGGTAACATGAAACCATGTAGCAGGTGTTGAGTGGAGCTGGGGAGCAGCCCACAGATAGTTGGTGGTTATGGTGTTAAGGTTCTCGACAATAGGCACATGATTTTTATATAGAAACAATGGCTTCGGTCATCGACTAGTATGGTTACTGCCAAGAAGTAGAGCAATAGCAAACTACCTTCTTTTCAGATTCCGTGCATATCATGTCCGTACGCAACCTGCGGACAGACATCCTCACCAACGCCACACGGCATGGATTATAAGGAGAAGAAAGCTAGCGGTGTGATGTGGAGTGCCACAATCTCCCACACCTGCCGATATGGAACATAAAGATGAGCCATTTCACATGTTTAATGATTTGTTGAGTAAACATTGAGATAGAAGACTCCACTCCATATCTTTCGGGCAATATCTCTGAAGGGAGCTTAATGTTTTAATCACCCCTAACTCAGAGAAGAAACGCTGTGGTAGAGAACATATCACATCTGGAGTTTGTCAATAGCGCTATAGGTGAAACAATCTGGCATGTTCAGTTTTTCTATAACTCTCATTTGTAAATCTATCGGAGTGATACTCGCTATATGACCCATAAGTGTCATCAAGTATTTCAACCCTCGAACGGGTCGTGAAGTCTCCAGATGGTTGCATAACTGCCTGTCTCGTGCCACTCTCTTTAATTCAATGTATGTCTGTAGGGGCCTCTTAGGGAAGCGATTAATTAAGCCGTTTGTCTTGTTCTTTGAAGGATGTGGGTTCGAATCCAGACTTCGACCTTCGGTAAACATCTGATGGGAGGTTGCTTGAGGAGATTAGAACAAGAATTGCCATAGCGAAGGCAGCCTTTTGCAAGATGAAAAACATACTGACCAATAAAATGATGTCATTTGCAACGAGAAAAAGAGTGTTGAGGTGCTACATATAACCTGTGCTTATGTGTGGATGTGAGGCGTGGACAATGAGTACACAAGCTGAAAAACACCTGATGGCTGAGGAAATGTAGTTTCTAAGAAAAATGTAAAGAATAACATGGACAGACAGAAAATCCAATGACCAAGTCCTTCAAGAAACAAATTAAAACCGTAAATTGATTAGAGAAATTAGACGTAGACAGTCAACATTGTTTGGTCACGTTATTAGAAGAAATAAATTGGAGAACTTGGTGACAACTGGCAAGATCGAGGAGATGGAAGACAAGGGAAGGACAGAGAAGTAAATACCTGGATGGCTTGGCCACGTTGTATGGTCGAGACAAGAGCACTGACTTGATACACGACTCAGTTAATCGAGTAAAATAGCAAAACATGACCTCCCACGCTTATCGGTATGGCTCATGATGATGATGAAACGAGTGCAGTGTATTTTTTTTCGGAGACTTCTGAGGGAGTTCGTGCTTTGTGTGATGCATTTGGCAGGGCGCTGTGCGGAAAGAGGCCTAACCATAATGGATACAACCCGGCGCAATTAAGTCGATTCGCTCGCCTTTACTCCTTTAAGGAATGTATGTAGTGATAGACATATGTACGCATGTTTAGTAAATGGCCAGGGTCTAACTCTCTCCTCTTTTAACGAAAATGTATTGAGCAAAGGGGTTTGTTGCTGCCAAGCTGTTACTGGTTTCAGAATAAGATCACAGACTGGGTTGGGTTTTGTTGAATTGGGTTTTGTTGAGTTGAGTCAAAAACTTGCATCATAGTACTCGGGAAAATCCCACACGCGCTGCGTTGCCATCTTCAACAGCCGGCGAAGAGTTCCAATACTAATGGTGTCAGTTGCTGTCAGATTATATGTCCTTTAGGCCTTCCTTTGGAATAGCAAGTGTCGGTCAGATAGTTCGGTCCTCCCAATACCACAGTGATTTATCTGTTATTCCACACTATACACATGATCTGAAAGGGCCCCGACATCTGCCTTCTCGTGCATCAATACCCCACACCGCGGCGAATAACGGAAAAACACACACGGATACAGGCGCACGTGTCGTCAGAAGTCCTTATCAACGGTACAACAACAATGAAACAATATCACACAGACAAAATGCATGTTTCTGGCTCCGACAAGTTATTTTCATATCCTTTAAAGGACGTAAATCCCAGCATTCTTTGGCCGTTTGTGATGTTTTGGTAAGTTTACATCCTGTAGTTTGCCATTGCTTTCTGAACGACCAGCACACATAATATTGTATTAAAAAAAACGCATGGTGGTCTACTGCCATATAGCCTGCAGCTGCTTCGAATGCGGAATGTGGGATTGCGAATTGTGCCCGAAACTCTTTCGTCACAAGCCGGCGGCTCCAAATAGCCACAAAGGAAACTAAACCCTGAGGAACAATTTCTGACTGCCAACAGACACCGGAAACTAAACCCTGAGGTACAATTTCTGACTGTCAACAGACACCGGAAACTAAACCCTGGGGTACAATTTCTGACTGCCAACAGACACCGGAAACTAAACCCTGGGTTACAAATTCTGACTGCCAACAGACACCGGAAACTAAACCCTGGGGTACAATTTTTGACTGCCATGACACACAGGAAACTAAACCTAAGGTACAATTTCTGACTTCCAAGAGACATATGAAACTAAACCTGGGGTAAAATTTATGACAGCTAAGAGACACAGGAAACGAAATCTTGGGTACAATTTATGGCTGCGAAGAGACACGGGGAAACTAAACCTGACGAAAAGTTCCTGGCTGCCAAGAGACACGGGAAACTAAACCCTGGGGTACAATTTCTGACTGCCAACAGATACCGGAAACTAAACCCTGGGGTACAATTTCTGACTGCCAACAGACACCGGAAACTAAACCGGTGTACAGTTTATGGCTGCCAAGAGACATACACGAAACTAAACCCGGGGTACAATTTCTGACTTCCAAGAGACACAGGAAACTAAACCCTGGGGTACAATTTCTGAATGCCAAGACACATGGGAAACTAAACCTGGGGTACAATTTCTGACTGCCAAGAGACACAGACGAAACTAAACCCTGGGGTATAATATTCACTGCCAAGAGACCCAGGAAACTAAACACTGGGGTAAATTTCTGGTTGCCAAGAGGCACAGGAAACTAAACTTGGGGTACAATTTCTGGTGCCAACAGACATCGGAAACTAAACCTAGGGTAACATTTCTGGTTGCCAAGAAACACACAGGAGACTAAACCCTGGGGTACAATTTCTGGTTGCGAAGAGACACACAGGAAACTGAACCCTGGGGTGCAATTTCTGGTTGCCAAGAGACACAGGAAACTAAACCTGGGATACATTTTCTGCTACTTGAACATTGTCTGTGAATGACTGCTAGTTGAACATTGTCTGTGAACGATTGCTAGTTGAAGACATATAACAAATGAAGTAACATATTTAGGGATGTCTGAGTTTCATTTTAACTGTGGTTCGCGCAGTGAAGGCTGTATGAAGATACAGTTCCCATGCGTTAATAACCGATGTGTTACTGCAACGACCCCCACGTTTCGACATTTACTAAGGGAGACTGGGCAGCAAAAGGTTTGCCAGGATTGACGACGTTAATTCTTATAACAGAAAACCAATATATTGAACTCGATGGCTAGAAACGCGGGAGACTCAATTAATGTCTATCCTCATTATCATCTTCATCGTCACCACCAACATTGAACATTTAATTATAGAAATAAAAATTGTAGCTAACCCTTCCTCTTGTCCATCTACCACTGCTGGCCATCCTCCTAAGACTGCAGTCTACATTCAAACAGTGGAATGCCATCTTTCAATGTACACATTGCAAAGCACTATTTGAACGAAATAGGAAACCTTCTGTTTATCCAAAGCGCCCGCAAAGTCGAAGTTAAAATTCAAAATTTATGAGAAATCCGTCTAGGGGGTCTCCAGGTCTGCAGACGTGTCACTGTAAACAGTTTACACATGCGTGCTTCTCTGAAAACCTCCAGCGCCGCCATACGGCCATATCGCGTGCAGTTATGATCGCGCATGCTCGCAATCAAACTTCCTTTTATGAGCCTCGAACTGGTTAGAATGCACGTGACAAGACGGGTAACGTTTGCTTAAACTCATTCAAACTGAAAACTTCAGCTGGCAGAAGGCGAAACCACGTTTTGACATCTCTGATGTTTCATCTTTCAACATGGATGCGTTTTCTCCATGTACTCACCTTCCCCGCTCCTCCCTTTTCCCAACACCCACCTTTCCACTGTTGGGAAGGTGAAAATAAGGCGCGATAATCGCATACTTGACAGTGTTCATCACGGTTACGTCCCCTCTGTTGAGAAGGTGAAAAGGGACGCTACTGTCGCGTACTTTACATTGTACAGCACGATTACATCTTTGCGGTTGAGAAGGTGAATAGAGGATGCGATAGTCGCGTACTTGATATACATAAACGATCACATCTCAACTGTTGAGACGGTGAAAAGAGGATGCGATAGTCGCGTACTTGATATACATAAACGATTACATCTCAACTGTTGAGACTGTGATAATAGAACGCGATAGTCGCGTACGTGATGTGCATAAACGATTACATCTCAACTGTTGAGACAGTGAAAAGAGAACGCGATAGTCCCGTACTTGATATACATAAATTATTACATCTCAACTGTTGAGATTGTGATAAGAGAACGCGATAGTCGCGTACGTGATGTGCATAAACGATTACATCTCAACTGTTGAGACAGTGAAAAGAGAACGCGATAGTCCCGTACTTGATATACATAAATTATTACATCTCAACTGTTGAGATTGTGATAAGAGAACGCGATACTTGATGTGCATAAACGATTACTTCTCAACTGTTGAGACGGTGAAAAGAGAACGCAATAGTCGAGTTACTTGATGTGCATAAACGATTACGTCTCAACAGTTGAGACGGCGAAAATAGAACGCGATTGTCGCGTACTTGATATCCAAGAACTATTACATCTCAGCTGTTGAGATGTTGATAAGAGAACGTGATGGTCGAGTGCTTGATGTGCATAAACGATTATGTCTCCACTGTTGAGACGGTAAATACAGAACGCGATAGTCGCGTATTTGACAATGTACATCACGTCTTCATGATGAGAAGATGAAAAGATAACGCAATAGTCGCTTACTTGACAATGAACATCACGATTACGAATCCGCTGTTGAGAAGGTGAAAAGATGTCGCGATAATCGAGTTCTTGACAATGTACGTTTCTGTTACGTCTCTGCTGTTGAGAAGGTGTACTCGGTGACTTACGGCACGTTTATACCTCCACTTTTAAAGTTACAAGACTATTATGATTTGTACTCGCTGACTGATTACAATAGCTTTGTCACTGAAGCAAAACTCACACAAACAGTAAGCAATGATCGTAGAGCGAGAGACAAAAAGCGCTTGAGAGAAAGACAGACAGACAGGCAGAGATACAAAGAGGGAGAGAATCAGAGGTCGAGTGAGAACATGAAAGAGAAAACTTGCTAGTGAGAGAGAACAAAAGAGGACGAACAAAAGAGACAAGGGTAAAGAACGAGAGAGAGAGAGAGAGAGAGAGAGAGAGAGAGAGAGACAGAGAGAGACAGAGACACAGAGACAGAGAGAGAGACAGAGCTTTTTCCCATATATCCTACTGGGATATAGTGCACAAAGTAAAAGACCCTTTAACACGCCTGGCGTCGTTTTGGTATCATGTACTAGCCCAATAAGCTTATAAGTGAATCGGCACTCAATGGATAATGTGGTCAATATCACACAGCACGCCTTTACTTCCCAAGCCATTTCCTGGTAACCGGCCTGGGATAAGTCGGCCTGGGATTCCAGATCAATTAAAAAAAAAAAAATTAAAACCTCGGTTGGGGTTCGAAAACATGACCACAGCAGGCAAACGCGCTGCCACGATGATATGGTGCCAGACCTATCTTGTCCTGTCCTTGCAAAGCTACACTCCATGGGTGGTGTGGCCTGTATGGTACGTTACGTCCCTAAACATCTAATGGCAGTGGAGATGTGGTTTCTGAGAAAATGCAAGAATACCATGGACAGGCAGAAAAACCAATGTGCAAGTCCTACAAGAAGACAATGAAAACCGTAAACTAATTACGGAAATTAGACGTAGACAATCAAAATATTTGGGACACATTATATGAAGACCTAAATGAGAGAGGTTGTTGACAAATGTCAAGTTTGAGGGCAAAATAACAAGGGGAAGGCAGAGAAGTAAATTTCTGGATGGCCTGGCCACGTGGCATGGTCGAGACAAGAACACAGAGCTTATCCACGACTCTGGTGATAGTGTAAGATAGCGAAACATGGCTGCCTATGCTTATCGTCATAGCACATCATGATGATGATGATAAGACATTTTTACGAAATAAGGAAAAGTAATCTATAAACCGCCGGTCTCTCTGGCTGTGGGGTTACAACACTTTCTCTCTGTAATCCCGTTTATCACGCAGAGTCTCGCAGCGGAGCGAGAACTGAGGTGGTTCGACCCCCGCTCGTGACTTGCGGATACTGAGCCGGCCGCTCAGAAAGCAATGGCAAACTACTGAGCGTAATCTTGCCAAGAGATCAACAGACAGCTGAAAGATGCTGCTGTTGACAGCTAAGTCCTGTAAAAGGATACGCAAAACATTAACAATCTATAAACCCCACCTCTCTCTCTCTCTCTCTCTCTCTCTCTCTCTCTCTCTCTCTCTCTCTCTCTCTCTCTCTCTCTCTCTCTCTCTCCCCCCCCTCCCCAATCCCTGCACTGCATTCTTCTCGGATAAGGTTTAAAAATAAAAAAAAGCTCGAAAGATCTGTATGCAACCTGCCCAAGTTAAGATTCCCTCGGCAGTTGGAAACGGACAAGCGCAGGTCGAATAGATCGCTGCCCAGTCAAAATGTCCAGACTAGGAAAACTAATCACATCAAATGTACAGTGTGTGTGTGTGTGTGTGTGTGTGTGTGTGTGTGTGTGTGTGTGTGTGTGTGTGTGTGTGTGCGTGTGTGTGTGTGTGATATTTTGCATTGATCGTCACGGGTAATTTGGAATTCGTGCACAGTGCTGAAATTCTCCTTGGTTGAGCTATTCGTGGGGACTACAGCACTTAGGTGATACTTAGGTATTCGTGTGGAATATATGCTATCGTTTACAAAAACCTCCCCTCAAAATGTTCACGTGGTCATTGTATGAGTGGACACTATTCAAAGACCGACATCAGCGCTCGGGACATTCTCACACGCGCTCCGTCCACATCTCCAACATCCAGTTAAGGAGGTCAGTATAGTCGAATGGGTAAAACCGCTTGTTCTTAAATTTTCGGTATGCTGATGCCGAGGTGTTGTTTGTCCATCAAGAATGATGATAACCATTCGTTTCATCCAGTGGGGTTAATGACTTGCGCGATGACTTGGATTAAAGTGAGGAAGAGTTGCGCAATTCGTCGACCTCACTCTCTCGCCTGAGTCCATCTGAGTCCAGTGGCAAGACAAGTCGAGACGATTGGAGACGAATACAGGTGCAGTGGATGACCAGGGCGCTCTACGTGCCTTGCCGTGCTCATTACGTTCCACAACGCTTTGCAGGTAAACGCCGTCTTGCCCGTTGAATCAGGAATGATTTCTTCCGCGCAGTCTGCCGAATCCTGTCTTCACATGCTGGGTAGGCATACCCTAGTTTACCTCTTGGTTTGACACCAAATCGGATACCCATGCCTGGTTTAGCCAGCCTCTCACAGCTGTTGCCCGGGGGGTGGCCGCTGTCGTATGCTGACAGCTACTAGGAGCCACAGGCACGAGCTGGGTGTCAGACTTGGACCAGTGGGGGATGGGTCCTGAAAGGACATGAGAGCCATCCTTACCAAAGGTGCTACCAATGCCTGACACCCCGTACCCCCCAATGCCGAGGTAAGAGGTTCAACACAGATTACTTGGAATATAACGTTGACTTCTTGTCCTGGACAGGAGGGTATATAAATTACAAGTACCTCAGAAATCGGAGTAGGTAGTAGGTTTGCTTGATGGCCAGGGACACTAGTAATAAGGAAAGCTAATCCACATGCACAAATAAAAAATCTGTCCAGTGCACTAAAAGTAGTAGCACGTGTGTGGACTACGCTTGAGTTCAAAAGCAAGCGGGGGAAAAAAACAGGAACAGCCAATGAAGAGTCTTGGTACTAATGGTACCAGTTTCCCCTATGACGTGTCTCCACCTTGCCGTGATAGAGGGGCTTGCGTGTCCCAATGACCTCAAGAACTATGCCGACAGAAGCACAACTACATTTCGAACAGGCCTTGGGATAAGGACGAAACCCAGAGAGGCACAACCTGCTGCTCTGAAGGTAGACTGAGGATAGGCAGTCAAAGTCCGAATCAGGCGCACGATACCACTAATTCTTGGTCCAGACACATACTCTAAGGCTCCCAGCTGAGGGATATGGCTAAACGCTTCTAAGTCAATATCCCCCGGATGTAAGGGCCCGACCAATACTCACCCATTGCAGGTGGAGGAGAGATGCTGAACCTGCTACATGCTTGGTCCAGAAACGTGTTCTACAGCTCTCAGCCGAGGGATATAAGGGATCCCCCGGATGACAGGACCTGGCCGTTAGTCGCTCCCTGTTACATGGAGGTAAGGTGCTGACCCGGCAGCACATGTAGCCTACCTCGTGATGGTTACTAAAGGTGAAAAAGCGATCCAATCGCACGCAACGGTTACGATGCATGTCTGTACTGGAGCTCATTGAATGAGCATAATCAAAGGTGGAAAAACGTCTCGTTAACACGAAATGGAACGCTTGGCTGGCGAATCCATTACGTGGAAGCCATAAGTGAAAAGCTGCAGAGTGGATGTCATCCGCAGACTGGTTTGCGTGGGGAGTGGCCAGTGGCGATCGAGCTACCCAATACATGTAAGTGAGGAATTAAAGCAGCCATGAGCAGGACGTGGCGATCCCTTGGATGAGCCTAGTCTCAAAGCATTATGTGCCTGCTCTGCAATTATGGAAGCCTCCTTGGATGGCGGGAAATGCCCATGGTCTGCAATTGCCTTCCCTTGAGGGTTGACCGTGCTGTTTCTGACCGTTCTATTTTGACCAAGGGGGGGGGGGGGGGCTGAGTGGTCTTGAGGTTTGGTGTCCGCCTCGAGTGCTGGAGGTCCCGGGTTCAGGTGAGGACCGGGATTTATTTAAAAAATCCACCTGGATTTCCAGTAATAACATTTCCCCTGATCTCTGGGTAGTGAGACCGGACGCCCGTGTGTATTGTTGCGCACGTAAAAAATCCCTTGGCAGTTGGAAATCGAAAAAGAGTAGCCTAACGGCGCTGCCCGGGCAAAATTTCGAGTTAAAAATCTACCCAAGTATTTCAGGATCCTCGCCGATGCAACGGAGTTCGTGCATTGAGCTGAGTTTCTCCAGACTCAGGTTTCTTCTTCTTCTTCTTCTTTTCGTTCATCCGGAGTGTTTTTTCAGATGTGATTGCGGTGTGTCTGTTATGCGCCCTTGGGCCGAAACCCGTAGGTCAACACATCGACTTTAGCGTGCTTTTTTGACCAGGTAGCATTCCTGGGAGACTCTCACTTTTGTGGTGCCATCTACAACTATGCTGGCCTAGTTAGAACGGTCGAAGACAACGGTCATCCCTCAAAGGAAGGCAGGGACAGTCCATAGCATTTTCCGCCATCCAAGGTTGCTTCCATAGTTGCAGGGCCGACACATAACGCCCTGGTTCTGGGCTAGCCGAGGGAATCGTCACGTCCTGCTTATGGCTGCTTTACATCCTCACTTCAATATATTGGTCATTTCGTTTGCCCCGGGCCATTCCCGCACAAACCAGACAGGTTTGCAGACGGTATCCACTCAGCGAGTTTTCGGACATGTGCTTGTCGTTGCGCCCGTCAGAGCTGTTCCAGGCACGACAGACATTCGGAAAACTACCTAGTCAGAGCTGTTCCGAACAAGAGCGGCATTCGGAAACTAGGTAGTCAGAGCTGTTCCTAGCACGAGAGACATTCGGATGAGACATTTCACTCGGACGTAATTGCATAGTGTCAATTTTTAGTTTGCCACCCGTAGGACGACACTTCCGGCTTCCGGCGGGCATTTTTTAATGAGGTTAGCCTTCCTCGGGTTTCGAGACTCTTGTTTCGGCTTCCACACAGCAAGCTTTCGCTTCGGGCTGCCACGTAATGGATTCGCAAGACAGGCGTTCCATTTCGTGTCAACGAGACAATTTTCCACCTTTGACTACAATCACTCCATGAGTGTGGTTACAGACTATCGGACGTCTGCGAGACGTGCGACCGAGGTGTTTTTCCACCTTTTGTACTCGCTCACGAGGTAGGCTACATGTGCTGCCGGCTCAGCACCTTACCTCCGTGCGTCTGTGGGCGAGTAACGGTCAGGCCCTTTCATCCGGGGATACCTCATATCCCCCAGCTAAGAGCCATCGAACGAATCTGCGCCGAGCATGTAGCGTTCTCAGCACATCATCACAATTTTGATGTAGGTTTGTGTCGGCCAGGCTCTCACTTCCGAGAGTTTATGGCTTAGAGACGTTCAGCCATACACCTCGGATGGGAGCCTTAGAGGTTATGCCCGAGCTGAGATTTTGGGATCGGTTGCCTGATTTTGACTGCTATCCTCAGTCTTACCTGCAGAGCAGCAGGTTGTGTCTCTCTTAGTTTGGTCCCTATCCCACGAGCCGTCCGATATGTAGTTTTCACCCATCGGCAAGCACATGGGGTCGGTGGGACACGCAAGCTCCCCCACCACGGCAAGGTGGAGACACATCGGAGGAGAGACTCAGGTTTGAGTTAGAAGGAAAACGGAGCACTTATGGGTTACACCCGTGAGTAGTATATGGCGTGCACTTGCCACATGATTGGAGGGTAAACTGGTAGGGTAATTTGGGTTTATGAAGGAAATACGGGGAAAATGTCGACTCGGTGAATTTTTTTTTTTCGGCGTGCCTGGTGGGAATTTTTTTTTCGGCGTGTGGGAACTTTTTTTCGTGGGAACGAAATTTTTGGTGCTGCCTGGTGGGGAAGTAATTAAGGTAAAATGTTCTGCGAGGTTGTGAGATGAGTGGTAGTACTTAAAGAGAGGGCACGGCTGAGGGAGGGGTATATATTTTAGAAAGGAGTATATGAATGTGTATGATGAACAAGGGTGTGATGGGTCGTTCTACTCATGGGTATATGGTGGTGGCGTAGACATAATATGTATGGGTAGTGATACACAAGGGTGTAATGGGTATATGGTGGTGGCGTAGATATAATGTGTGCGTAGTGTCGTGATGGGTTGTTCTACTCATGGGTATATGGTGGTGGCGTAGACATAATATGTATGGGTAGTGATAGACAAGGGTGTGATGGGTCGTTCTACTCATGGGTATATGGTGGTGGTGTAGATATAATGTGTGCGTAGTGTCGTGATGGGTCGTTCTACTCATGGGTATATGGTGGTGGTGTAGATATGAATGTGTGCGTGGTGTCGTGATGGGTCGTTCTAGTCATGGGTATATGGTGGTGGCGTAGACTTAATGTGTCTGTGTAGTGATACACAAGGGTGTAATGGGTATATGGTGGTGGTTACGTGTATGACTGTATCTGTGTAGTGATGAACAAGGGTGTGATGGATCGTGGTTATACTCGAAGTAAGAGCTGGTTACTATCATCTGAACAGTGTGATAGTAGTGAAGGGTGGTATATTCACCGATTACAAAGGAAAGCATATAAAGTTATAATGGGTATGGTGGTAAGGGGTATTAGTGATCAAGTAGAAGTGATATAGGGGTGGTCATAAATATAATAAGAGGTGTTTGCAATTACACACTGGTCAACCAGTGGTCAAGTGGTCAAGTAAGGGTCAAGTAGTCAAGTAAGGAAATTTTAGGGAAAAGTGATTGTAATGATATGGTGGTGATTAAAGAGTGGTAAATTAGTGGTCAATCAGTGGTCAAGGAGTGGTCAAGTGGTCAAGTAAGGAAAATTTTAGGGAAAAGTGATTGTAGCGACATGGTGATGCTTAAAGAGTGGTAAATTAGTGGTCAAGTAGTGGTCAAGCAGTGGTCAAGTAGTGGTCAAGGGGTCGAGTGACCACTTAAATTGTAGAGGACGATGTGCCTAAGATTATGGTAGTGATTAAAGTGATCGATGACGTGGTCAAGCAGAGGTCAAGCAGTGGTCAAGTAGTTGAGTGACCACTTAAATTATAGGGGAAAGTATGTATATTGCAATGGTGGTGGGTAAAGTGAGGAAGAATCAATAGTAGTGAAAATACTACTACGAATATTAGCGACAAGCACAAAGACAACCAAGTACATACTTGATACACACAAATACAAAGACAACGAAACACACGTACACACATACAGATACAAAGGCAACCATACCATTACTACTATCACAACAACAGCTATACACAAGTACACACCCATAATCAAAGACACAAATACACACACACACACACACACATACAAACACAAAGGCAACCATACACAGACAACCCATACCATTACTACTGTCATCACAACTATACACAAGTACACACACTTGATACACTTGTACATACAGACCTACAAGCACACAAGAACACTCAAAGACAAATACAAAGACACACCCATACCATTACTACTGTCACTATCAACAGATATACACACGTGCAGAGACAGCACAAAGACACACCCATACCATTACTACTGTCATCACAACCAGTACAGACACACTCACCCATACACAAGAACACTCAAACACAAAGACACAGACACACTTGTACATACAGACACAGAAGTACAGACAATCCATACTATTACTACTGTCATCACAACTATACACAGACACACCCATACACACTTGATACACTTATACATACAGACCTACAAGAACAAAGTCAACCACACACAGCCATAAACAAATACACAAAGACGGTCACACTTGTACATACAGACCTACAAGCACAAAGTCAACCACACACAGCCATAAACAAATACACAAAGACGGTCACACTTGTACATACAGACCTATAACATCACAACTATACACAAGTACACACACTTGATACACTTGTACATACAGACCTACAAGCACACAAGAACACTCAAAGACAAATACAAAGACACACCCATACCATTACTACTGTCATCACAACCAGTACAGACACACTCACCCATACACAAGAACACTCAAACACAAAGACACAGACACACTTGTACATACACAGACACACCCATCGCCTAGCATTACTACTGTCATCACAACTATATACAACTACGTACAGACACGAGTACAACAACAAAGACAGACACAAAACACATACAGACACCCATACACATTTGATACACTTGTACATACAGACACATAAGTACACAAAAAACACACCCAAACCAGTACTACTGGTATCACAACCACTACAGATACACTTGTGCATACAGACCTACAAGAATATCACATACCCCCTTTGGTAAAGAAACGCTGATATCCGAGACTACGTCATCAACGCCATGTGTAAAAGTCATTAAGTATGAGTCATCGGTTTGTGGGAAGCAGGCGTGAGAATAGCTTACTGCCACGTCAGCTAGGTCGTGTGCAGAACCAGTGTATAAAATAGAAGGCGTCTCTTGTGAGCTCAGTACCAGTTCACGGGCTGACTTGTCTATCTACAGAGGTGCTTCAGGCTGGTGTGAGCAGTGTAGTAAGCAGATATTGTTCACGTACTGACTTGGCTACATCGGTGAAACAGGTTGGTGTGAGCAGTGTTCGTGTAGTAACCAGCTATTTTTCACGTAGTGACTTGGGTACAGCAGTGAAACTTGGTGTGAGCCTTATTCGTGTCGTTGGCCTCTGATAAAACAGTGAAACATTGTATACACCAGAACATTTTTTCGTGGTTGTAAGAAAGAAGAAAAAAACAGTTTATCAATATGACCACCAGATCTACTTTCACGTGTTCAGTGTGCGACAAAGCCTATTGTGATAAGTATACCCTTAATCGTCACATTCGGACCATTCACGAGGGGAAAGACCAAGTATATCCCTGTCAGTTATGTGATAAGGTGTGTAATACGAACGATGGCCTACAAAAACACAAACGAATACGTCATCAGCCACGTATGAATACACCAAACACTCCAATACCAGAGACGACAGCACCACCTGTCTATTTACACCATCATCGTGGTGTAAGTCAAGTACCAGACTGCCACCACTGTATCTTCAATGATAACCTTACCCGTCATAATAGGAACATTCACAATGATTATCCCTGTCAGAGACGTGACAATCTATACAATTCGAACCTACAACGGTACTTACATCACCAGACATCACGAGAAAGGATGACACCCTTAGACACCCTGGCAACACCTCCACTCATAGTAGCAGAGGATATCCAACCAAATGATAGAGACAGTTTGGCAGCCCTTAAGGCGTACTGCAAGGACCTATCGCTTATGCTACCCAATCAAGTGGTAGTATTAGAAAAAAGTGTCGACCACCGCTATCGGGTGGTTTTGGTATGATAAAAAGAAGTATTCAGATATCTTGTATGATATCTCATACATGTCTTTATTCTGGATCCGAAACATATAAGGTATGTGTGATGACTTCGACAACAACAGTGTTTTTTGATAGTCAACTATATACTCAAAAATGAAGATCACTAATCCAGAACTTTTTGGTGTTTCACTAATCATCTATGTCATTGATTGTTTCTTATATAGCTAAACTGTTTTTCACTAAGCATGTATGTCATTGATTTTTTTTCTTATATCTCTAAACTGTTTTTCACTACTCATGTATGTCCTTGATTTTATCTTATATCACTAAAGTGTTTTTCACTAATCATCTATGTCATTGATTGTTTCTTATATCACTAAACTGTTTTTCACTACTCATGTATGTCATTGATTGTTTCTTATATCTCTAAACTGTTTTTCACTAATCATCTATGTCATTGATTGTTTCTTATATCACTAAACTGTTTTTCACTACTCATGTATGTCATTGATTTTTTCTTATATCTCTAAACTGTTTTTCACTAATCATGTATGTCATTGATTGTTTCTTATATCACTAAACTGTTTTTCACTACTCATGTATGTCATTGATTTTTTCTTATATCTCTAAACTGTTTTTCACTAATCATGTATGTCATTGATTTTTTCTTATATCACTAAAGTATTTTGATGAATAATACATTCTTTGATATATTGAAACCAAGTTTTTTTTTGTTGATTTTCTTTATTGTTTTTGTTTTCATGACGTTGTCTTGTCGGCTCAGAGCTTACATTACCAGACATGAACAATGTCTTAGAAGAAGTTATGGCAAATACAGAACAGTCAAATGTATAAAATCTAGGAAAAAATAACCAAAGGCGAAAAGACCTAAAGAGAGAAATGTCTCGACCAAGCTTATAAATATTACAACTAAAAGGTTGATCAAAATTCAAACATTATAAAAATAACCAAATATGAAAAGGCCAAAGACAGAAATATTTCAACTAAACTTATAAATAAGTCACCAAAAGGGGAAAAGGTCAAGTACAGAAATAGCTATGGAAAAAGTAAGTCCACAAAACTAAGAAAGAAATGTAACTTCTGTAGTCAATTGTGTCTTATCTGAAAAGACGCTATCAATGTCACCCCTTTCCTTGTTTTACTTTACCAAAGACCTTCACCGTATCTGGTACAGAAACCCTTATACAGCACTCATCTCTCCACAGTCTTGGTTGCTTTCTAATACAAAGTGGTTACATCACCAAGAACTTCAAACCTCCAGTGTACACGTGCTCCATTGAAACACCCATGACAGTTAACAACATGTATGGCCATGTAATATGTGAGTCCATCGGGGATAGTTCATCCGAGTATTCCAAAAGATCCATTTCCCATGGCTGACATCTTCAACTTGCTATAACACAACTTATTCTAATATACACTTTACATGAAATTTCCCAAATTTGGGCTCTATTAAAGATTACGTAATGAGATACACAAAGACACCAAGAACATATCATACAAAACAATTCACAAATTAAAACTTAAACCATATCAGATGAACCACCCAACAAGTACTACACAAACATATAATAAGGAAACACATGACACACAGAGCTTACAGACAAATCACTTGGACTCAAACAAATTTTGCTTCTTGTACTGTAGAATTCTACCAACACTTCTTTCCTATCACCAAAACTAAACATCTACCACACAACCACTGGTCATTTGTCCAACATAATACTCATACCCTCGCCAACGACATTAAGGAAATACATACTTATACATTGTCAGACATTAGATTTAAAGCCCCTACTACTAACATATCAGCGGTGTCGAGTTCCCGTTTCACAAAAACACCCTCTTGTCAGTTGTTAGTGAAAACCATTACACCAGTCCATAATTGTGACTCGTAGAATCTACACTCACACTGTCGTATCTGTAGTATGGGTCTGTGATCAGAGATTCTTCTATAGAATCACATTGTAATCCTAACGTTTTAACCTACTTGTGTAAAACTTTTTTCACCTTCCATTCACCAGGTACAATGACAGCTTTAATTGATAGACGGACATCGTGGTCAGAAGATGAAGATTGTTGTGAAGATGACAGTGTTTTGAAGGAGGATGATTCTGGCTTCTTCACACCAGCTTTAACATTAGACATTTTGTTCTGCCAGAAACCTACTCGTGGCACCCAGCCAGCTTTAGATGTATCAGAGACAACTTTTGCTTGGGGTGATGATTCGTCTTCAGATGAAGATATTGACCTTTTGGCTAGTAGTCATGCCCCAGAGTCTCTCAAGAAAATTAATGTGACGTGGAACGAAAAATATCCTACTGATGGTGTCCGAAGGTGTTCCTCTTCAACGAATAAGGTGTGTATGGGTAGTAATGATCATAATTCACATGTGTATTTTTGTAAACATGACCAATACCGAAAACCTATGTGTTATACATCTTTTCTATGTACATCTCTCTATACCACAAACCATCAGTGACTATACCTTTACCTTTTCTCAAGACGTGACCAATAGAATGTCGACAGTCTGTTTTTATGCCTTTTACCACTTCTCCTTGTGAATTTTTTACTGTTTTTTCTTTACTGAAGTAGTAGGTAGTCTTGTAAGTTTCAATGTGTTTTATTTACCTCCACAGGTTAGTTTTGCACCAGAACCTCACTTCTTGACAGTCCATACTGTTGGCACCGAAGAACGCAATGGTAACTGGCATCATGTAATCAGAGAACGTGAGAATTTTGAAAGCCGTATACTAGAGCTGGAAAAAATTTTGAACCCAGTCTTGAGGGACAACCACAGAAGAAAAGTCATCGAACAAAGGACAGCAGTGAAGAAGGCAGCTGTAGTCTAATTAGCATGTATATCTCTCTGCTCTATTAAAACAGTTATAACCAGAAATAAACTAGTATGTATTTCCTTAATGTCGTTGGCGAGGGTATGAGTATTATGTTGGATAAATGACCAGTGGTTGTGTGGTAGATGTTTAGTTTTGGTGATAGGAAAGAAGTGTTGGTAGAATTCTACAGTACAAGAAGCAAAATTTGTTTGAGTCCAAGTGATTTGTCTGTAAGCTCTGTGTGTCATGTGTTTCCTTATTATATGTTTGTGTAGTACTTGTTGGGTGGTTCATCTGATATGGTTTAAGTTTTAATTTGTGAATTGTTTTGTATGATATGTTCTTGGTGTCTTTGTGTATCTCATTACGTAATCTTTAATAGAGCCCAAATTTGGGAAATTTCATGTAAAGTGTATATTAGAATAAGTTGTGTTATAGCAAGTTGAAGATGTCAGCCATGGGAAATGGATCTTTTGGAATACTCGGATGAACTATCCCCGATGGACTCACATATTACATGGCCATACATGTTGTTAACTGTCATGGGTGTTTCAATGGAGCACGTGTACACTGGAGGTTTGAAGTTCTTGGTGATGTAACCACTTTGTATTAGAAAGCAACCAAGACTGTGGAGAGATGAGTGCTGTATAAGGGTTTCTGTACCAGATACGGTGAAGGTCTTTGGTAAAGTAAAACAAGGAAAGGGGTGACATTGATAGCGTCTTTTCAGATAAGACACAATTGACTACAGAAGTTACATTTCTTTCTTAGTTTTGTGGACTTACTTTTTCCATAGCTATTTCTGTACTTGACCTTTTCCCCTTTTGGTGACTTATTTATAAGTTTAGTTGAAATATTTCTGTCTTTGGCCTTTTCATATTTGGTTATTTTTATAATGTTTGAATTTTGATCAACCTTTTAGTTGTAATATTTATAAGCTTGGTCGAGACATTTCTCTCTTTAGGTCTTTTCGCCTTTGGTTATTTTTTCCTAGATTTTATACATTTGACTGTTCTGTATTTGCCATAACTTCTTCTAAGACATTGTTCATGTCTGGTAATGTAAGCTCTGAGCCGACAAGACAACGTCATGAAAACAAAAACAATAAAGAAAATCAACAAAAAAAAACTTGGTTTCAATATATCAAAGAATGTATTATTCATCAAAATACTTTAGTGATATAAGAAAAAATCAATGACATACATGATTAGTGAAAAACAGTTTAGAGATATAAGAAAAAATCAATGACATACATGAGTAGTGAAAAACAGTTTAGTGATATAAGAAACAATCAATGACATACATGATTAGTGAAAAACAGTTTAGAGATATAAGAAAAAATCAATGACATACATGAGTAGTGAAAATTTACTTTACCAAAGAACTTCACCGTATCTGGTACAGAAACCCTTATACAGCACTCATCTCTCCACAGTCTTGGTTGCTTTCTAATACAAAGTGGTTACATCACCAAGAACTTCAAACCTCCAGTGTACACGTGCTCCATTGAAACACCCATGACAGTTAACAACATGTATGGCCATGTAATATGTGAGTCCATCGGGGATAGTTCATCCGAGTATTCCAAAAGATCCATTTCCCATGGCTGACATCTTCAACTTGCTATAACACAACTTATTCTAATATACACTTTACAGGAAATTTCCCAAATTTGGGCTCTATTAAAGATTACGTAATGAGATACACAAAGACACCAAGAACATATCATACAAAACAATTCACAAATTAAAACTTAAACCATATCAGATGAACCACCCAACAAGTACTACACAAACATATAATAAGGAAACACATGACACACAGAGCTTACAGACAAATCACTTGGACTCAAACAAATTTTGCTTCTTGTACTGTAGAATTCTACCAACACTTCTTTCCTATCACCAAAACTAAACATCTACCACACAACCACTGGTCATTTATCCAACATAATACTCATACCCTCGCCAACGACATTAAGGAAATACATACTAGTTTATTTCTGGTTATAACTGTTTTAATAGAGCAGAGAGATATACATGCTAATTAGACTACAGCTGCCTTCTTCACTGCTGTCCTTTGTTCGATGACTTTTCTTCTATGGTTGTCCCTCAAGACTGGGTTCAAAATTTTTTCCAGCTCTAGTATACGGCTTTCAAAATTCTCACGTTCTCTGATTACATGATGCCAGTTACCATTGCGTTCTTCGGTGCCAACAGTATGGACTGTCAAGAAGTGAGGTTCTGGTGCAAAACTAACCTGTGGAGGTAAATAAAACACATTGAAACTTACAAGACTACCTACTACTTCAGTAAAGAAAAAAACAGTAAAAAATTCACAAGGAGAAGTGGTAAAAGGCATAAAAACAGACTGTCGACATTCTATTGGTCACGTCTTGAGAAAAGGTAAAGGTATAGTCACTGATGGTTTGTGGTATAGAGAGATGTACATAGAAAAGATGTATAACACATAGGTTTTCGGTATTGGTCATGTTTACAAAAATACACATGTGAATTATGATCATTACTACCCATACACACCTTATTCGTTGAAGAGGAACACCTTCGGACACCATCAGTAGGATATTTTTCGTTCCACGTCACATTAATTTTCTTGAGAGACTCTGGGGCATGACTACTAGCCAAAAGGTCAATATCTTCATCTGAAGACGAATCATCACCCCAAGCAAAAGTTGTCTCTGATACATCTAAAGCTGGCTGGGTGCCACGAGTAGGTTTCTGGCAGAACAAAATGTCTAATGTTAAAGCTGGTGTGAAGAAGCCAGAATCATCCTCCTTCAAAACACTGTCATCTTCACAACAATCTTCATCTTCTGACCACGATGTCCGTCTATCAATTAAAGCTGTCATTGTACCTGGTGAATGGAAGGTGAAAAAAGTTTTATACAAGTAGGTTAAAACGTTAGGATTACAATGTGATTCTATAGAAGAATCTCTGATCACAGACCCATACTACAGATACGACAGTGTGAGTGTAGATTCTACGAGTCACAATTATGGACTGGTGTAATGGTTTTCACTAACAACTGACAAGAGGGTGTTTTTGTGAAACGGGAACTCGACACCGCTGCTATGTTAGTAGTAGGGGCTTTAAATCTAATGTCTGACAATGTATAAGTATGTATTTCCTTAATGTCGTTGGCGAGGGTATGAGTATTATGTTGGATAAATGACCAGTGGTTGTGTGGTAGATGTTTAGTTTTGGTGATAGGAAAGAAGTGTTGGTAGAATTCTACAGTACAAGAAGCAAAATTTGTTTGAGTCCAAGTGATTTGTCTGTAAGCTCTGTGTGTCATGTGTTTCCTTATTATATGTTTGTGTAGTACTTGTTGGGTGGTTCATCTGATATGGTTTAAGTTTTAATTTGTGAATTGTTTTGTATGATATGTTCTTGGTGTCTTTGTGTATCTCATTACGTAATCTTTAATAGAGCCCAAATTTGGGAAATTTCCTGTAAAGTGTATATTAGAATAAGTTGTGTTATAGCAAGTTGAAGATGTCAGCCATGGGAAATGGATCTTTTGGAATACTCGGATGAACTATCCCCGATGGACTCACATATTACATGGCCATACATGTTGTTAACTGTCATGGGTGTTTCAATGGAGCACGTGTACACTGGAGGTTTGAAGTTCTTGGTGATGTAACCACTTTGTATTAGAAAGCAACCAAGACTGTGGAGAGATGAGTGCTGTATAAGGGTTTCTGTACCAGATACGGTGAAGTTCTTTGGTAAAGTAAAACAAGGAAAGGGGTGACATTGATAGCGTCTTTTCAGATAAGACACAATTGACTACAGAAGTTACATTTCTTTCTTAGTTTTGTGGACTTACTTTTTCCATAGCTATTTCTGTACTTGACCTTTTCCCCTTTTGGTGACTTATTTATAAGTTTAGTTGAAATATTTCTGTCTTTGGCCTTTTCATATTTGGTTATTTTTATAATGTTTGAATTTTGATCAACCTTTTAGTTGTAATATTTATAAGCTTGGTCGAGACATTTCTCTCTTTAGGTCTTTTCGCCTTTGGTTATTTTTTCCTATATTTTATACATTTGACTGTTCTGTATTTGCCATAACTTCTTCTAAGACATTGTTCATGTCTGGTAATGTAAGCTCTGAGCCGACAAGACAACGTCATGAAAACAAAACCACTAAAGAAAATCAACAAAAAAAACTTGGTTTCAATATATCAAAGAATGTATTATTCATCAAAATACTTTAGTGATATAAGAAAAAATCAATGACATACATGATTAGTGAAAAACAGTTTAGAGATATAAGAAAAAATCAATGACATAGATGATTAGTGAAAAACAGTTTAGAGATATAAAGAAACAATCAATGACATACATGAGTAGTGAAAAACAGTTTAGTGATATAAGAAACAATCAATGACATAGATGATTAGTGAAAAACACTTTAGTGATATAAGATAAAATCAAGGACATACATGAGTAGTGAAAAACAGTTTAGAGATATAAGAAAAAAAAATCAATGACATACATGCTTAGTGAAAAACAGTTTAGCTATATAAGAAACAATCAATGACATAGATGATTAGTGAAACACCAAAAAGTTCTGGATTAGTGATCTTCATTTTTGAGTATATAGTTGACTATCAAAAAACACTGTTGTTGTCGAAGTCATCACACATACCTTATATGTTTCGGATCCAGAATAAAGACATGTATGAGATATCATACAAGATATCTGAATACTTCTTTTTATCATACCAAAACCACCCGATAGCGGTGGTCGACACTTTTTTCTAATACTACCACTTGATTGGGTAGCATAAGCGATAGGTCCTTGCAGTACGCCTTAAGGGCTGCCAAACTGTCTCTATCATTTGGTTGGATATCCTCTGCTACTATGAGTGGAGGTGTTGCCAGGGTGTCTAAGGGTGTCATCCTTTCTCGTGATGTCTGGTGGTGTAAGTACCGTTGTAGGTTCGAATTGTATAGATTGTCACGTAACTGACAGGGATAATCATTGTGAATGTTCCCATTATGGCGGGTAAGGTTATCATTGAAGATACAGTGGTGGCAGTCTGGTACTTGACTTACACTACGATGATGGTGTAAATAGACAGGTGGTGCTGTCGTCTCTGGTATTGGAGTGTTTGGTGTATTCATACGTGGCTGATGACGTATTCGTTTGTGTTTTTGTAGGCCATCGTTCGTATTACACACCTTATCACATAACTGACAGGGATATACTTGGTCTTTCCCCTCGTGAATGGTCCGAATGTGACGACTAAGGGTATACTTATCACAATAGGCTTTGTCGCACACTGAACACGTGACAGTAGATCTGGTGGTCATATTGATAAACTGGTTTGTTTCTTCTTTCTTACAACCACGAAAAAATGTTCTGGTGTATACAATGTTTCACTGTTTTATCAGAGGCCAACGACACGAATAAGGCTCACGCCAAGTTTCACTGCTGTACCCAAGTCACTACGTGAAAAATAGCTGGTTACTACACGAACACTGCTCACACCAACCTGTTTCACCGATGTAGCCAAATCAGTACGTGAACAATATCTGCTTACTACACTGCTCACACCAGCCTGAAGCACCTCTGTAGATAGACAAGTCAGCCCGTGAACTGGTACTGAGCTCACAAGAGACGCCTTCTATTTTATACACTGGTTCTGCACACGACCTAGTTGACGTGGCAGTAAGCTATTCTCACGCCTGCTTCCCACAAACCGATGACTCATACTTAATGACTTTTGTACATGGCGTTGATGACGTAGTCTCGGATATCAGCGTTTCTTTACCAAAGGGGGTATGTGATATTCTTGTAGGTCTGTATGCACAAGTGTATCTGTACTGGTACCAGTAGTACTGGTTTGGGTGTGTTTTTTGTGTGCTTGTAGGTCTGTATGTACAAGTGTATCAAGTGTGTGTACTTGTGTATAGTTGTGATGACAGTAGTAATGGTATGGGTTGTCTGTGTATGGTTGCCTTTGTGTTTGTATGTGTGTGTGTGTGTGTGTATTTGTGTCTTTGATTATGGGTGTGTACTTGTGTATAGCTGTTGTTGTGATAGTAGTAATGGTATGGTTGCCTTTGTATCTGTATGTGTGTACGTGTGTTTCGTTGTCTTTGTATTTGTGTGTATCAAGTATGTACTTGGTTGTCTTTGTGCTTGTCGCTAATATTCGTAGTAGTATTTTCACTACTATTGATTCTTCCTCACTTTACCCACCACCATTGCAATATACATACTTTCCCCTATAATTTAAGTGGTCACTCAACTACTTGACCACTGCTTGACCTCTGCTTGACCACGTCATCGATCACTTTAATCACTACCATAATCTTAGGCACATCGTCCTCTACAATTTAAGTGGTCACTCGACCCCTTGACCACTACTTGACCACTGCTTGACCACTACTTGACCACTAATTTACCACTCTTTAAGCATCACCATGTCGCTACAATCACTTTTCCCTAAAATTTTCCTTACTTGACCACTTGACCACTCCTTGACCACTGATTGACCACTAATTTACCACTCTTTAATCACCACCATATCATTACAATCACTTTTCCCTAAAATTTCCTTACTTGACTACTTGACCCTTACTTGACCACTTGACCACTGGTTGACCAGTGTGTAATTGCAAACACCTCTTATTATATTTATGACCACCCCTATATCACTTCTACTTGATCACTAATACCCCTTACCACCATACCCATTATAACTTTATATGCTTTCCTTTGTAATCGGTGAATATACCACCCTTCACTACTATCACACTGTTCAGATGATAGTAACCAGCTCTTACTTCGAGTATAACCACGATCCATCACACCCTTGTTCATCACTACACAGATACAGTCATACACGTAACCACCACCATATACCCATTACACCCTTGTGTATCACTACACAGACACATTAAGTCTACGCCACCACCATATACCCATGACTAGAACGACCCATCACGACACCACGCACACATTCATATCTACACCACCACCATATACCCATGAGTAGAACGACCCATCACGACACTACGCACACATTATATCTACACCACCACCATATACCCATGAGTAGAACGACCCATCACACCCTTGTCTATCACTACCCATACATATTATGTCTACGCCACCACCATATACCCATGAGTAGAACAACCCATCACGACACTACGCACACATTATATCTACGCCACCACCATATACCCATTACACCCTTGTGTATCACTACCCATACATATTATGTCTACGCCACCACCATATACCCATGAGTAGAACGACCCATCACACCCTTGTTCATCATACACATTCATATACTCCTTTCTAAAATATATACCCCTCCCTCAGCCGTGCCCTCTCTTTAAGTACTACCACTCATCTCACAACCTCGCAGAACATTTTACCTTAATTACTTCCCCACCAGGCAGCACCAAAAATTTCGTTCCCACGAAAAAAAGTTCCCACACGCCGAAAAAAAAATTCCCACCAGGCACGCCGAAAAAAAAAAATTCACCGAGTCGACATTTTCCCCGTATTTCCTTCATAAACCCAAATTACCCTACCAGTTTACCCTCCAATCATGTGGCAAGTGCACGCCATATACTACTCCCGTGTGCCGTGATGTTGATCCAACGACTAAACTAAAACTAAACCTTGACTAGCTGAGATGTGGGCGATACCACAACAAAATGTCCCTCGAAACCTCTAGGACGGTTAACCCGATTTAAAAAAACGCCCGCAGAAATCGGATGTGCGGGCCGGCAGGTTGCAAAATAAATTGGCAAAACGCAAATACGTCCGAGTGAAATGTCCCTCGTGCTCCGAACAGCTCTGACTATCTAGCCTTCCGAATGACCCTCGTGTCCGGAACAGCTCTGACTATCTTGTCTTCCGGGCACAGCGACTAGCACATGTCCGAATCGAAAGATCGCTGAGTGGATACCATCTACAGACCGACCGTTCCTGGTTTGTGCGGGGAGAAATTAAAGCAGCCATGAGCAGGACGTCGCGATTCCTTGGGTGAGCTCAGCATCAGAGCGCTATGTGTCGGCACTGCAAATATGAAAGCCTCCCTGGATGGCGGATAATGCCCATGGACTGCCCATGCCTTCCCTTGAGGGCTGACCGAGAATTATTCGACCGTTCTAACTTGGCCAGCTGGGATGTGGATGGCACCACAAAAGTAAGAGTTCCCCCAAGAATGCTAACATGGTTTAAAAAATGCACGTTAAAGTCGGATGAGTTGGCCTAAGGGTTTTGGCCCAAGGGTGCATAACAAATACACTGCAATCACATCTGAAGAAAAAAAAAACTCAGATGAAAACAGCAGAAGAAGAAGAAGAAGAAGAAGAAGAAGAAGAAGAAGAAGAAGAAGAAGAAGAAGAAGAAGAAGAAGAAGAAGAAGAAGAAGAAGAAGAAGAAGAAGAAGAAGAAGAAGAACCAGTTCAAATCCGATTGTGTGTCCGTCATATCTCTCCTCGGAGCACTGACTGTCGGCCACATCCTCTGGTCAGTTCTCTGCCTCACCATTCTAGCCATATTATGATGCTGGGTAAACCCTGGACCAATTTTTCACTGGCAATATCCTGCCTCTATAGATTTGAACACTGGGTTACCGGCTCCACGTGCGAGTGCTCCACCCAGGATTGGACTGACCATTAAATGATTACTTGCCATGGGACGATTAATCGTTTAAACGACTTCCCATATCTGCAATGGGCATATACATCGCCGAAATATTGTCATTGCAAAATGGTGTCTAAAT
>OY992889.1:55377939-55470439 GCA_963921405.1 Cepaea hortensis | reverse complement strand
AGTATTAATAGAAAAGTCTAAATCTGGAACCTACAGGGCTAAAGAAATAGTGGAAAATATAAATACTCACGGAAAAGAGAAATAGAAATGAGCAATATGGAAAGGGAGTGGACTGAGCTGCGTCATTTTTTCGAGGGTCTTTGCCTCGTGGGCGATACAAGAAGAAGAAGACTAGAGTTGTAGCTGTTCACAACTTTAAGAAAAAAATCCAAGTAAAGTAAAACTTCGATTAACCATCACCATCCGGACCAGGTCTGTGACGAATAATCGAATAGACGGATAACAGAAATCTCTTATAACGTGATTTCACTGCGGGTTAAGGACGAAAATGAAAATAAAATCATTTAAAAGTGAATAATACATACATATTATATTTAATTTTACAAAACGATCAATATAAACTGCAATATAAGAGTAGTAATGTTCAGAAATTATTGTAATACTATAAACCTACGTTACTTAAAAATAATCTGTCATCTCCTTCTGTGTCTTTGAGGGTCGACCTTTCTGTGCGGCGATGCTCCGTATCTTACGCAGACGTAGGATCTGTGTTGCATTTACCTTCTCTTGCATTTGAAACCAGTTGATACACATTGATAACATTGTTTCTGCTTTTGAATGGCTAGTTGTAGGTTTTTGGTTAAGAACTGATCCTTCGTTGTCATCAATTTCTTCTTCTTCAATGGTAGTCACACTAGAAACAATTTGATCATCGTTCAAAATTTCAAATCCTCCATCCATTTTGTTACATTCCAAGCAATCTGTTACTTCTTCTGGCGTAATGTTTTCACTGCTAAGTTCTACATTGTTGCACATAACGTTATGTAGAAAAAGTTAATCTGGGCACTATAAAACAAAACATCAATTAGAACACACAGGCTACTCTATCACGAATGAGACCAGTATGTAACACAATATCGAACGTTTAGTGGTGGGTTTGTGGCGTACCAGATCAAGCTCAACTCCTCCACCACCGACGATTAGTCACTTCCGGTATCATACACTACAATTACTTCCAGCTTTTTACAGTAGCGTATAAAATTAATCCGTGGACAATTGTAGATATGTCTGTTTGTTTGTTGATACTCACGCATTTTGTTTGTAGACAATGGCGGATAACATACACTATACACTGCCGGTTAAACGAGTGGCGGTTAATCGAAGTTTAAATGTATTTGCGAAAATATACACACGTCAATCTGTTTAGATCTCATTAATAACCCTGCATTGACAATCATCAGCACTTCCTATTGTTAGCCTATTGAACAGATGGAGTGGTATCTAAGTCCTGTGTTTCTATTAAGCATCATCTCTCTATGCTGGCCTGTATTCTCTGCTGTCTACTTGTTTTTGTGGCTGCATCTCTTGGCCTCGTCAATAAAACACAGATTTGTAGACATAAAGTATTGAGTTATGGGACGGCTTGGGGAGATGATACTTTTAGAAATGTAGAGAGAATATACCTGTGTTTATAAATCACGCAAATATAAACTATCAGACATTTATGTTTCGCTTAACGGGCATCAACATTTTAAGCAGATTTGCATCAAAATGAATGAGATTTATAACATGCTCATCTATAGTGAACATCACCCACCCTACCACCATCCAACCTAGAAATTCGAGGGGGAAAAAATTCAATCGTATACAAATTTAAAAAAAAAAAATAAAAACGCCGTCTGTGGCTTAGGGGAAAGTGAAACCCGCAGTTTCACAATTCCCCGACATACAGGGTCCAGGGTTCACAATTCCCCGAAATACCGGGTCTAGGGTTCACAATTCCCTGACATACCGGCTCCATGGTTCACAATTCTCCGACATACCGGGTCTAGGGTTCACAATTCCCTGACATACAGGGTCCAGGGTTCACAATTCCCCAGAAATAACGGGTCCAGGGTTCACAATTCCCCGACATACCGGGTCCAGGGTTCACAATACCCCGACATACCGGGTCAGAGTTCATAATTCCCCGACATACCGGGTCAGAGTTCATAATTCCCCGACATACCAGGTCCAGGGTTTACAATTCCCCGACATACCGGGTCCAGGGTTCACAATACCCCGACATACCGGGTCAGAGTTCATAATTCCCCGACATACCGGGTCAGAGTTCATAATTCCCCGACATACCGGGTCAGAGTTCATAATTCCCCGACATACCGGGTCAGAGTTCATAATTCCCCGACATACCAGGTCCAGGGTTTACAATTCCCCGACATACCGGGTCCAGGGTTCACAATACCCCGACATACCGGGTCAGAGTTCATAATTCCCCGACATACCGGGTCAGAGTTCATAATTCCCCGACATACCGGGTCAGAGTTCATAATTCCCCGACATACCGGGTCAGAGTTCATAATTCCCCGACATACCAGGTCCAGGGTTTACAATTCCCCGACATACCGGGTCCACGTTTCAAAATTAGCGGCAGGCCATTTAAAAGCAGATCATTTTGCGTTGATTTATATGGTATCCGCGTCGGTCGTTCAGAAATCAATGGCAAACTGCTGAACTAAAATTGCCTAGTAAATCACTACGGAGTTCGTGCTTTGTGCGACGCTTTCCGTGCTGTGGAAAGAGACCGAGCCATATGGGTTAAAACCCGGTGCAATGAAGTCGACCCTGTCGACTTTTAAGCGACTTTTTTAAAAATCACACACAACCAATAAACACTGGGGCTGATTGCAAAGTCCTCTAAAGGGCATGCAAGGGGGTATCGTTTCAGACACTGCCGCGGGAGTGCGGAGCGTTATATCTCGGCATATAATGAGATTATGTAGACAATTCCCTTCATTGGGGGCTTTAGTACTTACATGAAGTCCTGATATTTCTGACTATTGGCTTTAGTCAATTGTTTAAGATTACAGGTGTTGACTCCTGGGTGGTATTGTCCGGAAAATTCGGGGAGGGTGTGGCGGTGAATCCACTACAGCTGTATTGGTAGGCAAGCACACTTTTCTGCGTCGTGTGGGTGTGTTTTGTTCGGCCCACGGAAATCTGTCAGCAACATTTATGAGAATTATCCTTGGTCCACAGAACACACTATCGGAGTCGTACATTTGAGTTATCCTTGGCCCACAGCAACCTGTCGGCATCGTATGTTTGAGTGATCCTTGGCCCACAGCAACCTGTCCGCGCTGTGCGGCGTTTGGGTGATCCTTGACCCACAGAAAGCTTTCCACGTCGTGCGGTGTTTGAATGATCCTTGGCCCACAGGAAGCTGTCCACGTCGTGCGGTGTTTGAATGATCCTTGGCCCACAGGAAGCTGTCCGTGTCGTAAGTGGGAGTTTACCTTGGGCGACATAAAGTTGGAGTGTGTGTGTGTGTGTGTGTGTGTGTGTGTGTGTGTGTGTGTGTTCTTAACAGTCTTGTGTCGTTACACGGAAGAGTAACGGTGGGAAACGATTAGTAGTATGACTCTTCGTTGGCTCTCTCTACCCTCGCTTCAGAGGTCACAGCTTGTGAGATTTATATGGATATTTTGCGCTGGCCACGCGGGAGTGTGGGGGAATGAACAGGATTATAGGATGGCAGGGAATGCACTTCTTGGTGGTAAATTACGTATGGACAGGGGTGAGGTGGCCCTGCACCTGCGGGGTCAGGTAGAGTAGGTGGGGGAACAGATTGAGAACCCGTATGTGAGAAGAATGACATCGCGAGAGATCAGTGTGGTTTCTGCAAGAATCTCAAAACTGAGAGGGAAGACAAGGAGAACTTTCAATAAGGTAGCGGCAGTATGACTCTTCACTGGCTGTTGAACGAAGGGACGGAGCGCGTATGGGAATGACCTGAGTGCAGTGATGTCGGTTCTTACTCAACTCTGTTCAACTTTACTTACATGGAAGGGAATCAGCGGAAGATTCGATGCATGCCGTTGGAGACCGCAAACTGTGGAGAAGCATGATCGCCCACGCCTGGCATTTGCTGATAATATGCCAAGGCCTAGAACTTCACACATCTACCGCAGCATAAACCGCGGCACTATCTTCAACTGTAAACTGATACACTTCAACAAGCGTCATTTTCAGGGCGATCTGGGAAGAAGAATAAATGAACACACACATGCAGGAGTTTCCCACCTAAAACAACAGAATACTGTTCCCAGCGAAGAAAAAAAAAACACCGCATAAAAAAGATTATTCAATTTCATGTACATCAGTAACACGACATGTGGAGGAAATCTCCAGTAGAGATCAGACACACGATCTTTTGGGGCAATAACCTGAATTCTTAAAATGGTTCCTGACTTAGGAATGACGTAGATTTACGACAAATTACAGCTGTGGCCCCGCCCTGGAACTCCCTGCGAGTTTAATATGAAAATTGTGGCTTCCCCATTTCACACATGGTTAGGTTAATAACACCAGGCCCCAGAATTTTGTGATCTAGTAAAAGTCAGGCCAAGCTGAAATTATAAACGTGCGCTGAACTTGGTTTACGCTATTAATGTGGCATTCTAAACATGCTGTCCATAAACATAGTGTTGCTGTGTCCAATTTGAGCGCTTACATAAGGGAGCCAGGCAAAGATGATGTATGTCTGGAGCAAGATTGGCATGGTTTTAGTAATTGTATGTTTGTGCCGTTATACTGTCCTCGTGACTGTTTAGGTTATGTTGGGCTTGGAGTGGTTTATGGGTGATGTGGCCTCACTCTCCTTCCTTCAAGGCGAAACAGGTCATCATCATCACATAACATGGCTATGGTCGTGGACGGTAATGGTTCTCTATCTCGTATGATCACAAAATTCTTAGATTAGGTCTGTGTTCTTATCTCGACTATCCTATGTGGTCAAGCCATCCAAGAACGTAACTCTTTGCTATCCCATTGATATTTCTCTTGTCAGTTTAGCCAGTTGTCACTAAGTTTCTGAGTTTATCTCGTTTCATTATGTACTCGTAATATCTCTGTGGATCGGAATAGAAATATAGAACATCCTCTTTCTTTCTTTCTTTCTTTCTGTCTTTCTTTTCTTCCTCCATCTCTTCTTTTTCCACTTCATAGTCCACCTCTTGCCCCTTTACCACTTTCTCTTCCTTCTATATTTTTCCCTTCTTCTTTCTGCTTCCTCTTCTTCTTCTTACTCTTCCTCTCCTTCCCCACCCTTACCTTCGTTCTCTCCTATTCTTCTTCCCCCCCCCCCACCCCCAACCCTCTCCTCCTCCTACATTATCACTTTCAACCATTATATATTTAAACAAAGCAGACATGGACATGAGGTTGCTAACACAGCCCCAAGACATGGACATGAGGTTGCTAACACAGCCCCAAGACATGGACATGAGGTTGCTAACACAGCCCCAAGACATGGACATGAGGTTGCTAACACAGCCCCAAGACATGGACATGAGATTGCTAACACAGCCCCAGAGTCTGTCCTTAAATTTGTTTGTTGCTTTCGTTCGCTTTTGAACTTCAGCCTAGTCCACACGCTTAACACTGGTCGCTAATACTAGTGGGTGCACTAGATTGATTGCGTGAGAGTTAACTTTCCCTATTATCAGTCTCGCTCGCTGTCTGACGAAGCCTCTCCGACTTCGAAGGTACTCGTCCTATCAATGAAACCGATGCAGATTACACTACACTTTTCTGTTGGACACTCTTACCCTAAGGTCTCCATATTTCTTAGGGTCACTGGGACAATGGAAGCTGCTCTACCGTTTCAAGGTTAAGACAAGAAAGAAGGAACTGTGTGAATGCTAAACTAAAGTCCCTTCAACACGCCTTGAAGTGCTTGTCCCATATTTTTATTTACCAATCTGGACTCGAGCTATAAATTGGTCAGTTCTAAGACATTTCTTGGAACCCACTTTCTGCTGCGTCGACCAAAATTTAGCTGCTAATCCTTTACAGGACATTGTAGTCAACCCCTTCATTTTTTTTTTTTTTTTTGGCTTTTTATGATTTCTTGGCAAGTTTACGTTCAGTAGTTTGTCACTGCATACTGAACGACCGGCACTCATACAATTTTATGAAAACCAACGCAAGGTGGCTGTTTTTCGAACGCAGTACGCGGAATTACAAATTGTGTCCGCAACGCCTTTGCCACAGAGCCGGGGGTAAATTTTAAAAACAAAAATTCACCTCCAAAAATGGGGGACTCGAAAGCATGACCACGAGGTGGACAGGCATGGGAGCTAACGAGTGCGCCACCTAGGGGTTATACCTAAGCTATTACAGTTCAGTATGTCTTAGTCTAGCTGAACTACATCCGAGTCAGAATGTGAGTGGGTAAAAGTTAGTTGTACGTCCGTTACAGGAAGCCGCATTCAGCCGCAGCGTTTATTGATTGTTTGTGAGTTTAAAGACAATTTTACAATCAGAAGTTTGCCATTTGTTTCTGAGCGGCCGACGCTCATACCAACAAAGCGATCTGTTAGTGAATGGTTAGAGAATTCTAAGGAGAGGACTTGATGAGCTGCAGGAAATGGCATTGTCCACGCTTCCCATCCATATAAAAGTACAGGTTCTAGGTAGCACTTCAACACTCTTTTTCTCGTTGCAACTGACATATTTTTATTTCCTTTGCAGAACCTCGCTCCCACAAAAACCTTCAGGTAAACTTCTCGATCTAAAGCAAGATGTCCCGCTTCCGATACACCCATTGGAGATCATCAGCGACATCCTCCACCCATCTTTTCTTTGGCCTTCCCCTTCCTCTCTGCCCAGGCATATACCCTTCCATTATTGTTCTCTCTAAACTTTCATGGCGTTTCAAGTTGACCAAAATATTTCAATTTTCTTTGTTTTATCGTTTTTAATAGCCAACCTTCTTGAATATTCAGTTCTTGAAATATGGATGCATTTGTTCTTTTCTTTATCCAAGATATTCTTAGAACCCGTCTGTAACATTTATATTCAAAGGCATTTATGCGCTGTTCAACTTGTTTAGTAAGTGTCCATGTCTCACAGGCGTATGTTGCAATAGGGAAAATGCAAGCTCTTAAAAATATAATTTGTGTAGTTCTATCTGTCGCACCGTCTTTGAAGAGCAATAGATATTCGTATTTTAATTTCTTTCATTGTGTCACTATTGTTGGTAACCAATGACCCAAGATATTCGAAATTTTCCACCACCTCCAATTTTTCCTCATTAACATATAATTCTTTCTCCATAGTAGTTTTATCTGTATGCATTATCTTTGTCTTTGGTATGTTAAGATCTACGTTGTGCTTTTCACTATTACTTTGGGTTGAGGTTATTAGGATTCCTATACCATTCTGTGATGTGGATAGTAATCTCTGGTATTTCATAACCACCGATATTTAGGGCATCATATTTCTCCCTGGTTATATCATCTCTGACATTTCTCATTATATTTTCGGCGTACAGGTTAAACAAATAGGGGGTAGCACACAGCCCTGATGGACTCCTTGCATGATGTCAAACCAATCTGATGGCTCGCCATCTATTCTAACCGCTATCTTTTTATTGGTCAGAATGTTTTCCATCTTGCATAAGGCTACCTTCGCCATGGCGATTCTTATTCTAATCTTTTCAAGGCATATGTCACGAAAACCACTGAAATTAACGATCAGATGATACAAATAACAGAGATAGTCTGATTCACAGTTGCAAGTTGTTTGTTACTGGCGGCGGTGAGATCAAACGGTACAGCCGTCCTTGAGAATTCCCTGGGAGACGGAAAATATGACGAGGTTATTTTGCCGACTCGCAGGATAAAAGAGAGACGGGTGCTGTAGTTGAGATAAGGGAGACAATAATTATTGTGATGTTAGGGAAATGGATAATCTGCCCTTGGAACCATCTGGTGTTGACATCAAAGGACGTCACTAGAACAATCCAAGACTGTTTGAAAAACCTAACTTGTTGCAGCGATTGTAAACAAGAGAGTTGGCCTAGACGGACGGTGTTTCGCTAGCTCTGTATGAATTTGGAAAACATCTACCGTGTTCGGGATTAATTAAATTTAATATACATGTCATGGCAAAATGTAGATGTGATTCAGGAGTAAAGCAGGTCTAACAGGTTCCCCGCCAGTTTCGAGGAAGCTCTACACTGGTTTTGATGAAGTTCTACTCCGAGTAGGAAGAACACGAGATGAACAGTCAATGTTTTAATAAGATGAATAACTTCAGAGAAGAACGTTTATATAATAGTGTTTATGCTGGGCCCATGATCAGGAGGGTCCACCAGAACATGGCTCAGTTGAGCAAAACCATATAAACGATTCCTGTGTGATAGGGTTAACCTAGAATGGGTGATGTTCGTTTTTACACCACATATCAAAGGAACACTGGGGATTAAAAAGGAACACTAAACGTAGCATTCACATGGAGTTGTAGATTCCAGTGGAATATTACAAGGGACATTGTGTTTGTGATAATCTAGACAATAGATAGAATCAAGTGTGTTACCAATAACAGTGATACCTATTTTCACAGTACAGGGATTGGTACATTTAAGAACTATAGAGACTTATAGTATGCAGTGTGTAACCGATCCATGATCAGTGTTAAACTATAGACTGAATCTATTTCGGATGATCATGTATATGGATTACCAAGTAGCTACCGAAGAAAGTCAGCGTCTGGCAGGAGAGACACATCGCTCGATGAGGTCTTTGTGTGCTGAGATAGTGTGCTGGGGTGTGACCTTGCTAAGATGATCTGACTTGGCTACTGATCTGCTGGTCTGATTCTACGCACATTATAGTATACGACACACATACTTCGCATACACTTCTCACATACATTACACTTTTCTTTTAATAAATTAATTGTTATTAATTTTTAGAAGCTAGAGTTGTTGGGTATGTTGTGTTGGGGGAAGAATGAGAGGGGGCATGATCCAGTAATGATAGAGAGAGAGAAAGAGGTGTCCATAAACTGAGGGAGTGTGGTGGACGGAATCTAGTGGATTCTCCAGGATAATGATAGGGGATTAAGATATAATGTGGGTGTTGATTCCTCTCACTCCAGGGACGACACTAAAGGTAATCCACGACAGCATACCCCATCAGATGTTATGACTGTTCAGAGATAACTGTACATATTCACTTATTTAAAAATATGCCCATTTACTTGTATATTATTACATTGTGGTATTTCCTTCTTCCCAGTGACGACCATAAACTGTCTCTCTTACAATTCAATTCTAACCCTAGTTGTTCACTATGTGCAACAACCGTATCTACTAAATGTTGCAGATCCTACTCATTGTTTGAAATCAATAAAATAGATACCAAATAATTGTGTTTTCTAGAAACTGTCTGAGAAGGTATGTTGACAAGGAAGAAAGAAGGCAGCACCACGCCTTTATACTGTGGCCTAAAATGATGTCAAGGCTAACTCAACCCAGAAAATGCCATTGTATGCCTTCTGGGCAACATTTACCTGTGTTTTTAACTTCAACGATACCAAATACCGACCTACCCCTTTTTAAATGCTGTTGTAGTAAACAGTAGGGAAGTGCAAAGATGTCCTGTAGCAAATACTGCCTATGGGGTGTGAAATTTTATGCACAGTTAAGGCCCTGGCATATGAGGTGTGTTGGTCAGTGCTCTTCCACGTCGATTTTCCATTATGGTCATTCTGAAATGTGTCTTGTACCCATGTTTACTAGGCTGGGTCAACCGACAGAGGCGTGATGACCTGAAGAAATAATCCCGTCTCTGCTGGAGACTGAACTAGAACCACTGCATTGGCAGACATACTAATATACATAACTATATATAGATTCATAAGTATATACCAGTGCAGCTATTAAGGTCGAATCCAGAAAAACAAAAGTAAAGCACCCAGTTATATACCTAAGATGTATTAGGTATATTGTGCTAGCCCATATTATTTATATACCAATTAGCACTCAAAGAGCGACTTAGTGAATATCACTAGTTAGTAAGTTGGTTCGCTGGTTGGTTAGATAATCGCGGTTCAAATTTCACGGCAACGGGTCACCCCATAATTGTTCCGTTCCTATGCGAGCGAAAACCACACAACATACTCCTCGCTGTCCCATCTACAAAGTGAAGCAGAAAACATACCCGACAAAACCAACTGCATGCACACGCATATTGCAGGTATCAGGCCGCCGCTAGAATGCCAACACAAGAGTCTGCCGCTAGAATTACAGTTCATTGTCGATTGAAGCAGCAGCCACTAGAAAAACCTATAGTTGCACACGTATTACTGCATGAGGCAAACCAGACAGTTCGGCAATCGGACACCCGTCATTTCTTTTTAAACATGCAGTTCACAACACCAATCTCTAGGATATAAAGAAAGCTTACCATATTAAATCCACAGCTTAGTGTCGCATCAAGCACTCAACTCTGTAGCTGTGCGACGGAACCATACGCTGCAAGTCCAAATGGAGAAACTGCTTAGGCAAACCATGGCAAGACGCAAACAATGCTCCAGGGTTTTAAAGGATTGCTCTGCTATCCGCCATATTGGATCGGAAGATTTCGGTCACGCCGACCTCTTACACTTCCCAGTAAATTTTCTAATCAGCATTTAAGGCTGGCTGGCTAGACCTGGGAGACCACGTCTGTTTTCTTTTTTAAGTCCGCTTTGATGGCGGTTCGAACACATAACCACCGGACCAGCAGGCAGATCTACTGCGCTACCGCAGACCCCGACACCAGAAATGGTAACTGAAATCTGTGGTGACAGTGCGGGTGGGTGTGGGTGTTTAACGTGTCCCTGTGCTCAGATCACGAGGAAAAGAAAAGAAAAAGGACCCATTTACGCGCCTTTATATGTATTGGATATATGGCGCTAGCTCCATATTTTAAAAGACTACTCGCTGGGTGACGTGGACAATATCATACAGACCACCTTTACTACCCAGGATATTTTCTGGTATCCATTTTAGGCTGGGGCTACTTAGGAAGCCAGGTCAAATGTAAAAACTCAGTCTGGATGGGGATTTGAACACAGGACAACCAGGCCGTTAGTGCTAGCCGCATCTCCAACAAAGGTAAATGAAATCCGTGATAACAGGTGGGTAGGTATGGGTGTGCTTTTACAACACACTGTTGCTCATATCCTAGAGAATAAAAATAAAAATGTTTGCATATCCTTTACAGGACATCGCTGTCAACATCAGCATCTTTCAGCTGATTGTTGATTTCTTTGGCAAGATTACGCTCAGTAGTTTGCCATTGCTTTCAGGGCGGCCGGCTCACATACCCCGTAAGTTACCGACGCGATTCGAACCACTGCTGATTCTCACCGTCGTCACGTTACTTACGAGTGTATACGAGATTACGGAGAAAATTGTAGAGAATACCCTTCGAAATTACCAACATTCGAAATCAAAACATCGGAGCCAGCGCTTGGTTAATAAAATATATTCAGCCTACCCATCTAGACAGGACAGATATGCTGGTATCGATTCTATCTCGTTGAAATACCCCGCTCCGTGTGTTTATTGAGTTTGGCGGCTAAAATCGGCGCGCCGAATTTCTTCACTTCCAAAAGTTATCCGGGATGCAACGTATTGTTATGAAGAAAAGCCATGAACGTTCTCATCGCTTGATAAGTGCAGATGTAGTGTATGATAAGAGCAATTTAGCACTTAGCTGCGTCGACGCCGATCTATTTACATTCCACTAGCGATATGCCCACTCTTATATTAATATTTCCTTCAATTGACACGCGCGCGGCACCTCGTCTAAACATTGTCTCACATGTGCCAGTGTACAGACTACAGCCCAGGCGCTCGCCGGAAGATCCTATCTGACCACACTTCTCGTTCTCGACTCAATACGACGATCGTATCTACGAATCCAAATCTACTCACTGTCTAGGGCCTGTTATCATGAGCCGAAAAGAATATGGTGATTGTTGTAGAGCCGAATTAGCCTCAGTGGTATTGTTTACTTCGGTAAAAGCCTCGTGACATGCGCAGAGCGAGTCGGGCGCCGGAAGACCGGGGGATGCTGAGACGAGTCTCGGGTTTTGTCGGCATCGTGGTGAATGCTGGGAGTTGTTGTTCTTATCACGTGACTGTCAGCACATGCTAGGTTTGTGTGCGAGAGCAACACATTGCTGTCTGATAGGCCAGCGGGTAAGCGCTGGAGTCGCAGACAGACGGAACCAGAATGCTAAATTTGTTTGAAAATAAAGTGGCTAACTGTAAACGACTCAAAGGTCTTTTCTCAGCACTGATAAAAGAAGCCCAAAGCAGCAGGATAAGACGCAATCCTGAATGACACCCGTCTTCGTTAATATTCCTCGCTGACAGCTCGTGAATCGTCTTCAGTGGCGACGACGAGGCGATAGCCGGGTCTTGTAAAGACGGCACACTTTCTATGGTTGCTCTGTGTTTTTCGAGATTCAGCGCATTCTGTAGCAAGCAGCTCGCCATACGTGTATTCGCCGCTGCTTCATCATCATGGTAGAAGTCGCCTGGCTGAGAAGTTAAAAGGGCTTGCTCTTAAACTTCCGGTGCGCTTCTTGCGAAGTAGGGATTCTCTTCCTAAATGTCAATTGGACTTAAATGTTCACTTCTCGACCTTGAATTTGTGATGTAAATTATAAGTACCTCTGAAGTCATCTAATGGCGAAGGACACTGGTAATAGGGAAAGCTAATCCATAAGCAACCAATCAGTCCAGTGCACTAGAAGTAGTTGTTTGTCCATCAAGAATGATGATGACCATTCATTTCATCCAGTGGGGTTGAAAGTATGGAGCCGTGAGTTCTAAGATGGCTGATAGGCCTATTTTGGCTCCAAATGTTCTTTGACAATGTGGGCAAAGAATGCTGGACGCTCTAGGAGGAGGATCTCCTGCAGTGGTTTTTCTATCCAGCCTTTTCTTCACAGCTGTTGCAATCCTGATTGCTTCACAAGTGACTGCACCCTTATGTAATTATGCACACCACGAATTACGGTCTTTAGCAGGTGTCAAGATGAATTCCAAAAACTTTAAGTGAGATTTTCAGGGTGTCTTTAAAGCGATTCCTCTGGCCTCCTTGGAAGCGTTTATCACAACGCAGCTCATCGTAAAAAATGTGTTTATGGAGTCCGTGATCTGGCATATGAGTTAAGTGACCAGCCCAGCGAATCTGATTTTTCATTAGTAGAGTGTGGATACTGGGCATGGACGATCTTTCTAGAACTTCAGTGTCTGGGATCTTGTCTTGCCATTTAATCTTCAATAGCTTCCTAAGGCAGACTGTGTGGAAGTGGTTTAATTTCCTAGCATGTCGCTGATAAACGGTCCATGTGTCACAAGCATATTGCAGTGTGGATAATACAACAGATTTATAGACTTTCAGCTTTGTTTGTAGGCTTATTCCATTTCTGTCCCATATATTCTTGTACAGTCTGCCAAAAACCTCGCTGGCCTTGGAGATTCTTGCATTCACTTCGCCATCAATTGTGGCAACTTGTAACACAGTGCTGCCAAGATAGGGGAATTTGTCCACAACACTTAGTCTATGACTGTTCACCTTGATATTCGGCACGGTGTGATTATTCCCTTGAGCTGGCTGGTACATAACTACAGTCTTCTCCAAGTTGATATTGAGCCCAAAGTTGGCATAGGCATATGAGAAAGTTGAAACATTGTGTTGCATGTCTGCCTCTGAGTTGGAATATAGAGCGCAATCATCAGCAAACAGCAGTTCTCTGACGGTGTCGCTGTTAGTTTTGGTTTTGGCTTTCAGTCTTCTGAGACTGAGCAACTTTCCATCCATGCGGTAGTTGATGTCTATTCCAATGTCATTGTTCTCGAAGGTATTCGTCAGCTTAGCTGAAAACATAAGGCTGAACAGTGTTGGTGCCAGGACACAGCCGTGCTTCACTCCATTGGTGACAGGAAAGGGCTCAGACAGTTCACCATGTTCCTTACTCTTGCCTGCATACCATCACAAAATAGCGGCACTATTTGGACAAACTTTCGTGGACAGCCATATTTTGCCATAATCTTCCACATTCCTTCTCTGCTGACAGTATCAAAAGCCTTGGTAAGGTCAATGAAAGTGGAAAACATTTCGCAGTTCTGTTCCTGACATTTCTCTTGCAGCTGCCTTGCAGCGAAAATCATGTCAACAGTTCTTCGTTCTTTTCTGAAGCCACATTGACTCTCAGGAAGAAGACCTTGATCGAGATGGGCCGTCAGGCGATTGAGAAGAATTCTGGCGAGTATCTTCCCTGCGATTGAGAACAAGGAGATGCCTCGGTGGTTGTCACAGGATTGGCGGTTTCCTTTACGTTTGTAAAGGTGGACTATTGACGCGTCCTTGAAATCTTGTGGCATGGTCTCGTTCACCCATATGTTTGTAAAGACTTGGTGAAGCTGCTCTGTTAGGACCGGCCCACCTGCCTTGTATATCTCTGCTGGGATGGAGTCAGGACCAGGTGCCTTTCCACTGGAAAGTTGCTGGATGACTTTGTTTAGTTCCACTATCGTTGGCAGGTCATCAAGTGTATCATTAGTGGAAACTTCAGGAAGGCAGTTGATGGTTTCATCATCGAAGAAGGAAGTTGCATTTAAGATGTTGCTGAAATGCTCTGCCCCGCTTTGAAGGATTTCTTTCTTATCGGTGACCAATGTTCCTCCATCTGCACTGAGGAGGGGAATTATGCCTGGTGATGGAGGACCGTAGCCCGCTTTCAGTGAGTCGTGGAAGTTTTTCATATCATGTCTGTCAGCAAAGCCTTGAATTTCATCAGCTTTGTTGCTCAGCCAGGAGTCCCGCATGTGCCGAAATTTCTGCTGCACTACCCTCTGAATGTTATTGAAGGCATTTTTTTTTTTTTTATGTTGACTACGGGTCGTTCAAATGTGCCTTGAGGAAAAGACGTTTCTCGGCCAGCAATTGGTTGATGTCTTCAGAATTTTCATCAAACCAGCCTTTATGCTTTCGGGGAGGGGGGGGGGGGGGGGGGGGGCTAGACCCAGGATTTCCATAGCCATGTTGTAAATTATGTCTCTTAGGGCACTCAACTCTGTTTCCGCATCCTGTTTAGCTGCAGCATTTGGCTTGAGACGGTCTTCCGGCATGTTTTGAAACGACAGCTGCAATTGTTTGCTGTTTAGGCGGGTGATATTTAGTTTGTTGTTGTTGTTGGTGTTGTTTTTTTTTTTTTTTTTTTTGCATTTTTACCCTTTGAGGACGTTGTGGTTTGATGTGTATGTTTATTTTCGAGATAATGAGACGATGGTCTGTCCAATATTCGGCACCACACATGAATTTTGTCACCCAAACACTCCTGTCTGTCACTCCTCCTGACGATGACATAGTCAATGTGGTGTCAATGTTTCGAGCGAGTGTGCATCCATGATGTCCTATTTCTTGTGGGAAGACGGAACATTGTGTTGGTGATCAGGAGATCGTGTTCGGCACAGGTCTGAAGGAGGAAGATTCAAATGCTGTTACAATTTCCGACTCCGTACTTTCCAATGATGCCATTCCAAGAGGCGATGTCCTTGCCAACTCTGGCATTGAAGTCTCCAAGGAGTATAAGTTTGTCTCCTTTGGGAACAGATCTTAATACGTTGTGCAGGTCTTCATAGAATTTGTTTTTGACGTAATCTTCATTTGTCGTGGTTGATGAGTAGACTATCACGATGGTTGCATGCTTTTTCCCTTTCAGCAGAGGTAACTTAATAGTCATAAGCCTGTCATTTATAGCCTTCGGAAATTCAGCTAGTTTGCCAACCAGGGCCGACTTAATGGCAACTCCCACACCGGATTAGCGTCTTTCCTCGCTTGTCCTTCCACTCCAGAAAAATGTGTAGCCAGCACCTACTTCACAGATTTGATCTTCTTCTGCAAGTCGTGTCTCGCTCAAGGCTGAAATGTCGATGTTGTACCTGCCCAGCTCTCTCCCTATCAGTGCTGTTCGTCTCTCTGGGCCCGACGCGCCGTCTCTGTCAAGTAAGCTGCGTACATTCCAAGTTCAGTTTGTCAAGGGAATGTGGTTAGGTTTTTTAGCTTTACCTGTTTTTACTTTGTTTGTATGTCGACCGCAGTATAAGGTACCCACCAACCGTAGCTAGCTGGTTATGCAATGATGGAGCAGACAATGTTTAGAGCACCTTTTATAGCCCCTTCCTCATGCTATGGACTTGAGCGGTGCTTTCCTACAGAGGGCTGCTCAGTCACTCAGAGGGCTGTCGAATCCCACTGCAGTAGAAGACGACCATACGGCCTGAGTCGCCTGTGTGCAGGTCTGCGACTACGACTGCCAGCGTACCCACACCTGCCGCTTCGCCGCTCGCCCATCGCCACAGGGCTTGAAGGTGATATATGAAGTCGGATGAAGAATGACTTGCGCGATGAACTGGATTTAAGTGAGGAAGAGTTGCGCAATTCGTCGACCTCACTCTCTGGCCTGAATCCATCTGAGTCCAGTGGCAAGACAAGTCAAGACGACTGGAGACGAATACAGTCGCAGTGGATGACCAGGGCGATCTACGTGCCTTGCCGTGCTCATGACGTCCCACAACGCTTTGCAGGTAAACGCCGTCTTGCCCGTTGAATTATCAGTGATTTCATCCTCGCAGTCTGCCGAATTCTGTCTTCACATGCTGGGTAGGCATACCCTAGTTCAACGCTTGGTTTGAGACCAAATTGGCTACCCACGTCTTGTTTAGCCAGCCTCTCATAGCTGTGGCCCGGGGGTTTCCGCTGACGTATGCTGACAGCTACTAGGAGCCACAGGCACGAGCTGGAAGACAGGCTTGGACCAGTGTGGGATGGGTCCTGAAGAGGACATGACTAGAAGTCGTATCGCGTGTATGACTACGCTTGTGTTTAAAGCGAGAGATTATTATTATTTTTCTTTAAACTGGTAATAAGGAAAGCTGGCCCATCCGAAAAATCAGCCATGCTACGCTCGAGTTCTTCTTCTTCTTCTTCTTCTTCTTCTTCTTCTTCTTCTTCTTCTTCTTCTTCTTCTTCTTCTTCTTCTTCTTCTTCTTCTTCTTCTTCTTCTTCTTCTTCTTCTTCTTCTTCTTCTTCTTCTTCTTCTTCTTCTTCTTCTTCTTCTTCTTCTTCTTCTTCTTCTTCTTCTTCTTCTTCTTCTTCTTCTTCTTCTTCTTCTTCTTCTTCTTCTTCTTCTTCTTCTTCTTCTTCTTCTTCTTCTTCTTCTTCTTCTTCTTCTTCTTCTTCTTCTTCTTCTTCTTCTTCTTCTTCTTCTTCTTCTTCTTCTTCTTCTTCTTCTTCTTCTTCTTCTTCTTCTTCTTCTTCTTCTTCTTCTTCTTCTTCTTCTTCTTCTTCTTCTTCTTCTTCTTCTTCTTCTTCTTCTTCTTCTTCTTCTTCTTCTTCTTCTTCTTCTTCTTCTTCTTCTTCTTCTTCTTCTTCTTCTTCTTCTTCTTCTTCTTCTTCTTCTTCGTCTTCTTCTTCGTCTTCTTCTTCTTCTTCTTCTTCTTCTTCTTCTTCTTCTTCTTCTTCTTCTTCTTCTTCTTCTTCTTCTTCTTCTTCTTCTTCTTCTTCTTCTTCTTCTTCTTCTTCTTCTTCTTCTGCGTTCAAGCGGAGTTATTTTTGTTTCCCCTGAGGTGATTGCGCTGTGCCTGTTTACAGCAGAGCTGCGAAACTTGCGCCTGTCGGCTGACACATCCGACTTTTGCGGGCATTTGTTGACCGGATTAACCTTCCCGGGCGCCCGAGTTCAAAGCGAGTTATAGAAAACAAAATTATAGCCACGTGTTCAGAAGGCAATCGTAGGTTCACTTAAATCTCTTTTTTTTTTGCGTACACAACAGCGGTGTTGTGGTAACGGGTTGCATGTTCTTCGCAGGACGTTGCAACCACCCTCAGCCATTATTGCCTGTTTGTGATTTACTAGAACTTTTACTAGAATTTTTTTTTTTTCGGTGTCTGGAAGAAACCCACTTCCTCTATGACCACATACAGCTTAAGCGATAGCACGTTAAACCTCTCGATCATCACAGACCGCCAGTGCATGAGCACAGATGGAATTAGTAATTATAGGAATAGTATCCTAAAGATATCCTAATTTTTAACGGTCTTGAGGATTTAGTCCAGAATTCTTCTCTCTATTACTTAATTTACTGCTTCAAATTCAGGATCATTTGTTTTCACGGTTTTCAAAATTATATTGACGACATAAGTTGTAAAAAAAAAAAATGGAACTGCCTCATTTACCTGTTCAAAATCTATGCAGAAAATGTAACAAGAAACTGATTAGACCAGTGACAATTGTGATCCATAGTTGGCACAAATCCAGTTCCAGAACTCAGATATGTAGATGACACGGTCCTCCTCGGTAACAGTACTTGGGGATTAGAAGTGTTAATCCTGTCTGTCAAAATGCACAAGAAAGATCAAAATCTGTTCCTGAACTTGAATGCAAAATAAAAACAATGTTCATAGGCACAACTGCATGTACACCAAAATCCACAATGAAACATTCAGCATGGCGAATGTGTAAGATCGCTCGCTCTTAAATTTCCGGTGTGCTGATGCCGAGGTGACGTTTTCACCTATACACCGGTCAATTGGATTAAAATGTTGACATCTCATCTTTAAATTGCGAGCGTAACTTAAAAGTACCTTATTAGTCGGTGTGGGTTCACCTGATGACGTGGGGCACAGGTAATAGGGAAAGCTAACCCACACGCAGAATATCACCCTAGTGTTCTAAAAGTAGTAGCACGTGAAAGGACTACTCTTGAGCTCAAAGCGAGTGATCAAAAGAAAAAAAAACGAGAGAAGCCAATGAAACAATGAATGAATTGAAATGAATATATTGACTCCTTAATCAACAATAATGGGAAATGTTGGAGAGAAATCTGACATAGACTGGTCTGTGCCACACAGACGTTTAACCACCATATGGCACAGTACACGCAAACAAATTACAGTCATTTGTGTGAGAAATGCGTCTGTCCTGTGGCAGCATACCAACTGAAGTCATGCCCAATTTCGCAATCACTGAAGTTGGAAATCGGGGTTTTTGAACTTAAATGTTTCAGAAAAGTTCTTGGAATACCGCAGACCAATTGGAAGAATAATACCATCATTCTACTTTATCTTAACACTGAAATAAACGCACTCGTTTCCTGTACAGTATTTAAACAATGTTGGCCATGCTTCAGTCGGGAGACTACAAACGTTATCCTGGTGCGAGGGAATGCAACCTAAAGATTAAACATCTTGACAGGACAGACCAGGCCCTAAGTCTTACTTGGCAACTGGAGGTCAGTTAGGGCATTGCTGTGCTGATTCGGCTGCTTCTGTAGCTTGTCTTGTTCCAGACGTGTTGGTGTTACCTTTCCTCTAGAGAAACCAGACAGGCGGAGATAGGATGCTGCATGACCAACACACGGTCTCTACAATTCAGCCCAGAATACTGAGCGAGCTAGGCCGAGCTGCTTCTGCTCCCCTTGTATATTTTCTGTCTACCACAGTTCTTCTGCGTTCATCAGGAGTGTTTTTTTTCCCCCCAAACGTAATTGCGGTGTGTTTCGTTATGCACCTTTGGGGTCAAAACCCTCAGGCCAACACACCGGACTTTTGTGTGTTTTTAAAACTAGGTGGGACTCTTACTTTTGTGGTGCCGTCCACAATCCAGCTGGTCAAGTTAGAACGGTCGAAGACTTCGCGGTCAGCCCTCACGGGAAGGCAGGGACAGTCCATAGGCATTTCCCGCCATCCAAAGAGGATTCCATAATTGTAGAGCCGGCACATGGTGCTCTGAGACTGGGCTCACCTATGGAATCGCCACGTCCTGCTCATAGCTGCTTTGATTCCTCATTTCCATATATTTCGTATTTCGTTCGCCCCTGACCGCTCCCCACACAGACCAGGTACGGTCAGTCTGCAGACGACATCCACTCAGCAAGCTTTCGCTTCGGACTTCCATTTAATTGATTAGCTAGCCAAACGTTCCATTTCGTTTTAATGAGACGTTTCTCTATCTTTGACTATACTCACTCAATGAGTTTTTTTAATACAGACTTGCATCGCAACCATTGCTTGCAATTGGGACGCTTTTCCACCTTTAGTAACGCTCACAAGGTAGGCTACATGTGCTGCCGGCTCAACACCTTACCTCCATGCAGCAGTGAGCGAGTAACGGCCAGGCCCTCTCATCCCGGGGATCCCTCATCTCCCTCGGGTGAGAGCCTTCGAAGTGTCTGAGCATGTAGCAAGCTCAGCACCTCGCCTCCATTTTGCGGTGTGTGAGTATCGGCCGGGCTTTCACATCCCGGGATATTGGCTTAGAAGCGTTCAGCCATATCTCTCAGCAGAGAGCCGTAGAATATGTGTCTGGACCAATAATGTTGTGGCATCGTGCGCCTGATTCGGACTTTGACTGCCTGTCCTTAGTCTACCTGCAGGGCGGCAGGTGTGTGTCTCTCTTGGTCTGGTTCATTACTATCTTCAGACCTGTTCGACATGTAGCTGTGCTACCGTCGGCATGGCTCTACGGATTGTAACACGCAAGCCCCTGTACCACCGCAAGGTGGAGACACGTCAGATAGTTCAAAATCCCTTGTCCCATCGGATCTGACCTGTGTTATCTTGGTCAGTCCACCGCCGACTTAACATCCACTGGACTAAAAATGTTTTCTTCTGTCTTATATTTTTGTTCTGTTTATATGCGTATGTTCTGGTTAAAAGCTCTTTCTTTTGTCATATGTTTTTGTTCTGTTTATATGCTTGTGGTTTGATTAAAAGTTTTCTTCTGATATAATGTGTGATTGTTCTATTTATGTCCTGCGTTCTGATTAAAAAAATTTTTCTGTTGTCTTATGTTCTTGTTCTGTATATGTGCTTGTGTTCTGATTAAAAGTTGTTTCTTCTTTATTATTCGTATGTTCTTAGTCAGTTTAAGTGCTTGTCTTTTGATTAAAAGTTCTTTCTTTATTGTGTTCTTGTTCTGTTTATGTGCTTGTGTTCTGATTAACAGTTCTTTCTTCTACATTATGTTGTTGTTCTTTTTCTGTTCTTATATTACGACTGCCGGTCTCTCTGGCCGAGGGGTTAAACGACTTTCTCTATAATCCCGTTTATCCACGCAGGGTCTCGCAGCGCGCGAGAATTGGATGCGGTTCTACCCGCGCTGGTGACTTGCGGGATAAATGAGCCGGCCGCTCAGAAAGCAATGGCAAACTACTGTGCGTAATCTTGCCAAGAAATCAACAATCAGCTGATAGATGCTGATGTTGACAGCGATGTCCTGTAAAGGATACGGAAAACATTAAATTAAAATGGTACGACTAAAGGTTCTTTCTTCCATATTATGTTCTTGTTCTGTTTCTGTTTTTGTGTTCTGATCCAGGTCATTAGACTAGGAGCCAGCGATTAGTGGAAGCTGCCAGATTCGTCCCAGAAGTTTCACATAAAACAACGCACAAAGGGAAACTGTCTGAACCTTCGAGAAAACACGGTGGCATCAGACAGGTGTGTCTGCAACATTCCTCACTGTCATAGCTTGGTTTATGAGAAAAACGAGATAGGCAGAAGAAGCAGACAGACAAGAAACAAAGGTGGAGTTATACACAGACACAAAGGAAAACAAATCATAATAAATAATAGTAAAGGTAAGGGGAACACTATAATGGACATATTCATTCGCGGAGCTGTTTGTCTTCGGCTTTTGTTTCTTTGGAATTAGTAGTTCCCAAAGTTTGGCGATACGGCCTTCCCAAAGTTTGGCGATACGGCCAGTTAGAGGTGATAAATGCATGCAGGGTATAGTGAGATTTGAAGTAAACATGTTTACCAGCAAACAGATAAATAAATAAATCTATATGAGTGCTAGAAAGGTGACATAAGAAGCAAAAGTTCGAGGTGCCAAGAAAGTTTAAGAACCATTGTTCTAGATAAAGATACAAGCAATCGCGTGGCATAAATTGCAATGGAGAAAACTGACCACGGCTACACAATTTAGAGTTTCTTGAGCCAGAGTGACCGACGCCTTTGCTCTCTACTCGTCATTTTCTCAACTCATAGAAAACTCATACAACTATTTTACAACTTTGCTAGACGTTATTTCACTTGGCTTTCGAACAAAGACTACATGGACGTGTACTGTTCATTGGTTACGTGAAGGCTACATATAATCGAACAATTGTATGCAATTAATATGTCCCTAGCTTTGTTTAGGCGTAACGGAAGACACGGTAGCATAAATCATGGTGGATCGACCCATGCTCATAACATTAAAGCTATGTCTGCTACTGGGTTTTCTCTCTCCACCTTCATCTAGTCAGCAGTCGTTCATTGGGGGAGCGGGGGTATCACAGTGGCTACCTCGCCTACCTGCCGGTCCCGTGGTCGTGGGTTCAACATCGTATGTTCCCAAGTCGACCCAGCCTACAGTGGGTACCAGCGAATTACGTGGAAAGTAAAGGCGGGCAACGTGTTATTCACCATATCACCCCCTGAGTGCGGATTGATCAATAAAAAATGTGGGTGCCAAGCCCTAAACCCAGTACACCTCAAAACATGTTAACGAGGTCCTTCACATTTGTTTTAAAATGTTAATAACTGTCCTTCTTCTTCTGTTGCTTCTGCTGCTGCTGCTTTCTTCTTCTTCTTCTTCTTCTTCTTCTTCTTCTTCTTCTTCTTCTTCTTCTTCTTCTTCTTCTTCTTCTTCTTCTTCTTCTTTTTCTTCTTCTTCTTTGGTCTGTTCTATGGTATATTGTCTTTACAGTGTAACGTTGAAATATGATCTGCTATCAAGGGCTTTAGTGTTATCTTTTCCTCTGTCACTTCTTTATCTGTCCATCCCATAGTCGGTGTCCTATGTTGACACTATTGTCATGTGACTATATTTCCCATTGTGGCACATTTTCAATGACCGAGATCGGTGGAGAGACACTAAGTCTGCGCAACGTTGCATGGCACACGATTATTATAATTGTTGTACGACTGAGCCATCTGACTTGTCTCTACAAATAACCTACAACTGTCTCTATTTACTCGTGCTGTCTTATTCTATCTCTTCTCGTCACATCCATCATTCTTCTCAAACATTACACTTCAGTCGGTGCTGGTTCCCTCTTTCCTTTATCAGTAAATATCCTTGCGTGCATTGATAATGTGTTATTGATAGAACAATTCTTTAATATTTGGAAAGCTCATCAATGCATTTCATGAGCCTGATGATTACATTTGCTGGTATCTATCTGTTCATGCTTTCGAAGAGAACGCAGTTATTTCAAATTATAGTTGTTATTGTCTAGAGAACATTATCTATTCAGAAGCTGTTAATATCGTGTGTAAATTTCCGTAAACATTGTATTAAGAGCTATGTTTTCTGCTTCGACGACTGGACAACCCGTTAACAGCACATATCACAACATTTGCTGGAGGAACAATAAGCAACAATGGCAAAAAAAAGTAAACATCCCGCTCTCGTGACGCCAGCAATATCTCATCATCTTTTGTGAGCCAGAGGATGGCCGTCACTTCCAGATCACGTGGGCTAATGCAATAACATGGCGGTATGGGTGTGCCAATTGCGGATGTATAAACCAAGAACACAAATGTTGATGACGCGAATGGCAAATTGTGATCACGTGTCATGATTTCTTTTTACATTTGTTTACTGGTATTTTGTATAGAAGACTTGAACGATTAGTGTGTGTTATTGGTCGATTACAAGCAGCATTCTTTGGTCCAGTGATGAGATGAGAGGCTTGACGGCTGGAAAGACCAGTGCAAAATGTGGCAGATATATACCGAGAGAAATAATGCTGGATAAGGCTAAAACTGTGGTATGGAGGAATTTCATCGGCAAATATAATCTATGTAGAAGTTGACTAGCTAGTTAGTTAGTTAGTTAGTTAGCTAGTTAGTTAGTTAGTTGGTTTGTTGCTTGGTTGATTGGTTAGTTAGTTAGTTAGTTAGTTGGTTGGTTGCTTGGTTGGTTGGTTGATTGGTTAGTTAGTTAGTTAGTTAGTTAGTTAGTTAGTTGCTTGGTTGTTTGGTTGATTGGTTAGTTAGGTAGTTAGCTAGGTAGTTAGTTAGTTAGTTAGCTAGTTAGATAGTTAGTTAGTTAGTTAGTTGATTTGTTGCTTGGTTGGTTGGTTGATTGGTTAGTTAGTTACTTAGTTAGTTAGTTAGTTAGTTAGTTAGTTAGCTAGTTAGATAGTTAGTTAGTTAGTTAATTAGTTAGTTAGTTGCTTGGTTGCTTGATTGGTTGGTTGATTGGTTAGTTAGGTAGTTAGTTAGGTAGTTAGTTACTTAGTTAGCTAGTTAGATAGTTAGTTAGTTAGTTAGTTAGTTAGTCAGTCAGTCAGTCAGTCAGTCAGCCAGCCAGCCAGCCAGCCAGCCAGCCAGTCAGTCAGTCAGTTAGTTAGTTAGTTAGTTAGTTAGTTAGTTAGTTAGTCGCGGTTCCAACTTCACAACAAAGAGTCGCCTCATAATGCTCCGTTCGTGTGTCAGTGAATATCATGCAAAATGCTTCTCGCTGCCCCATGTGAAAAATGAGACATAGGTCTCGTCAAATCAACAGCCCGCACAGGTATACTATGCATAGAAGTTGACTGACTAACGCCATCTTTCTGATGTCCATAACAATATTATTTATCCATGCTTTCGCGTTAAAAAAAATGACACAGTTCACTCAACATCACGAAGCAGATCCGCCGCTCTCATCACGGTCCGCCGAAAAGTGTCTCGATCCCTTGACAGTTCATCTGCCTCACGTACCCGCGTGCCCAAAGCCTCTGCAATGACCCGTGTCCTTCTTCGTGCTGACTGACCTCTACCGGTCCTTGCATGATCTGTGCCTTCGATCACAGTTTTCTGCAAGCCAAAGTGGCGTTTAACATGGCCGATGTATTTCCATTTCCGGGACAAGATGTTAGTTGTGAGCCACTCGTCTTCGAGGTAACCAACCTTGCAAAAGGTCAGCATGTTACAACCTTGCAGAAGGTCAGCATGTTACTTCTTCTTGGTCCACGATACTGCAAGAAGTTGTCTGTAACATTTCAGTTTAAAAGCCCCGAATTTCTGCCCGGGTGATTGTGTAATGGCTTGTAACTTGAATGTGTATATTGCTACAGGAAAGATACGTGTTTTCACACACTTTACTTCAGCTTGTTTGCTGGTGTTGTTCAATACATTCTTCTTCTTCACTAGTCTAACATATGTGTGTGTTTGTTTGTGTGTGTTTGTGTGTTTGTATGTGTGTGAGTGTGTGTTTGTATGTATATGTGTGTTTGTATGGGTGTCAGTGTGTGTGTTTGTGTGTGTGTGTGTTTGTATGTGTGTGAGTGTGTGTTTGTATGTATATGTGTGTTTGTATGGGTGTCAGTGTGTATGTTTGTATGGGTGTGAGTGTGTGTGTGTGTGTGTGTGTGTGTGTGTGTGTGTGTGTGTGCTTGGCGTAAATGAGCTGTACCTAGCAGAGCTGAGATATTTGGGCCTCTTCGACGACACAACTGACTTCTTCAGGCGATTGTTGACCGAGTTAACCTTCCCGGGGTTCTTATTACCGTTTAACATCTGCACTGCTATGGCGAGTCTACGTTTAACATCCTGTAAACACCACCCACTGATGCCAAGGTATTCCAAGTGTGTGACATTTTCAAGTTCTTCATTGTTAATTGTTATATTTAGTTAGCATGTAGTTTTGTCCGCAAATAGTTTTGTCCGCATGTATATTTTGTTAAATTCAGAAACAGATTTGATGTTTTGCTGAAAATAATACACAATATAAGTTAAACACGTTTTAATCTTATATGAAAAGTTTCCTTAAAACCCGGTTTCAACAGAAACAATTTAAATATTACGTTAATTCAACTTCAGCGACACTTTTGAGAGCCGCGGAGGCGCAGTGGCTAGACGCTCGTGTGGAGGCCTAGTGCTCATGGGTGCAGTCCCCATCGAGGCAGATTCGAACTCCTAAACCTGACATGGATTCCCAGGTCGACCTACATTACAATGAGTACCAGGAAATACATTGGGAAATAAAGGGGTCTGACTTGATACCAACCATGTCACTCATATAGTGTTGATTATTTTATAAGAAATATAGGCCTAGCACCATATGCCCAATACGCATCAAGTCCTGTAAAAGAGTCATTGACTTACTTTTTCTTACACAGTTGTTTAATCAGCTAATTTTTCTTGTTTTTTTTTTTAAATTCATACTGTAAAGCAGTAAACTCAATTCATTAAAATAGGGTACGAACTCACGGCAGGAGAAAGACATCCGGAGTCAAACTCCCTCCCCCACTCACCTCCCCCACACCCACTTCCCAGAGAGTGTAAGGAAGGTAGAGGACCGAAACATTTCGAGAAGGGGACACTTCTGACGATCAGAAGAATCCTGCCGAGCTTGCTCCACGGCGGAGTTTTTATCACATGACAGCTTGAATTTTTAAAATTAATATCCTATACCACAGCGGAAGTGGGTCATTTTAAGTTTACAGCGCTGTATATTTCAAAGTTTTCATGCACCCTGAAAATAACTGCACATTTTGTTAACCCAAGTAAATGTAAATCTTCACTATTTTGTTTACATTAACCTCTTGCACAACTGCTTTCTCGGATAATAGACCAGAACAAGATACACAAATTATTATCAATTTTGCATCCTGTGCGCATCTAAACATCCGCTAGAATTTACGACACTCAGGAAGGCACCAAACAACGTAGACAGTTTATAGATGGAAATAAGTGCCGCCATTATTCTGCTGAGAGTAATCTCCCGTGATACTAAATTTAGATGTTAGAGAAAATGTCCGAATCTTGCCCTGTCATTTGTGCTTCATAATCGCTGTTTTCATTTGTCAACTCCCGGACAAGTTAACCGCCGACAGTAGATTCTTTCTGTCTACTTTCCAGCACATCGTTGTTTTACCACCGGGCAAACATTGCAGCCATTTTACCAGGTTTACGTCAATCATTGGGCACCAGGTTATCTCTAAGAATCTCCCAGATCATAATCACGAGAGATGTGCTGGCAGTTCTTCAACGAAAAACTGAGTGTGGAAACGTTTAACGGACAGAGTGCTGCTTGTGTGTGACTTGACCAACGGTTCTCAGGAGTTAGTACAACCGGGGTATGTTTTAACATTTCAGAGAGAGAGAGAGAGAGAGAGAGAGAGAGAGAGAGAGAGAGAGAGAGAGAGAAGAGAGAGAGAGAGAGAGAGAGAGAGAGCAGAAAGACAGAGATAGGAAGAAAGTGGTTGAGGAGGGGGAAGAGAGGAGAGCAGACAGAGAGGGAAGATGGTGAACGAGTGAGTGAGAGAGAGAGAGAGAGTGAGAGAGAGAGAGAGATCTATGGAGAAATAGAGGGGTAGAAAGAGAGACGGGAGAGATATGTGAAGACACAGAGAGAATGGGGAGAAAGAGTGACAGATAAATGAGAGAACACAGAGAGAAAGGCAATGATAGGGAGAAAGACAGGGAAGGGGAGGAGGAGAATGTGAGAGGTAGGTAGGAAGAATGAGAGAGAGGAAGAGAGAGAAGGGGGGGGGGGGGGCAGACACAGAGAGAGTGAGAGACAGAGGTCTGCGGGGAAGTGGGGTCTGGGAGGGGGATGTGGGGAGCTCCGAGTCGCGTTGGTATCGTGAGATAGGGATGGCTGCGTGGATATAGAAGAAGGTAGAAAAGCATATAGGCAGATATATAGAATGACACTCTTATAGACAATATGACGCTTATAAAAATGTGAGTCATTCACTTATAAACAGCGGTAGAACCACACTAAAAGACACGTGTGACGGCTTGCAGAAAGAAGGACAAACAGACAGACAAACAGATAGACAGACAGATAAACAGACAGGCAACCGGACAGACATATAGACATACAGTTAAACAGACAGATATACAGACTGTGACTTGTTTTCCCGGGAGGAACGTGGAATGAACAAGCACACCTTATTACTTCTTCTTCTTTGGGATTATTGACTGACTTCTGTCTACACTCCTCCCTTCTGTCTTCCCTTCCATATATCTATTCCTTTCTCTCTCTCTCTATTATTCCTCCATCACATACTCCGACAACAGTTTCCTTCAACAATAATAAAATATTATTTAATAAAAACTATGTCTGGTGTATGTATGGACTGTGTAGGTGTAGTAGGTAGTGTATTCTATTGTTGGTGCAAGAATGAACTCGGAATGTCTAGTCTTGGTATCACCTCTCGCCCATTCAATCGGCCAAACCACAGGACATCACATAAAACAGGTCAGGTCTCACCCTGGATGTTCCGTAGGCTTGAGTCTGAAGGTAAATCCGTTATTGAACGAAACAAAACTGTTCACCACTGGATCACCGTAAAGTAATAATATTCCAGTAAGTCTATGACTTCGCCAGAGTCTGTTTCAGGAAATTAATAATCCAACACCGGAAAAACCACATCACCACAGTCCTGCATATTGTCTCTAACGACTAGCAATGTTCTGACTTGTCTATTGTTTCTTCCCTATGAGTCTACAGTATAAACGTATGTAGTTCTATTTGGCTTTGCTTTCTGCAAACCTATCTTCCTTTTTCATTGTTTATTTCGTCTCCCTATTTGACCCTGTCTATGTTCTTCCTTGGTTTATTGAAGTATTTGATTTTCACCCAAATAAAATGCCTTGAGTTTATCAACAAAGTTGTTTCTGTACACAAGACGTATGTGTCTATCTTCTCTGATATGTCAATATGAGAATTGGAACCTTATATATTCACTTATCATCCTGGAATTGAAATACACTAGCGAATAAAACACTAATATCCCATATTCTTTCAACCATTAGGGACGTGTATTTCTTTCCCCACTCAGGATGCATAGATAATTCAGCCCAGTTTGGAACACGCACTAAACAGAAAACCCAGTCTCTACTATTTATAGTGGGCCTCCCGTTCTTCCTTTATTGTTTGATGTTCATACCTCAACACTCGTCTCTTGACGTATCCTGTACATCAAAAGGCGGTGAAATCACGTAGTGGCCAGTTGCTCGGTTCGTTCCGTGTTTACGCTGTTTCCCTGGTTCCCCTTACGCTAATACTTCAAAGCATCCGAACCCGTTGATCGCTTCCTCCGTTCATTTTTCCCCAACTCGATCTCCCCTTTTCCCCTGTCCGTCCGATCAGATCGTCTGGCAATGACCTCTGCGAACACCTGTATCCTATTTTTATATCTGTCGGTCAATGATCTTTAATTTATCCTTCTCTCAGATTGAACGACTAGATTGTTAACCCTTCTCCTTCATTGTATTTACTCTTACTAGGTTATCAGGGAATCATTAACTCACAGTATCCCGTGACATAGATAAGAGAGTTGACCGCGTCGACTCTTCCTCACTGTAGGTTTGATTCCTATGAACCTCCAACCTATTCCTCTTCCTCTGGAGTTGGATGTCTAGATAAGAAATCCGCTCCTACATTCTCCTTACCAGGAATGTATTCCACTGTGAAGTTGTACGGCTGTAGTACCAACTACCATCTCATCAATCTTACGTTGAGCTTCTGTGAAGTAGCTATGAACATTAAGTGTTGATGATATGTCTGGATTCTCACAAGGATCAACACCTCATCCAGTAGGCAACCTCATGGACAGCGTACCATACTACTCATTATCACCATTAGTGTTGGCACATCGCCCCTGTACGTTCATTAGACCTCCTTTCGACTGGCGTAAGCGATGGCTCACAATACAGACGGATCGTCCCCTCCTTACTGTAACACTGTTTCCATATTCTCTTGGTTTCCCCCGGCTTTGCCTCTGGGGATGTTCCGCCTCGTCCTCGTTGGACCGAGTCGTCTTTCCCAAACCTCCCGGACTTGTGCTTCCAGGACCATCTTGGGCGATATTGGATCTGGTCAGCCAATCTTCGTGTGGAGTCCTGGGTATCCCGCGTCTTCCCCGACGTTACCCACCCCTTCTGAACTTGGTTACTAGTGAAGGTTTCCCTCTTGTCCTTTCCCTGACGTGTGATTTCCCTCCTTCCTTCGTTAGGTAAATCTGACCTACCACGTACTATCCCATAGGTCCTCCTATGTTGTACTGGCGATCTCTGGTCTTCGTCTGGACTGGTAACCTTTGTCCCAATGGCTGCCATCACCATAAAGTGCGAAGCTTTGCTCCCGGATCTCTCCTCATATTTCCTAATGAGATGCCTAGGGAGATTTTTCTGCTCTTCCCCGATCCGGATTTTGTAGATGTTCTTGGACACAACCTTTTCCCCAGGATAAGGTCCTTTCCATCCTACTTGTAGTATATTAGTCTCTTCTGGACCCCATACTTCCACTTTGTCTTCCACCTTAAGAGCTAGTTTCCTCTTAATTCGCTTGTTGGGTGGTGCTTTCTGGCACTCTGAACAAGACTTCACTAACCGACGTACATCTCCGGTCATTCCTGGCCAGCAATAATGGCCGGAAATTTGCTGCAAGGTCTTTCTGACGCCCATATGTCGATTCTCGGCTATGGTGTGTCCACTCTGAAGAATGTGAGGACGGTGGTTCTCTGAAACCACCCACTGCTCGTGCAGGTTATCTCCCCTCCCAGCTCTCCGGTAGAGTAGTCGATTCTTCAGAAAGTACTGTCCCCGTTCTGGTGGCTCAGCACTTCTTTGCAGCTTCCTGTAGCAAGGATGCAACGTAGTATCCTTCCTCTGGGCAGTATGCAATTCCCCTATCAATGAGTTGTCACATAGTGTCTCTGCCTCTTCTTCCTTCCCCTGAGATCCACTGGCTACTGCTCCTCTGTGGGCTGGCTGTGTGGGCATCCCCAAAAAGACATATTTTGTGCCAATGATCATGGGAAATAAGGAGTCCGATAATACAGCTGCTGGAATAATGCCCGTGACGTACCTAGACTTAATCTCCACCTTGGCGATTGGCAGCGTCATGGTAACAGCACTCCTCATTGCCGGCTGTATCTCTATGGTCTCTCCTGTAAGTTGGTCTGGGCGTACCAAGCTGGCGTCTATCACAGCTTCCCCATCCAAACCTGTATCGTAGAGACAAACAACCTGCTGGCCATTGACTTCAATCAGTTCGACCACAGGTGGCCTCTCTTGGTCCGGAGTGTCTTCCATCTCCTTGACCGTTTCCTTGCCTTCCTCTTTTGATTCCTCGAGGTTGGTTATGCAATTGGCGTCTTCTGCCTTGCATCTGCAGTCCACAGTATTATGTGTTTTCGACTGGCAGTGTGTGCACCATTTTCCCTTCCAAACTTTCCGTGGGCTCTCTTTGGTCAGAGCTTCTCCGCCGACCTCAGCCGTGTCGGTGATCCTCTCCTTATGAATCACTTGGCATGCCGCGAAGTAAGAACTTTTCGGTTTCGATCTGCAGTCCATTGTGTTATGAGAGGGCGACTTGCAAATCGAACACCATCTCTCATACCACGGTCGTTTAGCTGGAGAATTCGAGGTGTTCTGGTTTCCTTCCTTCACCTTCTCTGAACTCTCCGTTGACGCCTTTATATAAGGTTCCACTTTTTCTCCTTCCCAGTTTTTAGGTTTCTTTTTCTCTTGTTTCTCCTGACCTTTGGTTGTGGGTATATGGTTTTCTTTAGCTTCCCCATGGACTTCTACGAATCTTTCCGCTAGCTTATTCACAACATCCAGCCGTTCCGCCCCTTGTTCTCCTAAAAATGTCTTCAGTGGTTCTGACATTTGCTGTCGCATCTGGTCGACCACCATTAGCTCTTCCAAACTCTCATAGTCCCGCTTGAACTCTGCCAAGTCCATCCATTTCTGGAGATAGGATTTCAGCCTCAGACTATAGGCGGCGAATAGCTCTCCCGGCTCTCGTCTAGACGATCTAAACTTCTTCCGATACGTTTGTGCTGTGACTTCATAATGCTTCATCAAAGCGGCTTTTAATTCCTCGTAATGATTTTCATGTTCTGGTGGTAGGCGTGTGTAGACCTCATATCCCGAACCTCGTAAGGCCTGGGATAATTTAAGAGCCCATCTGCTTCTATCCAGTCCCATAGCAACTGCCATTGCCTCAAAGCGATTCGCAAAGTTGTCAAATTTTTATTTAGACTCATCATAAACAGCTAAGGGAAACTTCATTGCATGGTAGCTAGATCCACTCATGTTGGTTGCCCCAGGTGAAGATGAACTTCCTTCTGCTGCATCTATGTCCCCCTTAGTTTGTGTCTTGAGTTCTAGCTCTCGCATGCGGTATTCATGTTCCCGTATCTTGTTGGCTTCCTCTGCTTGCAACCTCTTGTTGTCCTGTTCCAGTCCCAGTCTCCTGACCTCCTGTTGCATTTCCAGTTTCTTAGCCTCCTGTTCCATTTCCAGTTTCTTGGCCTCCTGTTCCATTCTTCTCAGCTCGAGCTCTGCCTTTCGATCTTCTCTTTCTGCTTGTCGACGCTCTCTTTCTACCACTTGTATATACTCGGATAGGGCTTGTCCAGACAACCCCATTGCTTCACCCCTTTCCCTCAATTCATCCATCTCTAGTTTATGAGTGGCCATGGTAACTGAAGGTAAGTCAGCAGGTTGAGTAAAGAGACCCTAAGGCAGTAAGTACGTACTACTTATTTCACATAAATATATATATGTCAATATCTATATGTTATATATGACATCACACAGTACACCACAACTACTCTCACAACCTCACGAGAAGATATAGGATACAGACTTATGTAGACGTGTGAAAGTGTGAACAGGTAAGTACTGTGTTTGAACACCTATCCACAATCACCCTGTCCGAATCTTTCTCACTGTAAGGTCCCCAACATTAATGTAATGTCTCTAACCTAAATGAAATGGCACCATATATCCAATGGACGTCCTTCCATTAAAAGTCATCAATGTATACTTATTTATATTCCAATAAGTATGTCCCAACATGCAGGTACTCCGCTATGCCTGTGCCAATATGCAGGTACCCCTCTATGCATACGCCCTGTTATGCCTGTCCTTTAATGTAGGTATTATGTATTATCCGCCAGCTCCACCATTTTATGTGACTTGTTTTCCCGGGAGGAACGTGGAATGAACAAGCACACCTTATTACTTCTTCTTCTTTGGGATTATTGACTGACTTCTGTCTACACTCCTCCCTTCTGTCTTCCCTTCCATATATCTATTCCTTTCTCTCTCTCTATTGTTCCTCCATCACATACTCCGACAACAGTTTCCTTCAACAATAATAAAATATTATTTAATAAAAACTATGTCTGGTGTATGTATGGACTGTGTAGGTGTAGTAGGTAGTGTATTCTATTGTTGGTGCAAGAATGAACTCGGAATGTCTAGTCTTGGTATCACCTCTCGCCCATTCAATCGGCCAAACCACAGGACATCACATAAAACAGGTCAGGTCTCACCCTGGATGTTCCGTAGGCTTGAGTCTGAAGGTAAATCCGTTATTGAACGAAACAAAACTGTTCACCACTGGATCACCGTAAAGTAATAATATTCCAGTAAGTCTATGACTTCGCCAGAGTCTGTTTCATGAAATTAATAATCCAACACCGGAAAAATCACATCACCACAGTCCTGCATATTGTCTCTAACGACTAGCAATGTTCTGACTTGTCTATTGTTTCTCCCCTATGAGTCTACAGTATAAACGTATGTAGTTCTATTTGGCTTTGCTTTCTGCAAACTTATCTTCCTTTTTCATTGTTTATTTCGTCTCCCTATTTGACCCTGTCTATGTTCTTCCTTGGTTTATTGAAGTATTTGATTTCCACCCAAATGAAATGCCTTGAGTTTATCAACAAAGTTGTTTCTGTACACAAGACGTATGTGTCTATCTTCTCTGATATGTCAGTATGAGAATTGGAACCTTATATATTCACTTATCATCCTGGAATTGAAATACACTAGCGAATAAAACACTAATATCCCATATTCTTTCAACCATTAGGGACGTGTATTTCTTTCCCCACTCAGGATGCATAGATAATTCAGCCCAGTTTGGAACACGCACTACTATTTATAGTGGGCCTCCCGTTCTTCCGTTATTGTTTGATGTTCATACCTCAACACTCGTCTCTTGACGTATCCTGTACATCAAAAGGCGGTGAAATCACGTAGTGGCCAGTTGCTCGGTTCGTTCCGTGTTTACGCTGTTTCCCTGATTCCCCTTACGCTAATACTTCAAAGCATCCGAACCCGTTGATCGCTTCCTCCGTTCATTTCCCCCCAACTCGATCTCCCCTTTTCCCCTGTCCGTCCGATCAGATCGTCTGGCAATGACCTCTGCGAACACCTGTATCCTATTTTTATATCTGTCGGTCAATGATCTTTAATTTATCCTTCTCTCAGTTTGAACGACTAGATTGTTAACCCTTCTCCTTCATTGTATTTACTCTTACTAGGTTATCAGGGAATCATTAACTCACAGTATCCCGTGACACAGACAGGTAAGTAGAAGTAGGTAGATGGATGGATGGAAGGATGGGTTGATGGATGGGTGGATGGATGGGTGGATGGATGGATGGATCGGTAGATGGATGGATGGATGGATGGATGGATGGATGGACGGACGGACGAATAGATGGATGGATGGATGGATGGATGGATGGATGGGTGGATGGATGGATGGATGGATGGATGGATGGATGGGCAGACGGATGGATGGATAGACATTTCCTTGTCGTGCTGTAAATGTCTATGAGATTTCCCTTCCCTGCTGCAGCCTGTGCCTCTCATGATAGGGCATCTAAATACTGTCCTTCGTCCGCCCTTATGTGCTTCTTAGCTACTTCTTAGCTTCAGTATACTTTCCTTGGCTTATGACCTTAGCAGCTCTGGTTTTGCTTTTACATTTCATTTGTTCTTTCTTCTGTTTTCTTCTATACATATATATACCCGACATATTGATTCATTGTGTAAACAGTGCTGAGTAATTCTCCATTGTCATTCATTATCAATAGTCAATGTTTCCCCCATCACCTCTACGAAACCAGTGTTATCCTATCCTATTTTGCCATTAAAATATTTCATCCAAAATGTGATATTGCCGTTTCTTAGATTGCCAGTTAAGTCTTGAAATTTCGTGTAAAACACCTACTTAACTAATTCCTTTTTTATCTTTTTTTTTTTTTTTTTTTTTTTTTGTGGAACATTGGGTTACATTCAATGCCAATGTAGGAAAAAATAACAAAAATAAGTTTGACTTCGTTCAACCGTCTATCGTTGCCTAATTTATACACGTGTTCGGGTATCTTTTCCCTTTTCTTGGTAATTACTTTGTTGATGAGTTTTATCTCAATGTAGCAGATTTACTGCTTGTGTTGCCATCATTAACATGTATTTTATTTTATTATTATTTTTTTTTAAAATAGACCTACATCTTAGTGTTATTAGTCTAGAGCTCACAGCTTCTCACTCTAATAATGCTGCCTTTGCCTCTTTGGGTAACATTAGAGCCACTCCTTCACTGTGGGGAAACAGGGGGGTGGGGGGATTTTCTTCTTTACGACCTGAGTACAGCACTGTTTCACCTGTGCTTAGATGCTGTTCCGTTCCACTGTGCTTCGCACAATCCCACAAATGCTAATCTTATACTTTTAATTTCTCCCACCACTCATGCTGTCTTTCCTAATGCATACATTTTTAACGTTCAGGGTGACAATCCTGGAGATTTCACTAGGTGAAATAAATTTAATCAGCATCCCGCACTCTTTGCAGATTTCTCCGCCACGCTACTTCTAGAAGCGTTTCTTTTCCTCTTTGTATGCTGAGTAGTTCTCCTTTCTGTATATAACTTGTTCATGGTTGGTTAGATTTTGTACCTGAATGTGTCTACGTAATGGGGCAGCCTGCCCTAATTACAACCCTACCTGAGTCGCCTCTTACGACATGTCTGATAGTGTGCAGTGCTACTATTCTTTGATTCACTTGTGGGTCCCGGTACCACACGACGGAGTTCTCCCAAGTCACCCTTTTACGATATGCCTGGTACGTTGCAATGTTAATATTCTTTGCTTCCCTTTAGTCACATTAAGTCACATATAAGTGTAGTAAATGATTTATTCTAAGCATGTAAAACATCGTGAATATCTGAAAAAGGATGGTAAAGTTGAAGGCAAGCGAGCAAAACATAGACAACGATAGAAATGGGAAGATAACATCAAGAGATGGACGAACAGCAACCTAGCAGAATGTACAGTCATGGCGTGAGACAGACAGTGTTGGTGATCCATTGCAGCCAACCTTCATTGTGGAGACCGCAACTGATTGATTGATTGATCTAAAAAAGATAATCACATATGTAGATGTCATGAAACCTCCAACATAAATGGATTCAAGATGCGATAGATAATTTAATCGTACAGCAACAGGAACAGGACATCTGGCCTATGATACAGAGACATGGCCAATGGATGTTATGACCAGTCCTGCTCTATGGCGGCGAATACTGAAATTAGAACGAATATGCTAGGGAGTGTATGGAGGCAGTGGAGATGTTTAGAAGAATGCAGCGAATATCTTGGACGGCCAGAATAACTACCAATGGTTGCCTGGGGGAGACTAATGAGAATAGAACATTATACAGAACTTTAAGTAAGAGAGAAACGATGTTCTTTAGTCATATAATGAGAATAGAGACATCGGAGAACATTGTAAGGACTGGAAAGATCGGCGTAAGAAAAGACATGCCTAGAGGAATTATGCTTTATAGTCTACGATGGTGGAAGAGTGTAATATTTCATCAACAGAAGTGATCTCAGCATCATCATCCAGTGCCTTACCGTTTGGCGTGGGCGATCATGCCTCGCCACAAAATTACGATCTCCGATGTCATGGATCAATTCGTGTGTTGACTCCCTTCCGTGTCATAACACAAGACACAAAAATCTTCTCACGTTCCAATTTTCGTCTTCTCATAATGCCCCTCCCCCACCAAAATGAAAAAAAAAAAAAAAAAACGATGACCACCTCTTTCTAAAGCTTGTGATAAGTTGTATTTGCGACTCAGTTTACCTTAATATGTCCTGATTGCTCATTTTCGCTGTCCAATAAATTTTCAGCATTCTTCTATAAAACCACATCTAGAACTCTAAAAACTGAGATTAGTGGAAAGACGTGAACAACTACTTCACTTTGCGAGTCACGTGATGATGATGTTGTGGCGGCAAAGTTCTGCACTGGAAAGTCACTGGATGATAATGATGATGATGATGATAATAATGATGATAATGATGATGATAATGATGATGATAATGAAGACATGAGAAGAGAAGGCAACAATGCAACAACATGAAAGACTAGCTGTTTTGCATATATAAATAGCTCTATACAAAGTGATACCAGCGGAATAAACTGCTAGTTGTGTTAGGAGGGTGACACGACAGACGATATATCCAATCAAACTTATCAAGACTACTGATGACAGATGGTTGTGGAGGGACATGATCACCTGTGCAGTCATGCACATAATGAATCTACCGTCTCTTTTCGTAGTGATTTCAGCATAAATATAATAATAATTATTTTTTTTTTTAAATCATTGCTCTTAAAATAACTCTTGTCTCATCATTATTTATTACAAGTCGTGGTAGTGAATTGTTACAATTTCCAGCTTCTGCAGATTAATCGCAATGTTTATATTAATTAAATATTGCATGTCGTTAAATTTGTGTTATATTTCTACGTTTATATGTATATCATATTCAGTAAAGGTTTTGTATAGCTGTTAGTTCTTGCCCGTCACCAACTAAATTGCAGAATACTGTTTTTCCTCCAAGGTGTATAGATAGTTTGTTGGTTGCTTGGTTTGTTGGTTGGATCCGTGGATTGTTTGTGGATTGGTTGGTGGGTTGTTAATCCCCCGGAACATTGTGAGCGTCAGCTCTTAAAACATTTGCATTGACATTGTTCACAATTGACGTTCAAAAACCTATAGATGGATCATGAACTACCTGACAGTCAAGAAATGGGTAGGTATGTTAGTGAGTTATACTTTAAGCTGAACACTAGAAACGGATATCACGTTAAATGATTCTAAGGAAGTGAGGATGATGTAGGCACTTTCCTTCCGACCTGGTATAAACGTACCATCTCTGTGGGTAGAGAGCTCACATTCACCTCTCCAAGCTTAGAAAACTACTGGATATTTAAGAATCAATCGGTCAAGTTTCCATTAGCCCTACCCCCTTCAACCTCATAAGTGAAGTTATAATTAGGGCCTATCCCAGTCTCAAATTAATAATCATGTGTTTCCAAATCAGTCACATCTCGAAAATTAATTTGAACGGAATTGTTGTCAATTGGAGGTATATAATATGTTTAAGACCACTTCTGAAGCTTTAAATAAGCGCAGTGAATTGGAATCCTTAAAGTGTTAGTCAGGCTGGGGTCCCAGTTTGTGAATAGGTCGCACCACGAAAAAAGAAAAAATAGAAAGAAAATAAGTGGGAAAGGGGTCTTCCCAGTTTTTGGCCAATCCCTCATAGTGGGTGTGGTGAGTTTACTTGGAACGCCTCACCTTTGCTAATGACAATCTGATGCTAGTGGCATCATTGTAAATATTTAAAACATAAATGCAATTTATTATAATCAACATGTTTGGAGACGATAGTACAGGAAGGCAAACAAATTGTGCGATCACAGAGTGCAGCCCAGGGGCAAAGGTCACCCAATCAGCTTAGCGCAAGAGACCACGTTGGATGAAGCGGTGTGCTGGGGAAAACTTAAGGCCTCAGTCACTTCGTTCACACAGGCGCGTGCGATCACAACTGGGATAAACTGGCCTCGGTCCGTCTGTTAACATCATAAGAGCTCGGCTGCTTAATGTGGTACAACGCTAAATCCGGTAGGGTAAGAAAACTCGATATAACTATTATTACGTACATTGACTTATAGAATTAATTGTCCACGATGTGGAATAAATTTAATGTTCTATACAATTACTTCAAGTTTCATGCATGCCAGAACCGTTCAGTTATATTATAACGTGTGATAGAATTAATTGGCCACGATGTTGAATTAATTCAATTGTTCAATACGATTACTTCAAACCACATGCTTGCAAGTATTGTTTAGTTATATTATAACGTATGTTACAACTAGTTGGAGGTTATAGTATAAATAATATACGCTATGCAGATGACACAGTATTGGTGGCGGATAATTCAACAGACCTACAGCAATTATTAGACGTTGTAGTAACAGAGAGTGCAAGGAAAGGACTCTCCTTTAATATCAAGAAAACAGTAACAATGGTAATATCAAAGAAAATGGTGACACCAAAATGTGACATAGAAATAGAAGGAAAAATCCTTAACCAAGTGGATAATTTTAGATACCTAGGGGCATTTATAACATCAGATGGAAGATGTACAACAGAGATTAGGAGCAGAATAGGGCAGGCAAAAGCCGCATTTCAGAAAATGAGGAGTATGTTGTGCAATAAGTCACTATCACTGAATGTAAGAAAGAGAGTGCTGAAATGCTATGTAGAACCAGTTTTGCTGTATGGCAGTGAATCTTGGAATGTAAATGAACAAAGTAAGAAGAAATTAGAAGCAACAGAGATGTGGTTCCTGAGACGAATGTCGCGAATTCCTTAGACTGCCAGAGTAACTAACGATGACTGCCTGAAACAGGCTAATGAAACTAGAACATTATATACAACAATAAGACAGAGACAAACATCTTTCTTCGGTCACGTGATGAGAAGAGAGGCATTGGAGAACATCGTAACAACTGGAAAGATCGAGGGGAAGAGAGGCAGAGGCAGTCCAAGAGAAATGATGCTGGATGGATTGAGACGGTGGCATGGAGGAATATCAGCAGCAGAGTTGATCCAGAAAACCAAAGACCGAGATCTGTGGAGAGCCATGAACGCCTACGCCAGCTGGCACGGCACTTGATGATGATGATGATGTTACAATTAAATGTCCACTAGGTGGAATTAATTAAATTGTTCAATACGATTACTTCAAGCCACATGCTTGCTAGTATTGTATAATTATATTAAACGATGTGTTAGAATTAATTGTCCAAGAGGTGGAATTAATTCATTGTTCCATACGATTATTTCAAACTAATTGCTTGCCAGTATTACCTAGCTATGGTATAAAATATGTGAGGTCTAATCGGCGATAGTGAAATAATTTACTTTCCGTACGATTGCTTTCAAGCCTACATTGTTAACAAGTATCGTCAAATTACCGTAAAATGTGTGCTAGATTTAGCGTAGAGTGTGAGCGAGCGGTTCACGTATGGATACACTTTATTCTAGATTCAAGATTAGAGTAGTACATATTTTTTTTTGCTTGAATTCCTTGGTTGTGGCGATTTCACGATCCTTAGAGTTTCAGTAGAGTTTATTGTTCGCTGCACTTCCAGTGATCATAAATATCGCAGTGATCTATAAGAATACATTCATAGTATGATTCCATTGATTGTTAGGATTTCAGAACTCGACATTATTGATGCTGCTCACATTGATTGTCAGAAATCAGATTGTTTCTCATTCATGTTTTATTTCAAACTTCTCATCTACGAAGTACAGGATTTTGTTTCTTCATGGGGTCTGTATTAAGTTTATTTTCCTTTTGATGGTTGTAATTTAAGTATAGCACATAGGAGAGAGAAACCAAGAGAGACTTATAAGAGATTATGAGTTGTAGATTGTCAACTTTGATGATGCGTGTTAAACAACCAGGGAACTGTTTAGCTGAGTTTCATTCCATTTTCTAGGGTATTCACTCACAGCCTTAAAGAAAGGAGAATATATTAACCTTCCTTTCCCCTGACAGATAGATCTTTTACAAGCCTTTTTCCAGCTTCTAGGGAAAAAGAAACCATCGTGCTTTTTTCCATATATAGCAAAGTGTATAACCATGATTGATTGATTTAGGAACCGACATCACAGCATTCCCATAAGCGCTCCGTCCCCATCCTCAGCAGCCAGCGAAGAGTTCCAACACTAATAGTTCCAGTAGCTATCTGATTATATGTCCGTCTCGCAATAATCATGAGAAGTCACACACACTGACGCCTAAGATAAAGCGAGTGGGTGGAGAGGGAATGTCTCTGAATCAGTCGCTTACGCATGGTTTTCCTATATTTTCAGCTTTGTTGGAAACTAGAGCCTGCACCTTAATACCAAGTTTCAAATCTAAAACTGAGCACTAGTAAACATTGTGCACCAGATGGGTTGACGTACAACGCTGAATGACTATAGATTGCTTGAGGTATGAGGCGAGAATTGTCTAAGATACTTCAGATCAGATGACAGAGAGCAGTTGAGAAACCTGAACCAGGCATCACCCAAAGATAGAAGGGAAGCCAGTCTGTGAAGGAAGAAGACCGACTTCACTTAGAGCACTCAATCACAGATCACATTTTGTAATAAGTGCTCTGCCACCTAAACAAACTGAATTTGGCTGATATCAGTAATCCATTGATTAACTTACTCTGCTATTTGGAAAAGACATTGTTTCTCTAGCCACATACTGGCTTATCATCATCATCATCATCATCATCATCATCATCATCATCATCATCATCATCATTATTAGCGGTAACCTCCTTTCTAGGGGGGGGGGGGGGTTAATGATCAATAAAGTTATACAATTTTTCTAGCTGTTTTACACAGGCGAATTATCCTTTTTAATCAATAGTCAAGTTGTATGACAGAGCTCTGGGGTTTCTAAACATTTTTGCAGGAATAGTGGCCTGGAAGAACAGATCAGCTGTCTTGAAACTTTTACATAGAGTCCAGTCTAATCTTCCAATCCTGCACCACTGTACGGATAGTTGAATTTTTTTTTTTCAGGGAACCGGTATTTATACCTACCTAGTATTTAACGAGCCAATTTAATCTGTTATTCCTTCTGTGGGTAGACTGTCCTATAAGGGCCTCTAATCATCTTCATTATTACACGTGGGGTTTCTCTCTCTCTCTCCCATCGAAGACCACAATACACTGGGTTCGAAATCAGCCACTGGCGATTTGGAAGCAATTTGCTTTGCTTTATTTTTCATAACTGTATGACCGTGGCTCATTTAGAAAGCAATGGCAAACTACTGATTGTAAAATTGCCTGGATATTCACAAACAGCCAAAGAATTCTGAGGTTTATAAAGATGTTCGATGAAGTAAATGCAACTAATATTGTACTGTATCACTGTATTAATATGATACTTCACTAGACAAACTTGAACAAGCAGAACTATGAATTCCGATGGGATAATTAAAGCTTTCAGTATTTATATTGTCTAGTATGCATTCTATTCTCTGTTGCTTGCATCTACATCCGCGAAAGCCGATCTTCTTCTTCTTGTAACGAGTAACGTGGAATCAGGGGTGTTTTTCTTTTCAGACGTTTTTGCGTTGTGCCACGTTTGTCGTCCACATCCCAGCTGGTCAAGTTCGAATTGCCAAAGACATCACGGTCAACCCTCAAGGGAATCAGGGGCAGACCATGGGCATTCCCCGCCATCCAAGGAGGTTTCCATAATTGCAGAGCCGACACATAGCGTTCTGGTACTGGGCTCACCCAAGGAATCGTCACGTCCTGCATATAGTTGCTTCATTTCTTCACTACCGTATATTTAGCGTTTTGTTCGCTATTGGCCGCTCCCCGTGCAAAACTAGGAACGGTCAATCTGCCGACGACATCCATTCAGCGATCTTTTGGTTCGGGATTTTCTCGACTTCTGAGGATGTTTGTTAACAGGGTTAACCATTCCGGCTGTTTCGAACTAGATTCCACTCTCATTCGGAAGTTTTTGCGTTGTGCCATGTTTATTTGCGCCCTTAGATCGACACATTCGACTTGAGGTGGTGTTTATTGACAGGGCTAACCTTCCAGGGTGTTTCGATTGACATTCAACTCTCACTGGTGTGGTGTCGTCCACATCTCAGCTGGTCAAGTTAGAACGACCAAAGGCATCACGGTCAACCCTCAAGGAAAGGCAAGGGCATACCATGGGCAATTCCCCGCCATCCAAGGAGGCTTCCATACTTACAGAGCCGACACATAGCGTTCTGGTACTGGGCTCACCCAAGGGGTCGTCAATCCTGCACATGGCTGCTTCACTTCCGTATATTGGGTATTTCGTTCGTTACTGACCGCTCCCCATGCAAACCAGGAATGGTCAGTCTGCAGACGACATCCACTCAGCAAGCTCTCGCTTCGGACTTCCACGTAATGGAATCGCTAGTCAAGCGTTCCATTTTGTGTTAATGAGACGTTTTTCCACCTTTGATTACGCTCACTCAATGAGTTTTTGATAGGACTAACATCGTGACCATTGCGTGCCCCTGGGAAGCTTTTTCAACCTTAGGTAACGCTCACGAAGTAGGCTGCAGATGCTGCCGGCTCAGCATTTTACCTTCATGCAGCAGAGGGTGGATAACGACCAGGCCCTCACATCCGAGAGATATTGACTTAGAGGCGTTCATCCATATCCCTCTGCTGGGAGCCGTGGAACAAGTGTCTGGACCATGCATGTAGTGGCACCTTGCAATCGATTCGGACTTTATATGCAGTGGATTTGCTAATCACGGCACATTCCGTTTCACTTCACTTTGCCACTGGGATCGCTTGTCGGCATCGTTTATGGTCAGGACTACGACGGTATCTGATCGTCTTCGCACCTCTGACTTTCGTTCTTGATTAGTGAAAATATTCTTGACAAATGCGTTCGCAGTAGCTCGTCTTGTGGCGAACCAAGAATTTCACCTCTAACGTCGCAATACGAATACCCCTATTTGTCCCTGTTAATCATTACCTCCAGTTCCAAAAACCAAAAAATTAGAACCGAGGTCCCATTCCATGCACCATTATTCAGGCAGCCGAGGCCTGCTTTGAACACTCAATGTTTTTTGTTTTTTTTCACAGCAAACGCGCCGGGCACCCGGGACGCTCAGCAAAGAGCACCCACAGGAACAAAGGGCAGGAACAACGGGCAGTGAACCGGCGCGAGCCAGACCGCCCGCTTGCACCTGAGATCCAACTACGAGCATTTTAACTGCAACAACTGTAATATACGCTATTGGCGCTAGAATTACTGCGACTGCTGGCATCAGACTTGCCCTCCAATAGATCCTCGTTAAAGGATTTAAAGTGCACTCATTCCAATTACAGGGCCTCGATCGAGTCCCGTATTATTATTTTTCGTCACTACCTCCGAATGCGGGAGTGGGTAAATTGCGCGCTGCTGCCTTCCTTGCATGTGGTAGACATTTCTCATGCTCCCTCTCCGGAATCGAACCCTGATTCCCCCTCTGCTGTGTGTCCACCGTGACGAGGTAGAGGGGCTTGTGCGTCCCAATGACCCCAAGAGCTATGCCGACGGTAGCACAGCTACTGGTAGGGCCACCCATGTCGGACAGGTCAAGGGAGAGGGACCAGACGAAGAGACACACAAACCTGCTGCCTTGTAGGTAGACTGGGGACAGTCAAAGGCTAGGGAAAGCACCCCGAATACATGCTTGTCAAAATCGGATGTACTGAGCCACAGGCTTGACAAAGCAGTGCAACGTAAAACCTGCTGCCTTGTAGGTAGACTGGGGACAGTCAAAGGCTAGGGAAAGCATCCCGAATAAATGCTTGTCGAAATCGGATGTACTGAGCCACAGGCTTGACAAAGCAGTGCAACGTAACTTAATTCATGATGTCACAAATCAAAATTAATCGTTATGGTGCTAATCCCGTGAAGTCCCATCAGGCGGCGATAGTGCCGGTCCCCCTGCCTCGAGGGGGTCCACCCATGACTACTGGTGGTCACCTTTCCCTGTGCTGTGGAGTCAAGGCACAGAGGAGTAGGTTAAGAGCTATTGACCAAATACCCCGGACACTCAACATACTACAGTGGAATGCCGAAGGAGTTTACAAGAAGAAAGACTCCCTAACACAGCGTCTTCATAAAGATAGAATAGATGTGGCATGCATTCAAGAGACACACCTCAACGCCAATCACAAATTCTCAGTCAGAGGATATCAGGCCACACGTTTCGACCGCGAAGGACACAAAGGAGGAGTTCTAATACTTACACGAAATACAATACCTTGCAGCGAAGTATCTGTGATCTCTGACAACCAAACGGAAATTATAGGTGTTGATATAATGATAAAGGACGTGAAAATAAGAATCTACAATCTGTATAGCCCAGCAGATAAGGACCTTAAACTCTCAAACATGAAAATAACTGACACAAACTGCATTATTGTCGGAGACTTTAATAGCCGTTCAGAAAGATGGGGATACCCAGATACTGACAAAAGAGGAGATGAATTGGAGGACTGGGAAATAGACTCAAATCTCCATCTACTCAACAAAGCGGATGACACACCGAGCTTCTACTCCAGAAGATGGCTTACCACTTCTACTCCAGACTTAGCTTTCTGCACAGGAGACATCCTCCACAAAATCGATCGCCATGTGCTGGACCAATTAGCAGGTAGTGACCACAGACCAATCAAGCTTGTAATGAATATGGAGTATGTTCCATAGGAACAAAAGCCCTTGCCCCGCTGGAATTACAAACGAGCAGATTGGGACAGATTTGCCATACTAACAGACAAATATTGTGAAAACATAAATACACGATATGGCAACATGAAGCAAATGGTGGAAAGTCTAAACAGAGCGATAATACAGGCAGCCACTGAGTCCATTCCTAGAGGAGCGAGGAAAAATTACAAACCATACTGGACTGAAGAACTACAAAGTTTGGAGGACAAAGTTGAAGATGCCAGGAAGACAGCAGAGAGAGAACAAACAATTGAAGCGAATATCTCTCTCAAAGCCATCTCAGCAAAATATAAAAGAACAGTAAATCAAACAACAAGAGATTGTTGGAGGAAAAAAACAGAAAACCTGAATTTTGACAGGGATGGAAACAAACTATGGAAACTAGTGAAAGCCATGAACAATGAAGGACCTAGAAACAAACAAATAACAATTAAACAAGGAAATGCCTTACTTACAGGAAAAAAGGCAGCAAATGCACTAATGGAACACTATGCAAATGCAAACCACATTGATATTACAACCGAACAGAAAAAAGCAATCAAAGACAAACAGATACATCATAGAAATACAGAGACAGCAGCAGAATATATGATGGCAAATCTAACAATGGAAGAAATGGAACAGGCAATGAATACCCTAAAAAAGAAGAAATCACCAGGAAAGGATGGAATCACAAATGAAATGCTAATAGGACTAGGCACCAAGGCAAAGAAGAAACTACTAGCAGTCCTAAATAACAGCTGGAAGAGAGGAATAGTCCCACAGGCATGGAAGGAAGCTATACTAATACCAGTCCCAAAGAAAGGAAAAGATCTGGAAGAACCAAATGGCTATCGACCTATCAGTCTACTTAGCTGTGTAGGGAAATTAATGGAACGCATTATCAATGGCAGGCTAACAAGGCATCTGGAAGAAAACAAACTCTTAACACCACACCAAGCAGGATTCAGAAAGTACAGATCCACTGAAGATCAAATAACCTATATAGCTCAGGAAATAGAGGATGCCTTCCAAGAGAAAAAGCACACACTAGCAGTCTGGATAGATTTAGAAAAAGCATTTGATAAAGTATGGAAGGAAGGACTGAAAGTAAAACTGCAAAACATGCATGTTTGTGGAAAAATGTATAAATGGATCAGCCACTACCTTGAGAACAGAAGTGCCAGGACAAAAGTACAAGGACAAACAAGCAAAATGATGCTGCTGGAGCAAGGTGTCCCCCAAGGAGGAGTTCTTTCACCAACATTATTCCTAGCATATATAAATGACATCACAGAAAATTTTCCAGCCAGAGTACACACATCCTCCTTTGCAGATGACCTAGCCATATGGACATCTGAAGAATATATTAGTACAGCTAACAGCAGAATACAGCAAGCCTTATTAGCGCTAGAGGACTGGTCAAAATCATGGCTAGTGAAGATAAGTGAGGAGAAAACAACATGCACAGTGTTCTCCCTCTCAAATAAAACTCAGCAACCTAAGCTGGTATTGAATGGAAAAATATTGCGCCATGAAGAAAATCCAAACTATTTAGGAGTCACCTTTGATCGTCGCCTGACATGGAAGACACAGGTTGAGAAAAATCGAACAAGAGCAAGGCAGAGAATGGCAATCATGAAAAAGCTTGCTGGTACAACGTGGGGAGCAGATGAGAAAGTTCTCAAGAAGTTATATACTGGACGGGTGAGGCCAGTACTGGAATATGGCATTGCAACTTGGGCAACAGCAGCTAAGTCAAACTTTAACAAAATAAGTAGAGTCCAAAACCAAGGAATGCGAATCATAACTGGAAGCCTGAAGACAACGCCTATTAATGAACTAGAAAAGATCACTTGTTTACAACCAATGCAGGATAGAAGAGATAGCAGAGCCCAGCAACAAGCAGAAAAATTTAGAAGATTGACAGACCACCCTATGTACAACAGATTTAATGATTTTGGAAAGGGAAGACTGAAGCGTAGCAACTTTGTAGAAACTGCAAAACGAAGGATTAGGGCAGATCCTATACTTAACATATCAACAGTCAAGCCCATATACAATGCACACAAGTTCCCAGCTTGGAGACAGCAGCAACTGCCTGAGATGATAGAAAACATTCCTGGTATTGAGAAAAAGAATACTCAGCATGAAACCGAAAGAAGAGAAATAACCCTAAACTACATAAAAGAACATTACCCAAGCAGGAATTGGACCTATGCACATACAGATGGATCAGCCAAAAATTCAATAGAGAATGGAGGAGGAGGAATTCTCCTAAATTTAAAAAATGGAATGAAAAAAAACACATTCAATGGCAACTGGAAAATTTTCAAGTAACTTCAAAGCGGAGGTAGAGGCTCTGAAAACTGCAGCAGAAATGCTCCTGATGGAGGAAAATAAAGAGAAGCAAATAGCTATCTTCACAGATGCAAAGTCAGCTGTCTCAATACTGAAGAGCAATAACAGCACAGAACTAACTGACCTAAGAGCAGCACTCCATGGTCTATGCCAGAAATCCGAAAAAGTTGTAATACAGTGGATCCCATCACATTGCAGTATACCTGGAAACGAAGAGGCTGACAGACTGGCAAAAGAGGGCGGACAACTACCACAGCCCGACATAGACATAACCTATAATGAGGCAAAGAGGTTGATAAAAAGCACTTATAGAACCAAATGGGAATCAGAGCATCCAGGCCATCAGAAGGATGATGCATATTACAAACTCGACCGAAGAGAACAAGTAGCAATCTTCAGACTCCGCACAGGACATAACAGGCTGAAATACCACTTGTTCAATAAACTAAAGATAGGAGATACCGATGAATGTAATTGTAGAACTGGAGAAATGACAGCAAAACATTTGCTGCAGGATTGCCCAACGTATGCAGAACAGAGAAAGATAATTTGGCCCACACCTGCTTCATTTGAGGACAAGCTCTATGGAGATATCAACAAGCTAAAGTTGACCGCAGCTTACTTTAACTACATACAGGTTGACATTTAAAGGTGCATGAAGACCCAGAGGCATGAAATGGAATATTGCTTGGATAGCAAATCCATTACGTGGAAAGTCTGAATCAAAAGCCCATTGTGTGGGCTTCATAAAAGGTGGAAAAGTGTCCTAGTGGCATGAAATGGAATATTGCTTGGATAGCAAATCCATTACGTGGAAAGTCCGAATCAAAAGTCCACTGTGTGGGCTTCATAAAAGGTGGAAAAGTGTCCTAGTGGCACGAAATGGAATATTGCTTGGATAGCAAATCCATTACATGGAAAGTCCGAATCGAAAGCTCACTGTGTGGATGTCATCTGCAGACTGCATACTTCTGGTTTCCGGAAGAACAGCCTATGGTGAACGGAAGGTCCAATATACGGAAGTGAGGCTAAGCAGCCATGTGCAGGACGTGACGATTCCTTGGGTGAGCCCAGTACCAGAGCGCTATGTATCGGCTCTGCAAGTATGGAAGCCTCCTTGGATGGCGGGGAATGCCCATGGTCTGCCCCTGCCTTCCCTTGAGGGCTGACCAGGATCTTTGGCTGTTCTATATGGACCAGCTGGGATGGGGGATAACACCACAACAGTGAGAGTCAAACGTCCTAAGAAACCCCGGGAAGGTTAACCCGGTCAACAAATGCCCGCAGAAGTCGGATGTGTCGGCCTAACGGCGCAAGAACGCAGCTCTGCTGTAAACAGGCACAACGCAATCACATCCGAAAAAAAAACTCCGGATGAACGAAGAAGAAGAACCCTGATTCCCCGTTACCCGTTACAAACATGGTAGGCATGTCACATACCATCAACATTTGATAGGGCAGACATTTGCAAGATGTGTCGCCGGCACATAAGGCCATGCGATCAGCACAAAGTTATCCAGAGTCACCAGTGGGAACGCCGCCCCTGCGAAGGGCAACGACGCTTGATTTTGAACTAATAAAAGCGCTCTTTCCGCGAGGGTCGGAGCTTGGTAAGCATGTATTAGCTCTAGAATTGCCACAGTTATCCAAGTAGGATAGTGTCATATAAGGAACCTCGACTGATTTAATGAGATATTCGCGGTTTCATCGTGATACAGTATGAATTTAGAGATGCATGGCTTAATCTTTGAGACAATCATATGACTACTGGCAGGATCAACCAGATATCTATCGCATAGACAGACGGACTATTCACGCACACGCAGGCCAAGAGTAGCAATCGCTCAACGCACTTCCTTGATACCCGGTGATACATGCAAAACCACTGGACGCCTACCGACGAGCTTTCAGGCCACGCCAGGAAGGACTGACCGATAAGCTATGCCAGCTTACTGACTGCAGGCCCACTACTCATCGAGAGATAGAGAGAGAGAGAGAGAGAGAGAGAGAGAGAGAGAGAGAGAGAGAGAGAGAGAGAGAGAGAGAGAGAGATTTGGCGCTTATCGAGACTTTGTCAAACGGTCGTACAAACATTGCTCTTTCGCCCGCTCAGACCACGACTCTGGCTTCGCGCTACCACACATTCTCAAAACACCTGTCTCGCTAACTTGCTTCAGCTGGGAGGTTCCCGATTGGGTGCACCTCACACAGCCATTCGAGACAACGAACACCAGACGCGGAACTGGTCTTGCGAACCAGACCAGCCCTCACGAAAGCCGATCAACACTTGCGACTATATTCCCATACTAGTTCAGCTTTTTCAAGGGTTCCCTACCAATTGATATGGATGTGTATTACGTAAAACTCAATGGAACTAACCAATTGTATCGCTTCTTTAAATAGTTATAATATACTATACCCAGATGTATGACCCGCTGTGTTTGTGTGTTTATTTGACGCTGATGAAGGTTTATATAATCGAAACGTCGTTTGATGTATCGTAGAATACTTATTTTTATTATATTACTTTATTATTATATATTCTTTTATTGTCTCTTGGTTTGGGGGATTTTCACTCTGTGATTTATATTCACAATTATGGGGTCCATTGTAAGGTATGCACACTGTGTTCGTGTTTAGTATGTCTTATCTTTTGGCAGGAGCTACACATACCTAACTGTTTGTTTTTCATATTTGACCCTTTGCATGGTTGATAAATATTTCTGAAACCCATGGTGCTATTTCTATGGCTGGATAGAAATTCTGTCCATATCCCTTAGGTGTGGGTTCAGATAGGTGTAGACATTTCGTGTCGCCTTTCCTTCTCAGGCATTCTCAGAAAACATAAACTTTTCTGGCACCCATTTTTATGAGGTCGGTTCGATCCCCGAGCTGTTCTGTTCGGAACAAATAATCCTGCCTCTGCTAAAGATTGAACCCAAACCCCTGTCTTGGCAGGCAAGCCTACTAACCACCATACCGCCGGGGTTCTTTAAATGTAGAAAGTAACAAATAAAGACCTGGTGTGAGTGGTACAGAATGAATGATATGCCTGTGTCCTCCAGCCTGGCCCCATCTCATCTTGTTCCTCTACCTTGCGGTATCGTGGTGAAATATAAACAGCGGGAGAGTGTCCGTTTATGGGCTTCATGTATCGAGAGTCCAATGGACTCTGTTATTCCCGTTATCCATCTTCTGCTTCCATTTGGTCTGACACCATTGCTTGTTATGGTATACTGTTAGTTTGTAACCTAGTTACATGACCAAACCATTTGGCTTGCTGTTTTCTAATAAAATCTAGCGCTGCTACAACCCCCACTTTAGTTCTGATCTCTTCATTTCTGATTTTCTCTCTTTTTGATACACTGAGTATTCTTCTCGGGAATCTCATTTCTCATCTCATCTCATCTCATCATGTTCCTCTTGTACCTTGCGGTGTCGAGGTGAAGTATAAACTTCGTGAGAGTGCCCGGTTATGGGCTTCGTATATCGACATTCCCATGGATTCTGTTATTCCCTCCGTCCAGCGTTTACGTGGTCGGCCTCTTCCTCTGTTTCTATCTGGTCTGTACGTCATTGCTTGTTGTGGCATGCTGTTGACTGGTAGCCTACTTGCATGGCCAAACCATTTGACTTGCTGCTTTCTAATAAAATCTAGAGCAGCTTTAACCCCCACTTTAGTCCTGATTTCTTCATTTCTGATCTTATCTCTTCTTGATACGTTGAGTATTCTTCTCAGGAACCTCATTTCTGTAGTTGTGATTTTTCTTTTCTCTTTTTCTGTCATTGTCCAGGTTTGGCATTGGTAGCACAGAGTTGGTAGGAAGATTGTGTTGTAAAGTGCTTTCTTAGTAGTTATTGATACATGTTTGTTCTTTAGTATTGGTGCCATTTGTCCAATGAGTTGATTTGCCTTATTGCACCTATTTTCGATCTCGTCTTCTGATCTGCCATTTGATGATATTATACTTCCTAGGTACTTGAAGCTCTTTACTTGTTTCAAGGGATGTTCGTTTAGGTGAATTGTTGCTGTTTGTTCTTCTTTAGTTATAGTCATTACCTCTGTTTTGCTTGTGCTAATTTTCATGTTATGTTCCCTACACATTTCGTTTAGACTATTCATGTGGTCTTGTAATTCAGCTTCTGATTTTGCTATTAGTGCTTGGTCGTCCGCAAACAGGAGTTCTTTAATGGTTAGATTTGCAGATGGTTCTTCTTCTGTGTTCTCGTCATGCGGTATTCTTGCTGTCTCTGCTTGGCTGGTTTCTTTACATATGTTATCTATATATGTTATGAACAAGAGAGGGGACAGGACACAACCTTGTCGTACTCCAGATCTTATGGTGAAGGGTTCTGAGTGTCCTCCAGTTGCTCTCACTATGCATTCACTGTTGTCGTATAAACTTATACATAGGTTTGTTAGATGTGTACTCACTCCATATTGTTTAAGGATTTCCCACAGCTTGTTTCTGTTGGTGTGATTTTTCTTTTTTCTTTTTCTGTCATTGTCCAGGTTTGGCATTGGTAGCATAGAGTTGGTAGGAAGATTGTGTTGTATAGTGCTTTCTTAGTCTGTTTAACCAATTTACATGGAGGAATAACACTATAGGGTGAACTGGAAAGATTTGTTAAATTGTACTCTCGTGGAAAGACTGAGACAAATGGAGTAAGTTAAGTGAGACAAAGCTGTAAGAATGCAGGACATTCCAGCAACATATGAAGTCATCAGCTTTCTTCTTCTTATAGGCCATGCCCTGTGGCGTTTTGTATGTTCGCTTTGAACTTAAGCGTAGGCCATACATTTACTACTACTTCTAGTAGTTGCCACTACTGGATAGTGCACTGGACTGGTGTAATGCGTGTCAATTAGCTTTCCCTATTACCAGTGTCTCTCGCCAGCAGGCGAACCCACTCCCACTTCTGAGATACTTGTAATTTACGTTCCCAAGCCAAGGACGAGAAGTCAACATTTAATTCAACTGACCGATGGAGGGGTTGAATCCGCTACTTCGGCATCAGCACACCCGAAGTATAAGAGCAAGTGCTCTTAACCATTCAGCCATGCTGACCTGCGCCGTGTGGCGTTGGCCATCATGTGTGTCTGCAGCCTTCTGTCTCCTTCATCATTTCTGATACCAATGTTGCTCCATACATGATGCCAAGAGTCCAGTATCTTCTCTAGTGGTCTCCAGCACGCCACTTTTGCTCCTTAACGTTTCTGTTGCCACGACGTAAACCATCGTTCCCCTTCTCAAGATGTGTCCAAAGTATGTGAATTGTCCACTTCTGATTAGGGCAACCAGATCTCTGTGTGAATACATTGTACTCAAGATATCTTCATTTCGCTTTTTATCTGCCCGTGGGTTTCTCGTTATGCTTCTATGAATCATACATTTCTGCGGCTTCCACGTAATTCCTCACTTGTCTGTTAACAGTCTATGATTTGCGTCCATACATCAGAATTGGCTCGATATAGATCATAAGAGCTCTTTTTCTCACCTCGATTCACACACACAAACACACTCATATTACACACACACACACACACACACACACACGTACGCACACACACACACACACACACACACATATTCAAGAGAATATTCTTCATCTTACTAAATGCTTCTTTTCCTTGGGCCATTCTACATCTAAATGCCTTATTGCATCTTATGTCTGATGTTGTTAAAACACTTACATATTTTAACATTGACGTGTTTCAGACTGGTTGTACTCACTTCCTTGTTGAATTGTGGAAGACATTTTTTTTTTCTATGCTATAACCATTACTTATGTTTTTCTGATTCTCAGACTAAATCCATTGTTTTGAATTCATGTTGCAATTATATCTATCTTTTCTTGTAACTTGCGTTTCCAATAACCATGGCGACAGTACATCGCAGGTTGTGTATACTATTTCACCAACTGATATTCCTGGTTCTCTTGTATGGATCTCATTAATACTACGCTGTACAAATTGAACCGATCGGGTGCCAAATCTTACTGAAGAAATCAAAACACCTATTTGTTTGTTCGTTGTTTTTGTTTGTTTGTTTGTTTGTTTTTCTTTGCGTTAGCTCGCTTTGAACTCAAGCGAAGTGCATACACTTGATGTGCTACTACTTCTAGTGTATTAAATTGATTTTTGTGTGTGATTAGTGACATATGCCTGGGTCATTGACAGTAAGGTGAGTGACCTGGCTACGAGGAAAACAATCAACCCTGAGAAATAATGGGGCGGGTGTGAGTGGAAGACCCCAGGGGGGATGGGGAGAAAGACAGTTTTAGGCTGGGGTGTAATGTTGTTGGGAGCCCAGGGAGGGGCTACACAGCAGGGGAAAAAGACAGTGGAAAACTTTGGCTAGGGAGTGGAAGCTGAGACCGACTGAGGTTGGGTTTGTGTGAAGTCAAGGGACTTCAGGGAGTTGAGTTTTAGAGACCGAAGGAGTCGGTAGTCGACGGAGAACTGTGTTGTATGATTCTCCGAGCTGTGAATGCAGTCCTAAAACCTAGAGTGGGTTACATAGTGAGCAGAGGCTCCGACCCAGTGGGTGGGTCATATTGTGTGAGATCCAGCCGTGGATAGTAGCGGGACTAAATGTCTATGAATTTGAGATACAGCAGGCCTTGAGAAGGCATTGATGTGTGCGTGTAGAGTTGTGAGGAATATATATCTCTTCGGTGGATTACATTGTGTTCTGGATTTATAAACATGTTCCGTTTGTCCGTGGGTCTGTATTATTTCTGTATTAAAGGATTATGTGCGCCAAAATCGATCTTGTTTACTGACTGGTGAATGTGCACTGCGGGGGTGAGTCATAGTGTAAGACAGTGAGAGAGCTCAATTGACACACCAGGAGTATCGTTACCTAGACAACGACCATCACACGCCTTTATCATCAAGAACGTCGTGTGATATCTGGGAGCTCGTCGCTTAGTAAAGATTTTCTGACAGCTACATTCGGTCAAGACACACCGTGCAATATTGAGATATCTGTGGGCTCTCCGGTCAAGGACGACGGGGATATATTGTTTATCTGGGAGCTATCCGGTCAAGAACTATATAGACATTGTTGGCATTTTGGTTATCTGTGAACTCATCGCTTAAAGAGGAGTATTATCTGGTGATTACGTTCCATCAAGCTAGACATCGTTGATTCAAGAGGTTAATATGAACTCTTTTGTATGTGCGCCAGATAACTAACACATACAGACAGCAGTGAAGGCCCAGGCTAGCAGACGGGGCACGGGAAAAACCAGGATTAATCCAGAAGGGAGTGAGAATATAGGGCGTGTGTGTGTGTAAGACGCCACATCGAAGAAAAACTGTCAGCGCGCTAGAGAAGACACGGCACAGGTCAACGGAGAGTGTGAGGTGACGGGGAGTCACTAGTCACAAACAGCGCGAGAGAAAACAGAGGCACAGAAAAGTTGGTGCTAGCAGACAGCACAGGTCAATGTCGCGTGGAAAAAACCGGTGTTTGCGACAAGAACAGATCAACACAGTGTGACAATATCGCTGTCGGTGATAAAGACAGGATTGAAAATCAAAGATATTGACAGGTGTGTGTGCGAAGGACAACGCACAGTGTGTTCGCAGGTCGACAGTTCAAGATGGGTCGACGCAGTTAATAGGACGGGTGGAGACACCAGCGACTAGGTACTGGGGGAGTACATGTTTGATAAACTCTCTCGGGGAAGGGAGAGGTACGAGAAATTGTAAAACAGAGAAAATTGACAGTCGCTGATTCGACGGATAGGTGTCTTTGTGGATAACGGAGAATTTCCGGACATTACTTTGTTCACAGCCGGGTCGGGGCTGAGAGGTTGGATGGAAAGTGTTTGTGTATGACGGAAAAGTTTCCGGTCAGTTTACAGACAGATGAAGTGTGACTTTCCACGAAGTGAAAAAGAGCAGCGAGAGTGGGGCTGACAAGGTTGTGTGGAAACTGTTTTTACTGAGGAATTTTTCACTGAGGGTGATAAAGAGAAATTAGGTTGACCTTGGGAGGCAAGGCTGTTTAACAGTAAGCAGTTACTGAGGAAATTTCCACGGCCTATTGTGTTCAAGATGACTCATTGTGAATGAACAAAACAAGGTTGTTTTGAAAGAAAGCCAGACTTTATGTTCGTCTGTGTTCAAGCCCTTTGTCATCATTATTCTGTTATGAGCAAACATTTTTAACGTGGCGTCACCGCAACCATGGTCGTATTTCTTTGCCAATAAGGATTTATATATAAAAATTTTAAGTGCTGGACATTCGCTGCCATTTTTTGTGTCGAACTTTGTCTTTAAACGAGAGGCTATCACATAATTGATACAACTACGGACCATCTCCACAACCAAGGTAGAATAACGTTACGGACTGTGTCGAGACAGAACATTTTGGATAATCAATCATCATCTTCAATTTTTTCGACAGTTGGAACTTGTGATCACAACGTGAATTCAGTAACCACTCAACAAAACAATAAGGCGCTTTGGAAACTAGCGTCGTAGACATCTTCAGCATATTGTGAAAAATTATTAAAAACGAACTTGTGGCGACGGATTAATAAGTACATATTTATCGGCCAACCAGTTGGACATTTTGTTTGCTCTCTCATCGTCTTAACTGTCGTTATCGTTTGTCTACTTATATATATATATATATATATATATATATATATATATATATATATATATATATATATATATATATATATGGATATTTTATTACATGTAGTTGGTGGATAGGCACTGTTTGTGATCTCTATCTACATCAGGATAGGCCTTGCAAAACGTGGATATTTCTGGTGCTTAAGATATTTTTTGTAAGGAAAACGTTAATGAGTTATCGTGGCGTGCAGTGGCACTGGAGTCCTAACTAATATCTAGAGACGTGTTGTCTGGCGTCAGATCTGTGTATATTTTGAGGATATAATTTTTTCTCTTTCTTTCTTTTCGTTATATTTACATATGATATTTGTTGTGGTCGGATATATGTTATTATTGTTATCTTTCGTCATTTCTACTGTCTAGGGGTTTGTGTCAGCTTATTATATATTACGTGCACTGTGGTCGTCGTCTTACACAAGCTTGTAGATGTTACTGTGGATTATTTCTTTGTGATCATCGTCTCCGTGTACTTGGCTTGTGAGTCTAGCGTTTTATAGAAAACACTTGGTGTGGATCATCCATTCGTTTGTATATGTATATGTATGTTTAACAATATTTCCAGAAATGTTTAACAACTACTTGTTATAGATATATGCGAGGAAGTATAGGTGATATTCCCCCTCACTACCTAGTGCTTATAGAGTGACTGGGTGAGTACAGAGTGATATTGTTAGTACTACGAATTTACGTACACAGTGAGTGGAGGTGTACTTAGGGAAGGTACACAAAGACTAACAGCAGAGTCTTCACATTTATAGTTGGCTGACAGACAGCAACGTGTCCACAAGTACAAGATGCCTACTTTAATGGAATATATTGAAGCAGGTGAACGAATAGGCCTGAAAGGTAAAGAGTTACAGGAGTTTGCAGAAGAAAAATTGAAAGAAGTTCAGCACTGGGAAAGAGAGGAGAGGCATAATGAACGCGAGGCAAAACGCCTACAGGAAGAAAAGGTAGCTGAAGCCAAGCGTCTACAGGACGAGAGAGACACAAGTAAAGCTAGCTGAAATGGAAGCCAAGCGTCTACAGGAAAAGAAAGAGACACAAATGAAAATGGAAATTGAGAAAGAGAAGATCAAGTGTCTGATGCAAACTGAAATTGAGTTAAAAAATTAGAACTATCATCTAAGGGTCAAAGTGAGGAAAACAGAAGACCTTCACAGTCATCACAACGATTGAAACTGCCATACTTTACGGACCGGGATTGTCTTGAATCCTATCTTGGGAGATTCGAATCGTCTGTAAAAACATTAGGCATTCCAGAAGCGGAGTATGCGATGCGGCTGGGCGAGTTTCTTACGGGTAAGGCACTAGACACCATGTTCAATTTACCTGTAGAAGAAAGAAACAACTACACTATCTTACGTCAACGTTTGCTGACAAAGTTCCAACTAACTGAACATGGATATAGAACAAAGTTTAGACAGTTAGTGCCAGAGACAAATCAAGATTTCACAGACTTTGTTAACACAGTAAAGAACACATTTAACAAATGGATGGAGCTCGCAGAAGTAGGGAAAGATTTTAATAAATTAGTGGATTTAGTGTTAAGAGACAAGGTAGTATCTGCATGCAATACAAACTTAGTAGCTTTCTTTGAGGAACGTAGGCCAAAGGACATAGACATAATGTCACAGTTAGGGCAAAACTACATGACTGCACATCCAAACAGTTCTATTGTTAGAGAAATGAGTGAGGAAATAGTCTGTGCAGTGTACATTAAACAGGACCAGAATCCAGTTATTAGACCAAGATCGAAAAGTGTGGATTCAGCGCAGAAGTATGAACAACAAGATTCTCAAGATAATGGTTTCCGTGGCAACCATTTTGGCAGAGCAGGACGGTACCCATACAAAAGGGGAAATTTCCAGAGGCGTCCAAATAGTTATGCCGGATGCTGGAATTGTGAGAGCTGGAGACACAAAATGGCAGAGTGTGATGCACAACCATCAGATGGACCAACGAACAACAGTAAAAGGGAGATCACTTGTTTCAAATGTGGAAGGAAGGGGCATGTCAGCCATCAATGTAGGATGAGAGAAACAGAGCATTCAAATGCAGCACAAGTGATTTGAGACTATCAACAATGAAGATTGTAGTGGGTGCAAACCTCTTTTTGAAAAAGACGGTCAGCCAGTCTTAGTGTGTGGTCATACAGTGAAAGCAGGATCAGCAGTCCATGCAGGTGGAAGCATGAAGATGCACCATGGATTTGTTAATGATAGGCCAGCGTTAACAATTAGGGATTCCGGATGTACGTCCATCGGAGTTAAAAAGAGTTTAGTGCATCCCTCGGATTATACAGGGAAAAAGATTAGATGCATAAGATTCAATGGGACAGTAGAATTCTACCCATTAGCCGTGATAGCAGTAAAAACACCATATATCACAGGAAGAGTGGTAGCGTGTGTTCTAGACTCACCAGTGGCAGATTTGATCATCGGAAACGTGCCAGGAGTTAAAGATTGTACAGAAGAAGAAGTAGTTTATTGGGACCAGATACATAGTGTAAGTAGTAACGGGGTAGTTACTAAAAGAAAACCTAATTTAGAGAGTATAGCTGAAGAAAAAGGGGCACTTGAAGTAGACACAGAGGACAACGATAGTACAGCTGAGCAGGTGAGAATGGATCTCAAACATAGCGTTAGTGACTCCCAGAGACAAGATGATACGATAAACAAATGTTTCCAAGGGTGTGGTAAAGTGAGACATAGGCAATCAAAGAAGGGTAGATGGTGCTTTGGAAGGAAGAATAATGTTCTCACTCGCAGGTTTTCAGATGGCGGAACTGCATGTGGGCGAGTAGGATTACCGTTAGCACATAGAGACCGATATACTAGAACAGCTCAGGATAGGGCATGTGCAGGGCACATAGGAGTAAGGCGGAAGCAGCATAGAGCAGGATGCCAGGTATATTGGCCAGGATTTAATAAAGAGGTCAGACTAATCAGAGACTCCAGTGTAACAGTACAATATGCAGATAGCAATGTTAACGCAGTTCAAAAGAGTGTTAACGACATCACTGAACCAGGATTAGCAAACAGATGTGTTAAAGATATAGGAAACATGAGGCATGGGTATATGAAGGGTAGACACAGCTTCGACAGGAATCATAGGTGGAGGTTTGAGGCAAGAAAAGAACCACCTGATATAGGGTCGGTACACAAATAGCTTGTGTCTTTTTGAGGATGTTAATAGACCTGCCCATACACAGATATGATGTTTCCTATGATGTATTATTATTATGTGATGTATTAGTTCATGCATTGTTACACAAGATAGAAAGTTGGATGTATTGATATGTGGGGAATAGGGGAGTGTACTATGAGCATGTGATGTATTATTTAGTGTGGTAGTTAGAGTAAGTTGGATTTATACTTACGACTACCCAGGCAATATGTCTGGGTCACATATTTGATAAGTATTAGTCTCCCAACATTTGAAAACGATGTTTTCTTTTAAAGGGGGGTGGGGGGATAATGACATATGCCTGGGTCATTGACAGTAAGGTGAGTGACCTGGCTACGAGGAAAACAATCAACCCTGAGAAATAATGGGGCGGGTGTGAGTGGAAGACCCCAGGGGGGATGGGGAGAAAGACAGTTTTAGGCTGGGGTGTAATGTTGTTGGGAGCCCAGGGAGGGGCTACACAGCAGGGGGAAAAGACAGTGGAAAACTTTGGCTAGGGAGTGGAAGCTGAGACCGACTGAGGTTGGGTTTGTGTGAAGTCAAGGGACTTCAGGGAGTTGAGTTTTAGAGACCGAAGGAGTCGGTAGTCGACGGAGAACTGTGTTGTATGATTCTCCGAGCTGTGAATGCAGTCCTAAAACCCAGAGTGGGTTACATAGTGAGCAGAGGCTCCGACCCAGTGGGTGGGTCGTATTGTGTGAGATCCAGCCGTGGATAGTAGCGGGACTAAATGTCTATGAATTTGAGATTCAGCAGGCCTTGAGAAAGCATTGATGTGTGCGTGTAGAGTTGTGAGGAATATATATCTCTTCGGTGGATTACATTGTGTTCTGGATTTATAAACATGTTCCGTTTGTCCGTGGGTCTGTATTATTTCTGTATTAAAGGATTATGTGCGCCAAAATCGATCTTGTTTACTGACTGGTAAATGTGCACTGCGGGGGTGAGTCATAGTGTAAGACAGTGAGAGAGCTCAATTGACACACCAGGAGTATCGTTACCTAGACAACGACCATCACACGCCTTTATCATCAAGAACGTCGTGTGATAATTAGCTTTCCTATTACCAGTGTCCCTCACCAACAGGCTTCAGAGGTAACTTGTAATTTACGTCTTCAAGTCAAGGACGAGAAGTCAACATTTTAGTCCAACTGACCGGTGTATTGACTGAATCCGATACCTCGACATCAGCACACCGGATGTTTAAGAACGGGCGCCCTTATCTATTGAGCCATGCTGGCCCCCAGACCACCTATTTGTCTTTAATAATTTGTGTATATTTTTGTCGGCTTGCATGTAACTCACTTTGCTGTTTTATTATTGTCCTTATTTCCAGCATTGGGATGCTGCTTTGATCTTCTGTGAGCGCAGGAGTTAAACAAGAACGGATTATGTTTGTCGCTACAATCATTCACCAGCAAGCGAAAAGAAAAACACATAGCAAAGCCATCATCATCGCCAGAAAGCAGATCCATTGTACAACGTCTTCTCATCACGATCCGCATGACAGATTCTAGATCTTTTGAGTTACCTGCCTCGGGGATTTTCATGTCCAAAATGTCTTCCTGTATCCATCCTCCTGGTGGTTGACCCTTGCCTATTCTTTCAGTAACCGTACCTTTTATCTCTGTTCTTTCCAAACCACTGTGACTTTTTATATAACCCCAATATTTTTAAGTTTCCAAGACATGATGCTGTTTAAGCGCCATTTTTCTAGGATGTTCAGATCTTGTAGAATGCCAGCTTTGTCCTTCATCTGCTCCACGGTATTGTAAGAATTTGCCAGTAGCAAGAATATATCTTCGTGCTGGTCGAACTCCACCTTCTCTTCCAGGAACCACACCTGCCATCACTATTCTCTCTCAACCAGTATGACGTTTACTGTTGCCAAAGTCTGTCAGTTCCCCAGAAAATATGCCGTGTGTGGGCCAGTTCTCTTGGGTGCTCGGCTGTTGTAGAGTGTCGGCGTGGTTCTGCTTCTTGGTCCAGGGTATTCTAGGAATTGTTCTGTAACATTTCAGCTCAACAGCCCCGGTGTTCTGTAACATTTCAGCTCAACAGCCCCGGTGTTCTGTAACATTTCAGCTCAACAGCCCCGGTGTTCTGTAACATTTCAGCTCAACAGCCCCGGTGTTCTGGAACATTTCAGCTCAAAAGCCCCGATGTTCTGGAACATTTCAGCTCAACAGCCCCGGTGTTCTGGAACATTTCAGCTCAAAAGCCCCGATGTTCTGGAACATTTCAGCTCAACAGCCCCGATGTTCTGCTTTAGTGACTGAAAATAGTCAATGATTGACATTCGAATCTTGGCACAGGAAAGAAGCATGTTCTCAAACATGTTATTTTAATTATTGCTATGTCGAGTGAGCAGTCGGTGATGCCGAAAGGATAAGCGTGCTCGTTCTTAAACTTCCAGTGCTTTGAAGGCAGGGTTAGGGGTTCATGTCCTACACCAGCATTAAGTTGACTTAAACGTTGACTGGGGTTACTCGCAACGTCCCTCAAAAGGACATGCAACATTCTTTTAAATGTCGAGTGACCAAAAGCGACACTGATCGACTGGAGCCGACATTTGCTGTGCAAAGGCTGATCAACTGACATTGGGTATCTCAATGCCGCTGCTTTGTTTTTTTTTTGTTTTGTTTTTTTCTTTACATGGCTTAGACATGTCAAACTTTGTGCCTGTTTCTGTAACTATCAAAAAATGTAGTCGGTGGAGTTTTGTTTTTCTTCTTCTTTACATGGCTTAGACAGGTCAAACTTTTCTGTCTGTTTCTGTAACTATCAAAAAATGTAGACAGTGGTTTTTGTATTTTTTTCATCTTCTTCTTTACATGACTTAGGCATGTCAAACTTTCTGTTTCTGTAACTATCAAAATATATCGTCAGTGGTTTATTTCTTCTTCTTCTTTACATGGCTTAGACATGTCAAACTTTCTGTCTGTTTCTGTAACTATCAAAAAGGTAGACAGTGGTTTTCTTCTTCCTCTTCTTCTTTTCATAGCTTAAGCATGTCAAACTTTCTGTCTGTTTCCGTAACGATAAAAAAAATGTAGTCAGTGGTTTTTATATGGCCTAGACATGTTTTGATTATCATCATCCAGTGCCTTGCCGACTGGGGTTGATCATTATACCTCTCCACAAATTACGATCTCCGACGTCATGGATCAATTCGTGTGTTGACTCCCTTCCGTGCCATGACACAAGACTGTCAAGAATTTTCTCACGCTGTCTTCCTATATCTCTCTTTCCGCAAATCTATCCGGTTGTCACAACATGTTCCAATTTTTTTCTTCTCATAACGTGACCAAAGAACGATGACGGCCTCTTTCTGATATTTGTGATAAGTTGTCTTTGCGACTTAACTTCCCTTAAAACGTCCTGACAGCTCATTTTGGCTGTCTAATTAGTTGTCAATTTTAATATGGCCGTTTTATATTTACTAGGATGTGTGTGTAGGGGTATTGTGATCGAGAGATGATTGGTTGGGGGTGGGTGGGTGGGTGGGTGGGTGTGGGTGCGTAGTGGAGGATGTGTGCGTGAGTGAGTGTGTGTTGGTGGACGGGTAGGGAATGCGGGTGTGGATGGGGAGAGGTGTGTGGTGTGTTGGTTGGGGATATTGTGTGGGTCAGGTATGTGTGTGAGGATGGGGGATTTTTGTGGTGTGTGGGTGGGGGTATGTGGGGTGGATGGGTAAGGGTATCTGTGTGGGTGTGGGTGGGAATATTGTGTGGTATGTGGGTGGGGGATATGTGTGTGGTGTGTAGGTGGGGATGTGTAGTGGTATGTGGATGTGGGATGTGTTGGTGAGCGATATGTGTGTGTGCGGTGCGTGGGTTGGGAATATTGCGTGGTAGGGGATGTATGTGATGTGCGGGTGGGGGTTTGTGTAGTAGGGGATTGTATTAAGGCATGTATGAGTGGGTGGAGGATGTATGTGTGGGTGGTGGGGTGTGTGTGAGAGTGGATTGGGGATGTATGGGTGGTTAGGGAGATGTGTGTGTGTGTGTGTGGGGGGGGGGGGGTAGGGAGATTCCAGTTGGTGGGGATGTGTGTGTATGGTTTGGGGATGTGTGAGTGGATGTGCGATGTGTGGGTTGGTGGGGGATTGTGTGCGTGGGTAGGAAATATGTGGTCAATGGAGATGTGGCTGGGGGATGGGTGGTTTGAGGTGTGGATGGGGAGAGGATGTGTGGGTTAGGATGTGTATGTGGGTGGGCGTGGGATATGTGGGTTGGTGGGGGAATGTTTGTGGGTGGCGAGTGTGTTTTGGTTGGGGGAACAGGTGAGGGGAGTGTGGGTGGGGGATGGGTCGGTTGGTGGGGTATGTATGTGTCCCTTGGTGTGCGTGTGTGTGGGTAGGTGGGGGTGTGTGTGGGTGGGATGATGTATGGGTAGGTGGGAGATGGGTCTCATAACATGGTAATTTGCCTTGTTTATGTTTACAACATTCATTTCACAATGTTTATTTTTCTTCCTATGTAAATGTATAATGCTCTTGATGAACGAAAGACGAGTGATTGGAAGGGCCGAATGTAAGACGGGCCTGCGCGCCCAATTTGTGACCCTAATAAAGTTGATTTGATTTGATTTTACTGCCTCTCGCCATGAAGGTCGCGGGTTCGTTTTTGAGCATATGTCACTCGGTTCACCAGTGCCATTTTTTTCGGAGTTCCCCGAGTGTTTTCGCTGGAGTTACTGAGTTCGTGCTCTGTGCTACCTTTTCTGTAGGCAGCTCTGAGAAAAGAAAACTGACCCATAGCCCATATGGAATAGAACCCGGGGCAATGAAGTCGCTGATCCTGCCTGTAACTCATTAACCTCCTGACTTATCTATACTACATTGGAAGACTGCGTTATTGTTTTCGAGGCACACACAAAAGAAAAGTATATGACAAATGTTATCATGTTTATAAACAATTTAATTTTTCATTATGGCGAGTCCTTGCGAATCAGCCATCGCTCAAAATCTATTGTACGTACGGGATTTTAAAAAGGGGAATAATTACAAGTAACAAACACCACACGATGGATGTTTAGGACTTTACATAATGACCAGAGCCGGTATTTTCAGTTATATAGGGTGCAGTCCTCAGTGGGGCGCAGCACCGTCCGTTATTGGGCGCAGTACTGTACGTTTATGGGCGCAATTTTATACATTAGTTCACCTTGCTTGGGGTGTTGAGTACCCTGGCGCCGGCGCTGATGATGATATACGTTTATAAATGGGAACAGTGAGGCGAGTTCAAGATAGGTTATCAAAGTTTATCAACTACATATACAAGCAATCACAGAAAACCAGGCATTACTACTCATCTACTTGTCTTCATCGGGAGTAAACAGTACCGGCTTAGACAGCGACATATGTGTGGAGAACTGGAGATCAGTTGTCAAGGGAAATGAGATCGCGTTTGGAGAACAGGAGATTGGGTAACGAGAAAAAAATGTCCGGTATAGGGGAAAAAATATTGGATATGGAGAAAAGGACATACGGTATGGAGAACAAGAGATTGGATATAGGGGAAAATAGATTGGATATAGGGAGAAGGACACATGGTATGGAGTAAAAAGTATCAGGTATGGAGACAAGGACACGTAGGAAGAAACTGAGATTAGATGTAGAGAAACAGAGGTAGGTAATAGAGAAATAGTTTAGTCTAGTTAGTTTAGTTTAGTCGATGGATAAACATCACGGCACATGGGTGCAACCCATAAGCGCTCCGTTCTCCTCCTAACTCAAACCTGAGTCTGGAGAAACTCAGCTCAGTTCACGAACTTCGTAGCACCGGCGAGGATCCTGAAATACGTGGGTAGATTCTTAACTCGAAATTTTGCCCGGGCAGCGCCATTAGGCTACTCTTTTTCGATTTCCAACTTCCAAGGGATTTTTTACGTGCGCAACAATACACACGGGCGTCCAATCTCACTACCCAGAGACCAGAGGAAATTTTATTACTAGAAGTCCTCGTGATAAAGTCCCGGTCCTCACCGGGTCTTGAACCCAGGACCTCCAGTACTCGAGGCGGAGACCATTCCTCGAGACCACGCAGCCTCCTAATATATATATATATATATATATATATATATATATATATATATATATATATATATATATATATATATATATATATATATATATATATATATATATAATAGAGGAATAAACATTAAATATGGTAAAAAGAAGAACTGGAATGGAGAAAAGGATGTCGAGTATTGGGAATATCAGAGCGAATGTAGGGCAAGAGGAGATCAGGCATGAAGAAAAGGAAATCCGTTATGGAGGAAAGGAGATTGGATACAGAGAATTAGATATGAGGTATAGAGAAAGGACATCATATATCAAAACGATGAGATATGGGGATAGGGAATTAATTATGGAGAAAGGAACGAACAAACAAACATTGTTTTCAAAAGGGTCAAGAAAAAGAGATTAAAAGTAAAGGAGACCACGTATAGAGAAATGGAGATTGGGTATGAAGACTGGAGATCTGCAATAGAGACAATAAGATTAGTTGTGGAGAAAAGGAGATCCGTTATGGAGTTAATGAGGTCAGGTATGATAAATATAAGGTCAGATTAGTGATAGCATTAAAAACAAAGGGGCGGGGGGGGGGGGGGGTTCCACTTGTTGAAAACAGGATATGGGAAAGGGGAGATCAGGTATGCATGAAGTCTCAAGATAAAATAAAGACATGCATAATTTCTTGATTGGCATTCACAGAAAGTAAAGTGACAACAGAAAACACTCTCTCAGGCCTAAAGTGTTATAACAATGGCTCGAACTGAGTTCTGTCCAACTCCTAAATAGTTAGTTCAGGTAGAGCAATGACTATCCTTGCTGACTTCTATGATCGAGTCTACACCGGGTGCTGTTTACTCCGTTAGGTTTCTTTTGATCCTGCTCCAGTCACTTATTTCTGTACATTTTTTCCTCCCGTTAGATAGATCTACGTATCGGGTGACATGACTCTGTCTGAGGGGAGGTAGGGGTGGTAGCGGTAGAGGCCTCTCTGGTAGGCCGCGGCCAGAGATGAGGTCACAGTCTGTTTGTAGAAGGAGCTGCGCAGAAGCACGTCGTTCATCACCGTAGCACTACTGCGCATGTCAGCTGCTGTCGCCACCGTCTCCATGCCGCGGTAGGCGTGGCTGAGAAAGTTGCCATACATGGCGTAGGGGGCCGGGCTGACGACGGGCTGTTGTCCTGGTAACAAGGACGCGGACTGCATTCGCCACGTATACAGCAGACTGAGGGCGGCAGCGTGATCTGTGAGGTGAAGAAAGAGGATAATATAATAATGATGTTAACTAATGTAAACCATAGTAACATTGAAAATAATATAAACCTATCAGAGTATCATAATAACATTGTTACTAATATAAACCTATCAGTGTAACATAATAACATTATTGCTAATATAAACAAATCATCGTATTATAATATGTTATATGTAACATATTTCATGGCCCGCGGTGAGGGCATAGCACTGCACCTAAAACGGCATCATCTGCCATGGGACATATTATTTTTTTTTTTAAAGTCAGAACCACGAACGGCTGTGATTATCTTATTATAATCTTGATATATGTTGACATAATTATAACTTACGTGCTCGTACACAATCATACACGGGTACTCCCTTTGTGTCACACACTCAAATAGAGACACACGCTCAAACATATGCATTGGCAACAGTCGTAACACTTACTTGCTCACACTCAACCACCCACACACACACATACTCACACAAACATACGTGTGTGATTTGCCAACCCCATAACCACCCCCCCCCCCCCCAAAAAAAAAAAAAAAAAGAAAAAAAAAGCATGAACAATAAGCAAGGTAACAACTAGCATGCACTGGCTTCACCTACCCTTGCTGTCTCTGTTCTTGAGAGCTTCCTCAAACTCGCTCTCGGAAAAAGCTCGCAGGGGAGACCTGGCGTACGAGTGATTATGTAGTAGCGATTCCATAGTCTCTCTGTGGACAGAAAGAGAGCTTATAAGTAATGCATTTACAAATATTGATGCGCACACATAGAAGGTAGGGGAAAGTTGCAGACATTAGAGATGACGATGCTGATGATAACGATTATGGCAATGATGATGATGGTGCATATTTCATAAATTAGAACTGTGCTTGTTATATTGACCGCCTAGCGTTAATTTTGATGGTATGGGCGTCGATCATTCAGAAAGCAATGGCAAACTACAGAACGTAGACAATAGCCCAGTAAATGACAAGTTAATTGTATGTCCACAGAGTCATACAGGTCTGTAGGCAAATCTCCGTTTCCTCTGTTAAGGATCGAAATTAGGAACTTTGTGTTGATAAATGAGCGCACTATTCACTACACCATCATATCCTCCAGTCCCCGGGAAGGTTAACCCGGTCAACAAATGCCCGCAGAAGTCGGATATGTCGGCCTAACGGCGCAAGAACGCAGCTCTGCTGTAGACAGGCACAACGCAATCACATTAGAAAAAAAAAAAAAACTAAAAACTCCGGATGAACGAAGAAGAAGAAGAAGATATCCTCCAGTGACTGAAGGAGTTACAATAATAACTGGACAGAAGGGCTGCCTAAAGCTTCCTAGAAAACGCCTGATTTCGCATAGTCTAGTTTCCAGAGACATCTGCGATCACATGATCAAGTTGTTGATATATTGCGTGGAAGAACGTCGGAGCCTGCACGGCAATCTCCACCATATTGACACCATAAACAGCCGCAGCGGGACGCGTGGACGCACCAACAAACACCTCCTGCGGCACCCGTTGCATTACAGCCACTCCGAACTGATATGATAGGCCTGTGAGAGATGCCTCAAGTTAGCGCAATCTTGGCCAAAGGATCGCATGTACCCTTGTGTGTATTGTGTTCTCCCGGTGAGGTGCTTCTGGGGGTTGCGAATTAAGACGTTAGGTAAGGATAAGCCCCGCGAGTTCAGATCCGCGGGTTTCAAGTGACCAGGCTGAGGATTACTGGGGCTGGCTGAGAAGATTGTGAGGGTCTAGACAAAAAGGTAGGCAGCCGGTAGATAAGTTGTTAGACGGCGGAGACTGCAAGCACATGATAGTGTTGGTCGTTTTCTTTGTTACTCTGGATCGGCAGACAAAATAAGATTGGAAAAATGTAACTTTTAAGGGAAAGAAAATAAGATTGTAAATTTAACTTTAGGGGGATAAGATTGTAAATCTGTAACAGCAGCAGCTTTAGTAACAACATTAGTAGTAGTAGTAGTAGTAGTAGTAGTAGTAGTAGTAGTAGTAGTAGTAGTAGTAGTAATAGTAGTAGTAGTAGTAGTAGTAGTAGTAGTAGCAGCAGCAGCAGTAGTAGTAGTAGTAGTAGTAGTAGTAGTAGTAGTAATAGTAGTAGTAGTAGTAGTAATAGTAGTAGTAGTAGTAGTAGTAGTAGTAGTAGTAGTAGTAGTAGTAGTAGTAGTAGTAGTAGTAGTAGTAGTAGTAGCAGCAGCAGCAGCAGCAGTATCAACAACAACAATAGTAACAGCATTTGTAGTAGCTGTAGAGTAGTAGTTGTAGTAGCAGCTGCAGAAATAGCCGCAGCAACAACAACAAAAGTAACAACATTTGTCGTAGTTGTAGAGTAGTAGTTGTGGTAGCAGCAGAAGCAACAATAGTAGCTATCCTTGTATACGGGGATTCAAACATATGACAATCTGGCTGGTGAGCCCAGGTGCCTGCCACCGCGCCACCGGATTGCCCCACGCTCTCTGTATATATTACACCTAATATAGCCTTACTTGCCCCATCCCCCATGACAAGAAGACCAATTATGTAAACTTACCCCAGCAATAATATCTCGTATTGTTTTCTATAATTTAGGAGTGTAGAGTAGAAAGGAACACAGATTGATATGGAGACAATTTTCTTGCACAACGCGAGCCCGAAATCCCGACTGCAGTCGTGCCAGCAGGTATTCGGGAGGTATTTGGTGATTGAGGCAGTTTCAAGTGGCGACAAAACGGGGTGACTTGGTCACATAATCGGAGTCTTATATCGTTTTGTGTAACACCGCGGGCCCGACAGAGCGACATAGGTCTCAGACCCTGCCTGTGTGTGTCGGCCGAGGGTCGGCGGCCCAGTCTGACACCTGCGCGTCGACGGAGAATATCATCATTGTGTGTTGAATATCATTTAATGGAGAATATTTGGGTAAACTATCCTTGGATGGAGAATGTCTGTGTTAAATATGCCTTGACGGAGAATGTTTGTGTGTGTTAAAATATGCCTTGACGGGGAATGTTTGTGTGCTATAATATCTCCAGGTGGGAAATGTTTGTGACGGGCTCTGAAGTTTGTGGGTTCGATTCCGGGCTGCGTCCTTCGGTTCACGAGAGCATTTTTTCGGAGACTGCTGAGGGTCGTCGCTGGAGCTACGGAGTTCGTGCGACGCTTTCCGCGCTGCGAAAAGAGACTGGGCCATTTGGGATAAAATCCCGGTGCAATGAAGTCGACCCTGTCGACTTTTAAGCAACTTTGTTTAAGTTTGTGTTAAAATATCCCTTTACGAAAAATGTTCGTGAGTATTAAATTATGTTTTGCCGAGAAATGTTTGTGTGTTAAAATATCTCTAGTCGGGGAATATGTGTGTGTGGTATCCCTATGTGTGTTAAAATATCCCAAGACGGGGGAATATTTGTGTATGATAAAATATTCCTTGACGGAGAATATGTGTATGTGTGTTAAAATACCCCTTGACGTGTGTGTGTATGTGTGTGTGGGGTGGGGGTGGGTGGGTGGGTGGGGGGAGGGGAAGATGGGGCGAGATGCAGCGATAAACAGACGGAGACACCGAAACATTGATAGATATATGGTGACAGAGAAACAGAAAGATGGAAAAGCGAGCGAGCGAGCGAGAGAGAGAGAGAGAGAGAGAGAGAGAGAGAGAGAGAGAGAGAGAGAGAGAGAGAGAGAGAGAGAGAGAGAGAGAGAGAGAGAAACAGACAGATAGACAAACAGACAGATAGACAAACAGACAGACAGACCGACAGACAGACAGAGCAGTTTTATTATTATTTTTTGCTCATGTTGATACATGTCCTAGACACACACATTTTTAATGCAGTGATAAAGGTAGCGTTTCTGTGACCGCGCTAACCTGATAGCCGTGGTCTGTCCCGCGAATGACATTTTGACACTCGGCAGGGAAGCTCGTGTGCCGGCAGTCGCTTATGTTTTATTGCCACACATTTTAAATGACGGATGCCCTTTCTTCCTGGTCTCATCATTCTTGAATTACGTTGCATAAACACTTAATTACCTTCTCTGCACCCTTGTGTCCACAGCGTGTGTATGTATATACGCTAATAGAGAGGTTGGGAACCGCAAATTGTTATTTTTGCATTGTCATTGTTGAAGTTAGAACTTGGCGATTCGACATGCTGACGCTTTGCGTATACATGAAGACTTTCTTTTTTAAAGACCAACGATGTTTGTTTTGTTTTTTTAGCTGGCTTTGAACTCAAGCGTAGTCCATTCAAGTGCTGCTACTGCTAGTGCATAGGACTGATTTTTGCGTGTGGATCAGTTTTCCCTCGACCAAATCTCTCGCCATCAGGCGAATCCACTCCGACTGCAGAGGTACTTGTAATTCAACATTAATCCAACTGACGGGTGTAGAAGTAGAACCCGATACCTTGGCTTCAGTACACCAGATGTTTAAACACGAGCGTTCTGATCCATTCGGCCCATTACTAACGATTACTTCATTGTTAGCTGGTTAGTTAGTTAATTAGTTAGTTAGTTGGTTGGTTAGTTGGTTGGTTGGTTAGTTAGCTGGTCGACAGGTCATCTTCATTGCACATCGAACCATTCAGTCCATAAATGCTCGGATCCCCTCCTCGGTAAATCCCGCAGCGTGTAACAGCTCAAGACACCAGTTCTGTGTTGGTTTATCAATTTTCTTTGGCATCCTGCATAGTGTTCTTGTCTGGCCAAACCTCTTTAAACTTGTTTTTCTCGCAGTCAGATCATGGTTGCAGATTCAGTCATCACTTGGTTCTCGCGAAAGCCTTACTTCTCGTAGAGGTTCTCAACCTTCATTGGCCCATGCACCCCTTCACCATATGTTCAGAATGTCATTCCCCCACCCATTTTGTATTTCCTCCCTATAAATTCCCCCTTGCCCCACACAGTACACGTAAATTTTGATACCACATACTAGAACACGTCTAGACGTCTACATAAATCGATATTTAGGGATCTACTTACGTTATAAAATGAATTTATGAAGGGCGAAAAGTATAGAACCGTAAAGTATGGAGGGGAAAACAATATCGAGTAATCGGTTCTTGTATTAACGCGATCTTGAAATAATCTTAATTCCCCCCCCCCCACCCCCCGGAACCCTTAAATTCTCCCTTGGGGAGGGGGAATTCCCCACCGGTTGAGAACCACTGAGTTAGATCCTCTAGTCACCCCCTGCCGAACCATTCTCTCTAGGCTATGATGATTTATCTGTTTCTCCACACTATACACATGAACTCAAAGGGATCTGACCACGTGTTTCTTATACAATTGATGGAGTGGAGAATACAGTCGACTAACCATGTGTACGTGGAGACAACCACGATATTCTGTCGAAGATGTCAACGATGAAACTAAACGTAATTGGTTTCCATAATTGATCAACAGCAAAGAAAACACAAAGGATGGAGGATCATGATCACTCGATAGGGGAGCCGTGGCTGATGGGTTAGGGTGTCTCACAAGCTATGAAGGTACAGGGTTCGATTCCTGCAGAGCGCCGGAAGGTTTTCCAAACATAATTAGTATCTAATGGTATAACACTTTCCCCCTGACCTTTTTTTTTGGGGGGGGGGGGTGAGAGAGAGAGAGAGAGAGAGAGAGAGAGAGAGAGAGAGAGAGAGAGAGAGAGAGAGAGAGAGAGAAAGAGAGCCCAGCCTTCTCGGATAAAGGCGAAAATAAGGAAGTTCCGTGTGATAGATGTGTACGTTAAACATATCATGACGGTTAAAAGATTACAAAGAGTAGGACGTAAAGCCACGAAGGAACGAAGCAGAGGAGGAGGAGGAAGAGGAAGAGGAAGAAGAAGAAGAAGAAGACGAAGAAGAAGAAGAAGAAGAAGAAGAAGAAGAAGAAGAAGAAGAAGAAGAAGAAGAAGAAGAAGAAGAAGAAGAAGAAGAAGAAGAAGAAGAAGAAGAAGATCGTTCTGTATAGTAAACGCTAATGATGAGGATAATGATGTCACCTAGAGTGGCTTTAGGTTCAAGTTCCCACTCCCGGTGACGGGGGGGGGGGGGGAGGATAACTAACAATGAAAGGGGTATATGTGCCGGTGCGCAAAGAAACAACCACACGCAAAAGCACTCATGATTACAGTTACAGCAACTACTGCTCACTCCACAAACAACTCAGTTAGGCACGCTTACCTGTCAAACTCTGTGAGACGACTCGAGTCCCGAAACCCTTTGGCAAAAGGATTACTGTCTATCTTTAGTTTCGTTATCTGTTAGAGGGAGACGGCAAGGCGTTGTGTTATTTTGGATGTAGGCGCTTGTCATGAAGAGACAGACGAGAAAGAGGAGCTGAAGAAGGAGCAGAATAAGAAGAGGCATAAGAAGAATGATCATGATGGTGATGATGATGAAGAGGATGCGGAGTAGGACGAGGAACAAAGAATAAAAAGGAGGAGCATAAAGAGGAATTTTGGATAAAGAAGATGAATAGTATTGTTGTTGTTAACAATTTTACATTAATTAGTATTGCTATTATGGCTGTTGTTAAAAGCATGATTGTAAGTAGTATTATTATTTTTCTGCTGCTGCTACTACTGCAACTGCTGCTGCTACTTACTACTATTGCTACTACTACTGCTACTACTACTGCTGCTGCTACTATTGCTGCTACTACCACCACCACGACCACCACCATCACCACCACTGCTACTGCTACTACTACTACTACTATTACTACTACTACTACTACTACTACTACTACTACTACTACTACTACTACTACTACTACTACTACTACTACTACTACTACTACTATTCTAATTGTTGTAGCGTGAATCTTAATAAAGGTGCACTTGCGTGTAGATCTTGTAGTATTGTGGGTGGTACAAAAGATCTTGTAGTATTGTGGATAGTACAAAAGATCTTGTAGTAATGTGGGTGGTACAAAAGATCTTGTAGCATTGTTGGTAGTACAAAAGATCGTGTAGTATTGTGGGTAATGATAAAGATCTTGCACTGTTCATGAAGAAAGGCACATGCATTGTTAGGCTTCCACGGAAGCAGAAGAAAGAAGAAAAGACTAGAGGACACATCAGACAACATAAAATTCGAAAGCTATTAGCGATGAACTGCTTTAGTGGTCTCAAAAGATTCCCCAACTGACATAGATTTTGTAGCTTGGTGGGTGACACTAGAGAGGTTGTAGAATATGTTTCAAACATACAAAGCATATAAACCTGTAACTACTTCAACACAGTAGACAAGAAAACAGCAACAACCAATCATTATCCGCATAAAGGACCGCACTGTCCAATCTCAAATTCTGGGCACCACTGTAGCGATCAAATGATTTAAAGGAGCATCACTCAAGGGTAAAATAGGGCTTTATTCAGCGCTAGTTCCCTGCCCCTGATGCAAGCAGTCAAGGTATATGTCGCTAAATGCATTCATCTCTATTACCGCGACTTCTGTTGCCTCCAAATACGCTATCTGAGAACACAGTGAGGTAGGATAGCCGCATCACAAGGCTTGGTGCATCTGACAGCCGCATTAATTTGGACAGAAATAACTTCCCAGATGGAAATGAACCCAGATGGCTACGTGGCATGGGAAAATAAATAAATAAAACAAACAATAAACACAAGAAGGAGTTCAAGAAGCAGCTACATCATGATTTGAACTATCCAATAGGCTGGCACGGCTCCACACCCCTACAGTAACTAATGAACTATCCAATAGGCTGGCACGGCTCCACACCCCTACAGTAACTAATGAACTATCCAATAGGCTGGCACGGCTCCACACCCCTACAGTAACTAATGAACTATCCAATAGGCTGGCACGGCTCCACACCCCTACAGTAACTAATGAACTATCCAATAGGCTGGCACGGCTCCACACCCCTACAGTAACTAATGAACTATCCAATAGGCTGGCACGTCTCCACACCCCTACAGTAACTCATTATATGAATGTGTGCTGTCTTTTCAGCGCCTGTTTTGGGCCACTAGTGATTTCTCAGACGCCCTAACTGATAAGTTGGCTGTGTCAAAAACGACGGGCAATGATAACTGGAAAACTGCAGAAAATGTCAGGAACAGATATTCCATTGGCTCTGCCGGCGCGAGGACTTGTTAGCCAGATAACACGTTCAAGATCAAAGAGGGGGAAAAGGAAACGTAGATGAGAGTGAAAAGGTTAAAGGTGAGAGATGAAGATGGCAAATACAAGATTGCAGTATGGGATATTTGGAAGTAGTCAAGAGATGAGGAGAGAAATGGTCTGCAGATGTCATGGGCGGACAACTGGGCAGTTTTTGGCAATGGCATCGCATACGATAGGAGACATCGTAGTCTCGTGGTTAGTACTGGAGACGTTATAACTTGTATGTGTATAGTACTGGAGACGTCGGTGTCTCGTGGATAGTACTGGAGACATTATAACTTATATGTGTATAGTACTGGAGACTTAGTTTTGTGGATAGTACTATCTATCTTAAGAATTGTAGGCAGTACTAAAGATTTTATTTTGTTGTGGGTAGTACTAGAGTGTGTAAACAGCACTAAAGACGTTCAAGTGTGTGTGTGTGTGTGAACAGTATTAGACACGTTGCAGTGTATGTGTGTGTGTATGTGTGTGTGTGTGTGTGTGTGTGTGTGTGAGAGAGAGAGAGAGAGAGAGAGAGAGAGAGAGAGAGAGAGAGAGAGCAGTACTGGGGACAGAGTGTGTATATAGTGTTAGAGACGTATGTTTCCAAGTGTGTGTGTGTATAGTATTTTTATTGTTTACTGCGACGTCGTAGAGTGTCATCAGAGCTAGAAACGTCTTGGAGTGTGTGAACAGTACTAGCGGTGGTGTAAAGTGTATGAACAGTACTCGAGACGGTGTAAAGTGTGTGAACAGTACTAGCGGCGGTGTAAAGTGTGTGAACAGTACTAGAGACGGTGTAAAGTTTGTGAACAGTACTAGAGACGGTGTAAAGTGTGTGAACAGTACTAGCGGTGGTGTAAAGTGTGTGAACAGTACTAGAGACGGTGTAAAGTGTGTGAACAGTACTAGAGGCGGTGTAAAGTGTGTGAACAGTACTAGAGACGGTGTAAAGTGTGTGAACAGTACTAGCGGCGGTGTAAAGTGTGTGAACAGTACTAGCGGCGGTGTGAAGTGTGTGAACAGTACAAGCGGCGGTGTAAAGTGTGTGAACAGTACTAGCGGCGGTGTAAAGTGTGTGAACAGTACTAGAGACGGTGTAAAGTGTGTGAACAGTACTAGAGACGGTGTAAAGTGTGTGAACAGTACTAGAGACGGTGTAAAGTGTGTGAACAGTACTAGCGGCGGTGTAAAGTGTGTGTACAGTACTAGAGACGGTGTAAAGTGTGTGAACAGTACTAGCGGCGGTGTAAAGTGTGTGAACAGTACTATAGACGTTATAGAGTGCGTAGACAGTAGTAGAGCCAATGTGAGGGGTGTGAAAAGTACTAGCGACGTAGTAAAATGTGTGAATAGTACCTGAGACCTTATAGTGTCTGGATATAGTACTAGAGATAATTTAGTATTATTAACAGTGTGTGTGTTTGTGTGTGTGTGTTACTAAAGATGTCATAGGTTGTGTGTGCGGACAGTACTAGAGAATATGTAGAGTGTGAGTTTGTGTGCGGACAGTACTAGAGACGTTGTATTGTGTGCGCGCTCGCGAGCATGTATGTATGCTTGCGTGTGTGACAGTGTTTATGTGTGTGTGTGTGTGTGTGTGTGTGTGTGTGTGTATTTGTGTGTGTGTGAATAACACAAGCGACGATGTAGTGTTGTTGATAGTACTAGATATCTTATCGTGCTGCTGAAAGTAGTATGTACGTACATACACTTACACGTACGCACAGACACGCCTACATACATACATATGTATACTTACTAGCTGGTTCTGGTAGGCTGTCACCGCGATGAAAACCGTCTCTGGGAACACAAAGGTCTTCACGTCGTGGCCTTCAAGGGATGAAATTGGTAATTTGAGATTGTCTTGCTTCTTGATTAGATGCACTCTCGGCTGGTACTTGTGCATTGAGTTGAGGATGATCTGTTGAGGGAAAGTTCATTGGCGTGCCAATGAGAATGTGTTGTTATAAATTTTTATTTCCTGTAATATTTGCAGTGTTGTTATTAACCGTACCTCTGTTTATTTAAAGTAAAATAGAAAGATGTTGATTGTAGCGTAGTGTGCAAGTATAAAATAGTGTAATAAATAAGGTAATTTGAGATTATCCTGAGATTACCCTGAGGTAGAACGTAGACACACTCAATATACTGTATTGGACAAATAAGAACTATCTATTGCCGCTATGACCTGCACACGATGTGTCAATAAGAGCAATGAAAACAGTGGTACATTGTTGGCGAGAAGAACAAAAGGAAAGTTAGGATACAACTAGGATATACTCAAAATAGGTTACGTCAATAGAAGTTTTCATTCCCATTAATATGCGGGGATTCAATAAGAGCAATGCAGACCACAGCTTACAAAGACATGGCACAAGGAACTGAAAGGGGGTGGGGGTAGGGTGCAGCAAAGAGATAGTAAATGTTCTTACACGTTTAGACAAGACATCTTCATCTGCGATAAAGGTCAAGCATCAGTACTTACAGGAAAATATACAGGGCTAAATCCTGTAGAGATGAAGAAATGTGTATGTAAGCAATAAAGTACAATGGGAGTTGTTTATACGAAATGGGGGTCGATAGCAATTAAATAGAAACAGTACAGACAAACGCAATTAAATTACAGATAAAATGCTGATCATTATGAATATATAAAATAACTACACAAACAACATGCCTTCAGAGTAGATCATGGTTGCAACAGACAGAAACAACTGCATCTTTCCAACAGACAGAATTGACCGAGTCTTAAAACATGAAACCTGATGTGCTGCTGAGTTTGAGAAGTAAGGAAAATTCATACTAACTTACTTCAATATTTCTTCTTCTTCTTCTTCTGCGTTCATTCGGAGTGTATTTTTTTTTCTTTTTCGGACGTCATTGCGTTATGCCTGTTTACAGCAGAGATGCGATACTTGCGCCTTTCCGGCGACACATCCGATTTCTGCGGGCATTTGTTGACCGGGTTAACCTTCCCAGGTATTTAAATATTTTAAACACGTTAGCTTTATTGATTGTGTATTCAGAAAGCAATGCAAACTACTGAACGTAAACTTGCCAAGAGATCACAACAGCAAAAAATGCTGTTGTTGACAACGACGCCCTGTAAAGGATATGCAACTAACTAACTAAATCTATAATTGATGTCTGTGTGGCAAAGAAATTTAAACTATAGACTCCCGCCGTAGGATTTCTGAAGCACAGATTGCGAGTCAAACTAACTAACTTTCTGTAGCAGACAGAAGATTGGCTGAGTTTGATTATCTTAGTTGGAGATCAGCATAGCAAAATGGATAAGAGCGTTCGTTCTGAAACATCCCTTGTGCTGATGCCGAGGCAGCGGGTTCAACCACTACACTGGTAAGTTGGACTAAAATGTCGTCTTTGACTTGGGGACGTAACTTAGAAGTACCTCTGAAGTCACCTGATGGCGAGAAACACTGGTAGTAGAGAAAGCTAATCCACACACAAAAATCAGTCCAGTATACTAGAAGTAGTAGCACGTGTATTGACTATGCTTGATTTCAAAAAGAGTAAGTGCAAAAAAAAAGTAAAACAACAACAACAACAAAACAACAAAGTAGCTTGATTGAAAACAACGAAGGGCAGCTCAAAAATCAGAAACTCCACCAAGAGGACGCACACGAGAAGCAATCTGGTAATCTTTAGAGGAAAAAAAGCCATTTACTGAAATGTATTTGTCTGCCGCCATGTTCTTCACATTCCAAGAACTTAATCATGATTTCAAAGTACTCTTTTTAAATGCCTGTGCACGGTCGACGGAATTCTTGTGCATTGGCTTTCCTCTATTTAAATCAATATAATCTAGTTTGATTTTTCAAGCTGCTCTTGTCGTGTGTCGATGTACCCCTTTAGTTATTAGTAAGGAATACCATTATCATCACACTCCGGACAAGTCCATAGGTGCTCCTGTTTCCCCCTTACCATCTACGCCAGCGTATATCGACTGATAGCACCAGTCTTGTGCTCTTGACAATATGGTCACGTCTGGCAGCTTCCCCCTTCACTCCAATCTCCCTCACTCTGGACAAGGAAGCAGATTCCCATGTGTCCTTAAAGCCATCTGTTCGTCCAGCATCTCTTACAGCACTGACAATGTCTGGCCCATCCATTGCTCTTCCCACCTCGATCATTGCCATGTTCATCACGGGATAGCTCGCTCGTTGTCTTTCATGACTGAGTGAAAAGGTACGAGGATGAGAGTTATCTGGACTAATCATGATGTGCTCAGTGTGTTCAACCACGCGTGTCGTATGAGTCCAGTTTGAACCTTCTTGAGCGTGTTCATTGAATCGATCAGTATGCATGCATGTGAATGCTTTTATGGACTGAGCCAATTCAGGACATTAGTTACAGTTATTGTTTCTGTCGTAGGGCTGTTTGTTGTGACGGCAAAAGCAACACTTGCTTCTTTGACAGGTTTTGGAGCTTGAGCTTAAATGCGAATGCCCGTGCACTCTTTTGCCCCGGACTACCGAGCTAACTGTAAACACCATTGCACCACGCGCGTTAGTGTTTTCATGCATTACCCTTGTAGTAATAACTAATGATGTAATACAGAATACAAATACAAACAGACAAAAACGTAGAATTCAAAGCATGTACAGGTGGTCAGACAATTTAAAACAAATGGTTATCTAGTAATAAGATCACAAATAATCATTTTATATATAAAAAATATACACACCTAATGCAAGAGATACCCAAGTGTCAAAGACTCGACCGCATCCCCTCCGCCAGGGAGAGCGGTCAACCCTGAAGAGACCAGGAGGAGATACGGTGCCCGAGGCAAGGGCAGGGGAGATGAGGTAATAGGAGAGGGTTAGCCACTCCCTCATGAGACACGCAGGCGGTGTTCAGAGAGTTAGCACTCTAATCACGATAGTACCACACCTCGTGAAGCCATAGCACAGTTGAGTAGACACTCAACAGGCCACGTTTGCCAGCAGAGTGCGATGTGAGGTAACACGCACGAAGGTGAAGGTCACCCCGCGTGGTGGGTAACCACGGGAGAGAGGTTAGGCAGACGGGAGACTGGACTTGAGGCGTTCACATCGTTTAGAATAGCGTTAGGAGTTTTGTGTTCACTAATAGATAGAACTAGCATAGGGTTAGCAGTTTGTGTTAGATAATTCTGTGGCTGTATATTGTGTATTGCATTAGCGACTGTTTACCGCTTGTAAGCGAGCCAACGGCAATAAAATGGACCATGCATTTTGCCTCCCACACGACTTGCAAGTTGTCTTGTATGTGTGTGTGAGAAGTACCCGATGATGCCTGTCAGTTAAGTTGTTGACAGGCCAGGGTAATTGTGGTGTCAGAAAGTGGTGCTTGGACGAAAGCGCCAAGCTAATACCCACAGTAAAAGGGTAATTGTGGTTGTCAGAAGTGAAGCTTGAATGTAATATTCAAGCTACTCCACTCGTCCACGAAGCTCTAGACTAGGGTTTAATTTGTGTAGTGACGGTGATTTGTGCAGACGAGAGAAATTTTGCAAGCTAGAAATGTGCCTATCGTGACGTATTAAACTGTTTAATTGTGTTTATGAAATATTTATTTAGTCAAAATATGTATTCATAAAAGCTGTAAGTATTAATATTCTTATTTTCTTATATTTATTCATATATTTACCAATTTATTCTTGAATAAGCACCAAACATGATTCACGGCGCAGGAATACACAGGCAGCCGACAATATTGATTTTTGAGATCTAAAAATAGCGCTGCGCGATGACGTAGAGTGATTGACAGACAGTTGTTCTGCGTCATTAGCATAAAGCAGTCGAGTGTTTACAAGATCGCTTAGCGGCGGCCCGCCTGAATCTGTGCTGTATATTGTTTATTATTTACTTATTTAAGTTACTAAATGAATATATTTATTTATTGACACATTATTATGTTATTTTGATTTCTTTACAAGCATTTATTCATTTTTGGGTCTATGTTCTCTTTGCTTATCGTCACGATGGAACTATTTTCGGGCTAAGCATCTAATACTTAGCTGCACAACGTTTACAGAAATTAACTAGGTTAGTAACGAAAGGCAATTATTGTTTAAAACAAAGACAGGACATTGACATTAAAATTAATTAATACATATTCTAGGTGTTCGTAAGTCTGTCATTGTCTAAGTCATTGTCCTTAGTTGTCGAGTAAATCATATCGTTTAGTAGGCGTGTTTACTGCTGCCCTATATATCAGAGGGCAAACAACAGCTGTGCACATACACCTGTGGGCCAAATACCGTGTGCTACGTACGAAACGTGTCGCCACCCCAGTGTACCAAACAAGGTGACCTGTGTCAAAGGAGCTTCGTTCCCACATTAAGCTGAGTACACTTATATATTTTGTCATGCAATTTGATTAATAGTGCATCTCTTTTGCAGCTTGTAACGCGTTGACATATTTGTATACTCTGTTTTTCTGCAAGATAAATCTGGGCAGGGTATAAACAGAAAGCACAACTGATAGTGATCAGATAAGAACAAACATAACATATCAAAGATAAATAACTGATTAAAGTCATCATTGCCTATCACTGTTAGCTAAGTACTAAAGTAAGATGGCAACTTTATCAGATTTCATAAAAGCAGGCAAAGAACTAGAATTAACAGGAAAAGAACTACAACAATATGCTGATCAGAAATTTAAAGAAACAAAAGAGGAACAAACACGAAAAGAGAATGCGGAGAGGGACGAACGCGCACGAGAAAGAGAACATGATAAGGAGATGAAACAAAAACAATTAGATCAAGAGAAAGAATTAAAACAAAAGGAATTAGATCTAAAGCAAAAAGAGATAGATGAAATGGCAAGAGTTAAAGAAAAACAAATTCAGGTAGAATCAGAGACACAATTAAAGATGAAAAGCATGGATGTAGACTCACACGCAGAGATCCCTGCCACTAAACTAAGAAGTCAACAAGAGGAAAATAAGTTCAACAAATACAAAAATATTATCAAACCATATTGTAAAGAGGACTCCATATCTGCCTAGACAGAGAATGTAGAGTATCAATTTAAATATCACCAAGTTCCTTTAGATATGTGGGCTCCGATTTACATGAAGAATCTAAGTGGTGAGCCCCTTAAAGTAATAGAGTCTATTCCTATTGAACTTAGATCTAGCTATCAATACATCCATGATAGGATTATGCAGCACTTTTTACTTGATGCCCCTGGGTATCAGGTTCAGTTCTCAAATTTAAAACCTAAACCTAGTGAAACTTTTATAGATTATTTTTCAAATGTGCAGAGTGTACTAAACAGGTGGCTTAAAGCAGCTAACATAGGAAAAGACTTTGATAGATTAAAAAACCTAATAGCTATGGACAAGTGTATATCTACTATACCTTCTCCTTTTGCTAAGTTTTTGCAGCAGTCGGACATTGAGAACATCGAGCAGTTCGAAAAAAAAGGCTCAGCATATTTTTCTTCTAACAGAGAGATTTTTAAGACCTCAAGTGACTCTGAGATAGTTTCCTTTGTCAAAGACCAACCAAAAAACTATCAGGGTAACAGAAAACCTTTTCAGAAGTATGATAAGAAAGACAGAAAAGTTTCCAAATGCATGTACTGTCAACTAATGCACGACACTTATGCTATGTGCGACAAATCGCCGAATTATCCGGCGCATCTTGAAAATGTGATCAAGAAGCAGCAAAGCAAACGGTCTGCATACAGGCGTGCAATCAAATGTTTTTTTTTTGTTCCTCTTATGGCCATTATTCTAATAAGTGCCTTGGCCGCCAACGTTTGAAAGCTAACAACGCTATGTTGATTGACACCTCTTCAGATAGTGGTAGTGAGAATGAGTGTGAGATTGAAAGTGACTTACCAACTAACCAAGCAGAGGATGTGTGTGCTGCTAACGATATATTAAGCTTTGACAGCTGTGAACGATGTCACCAATTCCATGCAGACGGAATACTAGAATGTGGACATACAGTACCATGCTCATCTGAGAGTGTGAATGCAGCATTAGCCTCCAGAGGCAAGTTAGTGTTCCACAATGCAATGGTCAATGATGTACCATGCCAATGTTTGCTGGATAGCGGCAGCACCCTTATTGGTCTTCGAAAAGAACTAGTGAGTCCGGGTGATTACACAGGTGACACTGTGAAATGCCGAACCTTTTCGGGTAACGTTGAAATTTACCCTTTGGCAAAAGCCCGTATTGATTCTCCTTTTCTTTCCGGTACCTTTACTTGTGCAATACTTAACAACCCTTGTACAGATTTAATTTTGGGGTGCTTACCTCAACTGAAACAATGTACTAGTGAAGAAATAGTTGCATGGGAGAAATTAAATGCAGCTAAGGCAACAACCAGAGTTGACACTTCAAAACATCATGACCCATTACAAAATGAGACACTACTAATGCTTTTTCCAACCAGCACAGATGACAAAAACACACAAAAACTTATACACCAGCAGAAATCTGATTTTAATGTGTCTCCATACTTAAAATTGTCAAAAGGCAAAGCCAAAATGACCAAGAATGCATCTTGGTTCGTTAGACGTAATAATGGCATTTCAACTACATGTCATATTACTAGTAACCATGAACAGGTGTTACTTGAACAACATCAGTTAGGTGTGCTAAACAATGCACACAAAACACCATGTGCGGGTCATCGTGCATACAGCAATGCCAGGCCAAGTTTTTTCAATAACATAAAATTATTTTGTCATAATCTATTTGCTGGTAATGGCTGTCATCAATTGATACAAAAGTTGAAGGGTAAACATCCTACAGCTGAAATACAACCCTCTACACTGGCACCCAAGCCATTTGATAGAGGAAGGGTCAGTTCTACTACAAGCACACAAACAAATGTGCAAAAACAAGTAATCTGGAACTTGATCAAGACAGATTTAGGCTACTTCCATACAAACGAAATGGCAAGGACCATTCAAAGTGGCACATAACCATGGTACATGTTGACTATGAAATATCGATAAACAGACACTTAGAGATATTCCATGTCAACATGCGGAAACCTCACTTTTCAAGACAAGAGACAGAAGTAGTGACAGACGAACAGATTGCACCAACACCAAGTGATCAGACGACAGACATACACAACGCAACTACACTAGTTAGTGAGACTGGCAAATCCGACGAGGGGCATACATGTAGTGAACTTATAGAATACACATGAATAAATCAGAATACTGATGACTGGACAATACACCTACTGAAACTGAGACATGCCTTTGACAGAGTGCGACGCTTCGGTCTCACTGTCAAACCAGCAAAGTCAAATTATGCCTAAAATAAATTCATTTTTGGGTCATGTCATTTCTCAAGTCCAACTGTAGACTGACCTGAAAAGTAGTACCAAAATTATGAATCTGACCATGTCTAACAGAAAGAAACAGGTCAGAAACCTTTTGGGATTAGTAAATTACTCAGAAATTACAAATATATTTTCCAATGTCTTAAAATCTTCTGGAAATGAAATGTGAAAGATGCATTATTAATTCCTGCATTGTCAAAATTGAAGATCCTTTTTTGTAAATATTCCAATCCCTCCGCTTGCCTAATCCTAGGCTCATTTATTATCTTAGGTCATATGCCAGCAGAATCTCCATCACTGCAGTACTAGGCCAATTTTTTTTTTTTGAGGGCATCTTCCATCCGCTTTGCTACGTGAGCAGTAAGATCACACATGCTGAGTCCAAGGATTCCATATCACAGTTGCAGCCCTAGGCTTCATCTATACGGTGAGAAGGCTCCATCGAGTTCTGACGGATGTTCACTGCATTGTCCAGACCCACAACTCCCTGATCACGGTCATACATAGTGGTGTGCATCAAAATGACCGGATATTCAGGTGGTCACTAGTTTTACCATCTGGGGTAAAATACCTGAAATCCAACAGTTAAATGTAGAGTGATGGTTGGTACATGAGTATCTGATAATATAAGATGTAAAATAGCTTACATACATATCCACATTGTTGGTGTAGTCATGTACCAAAACAATGAACTATCATGTGTCCGTGGACATCAGATTAAGAACTGTGCTGCTATACTTAGATACCACCGTGTGAACTAGGACAGCTCATTTCCAACTAAGCTCCATTCCGGTGTATCATATATATGAACCGCAGAAAACAGTGTCAGAACAGTGCTTAATTACAGACACGAAAAGACAGAGCTACAACACCAGCGAACTCTACACGTGCACTACCGAGAGAACATTAAGATGACTGTGTAATGTAGTTCAGATACCCAGGCAAAGTGTGTGGTTATATTATGCCTATACAACCATTGCACATACATGAAGGCAACTACTAACCTGTGGAAACCAAATACTATGTATATAAACTTATTGTGATATGTAATATAATATTTTAAGATAGTGATAAATTAGATGTAGGTTAGGAACTATAACAGTTCTCATTTATTTTAATAATGTAGTTAGTACAGTAATTAACCCATTAAAATTAGATTAGAATATTAGTTTAGACATAAGAATAGTTTATTACAAGTTAAATTAAATTTATGATATGAATAGTACCATTTAGATTGTTATATTTCACTTAGTTTCATTGTAGTTAGTTTATTCCATCTTAATGAAACCATACCATCTTTCAAATATTACCATTTATTAGTATCATCATTTTACATCATAATAGATTAAAAAGAGTAGATAAGGTAACATACAGCATTTACACCAGTTAGATTAAGAACATCACTCATATAATTCCTTTGTGCATTTAAAAACATTATTTAGCATAGTATTTAGAAAAGTACATAAATTGTGGTCACATAATCCATTTAATTAAGGTACATAACTCACATCACAACAATTGCATTTAAATAGTTAGATTACATCACTTAGATTAGAAAAAAATAAGAAGTAATATAATCATATCATATAATTAACATAACAAATTTAATAAATTTAGGTAACACATTAAATACTTAGTTATAGAATTAGAATGGTATGTTAGAATGTAAAGTTTTCGTTAGTGAAATTGTGTTAGTGTGAATGTGTTGTCTGTAATATAGTTTAGAACTTAGATTACAGTATTTTGGGTTTCATGACAAGTGAATGTAGTCACGAATTAGTGTTATACACCTCTTTGTGGCCACATTGAACCAAATTATGACACTCAAAAAACTAACATACATACACATAGAATTTATAAATAGAGGATAGAAATTAGATTAGTAGATTTATTACATCCAAACACACAAACAAACAGAAAAACAAACATATAAATTGCATACACTATTTGTAAATCAAAGACAGATAACTATGGGGCCAGGGGACATAATAGACAACGAAGAACTAAATTAACAGTGAAATAAAGTCTTACGCGCGGAAGCGAAGGAGGTAAAGCCTGTCGCACACACTCTTGTAGAATGGTTGTTAAATATTATATGGGGGACATGAAATAATTCATGTGTTGACCCTAAGAAAGTCAACTTTGTATGGGTAGTAAGTTAATTTACTATGTGAGGGCAGGTCTTATAAGACAACGGTCCGGTTCAGACATACCTCTGATAAATATAATATAGCATGTGAGAAGGGGCTCACGCCAACCAGTCAAGTTTGTGGCGATTGCCAGTAGCCAAGTAAGGCTTTGCTACATTGTGACAATAGTTATTAATAGTCTATTGGAATGCCCAAAGCCAGGTTATCTAGAGTCTTTGACAAAAATTAGAGACACTAATTTTTTGTTTAGGAACCTCTTGCGTCACAACCAATGAGTGAAAGTTGATGACGCAACACAAGAGGGGTGGGTGTGTGTCAAAGACTCGACCGCATCCCCTCCGCCAGGGAGAGCGGTCAACCCTGAAGAGACCAGGAGGAGATACGGTGCCCGAGGCAAGGGCAGGGGAGATGAGGTAATAGGAGAGGGTTAGCCACTCCCTCATGAGACACGCAGGCGGTGTTCAGAGAGTTAGCACTCTAATCACGATAGTACCACACCTCGTGAAGCCATAGCACAGTTGAGTAGACACTCAACAGGCCACGTTTGCCAGCAGAGTGCGATGTGAGGTAACACGCACGAAGGTGAAGGTCACCCCGCGTGGTGGGTAACCACGGGAGAGAGGTTAGGCAGACGGGAGACTGGACTTGAGGCGTTCACATCGTTTAGAATAGCGTTAGGAGTTTTGTGTTCACTAATAGATAGAACTAGCATAGGGTTAGCAGTTTGTGTTAGATAATTCTGTGGCTGTATATTGTGTATTGCATTAGCGACTGTTTACCGCTTGTAAGCGAGCCAACGGCAATAAAATGGACCATGCATTTTGCCTCCCACACGACTTGCAAGTTGTCTTGTATGGGTGTGTGAGAAGTACCCGATGATGCCTGTCAGTTAAGTTGTTGACACCAAGGCAAAAGAAAACTTCGAAAAACAAAACAATTATGAAAATACCACTGTGAAAAACATCATCGTGACAAAAATCACCAAGTGATTACATTAAAGGTGACTAATAACACACTGGGCGTGGCCACTGGTGAAGACAACTTTATTTAACATGTTCTGGCCAAATGTAACCGGTAAGAGCACCCATTCAGTGATGGCTGGGATTCATAGGGGAGAAGTCAAGACATTCCATGATATAGGAATAGTTACGTGTTCAATGAGCAAATTAAGATAGCCGAACTTACATGCCCGTTCTTGTCCAGCATATTGTTGGTCAGTTTGACTTTCTCGAAGCTGACCGTCTGCTTCAGCAAGTGCTCACCCGTGAAGGGGCTGTCCGGATGGAGATGCAGACGGGCCGGCAGGGGAGGGTCAGCTTTGCCGGCCACTAGCCAGGAGGATCTGGATACATTAACACATAAATAAACTGACTGGGGATATAACAACTTGATATTGAAGTAGTATAATAACTTAATATTAAAGCAGTATAACAACTTGATATTTTATTTTTGTTTAGTTGCATATCCCTTACAGGACGTTGCAGTCAACTCCAGCATTGTTCAGCTGTTGTTGATGTTCTTGGCAAGATTATGCTCAGTAGTTTGCCATTGCTTTCTGAGCGACCGGCTCACACACCCCGTAAGTAATCAACGCAACGCGATCCGCTACCGAATCTCGCGCAGCTGTGTTCCTCACGTGGATATACGGGATTACGGAGAAAGTCGTTATCCCCTTCGCCAGCTAGACCGGCAACGTGATATTGAAATAGTATAATAACTTGATATTGAAGTAGTATAAGAGCTTGATGCTGATGTAGTTTAATAGCTTTATTTTGAAGTAGTATAATAACTTGATATTGAAGTAGTATAATAACTTGATATTGAAGTAGTATAATAACTTGATATTGAAGTAGTTTCTTCTTCTTCTTCTTCTGCGTTCTTCCGGAGTTTTTTTTTTTCCGGATGTGATTGCGTTGTGCCTTTTTACAGCAGAGCTGCGTTCTTGCGCCGTTAGGCCGACACATCCGACTTCTGCGGGCATTTGTTGATCGGGTTAACCTTCCCGGGGATTGAAGTAGTTTAATAACTTGATATTGAAGTATTATAATAACTTGATATTGAAGTATTATAATAACTTGATATTAAAGTAGTATAATAACTTGATATTGAAGTAGTAAAATAACTTAATACTGAAGTAGTAAAATAACTTAATACTGAAGTAGTAAAATAACTTGATATTGAAGTAGTTTAATAAGTTGATATTAAAGTAGTATAATAATTTGATATTGAAGTATTATAATAACTTGATATTGAAGTAGTATAATAAAGTAAGTTGTATGTCCTTTGCTAGCTTTACAAGACATTTATCCAGCATTTATTGGCTTTTTACAATTTACTAGGCATTTTAGCTCAGTAGTTTACCATTTCTTTCTAAATAGATGACGACTTATGTCATGGACATCAGCGTAATGCGGTGGGCTTTTAAATCGGTCACAGCTAATTTCGAACCCTGGATACGGTATGTCGGGGTATTATGAAACTGCGCGTCTCCCAATCCCCTAAACACAGCGCCGGTTTTGAAGTGGGTATAAAAACTTGATACTGAATTAGTATAACAACATGATATTGAAATAGTATAGCAACTTGATTTTTAACTAGTATCAGTTTATTATACTTATTTATCATTGCTGACACTGTTGTCAGTGATTCTATGCGTCAGTTGCAAAGATTTCACTGAGAGAACAGTCAAGGGAGACAATGATCCTGCATTAAAGGGCAAGGGTTGACCAGCACGATGCTGCACAAACGGCACTGCACACACTCGGGCACTGGGGAATGATGTAGGAAACCAAGGGATCGACACAGTTTCGGTGGGCCGTGATAAGAATTACATTCTGCACTGGATGGCATATCATCATCATCAAGTGCCGTGCCGGCTGGCGTAGGCGTTCATGGCTCTCCATAGATCTCGGTCTTTGGTTTTCTGGATCAACTCTGGTGCTGATATTCCTCCATGCCACCGTCTCAATCCATCCAGCATCACTTCTCTTGGTCTACCTCTGCCTCTCTTCCCCTCGATCTTTCCAGTTGTTACGATGTTCTCCAATGCCTCTCTTCTCATCACGTGACCGAAGAAAGATGTTTGTCTCTGTATTATTGTTGTATATAATGTTCTAGTTTCATTAGCCTGTTTCAGGCAATCGTCGTTAGTTACTCTGGCAGTCCAAGGAATTCGCAACATTCGTCTCAGGAACCACATCTCTGTTGCTTCTAATTTCTTCTTAATTTGTTCATTTACATTCCAAGATTCACTGCCATACAGCAAAACTGGTTCTACATAGCATTTCATCACTCTCTTTCTTACATTCAGTGATAGTGACTTATTGCATAAGATACTCTTCATTTTCTGAAAAGCGGCTTTTGCCTGCCCTATTCTACTCCTAATCTCTGTTATACATCTTCCATCTGATGTTATAAATGCCCCTAGGTATCTAAAATTATCAACTTGGTTAAGGATTTTCCCTTCTATTTCTATGTCACATTTTGGTGTCACCATTTTCTTTGATATTGCCATTGTTACTGTTTTCTTGATATTCAAGGAGAGTCCTATCCTTGCACTCTCTGTTACTACAACGTCTAATAATTGTTGTAGGTCTGTTGAGTTATCCGCCACCAATACTGTGTCATCTGCATAGCGTATATTATTTATATTATAACCTCCAACTAGTATTCCTGGCATCTCTTTGATCTCTCTCATTATTACTTCGCTATACAGGGAGAAAAGATCTGGTGACAAGACTCACCCTTGTCGTACTCCTAGCTTTATCTGTTCGTAACTACCCTCTTTATTTCCCATTTTAATTGCTGCTACTTGGTTCCAGTAAACATTCTTTATTATTCTTAAATCTTTTCCATCAATGTTGATATCTTCCAACATTTTAATCAGTTCATCATGTTTTACTTTATCAAATGCCTTAGTATAATCTATGAAGCACAAATATAAATCTCTCTGTTTCTCTATTGACCTTTCTATTAGTGTCCGTAATGTATAAATTGCATTGTTTGTGCCCTTTCCTTCCACAAATCCATACTGTTCTTCACTAATTTCCATTTTTATTTTCTTTTTGATTCTTATCATTATGATTCTGAGTAGAAGCTTAGTGATATGGTTTATAAGGTTAATTGTACGAAAATCTTCACAATCAATTGCTCCTAGTCTTTTTGGTATAGCTATAAATAAAGATTTCAGCATATCACTGGGTAAATATCCACTGCTGTAAATATCATTCAACATTTTGGTTAATATATCTACTCCAAATTCTCCCAATACTTCTAATTCTTCTATTGTGATTTCATCTGGCCCAGCTGTTTTTCCTTTCTTCATACGTTTCATAGCGTCAGCGACTTCTTCTTTCAGAATAGGTGGACCTTCTAAGTTACTATCTTCTGTTAATTCTCCCCTTTCTCCTTCATATAATTCTCTTATATACTCATTCCACCTCTTCATTATAGCATCTTCCTCTAATATTATCTTTCCTGTTTTTGATTTCAAAAACCCTGTATTTATTCTTATTTTTCTTCCTGTAAGCTCACTGATTTGTTTGTGCATATTTTTTGTATCTTTAATGGAATTTAATTCATTTTTTTTGCATTGCTCGTTTAACCAACTTTCTTTAGCCTTCCCACATTTATCTTTTATTTCTTTATTTATCTTAGCGTATTCTTGTTTGTCATTTTTACTCTGTTTTCTTTTGTCCATCAGTTTTAAGATATCTTCATTCATCCATTTTTTCTTAGCTATTTTGCCTCTCTCCGGTAATACTTCTTTGCTAGTTTGATGAATGGAGTCCCTTAACATTTCCCATTGTTCATATATACTCTGTATTTTAGTTATTGCATTGTACCTATTTTTCACAGTCACTCTGTATTGTTCTTGCATTTCTTTATCTATTTTCAGAATCTCTTTATTAAGTCTCATGTTCTTAACCATTTTTTTCCCTCTCTTTAATCTTACTTTTATTTGTCCACATAGTGGTACATGATCACTATTACAGTCAGCACCAGGCATTGTCTTTACATTAATTAAAGCATTTCTAAATCTTTTATTAATTAGTATGTAGTCAATTTGGTTGCGTGTTTTCTTATTAGGGCTTATCCATGATACGAAGTAAAGTAAGTTGTATGTCCTTTGCTAGGATGGCATATGTCATCATTAAACGTGTGAGAAGTAAATGATGGAGAAACGCTCTCTCTGTGGCTGTATGTGCACTATCCACAGGACCTTCGGAGAGGTAATATATCATAATGTGTGATAGAATAAATCACATGAAGGTCCTAAGTTCGATCATTAGAAATGGCAGGGTTGCTTTTTTTCTGACCATTATGGTTTTAGGGGACTCGGCCTCACACAGTGACAACCAGGATTTCGCGAGAGTAGAGTACTACAACTATCTTTCTATTCATATATTCGTTTCATACGTCACTCTGTGTGATATTGTCTTAGTTAAGTCGATGTATCACTACTGACACATGAAAAAACGAGTGTGTTGAACAGCGATAAAGTTGTAAAACTGCAATGAATAAATCAACAACAGCGGAAATTCAGCTTTACCATAACACAATCATAGAGTGACAGAATGTTAATTGCATAAACGTCACTAAGGCGAGGCCCTGAGGTCGACTGATTCTGTCGACTTTTAAGCGACTTGTTAAACTGACGAGATGCAGATTAAATATACCAGGCATAAATTGTTCAGTCTGCTGTTTGTGTCTTCGTTGTTCAAATGATCTATTGACTCATGTGTCTATAGGAACCCACAGGGAAAGACTTGTGGCATGTACAGACCTGTGATATGCGTATCTGTATCTTTTGGTGTCCACTGCGACGATGTCCATGAGAACACAGTAACGTGCAGAAGGATCCAGGTCGGTGAAGGACACTCGGACTGTTGGAAACATTCGCCTGTAGAAGACACAATGGTAGCACAGTTGTTAGTTATATACGGTTGATGGATACCTGTATTGACAGACATGTCGTGTTCGGTCAAGCAGGTAAGCAGATGGATATCCGACCTTGCAGAAAGACAGATACCCAAATATATAGACAGACATTTGTCCAGCTAATCAGACAGACATATACCCGACCATGTAGAAATGCATTTGTCCAACTAAGCATGCAGACAGATTCCCGACCAGCAGACAGACATTTGTTCGTCTAA
>OY992889.1:55255439-55372939 GCA_963921405.1 Cepaea hortensis | reverse complement strand
GCCCCCGTAACGCCCTTTGCCATGGACTTAGAATTAGATATACATGTGAATACAGCTACATAGAGACCTAGAAGAGATTCTCGGGGACTGACTTAGGGTGAAATAGAGAGACAGATGAGGAGGAAGGGAGGGAGGAGGATAGAAAGATAGAGAGATGGAAACAGACAGTCAGACAGAAAACGGTAAACAGCTTTAGATAAGCGTTCTAGGAAGCCTTGTGCATTAGACAGATTTACATAGATCGCGATAGAGCTTCATATTATAGGAGAGAATCTTGAAGGTTTAGAGAGAGAGAGAGAGAGAGAGAGAGAGAGAGAGAGAGAGAGAGAGAGAGAGAGAGAGGGGGGGGGGGGAGGGAGAGAGATTGGAGATGGGCGAGACATACAGACAGACATCTGCATCATCATGTGCCACGCCAGCAGTCGTCCATGCAAATCCGTAAACTTCAGTCCCTAGCGTTCTGCATTAATTTCCCTGATGATATTCCTTCATACACCGGCTCAGCCCATCCAGCATCCCGTCTCTCGGTTTAGCCCAGCCTCTTCTACCGCTAGTCTTTAAAGTCGTCTCGATGAAACAGTTCATAAGCATACATACCTTTCTGACTTACGGTCCAACATGGCGGATAGGCTGTTGTGCTGGGGTGTGTTTTGCTTCTGGCTACGGTTTGCTTATACATATTCCTCAAGTTTGATTGGTAGTACATGGTTCCACCATCCAGGTACTTAATTACATGTATGAAGAGACTGTACGCTGTAGATGTCGTGTGGGATGCTTTTACATCTGTACGCTGTTGTTTTAATTGTGAACTGCAAATTCAGAAAAATGGCGACCGGTCGGTTGCTGAACTAGTTGGTTTTGCATTATACAGTAATGTGTGTGAAACTGCTGCTTTCCTAGTTACTGTCGTTTCTATCGACGATGAACTGTAATTTTCGTGGCGGATTGTTGTGTTGGAATTCTGACAGCTACCTTATGCGTGTATGCCTGTGCGTGTTGTTGAGTTGTCGGGACTGCTGTCTGTTCCACTTTTCAAATGGGACAGTGAGGGACATTTTGTGTGATATTCTCTGCAACAGGAACGGAGCTTGAGGGAGTGACACTTTGCTGTGAAGCTGAAACCGTGTCTAACAACTAACGGCTCGTACATTTCTGCCACCCTAGTGCCCCCCTCCAGAATGGGCACACACAAAATAAACCAGTATGTCTCGGCAATAATGGACACAACACTGAGGTTCCTCTTGTCTCAGCTCAACCTGAGAATATTCACAACAAATTACAGGGCAAAATGGGCGACAGTTGACAGCACAGGCAACAACTGCAGGATCCACCCGGTCATAAAGTTAGTGGAGGTGAGAGAATAATTAAGGGTGTTGCTTGTGGTGGGTTCACAATTTAACACCCCGCAGCACTGTAAGGGTGTTTCGCTTATTTACCGGAAACAAACTTGGCAGAGAAGATTGGCGCCAGTTTTTGCCAATGGATGTCGTAAAATCATTCTACTTAATTCGTGTCAGAAAAGAGTACAATCGCAGTCTGAGCTTTCAGCGTGTTAGAGTGCCAATTGTTTTTAGGGTGTCTTTCTCGTTGTTTATGGTGTGTGTTTCTAATTGTTTATGGGCGTGCTTTCAGTTTATGGAGTTTGTTTTTCAATTGTTTTTAGACTATGTTTCTTGTTGTTTATGGGAATGTTACCAGTTGTATGTGGAGCATGTTTTTCAATTGTTTGTAAAGTATGCTTAATGTTGTTTATGGAGTGTGTCTCTAGTTGTTTATAATTTATATTCATGTTTGTTAATGAAGTATTCCGGACTCCGTAGCGAAGGCGTTACGGACGCGCTTCCTAATCCCGTATACCCGTGTTCGAAACACAGAGGTGCTGTTTTTTTTTTTTGGGGGGGGGGGGGAAAAGTATAGTTGCCGATCGTTGAGAAAGCAATGGCAAACTACTGTACGTAAAACTTGCCCAGGAATCACGAACAACGAAAATACTGGGGTTGACGGCTACGTCCTGTGAAGATATGCCAATAATTGTTTGTTTAATGAAGTACATTTCTAGTTGTCTGTCGAATGTGTGTCTATTTGTTTATGCTGTGTATTTTTAGAGTGTGATTATAGAGAGTGTGTATGAGATAGTAAGTGAGTGTGTGTGAGTGTGTATTTGTATCTGTGTGTGTGTGTGTGTGTGTCTGTGAGTAAAAGAACGTGTGTTTGAGATAGTGTGTGTGAGAGAGAGCGAGAGTAAGAGATAGAGTGTGTGTGAGCGAGCGAGAGAGAGAGAGAGAGAGAGAGAGAGAGAGAGTATGAATGAGATAGAAAGTATGTGAGTGAAAGTATGAGGGAGTGTATTTGATAGAGGGTGTTTATGAGATAGAGTATTTGAGTGAGGGAATAAGTGAGAGTAAATGAGATAGAATGTATGTGAGCGAGAGTATCAGAGAGAGAATGAAAGAATGAAAGAGCGTGTATGAGATACAGAGTGGCAGAGAGTAACAGAAAGTGTGTATCAGAGAGAGAGAGAGAGAGAGAGAGAGAGAGAGAGAGAGAGAGAGAGAGCGTTTATGAGTGTGTGCGTGTATGTATGAAGAAAACAAACGAAAAGAGCCAGAGAGAGAGAGAGAGAGAGAGAGAGAGAGACAGAGACAGAGACAGACTGAGTGTGTATGAGAGAGAGAGGGAGGGAGAGAGAAAGACAGAGGGAGTGAGAGACAGGGGGTAGAGAGAGAGAGAGAGAGAGAGAGAGAGAGAGACAGAGACAGACTGAGTGTGTATGAGAGAGAGAGGGAGGGAGAGAGAAAGACAGAGGGAGTGAGAGACAGGGGGTAGAGAGAGAGAGAGAGAGAGAGAGAGAGAGAGAGAGAGAGAGAGAGAGAGAGAGAGTATGAATGAGATAGAAAGTATGTGAGTGAAAGTATGAGGGAGTGTATTTGATAGAGGGTGTTTATGAGATAGAGTATTTGAGTGAGGGAATAAGTGAGAGTAAATGAGATAGAATGTATGTGAGCGAGAGTATCAGAGAGAGAATGAAAGAATGAAAGAGCGTGTATGAGATACAGAGTGGCAGAGAGTAACAGAAAGTGTGTATCAGAGAGAGAGAGAGAGAGAGAGAGAGAGAGAGAGAGAGAGAGAGAGAGCGTTTATGAGTGTGTGCGTGTATGTATGAAGAAAACAAACGAAAAGAGCCAGAGAGAGAGAGAGAGAGAGAGACAGAGACAGAGACAGACTGAGTGTGTATGAGAGAGAGAGGGAGGGAGAGAGAAAGACAGAGGGAGTGAGAGACAGGGGGTAGAGAGAGAGAGAGAGAGAGACAGAGACAGACTGAGTGTGTATGAGAGAGAGAGGGAGGGAGAGAGAAAGACAGAGGGAGTGAGAGACAGGGGGTAGAGAGAGAGAGAGAGAGAGAGAGAGAGAGAGAGAGAGAGAGAGAGAGAGAGAGAGAGAGAGGCCGGACCGATGCACAGATCCTATTGAGAAGACATGAAAGCTACACCAACCATTAACTGGAGTGACGAACATACCAGCCATTTCTATTAGATAACATTACAGTTGAAGAGAGACACACGTGACCCCAAAGACACTTTCTATCTGCAGCTTTGTCTCAGCTGAGAACTGACCCCCATATCTCCATTTCGCCATGTCTGCCCCTCCTGTCAATCCCTGTACTGTCCCAGTGGTTCCCAAGCATTTAAACCCCGTCCTCACACTTTTTTTTTCTTAAATACACTCCTCCTTACTCAAATTAATCCCATTTTAACTGATTTGCTCAAAGGTTAATAGATAAAGGTAGTCTCACGATGGACACTGTTGTGGGGTGTGAGTGTTAGCCATCACATTTTCTTGCTACAACATATGAGGTGGGGTGCCCAATTCCTTTTCTCGTCCGCTTTCCTTTCCAGACCATTCCCAGAACATTTTGAAAATGTCATGTACTAGGGGGCTTCAAATGAATACCTTTAATTTTGTGTGTGTGGAGGTGAATATATTATGAAATAGCTAAGAACAAATGCAAGTCCTCCGGCGCCGATAAAGTGCTTGGATTCCTGTATAAAAATCGACTCTGGGCTCACTACTTGGTGTGCCTGATCCAGTCGTGAACAGTTTGTCACAGAAGTCACACCGTTTTGAAACTTCCGACTCCACTCCTCCACTTGCTGGACTGACAAGCATGCATCACCATACTCGACCTTCATTTGCCGATATATGTCTACAGGTTTCACACCTTCACTGATCAAAAAAAAAAAAAAAAAAAAACGATAACAGAACGTTGCTCCTCTTTGGTGCATGCCAAAAGTGGGGCGGATATCTTTAAACTGTTCTTATGATGTCACCGTGTTCGTCTGCATGTGTCTAGACATCCTTAACAACAATATTTGACAGGTTACAAAACAATGGCATGTTATTGTAATTTCTACAAAAACTTGTAAGGTTTTCCATGTGAAGGTCCCTCGTAGATATTTGTGTAAGGCTGGGTGAATCCCAGAGCCCCGCTGGTGGGGAAAGGGTAACTCTGGCTCTGCTAGGGATTGAACCGAGACCACTGTTTTTGGAAGGCTAGTGCACTAACCACGATGTCACCGTGGCTTCTTCTGTCAAAGCTTGTTGCCATTTACATCTTATAACACTGTGACCAGGCAGGCTTTCAGTGAGAACTGAGTGGAACTCAAGGAGTTAAAGTAACAATTATAACAGACATATAGACACCTAAAACGAGGGCACAACAGGACGAAGGTAATTTGCTTCCAATATAGAAGCAAGTATAGCCAAAGTTAAGGTGTTTTAGCAATATAAGAATTTATTAATCAACGTATGGGGAATCTCGTGGCATAGAATAGATTAGTAAACAATAATAATTATTTATTATGCACAATTACTTGTTAATTTTATAACTACTTGACCGCGAAAGCTCAGTGGTTGTATGTATAGGAGAATTCTGACTTATTTTGTCACAGTGAAATAAACTAAATGATAGCCGGAAGTGCTCTAGTGGAAACATTAAAGATGACATACTTTACTACGTTAGTAGTATTTTAATCTAAAAGCCCAGACCAAAGAATGAGTGAATTAACTCAGCTTGTTCGCGAAGCACTATTCAGCATTTCTCATATACGCAATTTTGGGACATGCATCAAAATCTGAAAATAATGTCCACAGACACAACGCTACATGTTAACCAAAATCACATTCAGTAATGATGAAGTTGAAAATATCACATACTTGAATATCTTGACTTCATAATTTACAGCAATGGGAAATCAGCAGAAGAATCAGACCTATGATAACCATATCAACCCATGGGTTCAACAGCATTAAGAACCTATGACAGAACAACAGCAAACAAATAATTTATCAGAACATGTATCTTTCCCGTGGCAACATGCGGGTGTGTCATGGATAAATTCACAATCTTTAAAGAAGATCATCTGGATTTTTGAAATTAAATGTAGAATACAGAGGACACAGATGAAGAAAAATACTGACACTCTACAAGATCTGAACATCAATGGCTAAAATCTCATCGACAGCATCAACTCTAGGATACAAACATGCTTTACCCACATTACAAGCCACCTTGGTTTGAAAAGAACAGTGTTGGAAGGCAGGGTTCCAGGACGAAGAGGCAGGGGTTCACCAATATGAATATGCGACATTGAAGACACATAGGGCATGACAATGCATGAGATCGGGCAACTGCCCCATGAGGTTTGAGGACCGCTGGGCTGTGCCCTCCGCTGTTAAACTTCGTGACGAATGAATACGTCGTTAATACGAAACTTAAAACCTGCAATTTTAATGAGGTTTCTCGCTGGCGACATTCGGGAAAAGAGGCTATTGACCAAAAACCTTTTAAAATAAGCCTCTCACTTCCCCTTTTCCCCTATCTCGAGCCCACGGTCACGTATGCTTACGCGTAACAAGCCCTCTCACATGCACATGCTCACAAGTACACACACGTACTCACAAGCACACACACACACACACACACACATGCTCATACATACATACACACAAAATACATATGGTGGTGATTTCACAGCCCCCCCCCCCCCCCGAAACCTAGAAAACACCGGTGATCAAAGTGTGTATCACGTGACTGGTTGCCTGCGTCTCCTTAATCAGTCGTCATTTGGGAGGCCCCTTGCTTCAAGGAGGGAGCGGATCTGCAGACAGATTCTCCATGAGGAGAAACCATACATCTTAGTTTGCCAGAGGTTGACACTGGGGTATGGGCGGTGGGGGGATGTTTTGAAGGGCGGATGTAATTAGCATATGGAAAAGGCTGACTGTACAAGAAAGACGATTATAAACGACAGTGTGGACGTTGCGTCTAGAAAGTCTTCAATAGGAGAAGAAATGTAACCTCGTATGAGATGAGAGACTCCAGTCGATATTTATACGCATACAACGTGGCTGAAAGGATTAGAGTGCTCTAGCTGTAACTTCCGGTGGGCCGACGGTTGGGTGGCGGGTTCAAACTCTATACCGGTCATGTTGGACTTCAACGTTAACTTCTTGTTAAGTTAAGAATGTATATACATATATTACTGTTCGGTTAAACATGTAATGCTGAACTTGTAATAGGAATATAACCATCATCGTCATCATCATCATGTGCCATGTTGATAAGCGTGGGCGGTCATGTTTCGCCATCTCACCTGATTACTAGAGTCGTGGATCAGCTCTGTGTTCTTGTTTAGACTATATCACGTGGCCAATCCATCCATTTACTTCTCTGTCTTCCCTTTGTTCTTTTCCGCTCAATCTTGCCAGTTGTCACCAAGTTCGCTAGTTTATTTCTTCTCCAACGTGCCCAAATAATTTTGATTGCGTCTTGTTTTCTTATTAAGTCTGCATCTAATTTCTTTTATCAGTATACAATTTAATTTGCTTCTTGAAGGGCTTGCTCGTTGATTTTTCTGCCTGTCCGTGGTAATCTTTGCATTATCCTCAGATACCACATTTCCACTGCCATTAGATGTTTTTAAGCTTGTCTGCCAATTGATCGATCACATCACGACTCGACGCGCTATCGAGAACAGATCGCAATTGGATAACGCAGAGGATGCCTCGCGTTAAAAGTTCCGCGCAGAGACACGCACTATATGCAGCCGGGAAGAAGAAGGCAGAGGCGAGGATGGCCGCTGAGACAGCTGAGCCCATTTCTACACACAGCAGTCCTGCTCCTACACCAGCTGAAGCCGTTCCCGTGGCTGAAGAAACCACAACTGAAGCCAGCAGCAGCCGAGATGTTCTCAACAGCACCAAGGTGATACAGCTCAGTTTACTAAACACCTCCATACAGGAGGAAACAACACCAACTGAGGACTTAACCGGCAAAATACTGCTAAAACAGACAAGCGTGGGAGAAGCCAAACTGTCGGCGCTAACAACGGACAAGATAATCAGTCTGTTGGAAAACGAACTGGGAAGAAACAGCATCTGCCAGCTGCGTAAGACACCTGACTGAGTTGTGGTCTCCATCAACAAAAACCCAAAGACCACAGCACTTATGCAGAAGATTGCACAAGAAGAGAAAGCCGTCATCGAGCTTCACTACGGCATCTTATTGGAAGCCACCCGGCACCGCATAAGTAAACGATAGGTCATTAAACGAGCAAGATCCATCTCACCAATGACCCGATCAAGGAGATGCTGACGAGGGAGAACAAACAACTCAAGATCACCAGTGCTGAGAGGAAAATCGGCAAGAATAACATCCCTACCATCGTCGTCATCGTAAAATCTGAGTGATCCCTCACTTCATTAGATGGGACAAGAGAGACCAAGTTCCAGAGCACTACATACCGAGAGTGCTGCAGTGCTCTAAGTGCCAGAAATTTTGGCACACCCGTGCCAACTACAAGAGTGGGGTGGAGGTATGTAGATACTGCTCTGGACCCCATCCATACAGCCAGTGCCAGCAAGCAAAGATCGACAAAGACTTCAGGAGGCCTAACCCTAACAGAAAGTGTGCCAACTGCCTCGGCTGCCCCTGCCACCAAGACAGCAAGGAAGACATGAAGATCGTCATCAAATCCAACCTACCATATAAAGAGGCTAGGAGGCAGTACGGGGCTACCGATCGACTCACAAAAAGCGACAAAGCGCAACTGGAATGCCAACTGAAAGACCTGAGATCCAAGTTCATCAGCATGGAGGAAGAAAAACACATGACGCATCAGCCGTTCAGAGCATCCTGGACGAACTAAAGCAAGTTCAACAGAAGATTGAGCAGGATGTCACTCGTGTGGCTGCATTAAAGACTGAGACAGAAGAAACTCTAGCAAAACTTCAAGAAGAAAGACAAAAGACAGAAGAAACTCTCAAACAGATTCAAGAAGAAAGAGAACAAATAGAACTACTCAAGGCACAGAACGAAACACCAGAAGCAGAAGATGCAAAGGCCCAGACAGAAGAAGAAGCAACAGAAGAAGAAATAGAAGTGGAGGAAGAAAACCAGAACAACAGCGACCAAGACCAAGAGTGGACGGGGGTCGAGAGAAGAAACTGCTGGTCATCTTATAGACCGAGTCATCTACCCGTCCACGATACAAGGTATCAGAAAAGACCCAGACAATACGAAGATAGAACAAAACGGGGAAATAGGTGGAACACCAGGAGAGACGACAACTGGTAAAGCTCCCTGAAGGAAACAGCACCATATGACGGGGTAGGTAGACAATTACTCCAGGCCTTAACAAGTGCGCGAGTCTGTCCAGACATTAAAAACCTCACCAAGAAAGCAACGAACACAATCAAACCATCAGAAGCCGAGAAGCTGACTACAAACAGCCCAATATACGGAATACAAACTACAAGCGACACCATAGAGGCCCCAATTATAACCAAGTTGAAAAATCGAAGACTGAACGGGGGTATTCGTATTAAAAAATTGGATTGGTTTTGATTGTCCACGTTTCACATCCATACAAAAGTACAGGTTCTGTGTAGCACTTCCAACACTCTTTTTCTCGTTGCAATTGACAACTTTTTATATGCCAGTATGTATATGCACATATTATTCTTCGGTTAAATATACAACGCTGAACATGTAATATAAATTTATATACACATATTATTGTTCCGTTAAATATGCAACGTTGAACATGTAACAGAACTATGCATATACATGTTATTGTTGGATGAGATGAGGACACCCCGGGTACGCAATGACAGATGTTTTAGTTGGCCTGTAGTTGTTTGGTGACTGCGACTGATCAACTGGGCGGTGGTAATTTATCTTGTCCAGTTATCTCTCCCTCGGACGATTAAATTAAGAAATATGACTGCTTTAACTATTTCAGCATGGCAACATAATTATTACCATGTTTATAATCAGCCCTCCAGGGTACACAGAATTCAATAGTGGCCAAATTTTCGGCCATTTTTTTTTTTTTTTACATTTTCGTCCGATACTGACAACTGGTAACTCTATTTTACACACGTAATTCCCTCATAAATCTAGCTGTTATTACGCATAGTTGGTTGATTGTTAACCCTCCTGAGAGACTGAGTATTAATAACTAAGTCCGAAGGACTTGCCTGAATAATTTTTTAAGCACTGAAGGTATCTATGGGCGTCAGGGTGGTATCGAGACTTTTCTTCCGACTCGGTGCCAATGTACCATATATGCGGGGGTTGTGTTGCACGGCTATCCATCCCCTCATTACGCTCAGAAACCAGGAGAGCGTGCAATATCGGCTCTGGAACTTCACAGCTGCGGAAAGATTTGTACCTAATTCAGTGCCAAACAAACCGTGGGTTTGGACCCAATAAAAATGGGTCGCGGAAAATAGGAGTGTGTCAGTTATGATTTAAAAGTTGTTAATATGATAACAGATGTATTCTGTATCAAATTAAAGGGGGTTACATAGAGAAATCTACTTATATAAGCCTATTGCAGATACGGGAAGTCGCTTCAGACGATTAATCATCCCATGGGACTTAATCAGCTAACTAGTAGCCTGGTCATGATTCAGCACAACATATAGAGACTGATTCAGCGCAACATATAGAGACTGATTCAGCGCAACATATAGAGACTGATTCAGCACAACATACAGAGACTGATTCAGCACAACATATAGAGACTGATTCAGCACAACACATAGAGACTGATTCAGCACAACATATAGAGACTGATTCAGCACAACATATAGAGATTGATTCAGCACAACATATAGAGACTGATTCAGCACAACACATAGAGACTGATTCAGCACAACATATAGAGACTGATTCAGCACAACACATAGAGACTGATTCAGCACAACATATAGAGACTGATTCAGCACAACATATAGAGATTGATTCAGCACAACATATAGAGACTGATTCAGCACAACATATAGAGATTGATTCAGCACAACATATAGAGACTGATTCAGCACAACATACAGAGACTGATTCAGCACAACATATAGAGACTGATTCAGCACAACACATAGAGACTAATTCAGTGCAACATATAGTGAGGTGACGCCTGGGATAGTAGTATCTCCTCCACAGTTTTAGGGATTTTATTGTCAACAAATTTCAACCCAGTGTTCCCACGGACAGTTATCAGGCATCATGTTATTCTAGAAAAATTAAAGTTGTAGTTTCTCCTTGACTTACAATACATAAAACAGCCTGGCATGTCACAAATATATTCTACTAGCTGACCCGGCCCGGCTTCGCCCAGTCCTTGGTGGGGAGCATCTCATTTAATTCATATAATTAGTCATATAAGCTCCCGTTCCCGTTACCGACTATCTGTCTGTCTGTCTGTCTGTCTGTCTGTCTGTCTGTCTGACCCGGCATCGCCCAGTCCTTGGTGGGGAGCATCTCATTTAATTCATATAAGTTGTCATATAAGTTCCCGTTCCCGTTACCGACTATCTGTCTGTCTGTCTGTCTGTCTGTCTGTCTGTCTGTCCGTCCCTCCCTCTCTGTCTGTCTGTCTGCCTGTCTGTCTAATCATTTATTGGTTGCAGTTAGAACAACCTTAGATAAACGAAGACCAACTTACAAAAAGCATTTGAAAGAGCACTTGAAAGATCTTTACATCTTCCCCCAACAATTAACTTGGGTAAATGGAGCGGCGGCAGCAGCATCAGCAGAAGAAGGAAAAGGAGGAGTAGACAACTGCAGCGAAAAGGTGGGTCTGTCTATCTATCTGACCCGGCGTGACTTCGCCCAGCTCCTGGAGTGTAGCGTCTCATTAAATTCATACAACAAAAAAAGTAACTTAAAAAAATGCCCTTCTACACACCATCCATTATTTTTAATGAAAACGCTTTCTAATCACCTGCATGACTACAGTAACTTCTTAAGCAAAAAAAGATGAGTTACAATGTTATGCATTGTGCATTATTTTTATGAAAACTTTGAAAATGCCTTACAGATTGTATCATTATTTATTATAACTCATATGCCGGTACATAACTATGGACAAAGAGTTTATAAATCTTTGAAAACGATGCCACAATATGACTATAAGTTATACAGAAAAGTTATGCCCCTTGAAATAACTTTTATAGAGTTAGGTCCCTTGAGATATATTAAATTATGATGAAAAGTGAAAAATGAAATAATACTGGGTAAGCATGCGATTTCACACTAAAAAAATATGACAGTGGGCTGCACTGGAATGAAAGAAAGGCGTGTAGAAAATTTCATCTCAATCGGATGGGCCGTTCGCGAGCGCACAAAGGACAGACGGACATACAGACATACAGACAGACAGACGGAGATCCTAATTTATATATAAGATTATGTGTACGTTTGCCTGGGGATTTGTGTGTGTGTGTTATGTGTGTGTGTATGTGTGCGTGTGTGTGTGTGTGTGTGTGTGTGTGTGACCTGGGATAGGAAGTATAAGCCATTATCCCATTTGGACTGGCAAATCGTAATTCAAAATGGGTGGACTAACGGCCCGAACGCATTTCTGAACTTATTTTCAAAACACTCAGGAAGATGCCGTGCCAGAAACGCCGAAATATACTTTCTGAAGAAAACAAAACCAAAAAACACCACCAGCTTAATTAGGAAGGTATCAAGTACTGGTTTAAGACATTAAGACAATGTCTAGACACTAAGACTTGAAAGGCAATTTGAAACGTCTAATTTGTAGAAATCCGCCTTCTGTCTCGGATTTAAGACCAGTGGTGACACGACGACTGCAGGAGTGCTGCGCGTATTAGCAATCTGACATTTAATTTGGGTTACTTTGGGGCCTGGGTGTGTGTCTGCCGGATGCACCTAGACCTGGATAGTAGGATGTTTCACAAAGTAAGTGTGACCAGGACGGGGAAAACGCATGCTAATTTTGGTGGATTAATGAGAGAAGCGGAGATAATGGAGGCAGACACTTCAAATCATACTGGGGCAGTTCGTGACTGTGGCATGGGAAGAGACATTTTAGGTCTGGACAATTAGACAAACGTGAGCACGTAGGCTGGTGACAAACGCATGGCTACGTGCTTCAGCGATTGATCGTCGGCGGTTTTATTCGGTTTTATTTTTTTTTTTTTGCGGGGGTTGTCGACCCTTCACGTGGACACACGTTACCGAGAAACCACGTGTTAGGTATTACAGTACTATAGTACGTTAGCACTAAAATGCATTTGCACTAATATTCAGAAAGACACAATTTGCACTGACTTTCAGAAGGACAACTTTGACAATAATTGTCAGAAAGAAACCATTGCTATTGATTATCAGAGAGATACAATTGGCATTGACTTTCAAAAGGAAACCGTTGTTAATAACATTCAGAAAGAAACCGTTGTTATTGACTTTCAGAAAGAATCAGTTGTCTGACTTTCAGAAAGAAACCGTTTTTATTGACTTTCATAAACAATTGGGGTCTCCATGGCGAAGTGGTTTAACCGTCTGCCTTGTGTCTAACTAATAAGACTTACAGCAAGCATGCAAGGACGATGTGCATTTGATGTACCCAGCGCTGAAGAGAATTGTTGAGAATTGGGGACTTTGGAGTGACATGACGTGATGACTTCAACGCCAGTCATCGCGCTGACTAATCTGAAGATAACGATAATGATGATGATTAAAGTAGCCATGTCAGGGATATGAAGCATTTAGGCGAGTGTAGAAAGTCACTTAACCATGTGGATGAAAGCTAGGAAACGAGACTGGCCTTTTCCGAAGTCACGCGCGAGTCGTTATGTTACAGGTTCGACGATTTGTCATGTCGTATGGTCGTGCGTTGTGGATGTGATGTCGCAAATTGCATCAACTAGCAACGCTACTGGCACGGCTGTAGAGAATGTGAATGAAAATATAACGTTTGTAGACAAAGATGGGAGAATAAACAGTTAGTTGCATATCCCTTACAGGATGTGCGTCTGCCTGCACGGTGGCGATCGCAAGATGCGAAGCGCATGATCGCCCACGCCCGTCTGCAAGGCACTTGGTGATGATGATGAGTTTGGATATAATCGTGATTCCATCGATGTGAGGTAACGAATCGGTGGTTTTTACAACCAGAGTGTTAGTGGAACAATCACCATCTACACGTTAAGAAATTTGTTGAGGGAGATGAAGCTCATGAAGCTTCTTTATCCTCCGAAGCCGGAGAGTATCTGCCTGCATGGCGAAGAACCACCAGTCTGCACACCAATGAGCCAGACATGGGACAACGGATGCTCACGCCAACCTCAGGTCCGGTATGACATCACATTGATGTTGGACAACTGGATGTCTTCATCCGACATACAGGACTTCACGCTGGAGTTCACAGCCAGCGAACACAAGCAAGCAAGCAAGCGAAGCTTGTATGAGTATGCTCGGCGTGATATAATGCCGAATGTAGATTCAAGACAAAGGCCTTTCTAGTTATACAATTCTGAGGTTTTCTCAGTGTATACCCTATCCAACATCAGCGTCTTTCCTTCGCGTCTTGATTCAGTAGCGGTTGTTCCTTGCCATGTGGTTTATCTTTGTTTTGGGGTCATAAGTGGGCACATATTTCAAATATAGTTCAGACACAGAGGTTCACAGCACGGTGCAAACATCGGAGAGAATCGTAATTTGTGTGAACCAGACTCCACGCATACTGTAAATAATTTGCCATGGGTGTACGTGTTTTTACATTTTGAAATTGTCTCTAGACGACTGATCATTTAGCCAAAACTTTTTTTCGATGTCCAACTTGTGAAAGATTTTTAACGCCCATAAAGAACCTCGTGATTTTGCTCCATTCTCAAATTAGGCTCAGCATTCGATCCACCTCCCATGAGCCAGTGGGAGGATAGAATGTCCGATATTTTCAGGACTGGTTAGTTAGTTGCATGTTCTTTACAGAACGTTGCAGTCAATCCAGCATTTACTGGCTGTTTGTGATTTACAAGGCAACATTAGTACGGTGGCTTGCTGAACGACCGACGCCTCATGCCATTAAAATCCATGCCAAGCAGTCTGCTTCTAAGTCGCCAGCGGCTGGTTTCCAAAAAATCTTGACTGTCTACGATTAATTTCCCTAATCAGTTTACCGTTTTCATTTGTTTCTTGTACGACTTGCTCATTGGTTTTTCCCTCTGCCCATGATATTTGCATTTTCCCCAGAAACCATATCTCCATTGCCATTGGCTGTGTTTTTTTAGCCGGTGTGCTCATTGTCCACGCTTCACATTGATACCCAAGCCACACACAAACGGTTGAGGTAAAACTCCTGCTGACTATGCCATCTGATATCTGGCTGTGTTCGGTCAGGTCACACGTAGGGACACCAATAAACCAGAATGCTTCTGCTAAACCCACGTTGCCAGTGGTCCCTCCGACCCGTACAGTGACAACAGGAGGAGATCTTGCCAATGCTGTTGGTGTGAGTTCCGGGTAGACCCCGAGATAATGCCAGGAGCTTAATTTGGGTATAGCATCCGGGAAATGTTGTCTTTGGTATAGATCATGGGGTAGAAGTGTGTGTTGTTTATGGTGCTACATGGGATTCTCGGGACTATACATTTCAGTGCACTCGTCCAAAACTTAACCTCTGCTTAATTAACTTATAAATATAGAAGATTTGTGGGCAAGAAAATGCTACATAACCTCATCTTAATTAACCTATAAATATAGGAGATCTGTGGGCAAGAACATGCTACTTAACCTCTTCTTAATTAACCTATAAATATAGGAGATCTGTGGGCAAGAACATGCTACTTAATCTCTTCTTAATTAACCTATAAATATAGAAGATCTGTGGGCAAGAACATGCTACTTAACCTCTTCTTAATTAACCTATAAATATAGAAGATCTGTGGGCAAGAACATGCTACTTAACATCTTCTTAATTAACCTATAAATATAGAAGATCTGTGGGCAAGAACATGCTACTTAACCTCTGCTTAACTAACCTATAAATATAGAAGATCTGTGGGCAAGAACATGCTACTTAACCTCTTCTTAATTAACCTATAAATATAGGAGATCTGTGGGCAAGAACATGCTACTTAACCTCTGCTTAACTAACCTATAAATATAGAAGATCTGTGGGCAAGAACATGCTACTTAACCTCTTCTTAATTAACCTATAAATATAGAAGATCTGTGGGCAAGGAAATGCTACTTAACCTCTGCTTAATTAACCTATAAATATAGAAGATCTGTGGGCAAGAAAATGCTTCCTAACCTCTGCTTAATTAACCTATAAATATAGAAGATCTGTGGGCAAGAAAATGCTACTTAACCTTTGCTTAATTAACCTATAATTATAGAAGATCTGTGGGCAAGAAAATGCTACTTACCATCTGCTTAACTAACCTATAAATATAGAGGATCTGTGGGCAAGAAAATGCTACTTAATCTCTGCTTAATTAACCTATAAATATAGAAGATCTGTGGGCAAGAAAATGCTACTTAACCTCTGCTTAATTAACCTATAAATATAGAAGATCTGTGGGCAAAAAAATGCTACTTAACCTCTGCTTAACTAACCTATAAATATAGAAGATCTGTGGGCAAAAAAATGCTACTTAACCTCTGCTTAACTAACCTATAAATATAGAAGATCTGTGGGCAAGAAAATGCTATCTGCGATCGCTCGCTTTGAACTCAAGCGCATTCCGCGTGTTACTACTTCTAGAGCACTGGACTGATTTTTGCGTGTGGATTAGCTTTTCCTATACCCAATGTCGCTCGCCATTAGGCGAACGCACTCCGACTTCTGAAGCACTTGTACTTTATGCCCCCAAATTAAAGACGAGGCGTCAACATTTTAGTCCAACTGACCGGTGTAGTGATTGAACCCGCTACCTCGGCAGCAGCATACTTATCCATTTGGCCATGCTGACCTCTCTGTGCTGCTTGTAGGCTTCGTTGATTCACTGACTGTATGTTCAAGCTTTACCACAGCAGAACCCATTTCATTTCTCACCCGCACCTAATAGAGGTAGACGAGGATGGCCGACCGACTAAAGTGCGGCAAACAGCCCAAGAGAAATGAAATGGCTGCAAATTCCGCACCTGAGCAGAACATGGCACTCACTTGTCCGGGAGACAGGAAATTAGTACCAAAAGGCAGACATCACAGACTAACCATACTGATTGTGGAGCCTTGTGGAAACTACCACAGTATCTTCTAGAAGTAAATTTATGAGCATAACACAGACCTGGAGTGGAGGAGTGACATGTTCAGAAACGTTGTACCAGTCTTCTGGATGAGATCCCCGGCCTGTCTTAGAAACTAGCATCGTAGAGCGAATTTATTAACCAAATCAGAGTTTCAGACACAGCCTAACATTGAAAAACTAATTACCGTAACAAATCAAATATCGACTGACAGACTAGTTATGAGTAGCCAATTATTAAACCAAATCAAAGTTCAACGGACAGACTAGCAATATAGATCAAATTATTAAACTAAATCAAAATTCGACACAGGCTAGCAATAAAGATCGAATTGTTAAAGCAAACCAAAGTTCGACACAGACTAACGGTAAAGATTGAATTTATAAATCAAACCCTAAATTCAAACCACAGACTAGCATTCAAGAAAAAGTCAACCTAATCATCAAAGTTCAGCAATTCAATATTTTGAACACAAGCAGAAATATCAAGCTCTGCGGTGTTGTTTGTTGTTGTTGTGTGTGACCCAGCTGGCAGGCTGTAATCAACTCATTAGCTTTCGGGTCGACTGAGCCTTGAAAATGGTTTACTTCTAAATATGTATATGTAATACAGAATATGCCGGTCTCCCTGGCGGAGGCGTTAAGGACATTGTTCGTAATCCGGTATACTCTCGTACGAAAACACAGCTGCGCGAGATTCGGCAGCGGGTCGCACCGCGTTGGTTACTTATGGAGGGTATGTGAGCCGGTCTTTCAGAAAGCAATGGTAAACTACTGAACGTAAAAACTTGCCAAGACATCAACAGCAGCTGAAAGATGCTGGTGTTGACTGCAATGTCCTGTAAAGGATATGTGGGGAAAAATATACAGAATACGGTAGCTATATCTCTACTGCCATCAGTTCTAAGTATGTTTCTTCTAATGTAGCCGGAAGCTTATGATGAGTTTCCACCCTTGGCTGTTTAGACCGTGTCCATATGTGGTAGAGATACCCCAAACGATGCTCTCACCGACCTCACTCCCCAACCAGACCTACATCTGACAACAACAAAACACAGGACGCCACTATACTACTACACTCCCGTCCAGCTTCGACAGCTTTACGACTGCGGCTAAGTCTTGTCCTGTCACGGACCGGGCACCTTCGGGTGTCACCAAAATCTTCAGCGCCAGCTTGGGTTTCCTCGTCCCGTCAGCGCCCGCCTTTATTTGCGAGCCCAGCACTTGAACTGTGGAAACTGCGGATCCCAAATCGGAGATGGTCGGTGTCCTGTTACGTTAGTTTACGACCTATTCTTCACGTCAGCAACCACCCCCTTACTCGCCGTCTATTGTCACTTGTTAGGGGGATCCTGGTTCCGGGGGAAGCGATACACATCAGAGTATGATCTCGCTAAAGTGCTAAAAAGTTGACATTAGGACCAAGGTGTCCTACTTTATGAGCAGGATAATTGCTACATATCTTTTACGGTGAGAAGAGGGACAGCTAATGGTGTCAAAATTATAAGACCGTACAGGTATACGGTACAGCCAGAACGTGTACAGCTAGGATATTCTAGTTTGGGTATTGATGCAAAGTACAAGATGCATACCTATTCAATCGCAAACTTTTAATGAACTTTTAAACTGAATCTCCCAAATAATGTCCACGGTTAAAACAACAGCCAAACAAAATTTACCAAAATCAATCAGGACATTGAAAATGTCGAACTTTCAACATCTTGGCTACAACAATGGTGGCAGTTCACAATAAGTTTGACGTAAACTGGACGCGGCAAATCAGAGGTTAGATAGTGTTAAGAATCTATGACACAACACCAGCAAACAAACAAAAGTACAATTGTCTGGGCATATTCAACATTCCGTGGCTACATACAGATGTGAGTTATAGACCATTTCGCCATCATCAAAGAAGTAAATGGGGGTGTCGAGGCAAGTCTCATCTCATTTTGTTCTTCTTGTACCTTGCGGTGTCGAGGCGAAGTATAAACACAGGAAGAGTGCTCGTTTCTGGCCTTCATATATTGAGATCCCCATGGACCCTATTATTCCCTCTGCCTACCGTTTACACGGTCGGTCTTCTCTTCTGGTTCCATTTCGATGTAAAGTGCCCCCCCCCCCCCCCCCCAAAAAAAAAAAAAAAAAAAATAAATAAATAAATAAATAAATAAAACTAGTGGGCCATGAAGACGAAACATGCTGATACTCTGCTAGATTGTAAGATCGAAGATAACTGGCTTTGAAACTACATAATATTTCGAAAACGTAAAATCTTTGGCCATATTAAACGTCACTTTGACTTGAAAAGAACACAAGTATATGCCATGATTCATGGAAGAAGAAGCGGGGATCTATCAGCACGAAGGTGGACACAGGACTTGGCAGATACCTTTAGTCTGAGGGTGCACAGAGCAGGAGAAAAGAAAAGGCCAGAGAAACCTTTCGGCCGACCGTCATGGAAGCGACGTTCTACAAAGGCCACTCTACATGATGATGATGATTCAATTAAAGGCCACTCTACATGATGATGATGATTCAATAAAAGGCCACTCTACATGATGATGATGATTCAATCAATGTCCACTCTACATGATGATGATGATTCAATCAATGTCCACTCTACATGATGATGATGATTCAATCAAAGGCCACTTACATGATGATGATTCAATCAAAGGCCACTCTACATGATGATGATTTATCAAAGGCCACTCTACATGATGATGATGATTCAATCAAAGTCCACTCTACATGATGATGATGATTCAAAGTCCACCCTACATGATGATGATTCAATCAAAGACCACCCTGCATGATGATGATTCAATCAAAGTCCACTCTATATGATGATGTTGATTCAATCAAATTCCACTCTGATGATGATTCAATCACATACATTTATCTAGTAATACAACAATACGATTATAACTGCCGAGAAACTGATCGTAAATCAAAATGGTCCCAGGTAATGGAAACCCGTTATAAAACATGCTCCGCTATAGAAGCAATAAATGCAACACTGGATATTTTCACTGCACCTATTGTAGCGGTTTTCAGAGTAAATTGGGGCCAGAATATGGTCTCATGTATACTCATTTATAATCAAATATTGTATGTTCTTTGCAAGGCATTGCAATCAACCCCAGGTTGATGTTCTAGGTACATGTAAGTTCAGCAGTTTGCCATTGCTTTATGAACGAGTAGCCGTCAAAGTTTAAGTCTTGGTTAAAGTCGGTATAGGGTTTGAACGTCCTACCTTGCCATCAGCGTACAGGAAGTTTAAGAGCTATCGACCTTATCCTTTTTGCCGCGTCGGTTGCTATTTATTATAATAATGATAATAATAATAACAATGGTAATGATGATGATGATGATGATGATGATGATGATGATGATGAGGAGGAGGAGGAGGAGGAGAAGAAGAAGGAGAAGAAGAAGAAGAAAATAGTGCGTCTACATACACAAACCATACAACCATTTGTATACGCAGCAAAGTGCACTGTGATTATTGAGTGATTGTAGAGTATCTTAACTAATGGGAGGTAAGCAATATCGCGGTATAGCGCCCAACTCTAAATTAAGAAGTACATTTTACTAGTTCATTCTTGTTCTTCTGTCTTTTATCTCGTCAGGTGCATACTGCAGAGTTATATGAAGTAACAGATGAATATACATTGAAATAATGATGACCGCACGATTACTGTGAGCACACCAAATGCTCCATATTTGAAAACACTGTGCTACTGCTACCTGCTTCGCTATCTCCCAAACACGCATATGTGTTATATAATTCAACGAAAATATTCACTTCAGTCAAGGGCAAGCGAGCAAGAGGTAGACAACGATACAAGTGGGAAGACGGCACCTGATTGATTGATTGATTCACTTCATTTGATAATATAATTCTGCAGTACAGTTAGCTAGCTAATTAGTTAGTTAGTTAGTTAGTTAGTTAGTTAGTTAGTTAGTTAGTTAGTTAGTTAGTTAGTTAGTTAGTTAATTTGTCGCGGTTCCAACTTCACGACAAAGGGTCATCCCCATAATGCCCAGTTCCTGCGCCAATGAATATTACACGACATGCTCCTCACTGTACTATGTGAAAATTGGAACAGACAACAGTCCCGACAAACCAAAAGCAAGCATGGGCACACTAATGCTGCCAGAATGTCAACACAACACTCCGACTTGGGTCTGTACAGCAGTACTGGTCTAACGTTAGAGTTTTATATACAAGTTTGGTTTTAATTTCTTCTGACTTCCAGAAGTTTCTCAGTGCTATGAAAGCTCATCTTGCCTACGGTATTCTTATTTCACTATCTTAACCGGCTCTGTTGCGATGGGGTTATGAATGCATTTTACACAACCGCATACCGTGTTCGAAACACAACTGCACGCGATTTGGATGCAGACAGCATTGTGCTTGTTTTCATACAATGGTATGAATGCCGGTGGTTCAGAAAGCAATGGTAAACTAATGAACGTAAACTTGCCAAGAAATCACAAGCAGCCAAAAAATGCGGCGGCTGACTGCCACGCCCTGTAAAATATATGCAACTGTCTGCAATAGAGGTGGTCAATCATGAAGTTCACAGACCAACTACGCGATCTGAGCGCCAAACAGGGGGTAGTGACCCAAGCTAAAACTTGGTGCTAAGAAAATCCCCTGAGTTGTGACTGAGGTCGTTGGGCAGCTCATGGTCTCATAAATACGACCACACTTGAAAGGTGGTCATTAAGATCGTTATCATCCAGGGACACAGTGCAGTTTCCGTCCTATTTGCTCAGCGCTTTCACCATCAACCACCTCCACGTTTCTCTTCTTGAATTTTGATACTCCTCATAGTGTCCATATTTGAAAAACATTATCTTATTTATGACTTTTTCCTAGTGCCCATTCTCTGGCATTAACATTCAGGTCCCGCACAGTTGAACCTTTTACCTTGATGCTAATTACATGCTTGCTCGGATTCACGAGGTTCATATAAAACTGGTGACAGGTATCCGAGACTGGAAGAGGGTGTTATGTTCTCGCAGTGTACCTTCTGACATCTCCTTCTTCTCAGCTCTGTGTCCCACTCTCAGATGTGAACAAGCTGCTAGAGAGATTAATTCATCCTGTATTTCCACACAACATCTCAGGGTGCTCGCCAATAGTGGTGTCAATCTCTCAACAGCCACCCATGAGTACTGGGACAAGTACTGTTTACCGTAGCAACTGGTAGGATTAATAGGGAAACAGACAGCGAGGAGGCACACAATGGACGGTCTTATATCACGCAAATTTAGCAACACAGAAGTTAGCAAACAATAGACAAAGTAAGGTGTGATCGCCTGTGGTAATCAGTACAGCAATTCAAGGAGAAGTTGTTAAAGTTAGTAGCATATCCTTTACATGACGTAGCAGTAAACTCCGGCAGTTTTTGGTTGTGATTCCTGGGCAAATTTAAATTCAGTAATTTGCCATTGCTTTCTGACGGACTGCACTCATACTAATGCATGGAAATCAACGTAAGGCCGTCTGTTTCTAAATCACCCGCAGCCGTGTTTCGACCGCGGTATGCGGGATTACGGATTGCTTTCGTAACTCCTTCGCCACAGAGCGGTTAAGGAATCGTAACATCCTCGAAATAAGAGACCATTTGAAAAGTTAACACCTTCTCGGTTTGTATAAATATGTTCCAGTAGTGATCTCCATATGGGGTAGATGGATTGAGGCTGTGATGGATGATTAACACATGACAACAACAGGGGCGGGACATCTGGCTTCTGATGGAGAGCAATTTCTAAAGACTGTTAGGGAAACAGTTCTGAACAGGACAATCTACTAGACGGATGGATGGATGGTGGATGGATGGTGGATAGATATAGGGAACCCCAGTGGTGCAGTGGTCATGTGTTCGAGTCCCCGTCGACATGGGTATTTTTCGTCACTGACCTGGGATCGGGTAGTTTTCGTCACTGACCTGGGGTCATAGGTAGACCCAGCCTAACATTGGTAGTAAACTTGGGAAGTAAAGGCCACCGACCTGATATTGATACCACCATCGATTTCCAATTGGTCTAAAATATGACACTAGCCCCGTATGTCAAATATTTCCCCAAGTGTGAAGACGGGTGCCTTTTTTGTGTACTCATCTCCATATGGGTGTGGCTTGAAAATACTATTTGAACTATATTTGCCGTTAGGCAGAACGGGGACGTTTAAATTCTGGGTCTGATGTCAGGAACTTCGCCTGGGCTAGGCTGTAGTTGTTTTTTTTTTTTTTTAACTTGAGAAATATGTCTGTTTCCTGGTTCTTTTCTAGCCCTGCAAGCAGAGCTTCTTCGGTTGTAGACACACTTCGTTGGTTGACTGGACTCTACAAGATGTTCACAACATTTTTGAACAACCTAATTTACTTAAGTAAAAGCAGAAGACCCATTACACACGCTTTAAGTGTGCATTGTGCGTGTAGTGGGTGCCAAGCTCACATTTGTATAGACTTATTGACACTCGATGGGTTATGTGATCATTATGATTCGTCGGCCGCCTTTATTTCCTAAGACATTTTATGGTACTCATTTTAGACTGGGTCCACCTGAGAAACTCGGACAATTTTACAAATCTGGCCCGAAGCGGATTTGAACCAATTACCATAAAGCCTGTAATTGAAAGTCTAGTCACTACGCCACCGCGACTGCCAGCTTAGTTACTGTCTCTTTACAACCTTCACACAAGAAGTGGTGCCTGTAATCAGAAGGGCGACTCTTGCAGATCTATATATTTCTTTTCCTTGCTCCCACAAACGCCGGCTGTGACCTAAAATAGAGACCCGAGCGATCAAGTGGCCCCGGTATCTCTAGTCCATATCAAATGAATTCGGATTATGGTTTTCTGATCCTCTTCTCGGCCCCTGGCCAACCTGTGTTGTAGTAATGACATTAAATGACAATAAACTCCTCCGGAACTAGCGCATTAGGGAGAATGAGACCGGATGGCAAGACTTGACCGCAGCGGCCAGTGAAATAGAATTAGGCCATCAGAGACGGGGAAAAAAGGAATGACCACCAGTTATTGAGAAGTTGGACGTGAAAGCTTTTAATGATGTGGAGTTAAGGGGAAACCACTGTATTAATAACGTTAGAAGACGTTTGTGTAGTCACACAATTTGATGTACAGTAGATTTATATAAACTATAAAATAACACAAAGTAATGCAGCTATACAGAACAGAGTTGAAATATACAGGACGTTGCGGTGACTAGCCTTCATCAGCAAATAAATACATAGACAAAACACAACATACAGTCACTGAGACGCCTCTCCAGTGACTACATTAAGGCATAAGAAAAGGATAAGAAGAATGAAAAATTGAGAACATGAGAACAATGAACAGAAAATAAAATTGTGGGGGGGGGGGGAATCAAATTAAAAGAAAATATGCTGCTACTTATCTCAGAATACCAGGGTTTGATGGTAGATGTGTAGATTTATAAACAAATAGAAAATATTCAGTGCAGTCTTCGGGTTGAAGTTAAGAAGGAGGAACGCAAGAGGAAATCACAATTTATAATAAAACAAAGATACGTTAAGATCATCCGGAGAAACATACCTTGTTTGTATTATTCTGAATTGCCATTTACTGCTATCTTTTTTTTAGTTCACTCATTGGTCCATGAAGTGAATTTTTCACTGCTGTTTCTCTAGGTAGAACGTTTGCCTTGATATGTAATAGTCGGGGCAGTGTTGGAGAAATGTGGTCTGATGTTCAGTTGAGTCCAGAACAGACATCACAGCAGTCGGAACACTCCCATACACGCTCCGTCCTTATCTTCAACAATCAGCGAAGAGTTCCAATACTGATGCTACAAGTTCCAGTCTGATTATGTGTTCGTCTGGCCTTTCCATGGTGTACTGAGTGTCGGCTAGATCCTCTAATCCATCCCTGCCGCACCTTTCTCTGCAGGCAATGACATCTGCTCTTCTACACTATACATATGATTCCCAAATTGACATGTGATCTGCTTTTTGCGGCTCCAATCCGCATGTACTTATGACGGATTTGGCCATCTTAAATTGTGTATACATGTAGTTGCGTCCTGTTCTTAGGCCCAGAATAGTGATTTAATCTGTCCTGCCCATAAAATGATAATCGTCTTATGCTGGTGTTGGGGGCTTTCTGACTAATTTGATAATTATTTTTTTTTCGGCTGTCGTATGTGATTGGTACATCGGGCTTCTCGTCTGTGGCACCTTCCTTAGCTAGTTGATCAGCTTTTTCGTTTCAGGGCACTCCACGGTGAGATGGGATCCACTGCATTACAGACCAATGGACACTACCAATGAGGAGACTGGACCAAGTAAAAGCTACATTTCAGAAAATGAAAAGCATCATATGCTGTAAGTCACAATAGTTGAATGTAAGAGAGTTCTGAAATATTATATTGAACCTGTTCTGCTGTATGGCAGTGAATCGTGGAAAGTGCATGAATAAATTAGGAAGAGCATGGAAGCAACAAAGATGTGGTTTCTGAGATGAATAGTGTCAATACCTTGGACTGCCAGAGTAACTAACATTTGCCTGAAAAAGGCTAATGAAAGTAGAACATTATAGACAGCTATAAGAAAGCGACAAACAGCTTTATTTGGTTATATAAGGAGAAGAGAGGCATTGGAAAACATCGGGGCGACTGGAAAGGTCAGTGGAAGAAAAGTCGGGAGTAGACCGTGAGAAATTATACTGCATGATCTGAGACGATAGAAAGACTATAACGCCAGTCGGTGGGGCACATAATGATGATGATGAATTGATACTCAATGTTATCAATAGTCAATAGTATGCGGCCGTCTTTACTTAAGAGGAAGGCCAAAGAGAAGATGGGTGCAGGATGTGGCATATGATCTCCAGATGAGTGTATCGGACGCAGGACATCTTGCTTATTATACATTATGATCGAGAGGTTTTCTGGAAGGTTGCTATGGGAGCGAAGTTCTACAAAGAACATTCTACTGAATGAATTATCTTTACTTCCCTGAACATTTCCTAGTACATTTTTTAGGCTGGGCCGCACTAGCAGTCCAATTCATTCGAAACATGCCTCCTGGATAGGGATTCGAACACGCGACCACCAAGATGACAGGCGAGAGTGCTAGCCACCGCGGCTCCCTGCTGAACGTGTGGAAATCAGTCAACATTTCTAGAACATGTTTCTTGCCTTTGGTAGCTCACGGGAGGTATTTTAATGAACCGTTTCACAAAAACTATACAAGAAAACTCAGGCCTTTGATCTGCAATGTTGCAGAACCGTTCTTAGAATACCGCGAATCCTGAAGGAAAAACTGCAGACAGTCTACAAGATCTGGGCATCAAAAGAAAACTAACTGGATTCTAAATACTATCGGAGCCGCGGTGGTGAAGTGGTTAGTGTACGCTTGCCTGTCAAGACAGTGGTGCGGGTTCAATACCCAGTAGTGCCAGAGTTGTTCTTTTCCCACCAGCGCTGTTCTGGGGTGGACCCAGCTTCATAACACGGGTATGTGCCATATAAGTCTCAGACTTGTCTCGGAAGGAAAAGCGGAGAGAAATCACAGCTATCGCCGATTTATTATTTCTGTCACATGGAATTGGTACATGAAACCACTGATTAAGTTTCACTTTATTGTCTATCACATGGAATTGTTACATAAATCCAGTGATTATATTTAACTTTACTCAATCTATCACATCTGATTGTTACATTTAACTGATTCAGTGCCAAACAAAAAGAAGGTTTGGACCAAACATGGCACAAAATCAAATGAACCAGTATTATATTGTAGATTTACGTTCACTGAGCATTGAAATTGCGGAAGATACCAAGAACCAAAACATATAACACGATGACCAAAGTATGGCGATATATCGTCCTTCTGTGCAAATTGTGGTCACCAAATTGTGGTCACCAGCCTGGTCACATGTGGAGATATATTATCCTTCTGCACCGAATCAGTTAAATAAAGACGCCATAAACAATGTGGTGCACGATTTCTTGCCCGCCATATTTCCCTGCACGTCACGTGAAATACTGCAGCATGCACCATAATTACAGAGCCGACACATAGCGCTCTGGTACTGGGCTCACCCAAGGAATCGTCACGTCCTGCACATGGCTGCTTAGCCTCACCTCCGTATATTGGGCCTTCCGTTCACCATAGGCTGTTCTTCCGGAAACCATAAGAAAGCAGTCTGTAGATGACATCCACACAGTGAGCTTTCAATTCGGACTTTCCACGTAATGGATTTGTTATCCTAGAAATATTCCATTTCGTGCCACTGGGACGCTTTTTCCACCTCTGATGACGCCCACACATTGAGCACAATTGGATGCGATTGGTTCATGGAAGTTAAATGTAGGCAGTAGTCAATAGCACTGACAAGTAAGCACCTGCCGCAAAATATTTTCTCTAGGATGAGGTTTATAGTCGAAGTTTTTAAATCGTGGCTTTTTTAATGTCCGTGGCCAACACTTTATGTGTAAAGGTAAGGTAGCCCCATGACAGAAAGTCCCTTTGGGGTATGAATATAGGTCTTCACATATCCTAAGTCACAATGCAATGAGATATAGTGGCTAGTTCCCCCTTCATCGCCTTTCCGTTGCAGACAATTCCCAGAAAATTCAGAAAATCATCCTGGACCTAATTTATGAAGATGGGTAGACCCCAAAAACGTTATTGTCAGAAAAATATAATTATACTGCTGTTGACGATTGTCTTGGTAAGTAAATGCAGTCCCAACTATGCTAAAATAAAACTTTTAAAAAGTAAAGGACTCTTTTGAACGCGTTAGTTTTATTGGGTGCGTCTTGATAGCCCCATATGTTACAGATAGACCCCCCACTGGGTGAATGACGGTGTCAATATCACGACAGTTGCCTTTACTTCTCAGGATATGTCCTGGTACCCACGTAAGCATGGGTCGACCTGGGGGAGTCCAATTTCATTCTTTAGGAAATCCGTCGGGGTGAGGGTTTCAACACAGGACCACCAGGCCTGCATGCCAGTGTGCTAGCTACTGTGCTACTACAACTTAACGTTTAGATGTACAACTTCTGTCTCTCTTTCTCTCTCTCTCTCTCTCTCTCTCTCTCTCTCTCTCTCTCTCTCTCTCTCTCTCTCTTTCTTTCTTTCTTTCTCTTTCTCTCTCTCTCTCTCTTTCTCTCTCTCTCTCTCTCTCTCTCTCTCTCTCACACACACACACTCTCCTCTATATCTATCTATATATCTATCTATATATCCGTCTGTCTGTCTGTCTGTCTATCTATCCAACCATCTGTCTGTCCGTTTGTCCGTCCGTCTATCTAACTATTTAACTAACTATCTAACTATCTATTTAAAAAGTATATGTAATACTACTGTATAAATTAGGAAATATCAAAGGATATCTGTTTGTAAGCTGACACCCTTCTGAGTCTTGACACAAGACTGTCAAAAATGCTCTCTCATTGTCTTCTACAAATCTCCCCAGTTGTTACAATATATTCTAGTTTTTGTCTTCTCTATACCATGCTTCTGCTGCTGCTTCAGTCAGTCAGGTCTTAGTCAGATATGACTGAGCTACCGTATAACAGTAGACGGTACTACCTGGTTTCTGTTAGCGCCGAGCGTTGGGCGGCGCTTACCAAACCCGACACCCCACATTGTGCCAACGGCTTCGGGCGGAAGAGCGCAATTGGGAGGGTACAAGCCTTACCCTGGTGCGAGGAAATGCAAGCTAAAGACAAAATTGTCATGGCAGGGCAGACCAGGCCCTAAGCCTTGGTTGGCGACTGGTCTAGGATCGAAGCTCCGACAGGCGGACAGTTAGAGCATTGCTTTGCTGATCCGGCAGCTTCTGCAGCTTGTCTTGTTCCAGATGTAGGGGTGTTACCTTTCCCCTGGAGTGAACTAGGCAGGCCGAGAGAGGGATCATGCTGCATGGGCAACACATGATCTCTATATTTTAGCCCAGGCTTTGTGCTATGGAGAGGCACTCGTAGTTACCATAGTGCTGACTGTGATACGGATCATTCTTTGGTTGTTGCAAGGGTTAGACTGAGACCAAAGAGAATCTACACAGCTAAACACAAATCTAGCCCCAGGATTAATATTATTAACACTCATGATCCTGAAAAGTGCTTTCAGTTTCAACAGCAACTTGAAGACGCTTTCACTGATACACCAGAAAATTGTACAGTAAATGAAAAGTGGGGTCAAATTAAGGAAACTCTTTGTAAAACTGCCGTAAGGGTTTACGGCACTGTGGATCATAAGAGGCAGGACTGGTTTGCGGCCAACAGCGAGACTCTGCAGCCCTTGATTGATAAGAAGAAGAAAGCTCTCTTAAGAAACAAGGAAAGACCAACGCGTAACACTCTGAGTGAGCTAAGGCAAGCTAGGAAGGATGTGCAAAAGGCTGCCAGGCAGTGTGCAAATGATTATTGGATCAAGTTATGTGAGTCCATTCAAATCGCAAGTGATAAGGGAGACATAAGAAGCATGTATGAAGGAATAAAGAAAGCCTGTGGTCCAGTGATCAAAAGAAGTGCACCATTGAAAACCTTGACTGGAGAAGTCATCACTGATAAGAAACAGCAGATGGACAGATGGGTAGAGCACTATTTGGAGCTTTACTCAAGTGAGACCAAACTAGCGGATAATGCCCTCAACGCCATAGAGGCTCTACCAACTCTTGACCACCTGGACACACTTCCCACCATAACAGAAGTTAAGTGTGCTATAAATGAACTTGCATCTGGCAAGGCTCCAGGTAAGGATGGGATTCCAATAGAGGTTATCAGGAGTGGGCAAGACACACTCACTATACAGATCCACCAGCTAATAGAGCTATGCTGGCGTGAAGGACAAGTCCCACAGGATTTCAAAGATTCAAGCATCATAACACTGTACAAGAACAAGGGCGATCGGAGCGACTGCAACAACTATAGGGGTATCTCACTTCTGTGTATTGTTGGAAAAGTATTTGCCAGAATTGTTCTGCGCAGACTTCAAGTCCTAGGAGATCAAGTCTACCCCGAATCACAGTGTGGCTTTCGACAGAACCGGTCTACCACTGATATGATATTCTCATTGCGACAAATGCAAGAAAAATGCCGTGAACAGAATCAACCACTGTTTATTGCCTTCATCGACCTCACAAAGGCATTTGATTTGGTCAGTCGTGAGGGTCTGTTCAAGGCACTAAAGAAGATTGGCTGCCCACCAACTCTTCTGTCCATTGTGGAATCGTTCCACACAGGCATGAAGGGTATAATCAAGTTTGATGGTGCAACTTCTAAAGAATTTGAAATCAAGAGTGGAGTTAAGCAAGGTTGTGTACTAGCTCCCACCCTCTTTGGAATATACTTTTCACTTCTACTGAAATATGCATTTCGTGATCAGGATGGTGGTATATACATTCACTCACGCTCAGATGGCGGCCTCTACAATGCTCAGAGATTGAAGGCTAAGACCAAAATTAGGAGGGTACTGATCAGAGAGTTGCTTTTTGCAGATGATGCTGCAGTTACGACCCACTCTGAGGAAGAATTGCAATGTCTACTATCTGCATTCTCCAATGCTTGTTCTGAATTTGGTTTAACAATTAGCAAAAAGAAGACACAGATTATGTCACAAGGTGCACATGGGGTACCATCAATCTTTATTGACGACGCCGAACTAGAGATAGTAGACCATTTTACATATCTAGGATCAGTGGTAAATAGCAAATTATCCCTAGATCAGGAAATCAACATCCGGATTGGTAAGGCAGCAACAACAATGAACAGGTTAAGAAAAAGAGTCTGGGAGAACAGGAAGCTTACTGCCAAAACAAAAGTCCTTGTCTATCAAGCCTGTGTCCTTAGTACTCTTCTCTATGGCAGTGAAACCTGGACAACTTACTCACACCAAGAGAACAATTTAAACAGCTTTCATATGCGGTGTCTGCGAAGAATTCTTGGTATTAAGTGGCAAGACAAAATCACAAATACTGAAGTATTGGAAAGATCAGGTTGTGTGACAGTTTATTCCATGCTCAGTCTTCGTAGACTTAGATGGATAGGACATCTTAGGAGGATGGATGATGGTAGAATACCAAAGGATATCTTTTTTGGTGAATTACAGATGGGTAAGAGATCTCAGGGTCGGCCTCTACTACGATACAAAGATGTGTGTAAGCGGGACATGATTGATACAGGCATTGATAATGCACATTGGGAGCAAGTCGCCACTGAACGTGTTGCATGGAGGGCAAATATCAGAAATGGAATAACGTCAAAGGAGAAAATTATTGCAGAAAAGTCACACACCAAGCGTTTGAGACGTAAGATGGTGCATGATGGTGGAAATGACCACGTGTTCACATGCACCCACTGTGAACGGACATTTACAGCGCAAATTGGCCTTATCAGTCACACTCGCTACCGCCATAGTTAAAAGTTATTATGCCTTTTTAAAGCACAAACTATCGTCTGTCAAGGCGGCAAGGTGCCAATGGAACTATCTATTTATCTATCTAACTATCTATCTATCAAACTAACTATCTATCAAACTAACTATTTATCTAACTATCTATCTATCTATCTATCTATCTACCTACCTACCTATCTACCTACCTATCTATCTTTCTGCAGATGACAATCCACAAAGAGGCATATTTCCATGCTGGGATCATACGTATAGACAAGACTTGCTGATAAGCAGCACATCATTATGCCAATAAATTGCCTCTCTGACCCCCAACAGCCACCGCCTCCCAGCTGTTCATCCTATCAACCGCTAGAAGTGGCCATGTGTTGGACATCGGGCAATCAAGGAGATCGTTAACAAGGGAGAAGATAATTGTGTGTTTATTTTGCGGCCCGCTTGAAAGGAACTTTTGTTGACTTTCAATCCCAGCATCCAGGGGAAATCTTTTAAGAAGCTTGCGCAACAAGGTCTCGGGCACAAGACGGTTTTCACTGACAGGTTTCCCCGTCTCTGGCAGGCTAGCCAACCAGGGGCGTTTGTCACTGGGGGTGCTGGTGTCCCACGACGTGCAAGCATAGAGAAGTGACATGACTGGGGAGAATCGGGGGGATAATGACATCAACGCGGATGACAATGCTGAGTTTATCTGGGTAATAGCACGGTACTGATGTCATGTCAACTGCCGCGTCACTCGTCAAGATCTGCGCATGCGTAGCTGGCTATGCCGACGTCAACGAAGCAATAACAAAAATAATCGGAGAAATGGTCAGCCTGACAAGACAACATGCTGAACATGGACATAGCGGAGACAGCTTCTTCCCCCCCCCCCCCCCCCCCAACTGTAAGAGAATTGTGGCATTGAGCTTTTGAATTCTAAAAGATTAATTGTCGGTTAGCAAATGTTATCCTTCCAGACCCCATGGGTCGAATTCCTAAGTTTTATACATAGTAAACTGTACACCTCTCCCACTGTTATAAATTAACGTTCAGTATGTTCCAGCCTTGAAAAGTCACATAGCCTATACCAGTTGTGAGTAACGTGTGTGTTCATAACCTTTTATTTTATTGTTTTCTTATTGTGTTTTTTTTTAACGTTCGCTCGCTTTGAACTCAAGCGTAGTCCATACATGTGTTACTACTTCTAGTGCACTGGACTGATTTTTGTGTGCGAATAAGCCTTCCTTAGTACCAGTGTCCCTCGCCATCAGGCGAACCCATCCCGACTTCTGAGGTACTTGTAATTTGCATCACCAAGTCAAGGGCGAGACGTCAACATTTTAGTCCAACTGACCGGTGTAGGGGTTGAACCCGCTACCTCGGCATCAGCACACCGGAAGTTTTAGAGCTGTTGCTTTTATCCATTCGGCCAAGCTGACCTCCATTGTAATGTTTATATTCACCGGACGTTACTTTCAGTGTAAACACGACTTATTTAATCATGAAGACACAAACAATATGTTACACAATTTATTACTTGGCATATTTCGTTGCATTTCGTCGGATGCATGCTACAGAACACACAAAACACACAAAATGGACGAAAGTTACAGATAGCTGAAGTCACTGCTATTCATATAACAAGACAGGCGTTCCATTTCGTGTCAACGAGACAATTTTCCACCTTTGACTACACTCACTCCATGAGTACGGTTACGGACTATCTACGGGACGTGCGACCGAGGTGTTTTTCCACCTTTTGTACACCGCTCACGGGGTACGCTACATGTGCTGCCGGCTCAGCACCTTCTTCCGTGCGTCTGTGGGCGAGTAACGGTCAGGCCCTCTCATCCGGGGATACCTCATATCCCCCAGCTAAGAGCCATCGAACGTATCTGCGCCAAGCATGTAGCGTGCTCAGCACCTCACCACAATTTTGATGAAGGTTTGTGTCGGCCAGGCTCTCACTTCCGAGGGTTTATGGCTTAGAGAAGTTCAGCCATACACCTCGGCTGGGAGCCTTAGAGGTTATGTCCGAACTGAGATTTTTGGCATCGTTTGCCTGATTTTGACTGCTATCCTCAGTCTATCTGCAGAGCAGCAAGTTGTGTCTCTCTTAGTCTGGTCCCTATCCCACGAGCTGTCCGATATGTAGTTTTCATCCATCGGCAAGCACATGGGGTCGATGGGACACGCAAGTCCCCCCACCACGGCAAGGTGGAGACACATCGGGGGAGCTTCATTATTCAAAGACTTATTTGTTTTGAATCGAACTAAGGATTTCGTGACCCTGCGTCATACTGCGCCAGCCGGCAGAGGATTTGATGATGATGATGCGTATTCTCACCGGAATCCACGGACGAGCATTCCCGGGTCCAGGGGTAATTGTGTCGAGAACTGACTTAATGATGATACACTTTAATATAGCTCAAGCCAGTTCCTATGTTCCAGAGTGTCATGGCTGTAAACTACCCTGGTCCAGAAACCCTGGTGTATGGAGACTTCAGTCATATCGCCCGCTTCTCATTGCTTGGAAACACCCCAACTTTCATTACACGCTAGTCCTATTTATGACCGACCAAATGGCGACTTCATCGATTTCTTCCCTCGACCAGTGGTCATTTATTCGTCAGTTGACCTTAGCCCGAGTCGATAATAATAATTTCTTGTCTCAATCTTGGAGACAATAGTGCTGGGACCTTTAATGTAGACTGAATGAAATGGGTTCAACTGTGGTAGAGAGTTGTGGAAATGTAGACTGAATGAAATGGGTTCAACTGCGGTAGAGAGTTGTGGAAATGTAGACAGTGTGAAAATACGAAGTGTAGGACAGCTTTGCAAATTATATTCACGGAAAACAAAGGACGTTGCGGCGAGAATACTTCATCAGCAAACTTACACAAGAGAACACGACAACTTTTAAACCACGGAGGTGATACTACAGTGACTACATGAAGGCATAATAAGCAGAATGAAAAGAATCGTAATAAAAAACATAAACTACTGGTGCTACTTATATCAGAGTTCCAGAATATGTATCCGTGACATCTGCGCGGTTTATATATTGTTGTGTTCTTGTGTTTGTTTGCTGATGAAGGTTTTTCACCGCAACGTCCTGCATTTTCTGTAATTGTATTTTGTGCAGCTTTTCTACAATTCGTGTCTTTATCGTGTCTTCTCTGATGTGTCAAACTATCCGTTGCTGGTACTACTACTGTCACAGTCAATCCCTTCGAATGTTACCAGATGATCTATAAACACATATACGGTTCTAACACTTAGCACAAGCTACCCACGGTTATTCATCATCTCATCATTATCTCATCGCCTCATCTCATCATTATCTCATCTCATCATTATCTTATCTCTTCATCTCATTTCATCATTATCTTATCTCATCATTATCTCATCTCGCCATCTCATCTCGTCATTATCTCATCTCATTATCATCTAATTTCTTCTTCTTCTTCTTCTTCTTCTTCTTCTTCTTCTTCTTCTTCTTCTTCTTCTTCTTCTTCTTCTTCTTCTTCTTCTATGTTCATCCGGAGTTTTTTATTGTTTTTTTTTTTCGGACGTGATTGCGTTGTGCCTGTTTACAGTAGAGCTGCGTTCTTGCCCCGTTAGGCCGACACATCCGACTTCTGCGGGCATTTGTTGACCGGGTTAACCTTCCTGGTAATTTCATCTCATCTCCTTTTGTTTCTCTTGTACCTTGCGGTGCCAAGGCGAAGCATGCACAGCGGGAGAGTGCCCGTTTATGGGCCTCACATATCGAGATCCCCATGGACTCTGTATTTCCCTCTGTCCATCGCTTACATGGTCGGCTTCATCCTCTGCTTCCATTTGGTCTGTACATAATTGCTTGTTGTGGTATACTGTTAGTTGGTAGCCTAGTTATATGGCCAAACTATTTCACTTGCCGCTTTCTAGTGAAATCTAGTGCAGCTATAACCCCCAGTTTAATCCTGATTTCATAATTTCTGATTTTCTCTCTTATTTATTGATTGAGCACTCTTCTCATGAATCTCATCCCTGCTGTTGTAATGTTTCTATTCTCTTTTTCTATCACGGTCCAGGTTTTTGGCATTGGTAGCATAGAGTTGCCGGTCTCTCTGGCTGTGGGGTTACAACACTTTCTCTCTGTAATCCCGTTTATCACGCAGAGTCTCGCAGCGGAGCGAGAACTGAGGTGGTTCGACCCCCGCTCGTGACTTGCGGATAATGAGCCGGTCGCTCAGAAAGCAATGGCAAACTACTGAGCGTAATCTTGCCAAGAGATCAACAGACAGCTGAAAGATGCTGCTGTTGACAGCTAAGTCCTGTAAAAGGATACGCAAAACATCATAACATCAGCATAGAGTTGGAAGGAAGATTGTGTTGTATAGAAAACACTACAGCACACGTCTCTCATACTATAGAGTTTATAGGAAGATTGTGTTGTGTAGAAAGCACTCTATAACACACTGCTACTTATATCCTATAGTTGGTAGAAAGATTGTGTAATATAGAAAGCGCTCTATAACACACGACTGCTCATTAGCATCAAACATTTGAGTTCCCCGTGGAACACAGTGTCACAAAGACTGCTCACCATCATTGTCTCTTCCGAGAATCCTAATCACATTCTATGCCAAGCATTACACTACAAGTTCTTTGGTTACTCTAAACAAAGTAAAGTAAAGTAAAGTAAAGTAAAAGTTTAAGTTAAGTTTAAATTTAAGTTAAGTTAGATTAAGTTAAGGTCAACACCTGCTTTACACATCTAGAGGTGCACTGAGTACATTATGCTAGCCCTCATAGTTTTAGAGGGGTTAAAGTTAGTTGCATAAAAGCGGCCAGCTTCCAAATCTACCGCAGCTGTGTTTCGACGAGAAATGCGGCATTACGAATTATATCCATAAAACCATCGCCACAAAGCCGGTTAGAACTCGGTGGGTAGTGTGGTCAATATCATGCTGGTGGCTTTTACTTCACAAGATATATTCTGGTGTTAATTTTAGGATGGGTCGATACGGGAGCCCACAGATCAATGTCAAAACTCTGTCACGTTGTGAGTTCGAAGGTTAGTCTATACATCTTTTTCTGCTTCAGAAATTTACTGCAAAAAAAAAAAAAAATATGGTTTTTGTTTTTTGTGTTGTTTTATTATTTATCTTGGGCACTCGTTCGCTTTGAACTCAACGTAGTCCATACACGTGATACTACTTTAGTACAAAGGACTGATGTTTGCGTGTTTATTAGCTTTCCATATTACCAGTGTCCCTCGCCATCAGGCCAACAGACTCCGACGTCAGAGGTACTTGTAATTTGCATCCTGAAGTCAAGGACGACATTTATGTCCAACTGACCGGTGTATGGGGTTTAACCTTCTACCTCGGCAGCAGCACACAGGAAGTTTAAGAACCAGCGCTCTTATAATATTTTATATGTAAGTGAGATCACATGCGTGGGACATTTGGAGGTATGACCGGCCTGGGTCAGATTGGGCGTGTAGGTGATTTTAAGACCTACTAGATCCTACTCTAGATGGTACTTTGTGTATTGGCAGTAGCAACGTTTGTCTTGTTTGATTGTACAATAAATGTTTGATTGTATTATAAATGTTTGATTGTATTATAAATGTTTGATTGTACAATAAATGTTTGATTGTATTATAAATGTTTGATTGTACAATAAATGTTTGATTGTATCATAAATGTTTGATTGTACTATAAATGTTTGATTGTACAATAAATGTTTGATTGTACTATAAATGTTTGATTGTATTATAAATGTTTGATTGCATCATAAATGTTTGATTGTATTATAAATGTTTGATTGTATTATAAATGTTTGATTGTATTATAAATGTTTGATTGTATTATAAATGTTTGATTGTATTATAAATGTTTGATTGTATTATAAATGTTTGATTGTATTATAAATGTTTGATTGTATTATAAATGTTTGATTGCATCATAAATGTTTGATTGTATTATAAATGTTTGATTGTATTATAAATGTTTGATTGTATTATAAATGTTTGATTGTATTATAAATGTTTGATTGTATTATAAATGTTTGATTGTATTATAAATGTTTGATTGTATTATAAATGTTTGATTGTATTATAAATGTTTGATTGTATTATAAATGTTTGATTGTACCATTTTTTTTTTGCGCTCGCTCGCTTTGAACTCAAGCGTAGTCAATACAGACTACTTCTAGTAGTGCTGGACTGAGTTTTGCGTGAGGGTTGCTATCCCTATTAACAGTGTCCCTCGCCATCAGGCGAACCCACTCTGACTTCAGAGGTAATTGTAATTTAGGTCTCCAAGTCAAGGACAGCAGGCCAACATTTTAGTCCAACTGTCCGGTGTAAGGGTTGAACCCCTTACCTCGGCATCAGCACACATGATGTTTAAGAACGCGCGTTCCGCCATGCTGACCTTTTTTTTTTTTTTTAGCATATCCTTTTACAGGACTTAGCTGTCAACACCAGCATCTTTCAGCTGTATGTTGATTTCTTGGCAAGATTACGCTCAGTAGTTTGCCATTGCTTTCTGAGCGGCCGGCTCAGTATCCCGCAAGTCACGAGCGGGGGTCGAACCGCCTCAGCTCTCGCTCTGCTACGAGACTCTGCGTGATAAACGGGATTACAGAGAGAAAGTGTTGTAACCCCACAGCCAGAGAGACCGGCTCATGAGGACCTACACTATACATATTTTATTGTACCATAAATGTTTGATTGTACTATAAATGTTTGAATGTACTATAAATGTTTGAGCGAACTATAAAGTTTTATTGTACTATAAATGTTTTATTCTGCTATAAATGTTTGATCGAACTATAATTGTTTGATTGAACTATAACTGTTTAAATGAATTATAAATGTTTTATTGTAGTACACATGTTTGTTTGTATTATAAACGTTTCGCTGGCTTCCGAGGATGGGGACGGAGCGCTTATGGGAATGCCCCGAATGCTGTGATGTCGGTTCCTAAATCAATCAATCAATCAATCAATCATAAACGTTTGGTTCAAATATAAATGCTAGATTGTACTATAATTGTTTGATTTTTAAAGATTGAGCACAACCCACTACTGGCAACGCTGATCGTACTACGGTACAAACCTAAGGCCTTGTAGGTTCGTACCGTAATACGACAGCATTGCCAGTAGTGGGTTGTGCTCAATCTTTAAAACTTCATATCCAGAAACAACCAAATAAATCAAAATGTGTGATTGTACTATACGTATGTGATTGTGTTATACATGTTTGATTGAACTATCTATAAATGTTTGATTGCGCTATAGTTTTTTTTTTTTTTTTTTTTTTTTTTTTTTTTTTTTTGGGGGGGGGGGGGGGGGGGGGGCGCTCGCTCGCTTTGAACTCGAGCCTAATGCATACACACTATTTATACTAGTGATGGACTGGATTTTGCGTGTGGATTAGCTTTTCCCTATTCGCCATCAGGCGAACCCACTCCGACTTCCGAGGTATATACTATAAATGTTTGATTGTACTATAAATCCGCACAGCTTGCACGTCTTACAGTTTGCTGTAAAATCTGAAACGAGTTGTACATGCCTCAAATAAATCCACCGACCTGCGGTCATCACAGCACCTTCCAGATTAGAGAGCTCAGCTTTTGCCTTTAATGTCCGTTTTTTCCTCCAAACGTGATTGAATTTGTGGGCACAAAGTTTGATCAATCCACATGTCTTTTTCACAACATCCATTCTCGTTCTATAGACAATACATCACGCGTAACAGCAGGTCTTCTTTGCGTGATGCTACCCACATTTTAAACTCGACGCACGCCTCGGTTTTCATTCCCCGATATTCTGAAAGGCCTGTCTATAATTAAATCAGTGTAGTTCTTGATTTACACGCAGCGGGAGGGGCGCTGCGCCCCGTGATAGTAACACTAGCTCAAGTGGGGAGATTTCTTTTCTAGTAGAAAATGATCCAGTTCTAGTAGCAGCTTAACTTCAGTGTTGAGTTAGATTGTTACAGAGAGAACCACGGGAGAGACGTTCCTGAACTTTCACAAGTAATTTGGTTCACCTGAATCTTTTCTGGATGTGAAAATTATCTTAACAGACCCCACGGGGAGGTTGTGACTCGAGGGTTGTTAGAGAGAAATGACACGCGAACAGAAATAACAAGCAAATAATGAATTACTATTAGATGTGTGTTTTCATGAAAAAGCTTCATGTTGTTATTTGTCCACAACTTCCACAATCTACCTATATGTTACTTATTCAGTTGCATCGGATCTAATTCCTATACATTGTTTTCGTTGTCTTATTCCACTGTTTCTTACGTTCGCCATTTTCTTTGTCGTCTCTTTCTCTCTCTCAATTTTTCATTCTCTCGTTCACTCTCTCTCTCTCTCTCTCATTCTTTCCCTGTCCCTGTTATCTATATTTTTCCTCTCTCTCTTTTTCTCTCCATCTCTCTCTCTCTCTTTCTCTCTCTCTCTCTCTCTCTCTCTCTCTCTCTCTCTCGTGCGCTGTGTGTGTGCGCGCGCACGTGTGTGTGTGAGTGTGTGTGTGTGTGTGTGTGTGGTCAGTTGCTTTGTAAATTCTCTGTGAAAGACATGCTGGCGTTTAAGAGGCTGAGTAATACAAGGTGTTTGTGTCTATCGATGGGAGGTTGGTGACAGCACAGGTGGGGAACCTTTCTTCTACCAAGGTCCATCTGGATATACCGGATGTTTGTAAAGTCTCACTACATTTTGTATGTAGAATGAATCTGAAAAATTATTTCTTCCGTTGATAACACTATTCTGCTTGAAGTGTAAAGAATTACCCCAGCAGACGACAGCCATTCGCTGCACATTGCTTCACAATGATGACATCATGTCCTTAATTTTTCAGATTTGTTCTACATACAAAGTGTAGTGCGACATTACAAACACCCTGTATTTTATAACATCGTTGGCAACCTCCGCGGGGACTGTGATCCTGAGCGCCCCTTCCCTTCTCAAGTTACAATCTGTCCTACTGTAATGCGCACGGTACGCACGCTCATAAAACTTCTGCTGTCCCCTAACGATGTCGCACGCGTCTCACAGACGGACTTCTAATCATAGGGGCGCTCACGACTTCAAGAGTCGCATGATGACCCAGACGAGTCTAGGTCACCCTTGCGCGCCGAGACATCAAAGACCGAAGCACGAGGTTGAGTCCCATGTGGTCAAGAGGTGGTGAAGCCTCGCATGTTTCTTCCCGATAATACAGTTTTCCCGTTTCTTCCGAATATTTATCTTCTGGGCCTGTCGCCATCATTATACCTGACTATCAGCACGGTCGCCATCCTTTCTTTGATGCTGGTGTGTTGTGTTTAGATGAACTCTTGGAGCCAAGAATTCGCTCTGGCTAAGATATCACTCGCTACAAGCGAAACCAAAACACAGGCTTGCTATTCTTAGCAGAAATATCACCCTTTCGTCTTTGCGAACAGAATTATTCGTTGAGCGAACAATAGTTCATAAATCGAGACAGAGAGGGGCGAGGGTAATTTCTGAGACGTTGGACTGATACTGAAGGTTAATGATGGCGGGCGTAGTTAACACAGCCAGTGCTGCTCGAAAAGAAGCCGAGGTTTAATGGCCATAGCTTTGATTGTAGGCACGAAGGGGAAGATATTTCGTTGATTGACAACTGAGCAATTCTAATTGTTGAATTGGTTCTTTTTGAACTGTTGCAAGAATAATTAGAAATACTCTTGAATGTTTTGTGGCTGTAAGTGTGTGTGTGTGTGTGTGTGTGTGTGTGTGTAAGTGTTTGTGTGTGTGTGTGTAAGTGTGTGTGTGTTCCTTGGGGACTTAACATTTCATTAAAACCAAGAAAAACTATGTTATAATTGAGAAATAATTAAACACAGAACTGTGTGTTGTTTTGCCGATTGTAGGCACGAAGGGAGCAGTACTGATTTCTAGAATGGTTCTCTTTGGACTACTGTGGAATAATTTGGACAGCGCTTGCATGTATTTTGGCAGTAAGTATACATTCCTCAGGACGCTCTATGAACTTAATATTTCACTTAAAAAACAGAAAATCTATGTTAACATTGAGAATTAATTAGACATTGGATGGCGTGTTGTTTTGCCGCCTGTCGGTGTGAAAGACATCGCAGAAGTGATTATGTTTGTTAGGCGATCGCGAGAATAATTGAAAAGACATTGAATATGTCTCGATGCTGTACTGTATGTATAGACGAGATGAGACAAGAGGGCCTGCAGAAGGTTGAGAGGCGGTGAGGTCAGTGTTGTTAGACAAAGTCGTCCACGGAGGGAACAAATGCTGGATGGGCTTGCAAAGTTGCGGGGACGACGGTCAGTGGTCAGTCAATGGCCAGGCTTGCAGCGAGCACAGAGAACAGATGCTGGTGGAAGAACATGACCCTCTGAGTCACAGAAGAAGGCAGGGAAGAGGAAGGTGATAAGAAATGTGACGCGACAGTAACAGAAGAAGAAAGAAAGAAAGAAAGAAAGAAAGAAAGAAATAAAGAAAGAAAAAGAAAGAACAACATTATCGACACAACAAGAAGAAAAAGAAGAACACAAAAAGGAAGCAGGGGTAATAAAGAACCAAAGGAAGGAAGAAGAAGTAGAAGGAAGAAGAAAACCAAGAAGAAGAAAAACAACAAGAAAACTGTGACATACATCTAATTTCAGAATAGATATTTACTCCTGACAAAAGATTCAGTTCATATCATGAACCCTCTGGGACACCTTAATGAGATATTATGCCTGCCATCTACCCCCCCCCCCCCCCCCTTCCCCTTTCCCCAAACCAATTCCGCAGCTCTTGCATCGTTCCCGCCTTGTAAAACTAACAGACTTGAATATAACTGTCAGTCAGTGATGAATCGTAGCATGGTGTCGATCAAACTGACGCGACCCTTAACTGGAAGTGACACAAAACAGACGACATGCCGCGGCTGGACAAACGAATCCAGGTAACAGTTTACCGGAGATCAAAGGACCCGGTAGGTAATTGCTAGTTGGTAGGCCTTTCACGCGCCTTCGTGACACAGATTTGCCTGTCAGCGCCGAGGTCACAGTCAAGCCGACTACAGAAATGGAGGCCAGGATCTAGCTAAATATTAGAATGCTATTTTTAGTTACATCAATCAGTTAACTCTTTAGTTGACCACAGCTCCCTAACTGCTACATTACATTTGTTTTATTTTGTTTCGCTCGCTTTGAACTCAATCGTAGTCCATACACGTACTACTTTAGGGTGTATTTTTAATCACTTAACAGTGTTTGAAAATATTGCCGGTCAAAGTTTTGTATTCACCCTCTGTAAAGTTCATGCAACATAATAGGTAAATACAAAACTCTGACCGGCAATATTTTCAACCACTGCACTGTCATTAAAAATACACCATGTACTACTAGTGCTCTGGACTAATTTTCGTGTGTGAATTAGCTTTCCCTAGCACCAGTGTCCCTCGCCATCAGGCGAACCAACTCTGACTTCAGTGGTACTTGTAATTTACGTTTCCAATTCAAGAATGAGAAGTCAACATTTTAGTCCAACTGACCAGAGTGGGGGTTAAACCTGCTACCTCAGCACCAGCACACCGGAAGTTTAAGAGCGAGCGTTCTTATACATTCAGCCAAGCTGACCACCTCTTCATATGTTTGATAGCGTCACTGACTTCTTTAATAATTCTCGGGCTTTCTTCTTCTTCTTTGCGTTCATCCGGAGTGTTTTTTTTCAGATGTGATTGCGGTGAGTCCAGTTGGACACCTTTGGGCCGAAACCATTAGGCCAACACACCCAACTTTTAGAGTGCAATTTTGACCAGGTTAGCATTCCTGGGAGACTCTCACTTTTGTGGTACCGTCCACATGCCAGCTGGTCAAATTGGAACAGTCGAAGACTAGACGGTCACCCTCAAGGGAAGGCAAGGACAATCCATGGCATTTTCCATAGTTGCAGGGCCTACACATAGCGCCCTGGTACTGGGCTCACCGAAGGCATCGTCACGTCCTGCTCTAAGCTGCTTTAATTCCTCATTACAATATATTGGGCGTTTCGTTCGCCCCGGTCCATTCCCGCACAAACCAGACCGGTCTGTAGACGGTATCCACTCAGCGAATTTTTGATTCGGACATGTGCCTGTCGTTGTGCCCGGGGACAAAATAGTCAGAGCACGACTCTATAGTTCCGGGCACGACGGACATTAGGAAAACTATCTAGTCAGAGCTGTTCCGGACATGAGCCGCGTTCGGAAACTAGGTAGTCAGAGCTGTTCCTAGCACGAAAGACATTTCACTCGGACGTAATTGCGTAGTGCCAATTTTTATTTTGCCACCCGTAGGCCGGCACTTCCGACTTCAGTGGGCATTTTTTAATGAGGTTAGCCTTCCTCGGGTTTCGAGGCATGTTAGACTTTTAATGTTGCGGTGTCGCCCACATCTCAGCTGGTCAAGGTAGAACGGTCAACATCACGGTCAACCCTCAAGGGAAGGCAGGGGCAGACCATGGGTATTCCCTGCAATCCAAGGAGGCTTCCATAATTGTAGAGCGGCACATGTTGCTCTGAGACTGGGCTCACCCGAGGAATTGCCACGTCCTGCTCATGGCAGCTTTAATTCCTCACTTCCATGTATTCTCGGGCTTTCTATACTGACTGTGTTGTCTACAATTCATTACAGATTTATACGTGCTACCTATTGTTTTAAGCATGCTTTGACACTGAGCATGAGAAGTGCAAACTGTGACTTGCCTGTCTCAATACCGTCATCCATTGGAGTTATTTCTGTAACAGGGAGCAGTGAGAAGCATTTTGTGTGATATTCACTGGCACAGGAATGGAGCTTTTGCCGTGAAGTTGGAACCGCCAATAACTAATGATTAACATTGGGGTTATTTCTAGCTCCCCCCCCCCCCCCTTTCCAGACCCCAATATTTTATGCCGTATCGTCGCTACCATGACTTCAAGTCTGACTTTTACCACATCATTCTCACCTCAGTAAGATCCATCTGTCCAGGAGAAATGAGCCTATTATTTGCAATGCCAGAGCCCTGGTTGCTCCCGTCATCAGTCACTGTCATCCTCAGCCCCCCATGACGGCCAAAGACCCGGCTGGTCATCCAGCGTCACGTGAACCTTGTGTCCAGTATTGTTTGAAAATGACCTGTCGCCCTAATTAATGTGTCACTAAACTGACCACTGATGCTCCTGCACAATTTCCGGAGTGGCTGTAGCCGTGTTCCCAGTTTGGGTAATATTGGCACTAAATAATGGACTTAAGCCCAGAAGACGGCCCTAATCATCTCCTTAAGATACACGCTGGCCTGTCCGACGTAGGTGGCGCAATTTTAACAGGTAGGCTGTCAGATGTCGGCGTTGAGCTGACAGATGCATTGTCAGGCGCAGATTTGATTGACGTGCCTGGACATTGGTGTCATCTGCTGTACCTGTCCTGACCATCCGACGCATTGGTTCTGGCTATCTCTAGACGCATTTACTGCTTGTCCAGAGCGAAAGTTAGCTGCATGTCCTTTACAGAACGTTACATTCAACCCCAGCACATGTATGAATGTATGTATGTATGTATGTATGTATGCATGCAGGTATGTAGGTAGATATTTAGGTATGGTGTATATATCTATTACCTATGAATTAAGAAAGAAAGAAAGAAAGAAAGAAAAGACAAACAGACAGAAATAAAGAAAGAAAGAACGAAAGAAAGAAAGAAAGAAAGAAAGAAAGAAAGAAAGAAAGAAAGAAAGAAAGAAAGAAAGAAAGACCGGACGAGATCTGAGTAAGCATGAACAAATGTAGAAATAAACGAGATGCGGTTGGGTATAATAAATACATGTTGCCATGGGCTATGACAGACTTTATGTATCCATCTCAAGAAGGAAAGATCAAGAGGAAAACTAACAGATAATACCGAGATGGCTTGGTCTCTGACAGAGTCGGTCAAGTACACAGACCTGGCCTTAAGCTCTACTGATCTTATGAAACGATAGACATTGACACATATCGGCATGGCAAATGACGATCGCAATCTTTCACATATTTTACAGTAGCTTATAATCAATCTACTGGCGATTAAAACAGACGTTGCCAACGCACGGTTTACGAATGCCTGGGCAAGCAACCGTATAATTTCTTCAGAACTCTCTTGGAAAACACTAGTAATGGTATCAGTTGCAGCAATTACAGTGTGTATGTAAATGTGTGTGTGTGTGTGTGTGTGTGTGTGTGTGTGTGTGTTGATCTAATACTAATAATTAACGGGGGAAAGCACTCGGAAGCCAAATGTGCCAAAGGAGATGGACCAGCCATCAACTGAAGCTTGACCAGTCTGTGAAACAAGCCCGCCTGCTGGCAGTAATCTTCACCAATGAAAATGTTGTCTCTCAGCCTGGTGGATGTCTTAGCTACTACATCTTGCTGTTCCCAGTATGTCTCTGGAGACAAACCAATAGTACCCAGCATGTAGTGTGGTTCATTTCACACGGCGTAAGTCGGGCAGACAATGCCCGGTACGACAGGTGACACTCGTGAAGTACAGGACCCGATTGTTGTTTGTTGGAGGGTGTCGTCAATTTGTTTCTTCTGGGAACACAGCGTCTCCACCACTGACAGCGCTGAACGTGACTTAGAGCGGACGCGGGGACCACCAACCAGTTTATGTCCTGCTGTTCGAGACGGAGAAATATACAACGGGACTCATTGCCACACTGCTGGATGGTTGACAGAAGGCGGTGTAAGACCGACAGCACAGTCATACCAGATGTTTCGTATTCTTAGTGGTAGCATACAGTGTGACTGTTATATTATATTATATTATATTATATTATATTATATTACATTACATTACATTACATTATATCATCAGACAGGTCTGCAGTCCTACCCGTATCAACCCCGGCAAGAAATGGGTGCCTGTGCCTCCAGCTTTTAAGTGCACCTTCTCCTGTATTATCACACTTGACAGACGGTGCAGAGAACAGAATCCTGTCACTGTCAATGCAGAGGTCAACGCGTTCATCAATGAACACGCAGACAAGCCTCAATTGCTCATATATACAGATGGATCTGTTGTAAAGAAGCAGAGAAGTGCATGGGCATTTACAGTCCGTTCAGCGGGCCGAACCGTCCAAGAATCCAGTGGTGCCCACATTATGCCCACGAGCAGCATGACGATGGAGGTGATGGCAGTAACACAGGCTTTCCTATGGCTAGAAGCACACCATTATACCAACGTGTATGTACTAAATGATTCAATGAGCATGACTCGGACGGTCGAAGCTGGATCTGTACGTAGACAATGGACTGAGTCGTTGAGGAAGTCTGTTGTCCATAAAGTCACCTTCATCTTTGTCCTGGGACATGCGGGAGTCGAGGGAAATGAACGAGCTGATAAACTGGCTGGCTCTGCACCCCCTGGAGGTGGCCAGCCCATGGATCGTGCCGATGTTATTAACGTCCATAAAGACATGTCGAAAATAGAAGACTTTGACGTCAGTTAATCCACATCGCTGTGGGTGAAAGACTTGAGAGTACGAATTGGCACGGCCAGACATGAGAGGTACATCGGGAAAACGAAGTGCCTCGTTAACCAACACAGAACAGGCACTATTAGCCACCGAACGCTGATGCTTATGCTGGGAGGGGGGGGGGGGGAGGAGGATCTGAGCGCCTATAGTGCAATGAAGATACCCCAACTTCTTCTTCTGCGTTCATCCGGAGTTTTTTTTTTTTTTTTTTTTTTTTTTTTCTGTCGTGATTGCGTTATGCCTGTTTACAGCAGAGCTGCGTTCTTGCGCCATTAGGCCGACACATCCGACTTCTGCGAGCATTTGTTGACCGGGTTAACCTTCCCAGGGGCTTCTTAGGACGTTTGACTCTCACTGTTGTGGTGCTATCCCCCTTCCCAGCTGGCCCATATAGAACAGCCAAAGACATCCTGGTCAGCTCTCAAGGGAAGGCAGGGGCAGACCATGGGCATTCCCCGCCATCCAAGGAAGCTTCCATACTTGCAGAGCCGACACACAGAGCTCTGGTACTGGGCTCACCCAAGGAATCGTCACGTCCTGCACATGGCTGCTTAGTCTCACTTCCGCATATTGGGCCTTCCGTTCTCCATAGGCTGTTCGTCCGGAAACCTGTAGAATGCAGTCTGCAGATGACATCCACACAGTGAGTTTTTGATTCGGACTTTCCACGTAATGGATGTGCTATCCAAGCAATATTCCATTTCATGCCTCTGGGACGCTTTTGTAACTGACATACCTGTGGCATGAAGTGTGGCAGTCTGAATACATTTTCATGCACCTTTAGATGTCAACCTGTATGTAGTTAAAGTAAGCTGCGGTCAACTTGAGCTTGTTGATATCTCCATAGAGCTTGTCCTCGAATGAAGCAGGTGTGGGCAAAAATATCTTTCTCTGTTCTGCATATATTGAGCACTCCTGCAGCAAATGTTTAGCTGTCATTTTACCAGTTCCAAAATTACATTCATCGGTATCTCCTATCTTTAGTTTATTGAACAAGTGGTATTTCAGCCTGTTATGTTCTGTGCTGAGTCTGAAGATTGCTACTTGTTCTCTTCGGTCGAGTTTGTAATATGCATCATCCTTCTGGTGGCCTGGATTTTCTGATTCCCATTTGGTTCTATAAGTGCTTTTTATAAACCACTTTGCCTCATTATAGGTTATGTCTATGTCAGGCTGTGGTAGTTGTCCGCCCTCTTTTGCCAGTCTGTCAGCCTCTTCATTTCCAGGTATACTGCAATGTGATGGGATCCACTGTATTACAACTTTTTTGGGTTTCTGGCATAGACCATGGAGTGCTGCTCTTAGGTCAGCTAGTTCTGTGCTGTTTTTGCTCCTCAGTATTGAGACAGCTGACTTCGCATCTGTGAAGATAGCTATTTGCTTTTCTTTATTTTCCTCCATCAAGAGCATTTCTGCTGCAGTTTTCAAAGCCTCTACCTCCGCTTTGAAGTTACTTGAAAACTTTCCAGTTGCCACTGGCTGTGTTTTTTCACTCCATTTTTTAAATTTAGGAGAATTCCTCCTCCTCCATTTTCTACTGAATTTTTGGCTGATCCATCTGTATATGCATGGGTCCAATTGCTGCTTGGGTAATGTTCTTTTATGTAGGTTAGGGTTATTTTACTTCTTTCGGTTTCATTCTGAGTATTCTTTTTCTCAATACCAGGAATGTTTTCTATCATCTCAGGCAGTTGCTGCTGTCTCCAAGCTGGGAACTTGTGTGCATTGTAAATGGGTTTGACTGTTAATATGTTAAGTATTGGATCTGCCCTAATCTTTCATTTTGCAGTTTCTACAAAGCTGCTACGCTTCAGTCTTTCCTTTCCAAAACCATTAAACCTGTTATACATAGGGTGGTCTGTCAATCTTCTAAATTTTTCTGCTTGTTTCTGGGCTCTGCTATCTCTTCTATCCTGCATTGGTTGTAAACAAGTGATCTTTTCTAGTTCATTAATAGGCGTTGTCTTCAGGCTTCCAGTTATGATTCCCATTCCTTGATTTTGAACTCTACTTATTTTGTTAAAATTTGACTTAGCTGCTGTTGCCCAAGCTGCAATGTCATATTCCAGTACTGGTCTCACCCGTCCAAGGGAAATAATTGCATGTAGATTGAAGTCATACTACGGTTTTAGCAACCAAGGGCAACAATTATAGATTTCACTATATTTGTACTGACAGCCATTTGGCAAGAGAAGTATACATTTATTCCCTTAACAATTTTATACATATTCTGGAAAGTATAAAGTGAATGTTACTATCATAAAAGCTATATATAGTTTTTAATATTATTTGAAATTTTTAGCAACAAATTGTTGTATAATAAATATTGTTTAATAAATTATTTATTTCTGTATCTGCTAGGCTGCGTCTGTCTAAACAACAACGTAGTTACGCTGGTTTCTCTTCACAACGTATAAATCTCTCGCCGCGGTATGTTTATGAATATACACATGTTATCGTATATACATGCATTATTTGAGAGACTTGACTGCATGTCCTTTGTAGACGCGGTGATCAAACGCAGCATTTTTGTGTTTTTATTAGTAGTCACTGGGCGTGGTTACGTTCAGTGGCGACATCAACATTTCAACTTATGTATATACCATGGAACACTGAGCTGATCCACGACACTGGTGATCGAGTGAAATGGCGAGTCATGACCGCCCACGCTTTCCGGCATGGCACATGATTCATTGATTGATATACCATGGGTATGAAAGAGGGTGCATGGTGTATGAAAAGGCAGGAATGGGTTTAGAACGAATAAGGGAAGAAATCATAACCGCATTATAGTCGTTGTTCTCCCCATCATCGAAATCACCACCATCATCACCACCATTTTACCATCAATCATGTAAAAATGAGATGATTGGCAGAGTATGGGAAAGTCCATAATCCTGGTCAGCCATACTTTCTTGTCTTAATTTACTGCTAGTACTTTAGGCATATTATGTACATATACTTTGTAATTTGATGTTGAAGCGCATTTGTACACCAATTCGACACACACAAACGCATGTTTCAACAGATCTTCACGAATACCATACACACAGCACGCCTGTTAAAATACTAACAATACAAATGCAAATGTTTCTTAACACTCAATAAAGGTTTAAAAAAAAAAAAAAAAAAGGAAGCCACCTTGGATGGTGAGGAATACCCATGGTCTGCCCCTGCCTTCCCTTGAGTGTGACCAGGATCTTTGGCTGTTCTATATGGGCCAGCTAAGATGGGAGATAACACCACAACAGTGAGAGTCAAACGTCCTAAGAAATCCCCGGGAAGGTTAACCGGGTCAACAAATGCCCGCAGAAGTCCGATGTGTCGGCCTAACGCCGCAAGAACGCAGATCTGCTGTAAACAGGCACAACGCAATCACATCCGAAAAAAAAAAAAAAAACTCCGGATGAACGCAGCAGAAGAAGAAGTATAAACTTCACTTTGTAATGGCAAAGTCACTAAAAAGAGGCATTGTTCAGATTTGTCTGATCCTCATTTTAGTGTGCTGTTATATCTTTTGGATTACAACATTTATCTCACAACTCTATCCTCTCATCGGACCAGAGCTACCAGCAGGTCTCATACGTATGATTCAGATGGAGTGGAATTAGACAGATTTGGAGTCTGCCGTAAAGACCAGTAATTGTTTCAGTTGTTGCATTATTACCTGCAATAGTACTTTAATGCGTTATCTCGTAACACCAAAATCACAATATACAAAACACTGATCAGACCAGTTGTGCTGTATGGCTCTGAAACCTGGAGTACAACGAAAGGAGTCGAAGCCTTATTACAAACCTTTGAGAACAAAGTTTTAAGAGGCATCTTTGGACCCATTAGGGATACACAAAGTGGAGAGTGGAAAAGAAGAAGTAACAAAGACATTTATGATCTGTTTAAGTCCCCGCTAATCACTGGTATCATGAAGGCTAATAGACTACAATGGCTGGGGCATATAGAAAGAATGGAAGATAATAGGGAAACAAAACTCGCTTACACTCAGGAAATAAATGACCGTAGACCCCGAGGTAGACCAAGAAGACGGTGGAGAGATAATACATATACAGACCTACAAGCACTTGGAATCAGCGACTGGCAAGAGAAGGTCAACCAGAGAGACGAATGGAGACGTATTGTATGTGCAGCAAAGAACCTCAATGGCTCGGAACGCTGAAGAAGAAGATAGTACTTTAATATTAAGACCTGAAAATGTATTTTTGACACAAAAACTTAATATCTACTCCATTATGGAACACAGTTTAACATCTTGTGGCTCAACCCCCAAAAAATATGCAAGGTGAATCGTTGACTTGGTTTCACAGATCAGCTTATTGTTTGTGACTCAGTATCACAAAGTTGGTATCATGATGCAGTTTTTATTAAGGTTATTATCTGTGTTTGCTAAAATTGAATTTTCAATTTTGCATTCTTAAATGCTAGTTTCTGTACTTTGCAGTAGGTTATGTGCACTAAAATATTACACTTGAAAGTACACATACATTTATTTACAGTCGTTGTTAGTTTTTCTACCACATTTGGTATAATGCTGACACGCTCACAAGTTACTAAATTTATAAGGTATATAACTTTAAAAATGTAATTGCATGTTTTATCATGAAAGCATTACATGTTAAGTGTCACTTTTAAAGCAGATCTAGTAGTATAAAGCCAAATTGCTGATGCTGTTCACTGTATGACTGTGTATAGCTCAGCACACTGTCTGCACCATGATAATAAACTTTGCAAAATGTTTTATGTTTTCTTTTTACTATTCCAATCGTGTACACATTGTGACCATTGTGTGAAGATTGACAGTGGTTTATTTAAAAGTAAATATCTGAAGTTGGAAAAATTTAATAGGGAATGCAATGAACTGATATGCTCTTCCTTTTGGATGTTATTGATGTCATTAATAGATAATATGACCATTAAAAGAACGGAAACATACAAATACCTGGGTACAATCTTCAACTGCTCCAACATAATAAGGGAAGAAATACAAACTAGAATCAACTCTGGAAATAAGATATACTATCACTACAACATCTACTAAAATCAAAGGCGCTATCTCTTAACACCAAAATCACAATATACAAAACACTGATCAGACCAGTTGTGCTGTATGGCTCTGAAACCTGGAGTACAACGAAAGGAGACGAAGCCTTGTTACAAACCTTTGAGAACAAAATTTTAAGACGCATCTTTGGACCCATTAGGGATACACAAAGGGAGAGTGGAAAAGAAGAAGTAACAAAGACATTTATGATTTGTTTAAGTCCCCGCTAATCACTGGTATCATGAAGGCTAATAGACTACAATGGCTGGGGCATATAGAAAGAATGGAAGATAATAGGGAAACAAAACTCGCTTACACTCAGGAAATAAATGACCGTAGACCCCGAGGTAGACCAAGAAGGCGGTGGAGAGATAATACATGTACAGACCTACAAGCACTTGGAATCAACGACTGGCAAGAGAAGGTCCACCAGAGAGACGAATGGAGACGGATTGTATCTGCAGCAAAGAACCTCAATGGCTCGGAACGCTGAAGAAGAAGAAGAAAAATGAACTGATATATCGGAAATAAAAACACAAAACATTTCAATATGGAAAATGAAATCATCCTAATTAATTAACCTTTGTCACCATGAATTGGTTAAAGATGCAGTCATGGTGCAAAATGTATCTTAGATTTTAGGATTACACTGTGCATAAAAAAATGTGGCTTCCAGTAGTATCACATCTGATATGTATATAAAGGTGACCAAACAATTACTTCCAGTGTATTTTTCACGTTTTAGTCATATTGATAACATAAATGTTTAATTCTGCATGCTTAATTGTAATGGTATAACACTTTTTGTAACTAAGTTTAGGTTTATTATTTTTAAATGACAAATTCAAATGATATAATTATTTCATATTTGTATAATTGTGCTGGTAAATGTCTGTAGTTATATTAATACTGCTTATCCTTCGATTCAGTAGAGAATTATTAATCTGAACAAACTGAAACCTAAGTTTCAATAAAATAGTAATACATGGATGTAAAAAAAAAAAAAAACACACACACACAGCGTGGAGGAGGAAAAATAACATCATAGTCCTCGGAACAATCCCAGAAATGCTTCATCTCCTTCAGCAGCCAGCTAAGAGTTCCCATGTTGATGGTACCAGTAGTATTGGAGGAAAAATCAATACTACACAATCGCTTCTCGGCCTTTTGGCTAAGATCAAAGTGTAATTGTTGCACTTGATCTTGCCAGGGGCCGGGATCATCACCAAACACAACCGACACACAGGGACGCGGGACCTAGTGGGGCTGCTCTTGCCCCTCTGGGAACCGTGAGCCCTTCCCCCCCCCAAAAAAAAAAAAAAAACCCAAACTTATAGCTGAAACTAATATTATATTATATTATGTAATATTATATTATGTTATATTATATTATATTATACTGGCTGACCCGGCCCGGCTTCGCCCAGGCCCTGGAGGGGATCTATCTATCTATCAGTCTGTCTGTCTGCTTGTTTGTCTGTCTGTCTGTCTGTCTGGCTGACCCGGCCCGGCTTCACCCAGTCCCTGGTGGGGAGCATCTCATTTAATTCATATAAGTAGTCATATAAGCTCTCCCGTTCCCGACTATCTGTCTGTCTGTCTATCTGTCTGTCTGTCTGACACGGCCCGGCTTCACCCAGTTCCTGGTGGGGAGCATCTCATTTAATTCATATACGTAGTCATATAAGCACTCTCGTTCCCGACTGTCTGTCTATCTGTCTGTCTGACCCGGCCCGGCTTCACCCAGTCCCTGGTGGGGAGCATGTCATTTAATTCATATAAGTAGTCAAATAAGCTTCCGTTCCCGACCATCTGTCTGTCTGTCTATCTATCTGACCCGGCGTGGTTTCGCCCAGCTCCTGGCGCACAGTAACTTAAAAGAACGTCCTTCCACACACCATTCATTATTTTTAATGAAAACTGTTTTTAATCACCGACATGACAGTTGTTAAGTTCTTTAAGCAGAAAAAGATGGGTTACAATGTTATGCATTATGCATTATTTTTATGCAAACTTTGAAAATGCCTTAAAGATTATATCATTATTTATTATAACTCATATGCCTGAAAATAACTATAGACAAAGAGTTTAACAATAGTGCAAGTAAGTCCAACAATATGACTATAAAATATATAGAAATGTTATTAAAAGTTATGCCCCTTGAAATAACTTTTCTAGAGTGAAGTCCCCCTGCTATATAGAACTTATATAATGACAAATGAAAAAGTAAATGTTATTAAATAAGTAGAAGATGTTACACTATGAAACTATTATAGTCGGTTGCACAGGAATGAAAGGAAGACGTGTAGAAAATTTCATCTCAATCGGATGTACCGTTATCGAACCCATCCAATACAAACAAACAAACAAAGTCACATACACTCTGTTTTATAGATATAGATGAAGACAGTTGATAAGAGTTGCAGCAGACAAATGTTCCTGGAGAAGAGATGTACGAAACGGACTGGTGCTCTTTGAGCGCAATCTGATTCAACAAACTGAGGATAGGAGGCAAAGGCATACAATGCAGTCACTTACCGTGGGACCTGCCTCGTCTTACAGATGCAGAAACTATGACAGAGATTGTCATTCTCGCATTGGACTATACAGTCACCAGCGGTGCTGCCAGGCACCTCCCAAGCGGCACATCTCTTTAGTCCTACAGGACTGAAAGAGGCCTACTACTACTACTACTACTACTACTACTACTACTACTACTACTACTACTACTACTACTACTACTACTACTACTACTACTACTACTACTACTACTACTACTACTACTACTACTACTACTACTACTACTACTACTACTACTAAGACAGTTGCTGTTTCTATTGTTAGTTTCTCGGGAACCAACAAATATTACCAAACATGTAGAGCTATTATATTATACCCAAGTTAGTTATAATTGTTCCAAGACACATATGGGGTCAATACTTGCTAACTGTCGCTGCAGTGATTGTGGGAACGGAAACACTTAGCACTAACAACTATGTCAGTGTTAATAATATTAAAAAATAATAGGAAACATTAATAATGCGGAATATACTTTAATCAAACTGTGATTTTCTGGGTCACGGAATTCAGGATTTTATGTATGGCAATAAAACGCAAATCAAGCACCGGAGGGTTACATATATAAGCGAGAAAGTGTACTTTTTGACCAAACACTGGAATATAATTAGATTTAAGCTGTTAATCACTGACAAAAGAAAGAACGGGAGACAATTAAGACTTCTTCTTCTTCTTCTTCTTCTTCTTCTTCTTCTTCTTCTTCTTCTTCTTCTTCTTCTTCTTTCGTTTGCTTCAAATGTGTTTATTTTTGCAATGTTGCCTTGTGTATGAACTTCAACGATATCATCAGGACCCCTTGACACGCCTTAGGGTAAAAGACCCCACATCCAGAGCTTTAGTGAGGCTAAGTACCTACAGGCCCCCTTCACACGCCTTGGGGTAAAAGACCCCATATCCAGAGCTTTAGTGAGGCTAAGTACCTATAGGCCCCCTTCACACGCCTTGGGGTAAAAGACCCCACATCCAGAGCTTTAGTGAGGCTAAGTACCTACAGGCCCCCTTCACACGCCTTGGGGTAAAAGACCCCACATCCAGAGCTTTAGTGAGGCTAAGTACCTACAGGCCCCCTTCACACGCCTTGGGGTAAAAGACCCCACATCCAGAGCTTTAGTGAGGCTAAGTACCTACAGGCCCCCTTCACACGCCTTGGGGTAAAAGACCCCACATCCAGAGCTTTAGTGAGGCTAAGTACCCACAGGACCATTTCACACGCCTTGAGGAGTGTTCGGAAATATGTTTAGTATAGTTTAGTTTAGTCGACGGATCAACATCACGGCACACGGGTGTAGACCATAAGTGTTCCGTTCTGCTCCTAACTCAATCCTGAGTCCGGAGAATCTTAGCTCAGTGCACAAACTCCGTAGCACCAGCAAAGATCCTGAAATCCTTTGAGTAGATTTTTAACTCGAAATTTTGCCCGGGCAGCGCCGTTAGGCTACTCATTTTAGATTTCAAACTGCCAAGGGATTCTTTTACGTGCGCAACAATACACACGGGCGTCCGATCTCACTACCCAGAGATCAGGGGAAATTTTGTTATTAGAAGTCCACGTGAAACAATCCCAGCCCTCGCCGGGGCTTTAACCCGAGACCTCCAGAATTCGAGGTGGACACCATACCTCGAGACATCTCAGCCACCCCCCCCCCCACCCCCCAGAATATTGTGCTCGCCCATATTTGTATAGACAAACTGACGGATGCTGTGGTCAAGACCCCGCCGTCTGCCTTTACTACCAAGGACAACTCCTGGTACATTGTTTATTGGGTTGACATGGGAGCTCAGGTCTAATTTGCTTTTCACTCCACCTTGATGAAAATTCGAATACATGACCATTGGACGACAGACAGGCACTGTTTAGTGGCTTTAAAGCTAGATCATGGTTCCAGACAACGACATTTGCAGAGAAGCCTTAGAGTAGCCTGGAGAACTTCCAGTTGATCACTAGATTTATGGCAGAGACCCGTCTACGTGTAGACTGTTTATCTTAAAAGTTACTGACACTGCCAATAACGAGTACAGTTGAATACATGGCTTACCTGCCAGTTTTCGTGATGATCATTTCTGTTCCTAAATCGTGAAACTTGTCCCACAAGTCTTTGGTCTCCAGTCGGCATTTGATCTTTGATCCTTGGTCCTTGCACTCGGACACGGCCGACTGGGCTTCGCTTATTCTGGGACTGTCCTTGGTGGAAGACACGCTGGCAGCATCGCTGCCCACGTCGATCTCAATGTCCAGGTCGCCATCAGCACTCGGTGACCTCAAGCTTGGCGTCGGTGTTAGTGATGTGCTCGGGGTTGAGGATCTGGAATCTGAATTAAACAGAGATCTGGTTTCACAAACTCTGGTTTCACTAAATTTACATTTCTATATAAACTGGTTAATTGTCATTAGGTGATTAATCGTCTTAAGCGACTTGCCGTGTATGTCAAAGGCTTATATATCGCCGAAATCTTATCATTACGTTATAACACAACATGTCTACTACCATATTAACAACTTTTAAGCTATAACTGTGACACACCCGTACTTCCCATTTTCCGTCTTTCATGTTCATTTGTTCCAAATCTACTGTTTGTTTGGTACAGAATCAGTTAACTATTAAAGGATTCTCTCATGTTTAGTGTAGGATGTCTGTCTCCCGGGAAGGTTAACCCTGTCAACAAATTTATGTTTAGTGTAGGATGTCTGTCTCCCGGGAAGGTTAACCCGGTCAACAAACTCATGTTTAGTGTAGGATGTCTGTCTCCCGGCAAGGTTAACCCGGTCAACAAATGCCCGCAGAAGTCGAATGTGTCGGCCTAAAGGCGCAAGAACGCAGCTCTACTGTAAACAGGCACAACGCAATCACGTCCGGAAAAAAATCTCCGGATGAACGCAGAAGAAAAGGAAGATGTCTATCTAATTCTGTTATCACATTTAAAAGTAACATGTAAAGGACCTTTCTTCATGCCTTGAGGCGCATTAGGCATTTTGTGCAAGACTCAGAGTTTTTTGGACTAATCGGTTCTTCGTTGGTCATGTGGTCAGTATCACTCCGGCAGCCTTTTACTTTCAGAGACGCTTCTTGCTACCAGATTTAGAGGCTGGGTTGACACGGGATCTTACGTCATACTTAGAATGCGCCCCGAGTTGATTCAAATACATGTTAAATAAGGCACACAAATAAATGCATAATAGTTGAATAGAGCAAAATAAATGGAATTCCTCATGGAAATGGAAAACTCAGTGATTTCATAAGTTAACGAAGGTGTCTTCTTCGTTCATCCGGGGTTTTTTTAAATATTTTTCGGACGTGATTGTGTCGCGCCTGTTTACAGCAGAGCTGCGTTCTTGCGCCGTTAGGCCGACACATCGGACTTCTGCGGGCATTTGTTGACCCGGTTAACCTTCTCGGGGCAACTAAGGTTTAAATATTTAAATACAAATAGTAGTTTCATAAACAAAAATAAATCGAGGTTTACTGAAATGTTTAATGGTTTTAACTGTACATAAGGTTAAACATAAATAATTAGTAATATCACAGAAACAACTTCATGCGTACTCGAATACTGAATGATTTTACACGTTAATTAAGGGTTACACAGAAACAAATAGTAGTTTAATTTTAAAGAATCAAATTTGACTCAAATACTCAATGGTTTAATACGTTAAATACAGGTTAAATATGAACGAATAGTAGATTAATATACATAATTAGAAGTTTACCCAGCATAATAAAACACTCAGTGATTACATGCTTTACATAATTATTAAATATGAAAAATTAGTAGTTTATTTCAAGATTTTTATAATATTTTATATATATTTTTTTTTCTTTTAAATACACCAAAATTTATTCAAACTACATAGTGTCATCTAATAAAACAGCTTAATTTATAAAATATCAATAAACAAAAAAGCAGGTATTTAATCAAATGAACTGTTAATTTACAAAACAAACAGGTTTTTCATAAAATAAAGAAATACTAACACAGCTATACTTTAAACTAAACAGTGGATTAATCTGCTGGGCATTGATTTACCAACACTCTGGTGCATATGGGAAACACACACGAGCGCGCGTGCATGCACGCCAATGGTTACCTAGTGTTAACATTAGGCATAGTTTTACAGAAATAATCATCTCTTATCAGTGGGCTCAACTAAATGTGTTAGATAAAAGAAAGGGTTATTAATACATCATCAGCATTTGCCAGATCTGTGCATTCTGGTCCACAAAAGCCTGCGATAAGTGATGGTGTGAACACTTTACAGACTCACGGCAGGTTCCTGCTACAAGACTGTATTTTGAGTAACCTGAACACTGATCTATTATACTAAGAATTGACTTCGTACAGACCAAGCTGCATGGCGCTGGTCGTCACGGTCGTCCACAGCCTCCTATTTCGCGTGTTCCCAGTTATTTTCGCTACTGTTTCTCCATGCCAGGACGGCAAGTTGTCCCTTAACTTCTCTATAGATCTTACTTTAGAATGGGAAGAGGAGAAAGATGAATGCGATGATGATGATAATGATGATGATGATGATGAAGAAGAAGAAGAAGAAGAAGAAGAAGAAGAAGAAGAAGAAGAAGAAGAAGAAGAAGAAGAAGAAGAAGAAGAAGAAGAAGAAGAAGAAGAAGAAGAAGAAGAACGACCTGCACTGATACCTAGGCAAAACCAACGCAAGGCGGTCTGCTGCCAAATCGCGCAGATGTGTTTCGAACGCTGGTATACGGGATTACGAACCGTGTCCACAAACACTTCGCCACGGAACCCGGCAGTGCAATATTGGTAGATATTAAAGAAGACCCCTTTATATGTCTAAAAACGCATTGGGCAGATGATGTTAGACGCAGATAATTGTACAGATCAGTCGGCACTCGATGGGAGATTGGGACACCCCAACTGATGGGAGATTGGGACATATTAGACGGGTATATATCTACCCCAACTAAAATAATGTTGCGTGTCGGTTGTAAGACGTTGTGATCAACCCCTAGGAGGCAATTTTATGTACAGTAGTTTGCCATTGCTTTCTGTCCAGAAGCCAACGTCTAAGTCCAACTTATTACCTGTGTAGGGATTGAACCAATAACCTGGGGTTGAGCATAACGTCTTACAATGGGCACGCATCACATATATATTTCTCAGATAGTTATGACAGGGACTATTCTGTTCTGCTGTTTATGCAACCATTGTCACTGATGCTCGAACGTTGATCACCCAGATACTGCCACATCAAGCAACCTGAATCAACTGCTCTGGGTTGCCGCAAAACATACAGAGGGAAATACAATATCAAGTAACTATTTCTTGCATTAATGCGATCTTGAAATAATCTTAATTCCCCCCCCCCCCTTCCGGAAACCCTAAAATTCCCACCTGGGGGGGGGGGGGATTCCTCACCAGTTGAGAACCACTGTTCTAGAAGATGGTCCTAAACTAACTCAAACGGGTGTGGACAATGCCGACATCCTGTCATCGTTCTTGGCCATGTTCTGTTTTCATGATCATTAACTGTGCAGAGGCTTCTTCGCAATCTAAGGCCCCGCTTTTCGAAAAGTCAATTGCACGAAACGGTAGCTGCATGTCCTTTACAGAATGTTTCGGCAAAGCCCGGCATTTATTGGTTGTTAGTGATTTACTAGGCAAAGTTAGTACAGTAGTTTGTCATTGCTTTATGAACGTCCGACGCCTCATACCATCGAAATCAACGCATAGCGGTCTGCTTCTAAATCACCCGTGGCATATTTCGAATCCTCGACTCGGTATGACGGACGGGGAATTATAAAACTGCGCGCCTCACTATCCCCTAAGCCGCGGCACCGGCTAATTACGCGAAGCGTCATCAAAATCCCAATGCTTAACATATTCAGTACGTTGGTTTTTATTTTCAGGAAGAGTTGACATCCTCTATTGCGGGCAGACAGTCTATTAAACCACATATTGAATGCCCAGGTTGTTCCTCTACTGCCTCCAATCTTCTAAAACACGGTTCCAGATGCCGGTAGAGACAACGGATTCTTGGAATCAGACAAAGGTTAAAATACATCTTCTTAAGACCAAGCGTAAATTTCGCAAACTCAAAACGGAATTCAGGAGAAGAAAAAAATCCATCGACAATTGTGCTGGACATGAGTTAATAAATTATAGGAAAGCAATGTCGAATTGTTTTCATAGAAATTCTGGTTTTTTCTGAACGGCCCAGCAGCTGCTATCTGAACTATAGTTTAATAAAGCAATTTATATCCCGCATAAAGATACGAAATGGGTAAACAAAAAATGTATTAAAAAATACAGGAAATTAACATAAAATCGCAATAACCTAGGCTTCATATAACAAAATCTTGAAATGAAGTTACCACCGGCAACTTGGTTAGATAGTTTCTGCCGAGATCCTGGTTTAAATAGGTATAAAGTAGACAGAAAACGGCAGATGCGCCTAACTTAAAATACAATAAATTAATACATAAATAACTTAAAAACAAGTGAGGGGAAAAATTGAAATAGCAATAATCACTTACAGTAGCTGTTAAAAACACTAAGGGCAGCGCAAATCGGCAAATAGAAATGTTGCAGTCGAGGTCATGGTGCAAGGGAAACTTATCATAGACATCAAACGGAAACGCTGAACATTCTCTGGCCATATGAAGGGAAGAAAAATTGCTGCAATTAATTGCAGCAGTTGGTAGGATTAATGAAAGAGAGCAAGAAAACGTCTGAGAGATAATTCACTGGAGGGCTGGTATCGCACGACGGAAGAATGTCAGCAGATGAATTGATAAACAGCACAAGAAGACTAAGGTTGAGCCTAGTTGTGCTCTCATATGCCGGTAAGTGAAAGAGCAGCCTTGTGTGTCTGTTCTTGTTTTTTTTTTTTTTTAAGCGGAGCGTATCACTGCAAGGTTAGGACATGGGTATCACACATCGTAAACAACTAGAAAACATGTTAAGTGTGGGTTAGCTTTATAAAACTGTAATTACAAACACACACACACACACACACACACACACACACACACACACACACACACACACACACAAGACGCTGCGATGACAAGTCTTCATCAGTCAATCAATCATGTGCCATGCCGGAAAGCGTGGGCGGTCATGATTCGCCATTTCACTCGATCACCAGAGTCGTGGATCAGCTCAGTGTTCCTGTCTCGTCCATGCCATGTGGCCAAGCCATCCAGGTATTTTCCTCTCGGTCTTCCTCTTGGTCTGTTCCCTTCGATCTTGCCAGCTGTCACTAAGTTCTCCAGTCCATTTCGTCTCATAACATGTCCAAAAAATTTTGACTGTCTACGTCTAATTTCTCTAATCAATCTACGATTTTCATTTGTCTCTTGTAGTACTTGTTCATTGGTTTTTCTGTCTGTCCATGGTATTCTTTGCATTGTCCTCAGAAACCACATTTCTGCAGCCATCAGATGTTTTTCTGCTTGACTGCACATTGTCCAAGTTTCACATCCATACAAAAGAACAGGCTCTATGTATCCCCTCAACACTCTTTTTCTCCTTTCAATTGACATCATTTTATTGGTCAGAATGTTTTTCATCTTGCTAAAGGCTACTTTCGCAATGGCGATTCTTGTTCTAATCTCTTCAAGGCATCTGCCATCAGATGTTATGACTGTTCCGAGATAATTGAACCGATTCACTTGTTGAAGAATATTCCCATTAACTTGTATATTACATTGTGGTACTTCATTCTTCCTAGTGACGACCATAACCTTTGTCTTCCTACAATTTAATTCCAACACCAGCTGCTCACTGTGTACAACCACAGCGTTTACTAATTGTTGCAGATCCTGTGCATTGTCTGCAATCAATACTGTATCATCTGCATATCTAATGTTATTTATGTTTCGTCCTCCAATGTTGATTCCATTTAGGTCTTCTACATTTCTGAAAATATGTTCACTGTATAGGGAAAAAAGATCTGGAGACATTACACATCCCTGCCTAACACCTCTCTTAATAGGTTGGTATTGTCCTACTTCATTATCAATCAATCAGTAAATAACAAGAAACAATCCACAACAACAAATAAAGACGGAAATGACACTTAAGTAATTACATTCAGGCATAATGTTATGGAACCGTGTGAAAGTAAAGATTAGCAAACAACATGGGATGAAAAGTGTGGTACAAACTAAGTGTTTGTGAGGTATAATTGTAAGTGGCTTTTGTTGTATGGCTGCTCCGTGGCGAAGTAGTTACGGACGTAGTTCGTGATCCCGCATACCGTGTTCGAAACACAGCTGCGGGTGATTTTGCAGCAGACAGCCTTGCGTTTAGATTTTTATGAAATGGTATAGTTACCGGTCGTTCAGAAAGCAATAGCAAACTACTGAACGTAAACTTGCGAAGAGGTCACAAACAGCCAAAACAAATGCTGGGGTTGACTGCAACGACCTAACTTTGTGTGCGTGTGTTGTATGCTTCATCTTCGATAATGTGTGGGTTCAAATAGATTAAGAAGTAGCCTAACACCTCTACGCGGAATATTCTCGGCAGATACTAGTCTGGCTAACTAATGTTTTTAATTGAAGAACACCGCTCTATTCGCAGCATGCCTGTCTTCACCCTCCTGATCACACTCCATGAGTTAAAATCAATGAATTGTTCATAAGCTGTAGACATATTTCTGAGAATATTTTATTCTCAAATAGCCCGTCAACATAGTGGTTAAACAAATGGTTTCTTTTTACCACACCAGCCAGCCGACGGACAAAGCCAGACTAAAGATCAGAATTACAGCAGATTTATGACGCCAGGATGCCGAATCTCTCACAGAAACCAAAGTTCCTTCACGCAAGCCGGCGACGTGTTAATAACAGTGCGCAAGATAAGAGCCGAACTGTCATGGCAGAGACAATGATACACCAGTGACTTATCGTCACAGGATAAGTCTGTAAGTGCTCTTCGGACGTACACAGAGCAACTGGCCATAGAATTTAACACCAGAGCTTATCAAAACAATGTTTTCCCGTAGTGAATTTGAATAACGAAAACACAAACCAGAGCTTATATGTGGAATCACTTGACAAGTTTATCGAATGTTTAAGCAATAAAATATTGGACTTGCATAAGAATGATGAGAATACCCGTAAGGTACTATACGGAGTAGATGACAGTGACAGATGAGAATATAGTTGACAGGACAGCAAACAAGCTGAGGTATTGACAGATGAAGTTATTATACGATCACTCATCAAAACTAGGACAGAAAGACACAAGAAATAGAATAGAAAGAAATTAGCCCAATGTTGGGAAAATGTTGGGTAAGAGAGGTGCGGGAACAAAGAGAGAGGTATGTCATCATCATCAAGTGCCATGAAAGTTGGCGTAGGCGTTTATGTCTCTCCATATAGCTCGGTCTTTGGTTTTCTGGATCAACTCTACTGCTGATATTCCTTCATACCACCGTCTCAATCCATCCAGCATCAGTTCTCTTGGTCGGCCTTTTACTCTCTTCCCTTCGATCTTTCCAGTCGTCACGATGTTCTCTAATTCCTCTCTTCTCATCACATGACCAAAGAAATCTGTTTGTCTCTTTCTTATTGTTGTATATAATGTTTTAGTGTCATTAGCCTCTTTCGTGCAATCGTATTTAGTTTCATGAATAGTCACTTATCAGAAGTACGTGGGAAGCTTAAATAGTCGGGCAGCAAATAATAATGTACTCAGCATCACCTTCATTAAAATATATGGAGAATAGATGAAATATATGACATTTGTAATCACTAGCTTTATACAGAGATGAATGCAGCGAATACCTTGAACAAGAGTAACTAACAACGATTGCCCTGAAGAGGTTGAGACCATAACATTATAAAACTGTAAGAAAGAGGCAATCTGCCTTATCGTTACTAAAACAGTAGAGAAAACAATATGCAAGAAGAAACACTCTAGAACCCACACGTTAAAAGAAGAAGAAGAAAAAAATTATATTCCAGAAAATAAATAGTGTCTTACACTATAAATCAATATCATTGAATGTAAGAAAGAGAGTACTCAAATGTTACATCGTACATGTCTTGCTATGTTGGGGTTTAGTCATGGAACCCGAGTGAGCAAATTAGGAAGAGCTTGGAAGCAATAGAGTTGTGGTTCTTGAGACAAATGTTGCGAAATCCTTGGACTGCCAGAGTAACTAACAACGATTGCCTGGAAGAGGCAAGTGAAACTAGAACAGTTTAAATAACTATAAGAACGACAAACAGCATTCTTTAGTCATGCAATGGGAAGAGATGCATTGAAAAACATCGCGATTACTGAACAGATCAGTGGGGGAAGAGGCAGGGGCAAATCGTGAAAACTTAAGTATGTACATCGTGTGTTTGCTCTTTGTTCTCTCTCTCTCTCTCTCTCTCTCTCTCTCTCTCTCTCTCTCTCTCTCTCTCTCTCTCTCTCTCTCTCTTCAATGGGAGTCCAACCTTTCGTGTTACTACTGCAGGCGTTATTTCCATATAACATTTCATGTTACATTGCCACATCCTACTGCAGGCGTTATTTTTATATAAAATAAAAACTTTAAAAACAAATCATTTTAAAAAGGATTAAAGAACAAATAGGACCCACCGCTCCGTCCATTATTTTCATTTTCTCTTCATTGCTTTCATTTTTTTTTCTTCATCTTTTTATTCTTCTCGTCCTGTAGTCACGTTCTAATGAAGTCACAAGAGATCTCCGTGACTATATGTTGTGTTTTGTGAATGTGTTTGTTTGCTGATGAAGGCTAATCGCCGCAACGTCCGGTATGTGTCGTAATTATGTTATGTAAAGCTGCACTACTTTGTGTCATTTTATATTGTTTACATGTTCACAGCTCTAGCGCAGTTCCACCATATTTTATTCATATTTTTACTTTTCGCAGGGCCGCCTACCGAAAGCGTCACACAAAGCACGAACTCTATACCTCCAGCGATGACCCCGCCAGTAGTCTTTGAGAAAAGTTCACTCGTGAACTGAACAACGCAGGTCAGAATCAAACCGTCAGCCTTCGGAGTGCGAAGCAGACATGCTAACCACTCCGCCACGGATACTCCTTCTAAAAGAGTGTGAATGTACCTTTAGTCCTGGCAACCATTATTTGTACACACAGTCCATCACTGTAGTTTGTTAATAATTCACCTCCCCCTACCCCTCCCCAATCCTCCACCCTACTCCCTCTTCCACCCTTTCTATTTTCCAGGGAATGTGATTTTCACCTCCAGGTGGCGTGTAAACTTTTATTTCAGAATTCTCAGCTGCACACACAAAGTGACCGATAAGAAGTTTTTATTTTATGACCACCATCGTTCTTGTTGCTGCTTCCACGTTTCTTCTTTTATTTCTGTGATGTGACGTGTGTTTCCCCTCACACTCGCCTCCCTGCCCACTCACTCACACACTCCCACACAACATCATGACGTCACCGGGTGGAACGATGCACGCGCGTTGAAATGATGACAGGTATAGAGCTGTAAACTGGAATCTGCCTGCCGAGCTATCTCCTATATTTCCGCCCACCTGTCCGTGGCTTGTTTCTGCACTTAACTTTGACCATACACTATACACATAGGCGCATACATGCACACACATAAACACACATGCACTCAGATGTTTGCATACAGTTACAGACCGCAACGTCTAGCTGGTGTCTAGTTGGTGCAGCGTCGCAATAAATTTGCTTCTTGCAATAAGATGGTGTTTCTTGTGGTAGCGTAGCGGTAACAGCAGACGGAGTAGTATTAGTAGTTGTAGTAGTAGTAGTAGTAGTAGTAGTAGTAGTAGTAGTAGTAGTAATAGTAGTAGTAGTAGTAGTAGTAGTAGTAGTAGTAGTAGTAGTAGCACTAGCAGTAGTAGCACTAGTAGTAGTAGTAGTAGTAGTAGTAGTAGTAGTAGTAGTAATAGTAGTAGTAGTAGTAGTAGTAGTAGTAATAATAGTAGTAGTAGTAGTAGTAGTAGTAGTAGTAGTAGTAGTAGTAGTAGTAGTAGTAGTAGTAGTAGTAGTAGTAGTAGTAGTAGTAGTAGTAGTAGTAGTAGTAGTAGTAGTAGTAGTAGTAGTAGTAGTAGTAGTAGTAGTAGTAGTATTGTTACTGGCGGTAACAGCTATTTGCTGGGCTAGTTGGCTCGCGAGCTCTTAGAAAGACTAAGATTCAACTCGTTTTTAAAACCGAAGAATTGGTTCTTCACTTCCTCTCCAAGTTCATAAACCAGCGGGGTGTGAACGACAGGTACTGGAATTTCACATCTGCGAATAGGCATTTTGAATGCAGAAGCACATCATATACCAACAGGCTGTGATTAGGTCCAGACAGGGAAAGATGCCACCACTAGCTAAGCACTATTTTTACATTACATTACATGAAATTATTGTATCAGACACTGTTATAATTAATTGTCTAGACGTGGACATCAAGCTTCTGCACATTTTGCGATCTCTAACAGTATGCACATGCTCATGTGCTGACGCCTTTCCATGCTATGATACAAGACTCAAGATTCCTCTCTCGGTGTCTTCCTCCATCTCACTAACTTTCTTTGCCATCAGTCTATCTTCGTCATGAGAACCCGCTATTAAGAGTTGAGCTGAGTTGAGCTAAGAACCGAAATCACTGCACTCAGGACATTCCCATATGCGCTCCGTCCCCTCGTTCAACAGCCAGCGAAGAATCATACTACTAATTGTTCGCACCGCTATCTGATTGAAAGTTCTTCTGGTCTTCCTTCTAAGTTTTGAGATTTTTCCAGAACCCCTGCCCAACCTCCACAATCTCATTCTTTCCACAAACGGGTTCTCATTCTGTTCCCTCGCCTGCTCCACCTGGTCCCATAGGTGACGACAATCTCTCCCTTGTCTATAGACAATCTACTACAAGAGGTGCATCCCTGCCAGCCTATCAGCCTGTTCATTCCGCAGCACTCCCACATGGCCAGGGTAAAAATAATCCATACAATTCTCACAATCCGCTGTTAAGAAAGACTGAGAACATAATGATGTGTCCGGGGTGCAAATCTGTTTTGCTTAGTGAAAGTATTTATCTGTATGCATGTACTTGCATGTTCGGAGCGATGGTAGATGACTATGTCCCAGAGTTGACCGGTTTTTGCCTTATGCAGAAATGCGTGGCTGCTGGGCTTCTGGTTGACTGCCACTGCCATCGACGATGAACTGTATTTTCGTGGACTGTGTGGGTGAACATCTAGGAAACATCCAGATGGGAAAATGACTGCCGATTCCGTCAGAGATGAAATGGGTGTTTCGTGGGGGACTATTGTGTTGACATTCTGGCGGCTGCATTATGCACAGTGTATCTGTGTGGGCTGTTGTTTGTAGAGATTCCTGTCTTTTCCACTTTTCACATTGGGCAGTGGGGAGCATTTTGTGTGATATTCACTTGCACAGGAACGGAGCATAATGGGGACGACCCGTTGCTGTGAGGTTGGAACTATGACTAACTAACTAACATGTATCTGTATTCCTGATTACAATTAGAAAATTAGCTTATGCAGCATTGTACGTTCATTATACATTTGTCACCTGGTAGAACTGGCGCATTATGGTAATTAGCATCCAAGACCACCTCATTTAAATAAACATAAGCGTTGAGGGCAAGGTGCAGGCTCCGAGTGGGCACATTCAATCAGGAAATAGTCTATCTTAATTAACAACCAACCTGGTAAGCTTTTAAACATTTTACACACGGCTGAAAGCGGCGTCCCTCTGAGCGGGGACTCTCCTGCTGCTTAGCTTAGCTGGCATTAATGACGCGTAAATGTCCCGTTTTGGGAGATACGTATTTTTTACGAGGATAATTCTCGTCTGATTTACGAGTTTTCCTCTGCTATCATTTACGTAACCAAACACCGATGTAGCCTCGTTTTGAGACGAATCGCTTATCACTGGGCCATAAATTGGCTATCTATTGGCTGATTAAAACCGCGGGAATCCCCTCTGCCGCGGATAATTCTTGTATCAACATAATTTTTATCCTTTCAACAACCGATTTTGTCTCTCCGTCACTTCTAGAATGTGTGTGGCGATTCTCTCCACACTTGCAGCCCTTTAAAGCGCTCACTTGAGTTGGTCGTGAAAGTTGCTATCGGGCAGTGTTTATTTAGTACTATTTAAACGCGCCCAGGGGACTAGTAGATTTGCAGATACGCTTTACATTGTCGTTAAAGATGTTGAAGGAAGCAAGGATGTGCGTGAAAACAACAACATCAAGGACCCTTGTCTGGGCCTTCAGGTGTGATGGGTATATGGTGGTCGTCCCAGTCAACGGGCGTTGGATGATGTGGTCAGGTTCACTTCCGTCGACTTTACTTCCAAGAAAATGTCCTGATACTAATCTCAGGTGTTGTCGACCTGGGAGCCCATGACAGTTTTAGAAAAAAAAGAACAATAGGCATCCCCGTCTCGATGGGGATTCGAATACAGGACCGCCAAGCCTGCAGGCAAGAGTTCTAGCCACTGGCACACCGCGGCTCCCTGGGCTGGTTCTTCCTCATACACATCATCACGTGCTCTGCCAAGTGGTGTAGGCGTTCATGCCTCTCTGTAGATCTCGGTCCTTGATGTCATGGATCAACTATGCTGATGATATTCTTTCATGCCACCGTCTCATTCCATCACGCGTCATTTCGCACGGTTTGCTTCTGCCACTGATCTTTCCAATCATCACGATGTTTTCCAAAGTCTTTTTTTATGGAAAAAAAATGGCAGGTGAAAGAATGCTGTTTGCCTCTTTCTTATAGTTGTACAATCTTCTACTTTCTTTCTCTTCTAGTCGGAGATATTTGCTACAACTCTCTCAGGAACCTCATCTCTGCTGAATCCAAGCTCTTCCTCATTTGTTCGTTCCCATTCCTGGCATGATTCACTGCCATACATCAATAAAAGTTACATACAACGTTTCATTACTTTCTTCCTTACATTCAATTACAGTGACTTACTGCATGAGAGAGCCGGTCTCCCTGACGAAGGTGTTAACGACTTTCTCTGTAATTCCGTATATCCACGTGAGGGACATAGCTGCGCGAAATTCGGCAGCGGATCGCGTTGCGTTGGTTACTTACTGGGTATGTGAGCCGGTCGCTTAGAAAGCAATGGCAAACTTTTTTCTTTTCTTTTTTTCTTTTTTGTTCGCTCGCTTAATCTCGAGCGTAGTCCTTGCCAAGACATCAACAGCAGCTGGAAAATGCTGGTGTTGACCGCAACGTCCTGTAAGGGATATGTAACTTTAAAAAAAAACTGCATGAGATACTTTTCATTTTCTAAAATTGAGCTTTTCTTGAGTTGTGCAGGTTCTAGAATATTTTTTTCTTTAACATTCCGGCTCCGTGGCCGAGGTGTTAGCAGCTTTCTCCGCTAACTCCGAATACTCTCGTCACGTGACGCGACGAGAATTAGCAGTGGTTCGAATCGCAAAAGTGACTTATGAGAGTATGGAGCCGGTCGCTCAGAAAGTCGTGGCGTGCTGATGAGCGTAATCTAGCCTAGGAATCAACATACAGCTGAAAGATGCTGGTGTTGACCGCAATATCCTGAAACAGGATGGAAACGCGGGAAAAAAAAAAAAAATTATGTTTGTTAGAGTTTTAACAACGAGTTTTAACAATCAGTCTGATTGAGTGAACAAACCATGGTAGATCATGAGTCATACAAACTGTCATTTTCTGCCAATATAGTACCTGGCGGTATATGGCGGGGGGGGGGGGGGGGGGGGCGGTAAGGCCGCCTGGCTAGTGCAGTCGCCGTGAACCTTTTTGCCCCTGACAGAAAAAATCCCACACCTTACCGTGGATTCGAACCTGGGTCTCTCGAAGGAGAATCCGGCGTTCTAACCACATTGGTATCAGTTATAATATTCATGAATGAATACTAGTGTAAATCGTGTTTTATGGTACGCCGGAGAAGCAGTATTATGTCTTTGAAAGAAAAAGGGTCCCTTTACACAAACTGACGCGCTTTGGGTATATCGGGCTAGAACCATATTTGTATGGACCAATCAGCACTCAGTACGCGATGTGACACCGTCATGCCGTCTGACTTTACTCCCCATCACATGTTCTAGTACCCCCATTTTAGACTCTGTCGCTGGTAAAAGTTCGAATCCGTCCAGAACGATTGAACTCATGACCACCATGTCGGCTGGTGAGCGCCTAGCCTCTACTCTATGGCGACTCCCTGAACGGGTCTATAGCCCCTCTGAATCGACCGGTGGTCGTATGATAGTGTTGTAAGTTAGTTGGTAGAGTTGGCAGTCCTACACACCTAACAAGGCTTGTCTTCATGGCTATCAACACACAAACATTGCCAAGGTGATCAATTTTAATGTTTCAAAAGAAAGAAAGAACGAACGAAAGAAAGAAAGAAACAAAGAAAGAAAAAAGTCGCTTAAAAGTCGACAGTGTCGACTTCATTGCACCGGGTTTTATCCCATATGGCTCGGTCTCTTTCCGCAGCACGGAAAGCGTCGCACAAAGCACGAACTCCGTAGCTTTTAGCGACGACCCACAGGAGACTCCGAAACATTTAACTCGTAAACCGAAGGGCGCGGCCCGGAATCGAACCCACAACCTTCGGAACACGAGTCAAACGGCTTGACCACTTCGCCACAGAGACTCCCCTGGCAGAAAGAAAGAAAGAAAGAAAGAAAGAAAGAAAGAAAGAAAGAAAGAAAGAAAGAAAGAAAGAAAGAAAGAAAGAAAGAAAGAAAGAAACCTAAATTGACAAAGAATCTTACCTGCAGCGGAGCTACCATCTCTGCTTAGATTTCCAGAGCGACTTTTGTGACCTCTTCCGCCAACACTACCACTTCCGCCAATACTACTACTTCCGCCAACACTACTACTTCCGCTACCACAGGTGCCACCTAAAATGGCGGCGATGCTGAAGTTAGTCGCTTTTGGTGAAAGCTGCGTGGGTCTGGCAGTGGCCATTTGGGAGAGGTTGAGAAAATTAGAACTGGGGATATTGCACTTTGTAGTCAGCATCATATCGGGCTGAGACTGGTGGTTGTACCGCTGGATGTGGTGGTATTGCTGATGTTGCAGCGGCGGAGACGGGGTTGTTGGGGGTGTGCGTGTGGGTGATATAGATGACGACTGAGAAGGTGCGTGAGATTTATCACAAGGTACGTTCCTATGTGTTTTCAAGCTACACATCTGCTTGCGTTCATCGGGAGAAGACATTTCAGATACGCCATCGAATACTGGCGTTGTGGACGGAGAAGACTCGTTTTCCGCTGTAGGAAAGGTAAGGTCTGACTTACGCCACTTCTTATCTTGCTGGTCTGGGGAATCAAACGTTTCAGGTCTTTCTTTTTGGCTAGTCGATGTTGCACGGGGAGAAGGGGAACCTGGCACAGTAGACAGTTCATTAGCTATGGCATCTGCTTCCAGATAAGGTACTGTCTTAAGGAAGCCGCCTGTGCTGTCTGTGTAACTGGTTACCGCTGAGAAGGAAGACGTGCTTGTCAACAGACGAGGTGTGCCAGAAAATGCCGTTGTATGACACGAGGAAGAGACTGCGTGTGTGGATAAGGGGGAGGACGTCAATTTGCAAAACCTAGGTGCCGGTTTGTTCTTGCTGTTGGCGTCAAAACTGCTGATTATGCCCCAACTGTTATTGTTGTTAATGCCTTCGCTGTTACAGTTATTGTCAACCTCCAGTATATCAGGGGAGGGTGAGGATAGGGGAGAGAGATGATTGTGTTTAGTTTCCACATCCATTTGACTTTGGTAATGAACTAGCAGACTAGGGCGACGTGACTGTGTTGTTGTTGTTGTTGTTGTAGAGATAATATTGGGCGGTAATGTGTCCAAGAAATGATCCATTAATGTCTTGTATCACTCCCCGGAATCATAATGACATCACTGGGCACCGCCAAATAGAGTTCCGTCGTACCTGGAAGGAGTAAAACAATGCTTCTATTATTATAGTAATATGCAATACGTCATCAGAGCCACATAGTAAGTGTCACTTTGAGAAGTAATATCACATGTTTGCTCGTGTAGCCACGTTTAGATGTAATACCAAATTCTTCACATCTAGAATATCTAGACGTAAAACCAATACTTCGCTCATGTAACCGAGTTTATATATAATACAAAATCAGTGCCAAGTAGCCACATTTAGATGTAAAACCAACTTCTCCACATCAAAAACATCGAGTAGTACATAATCTTTGTTCACGTAGCCGCATTTTGAAGCTGTATAATTTATACCTTCATGTAGGCAATTTTTAAAAAAATAGTTGCATAGCCTTCACAGGACGTTGCAATTAAACCAGCATTTTACTGCCATTGTTGGTGTCTTGACAAATTTTACGTTCAGTAGTTTGCCATTGCTTTCTGAATGACAATTTCCCATACCAACACGTTAAAACCAACGCGACACGGTTTGCTACCAAATCGGTCACCACTGTGTTTCAAACGAGGATAAGCGACATTACGAATCGCATCTGCAGCGCCATCGCCACGGAGGGAAGCTGATTTAGCAGTGATAACAATATCTGTGTTTGTCTAATGATATTTAAAAGTATTAGAAATGTGTGCTCTGTGGACATATTTTGTGTAGCAGTTCCCACCCTCTTTGGAATATACTTTTCACTTCTACTGAAATATGTCTTTCGTGATCATAATGGTGGTATATACATTCACTCACGCTCAGATGGAGGCTCTACAATGCTCAGAGATTGAAAGCTATGACCAAACTTAGGAGGGTACTGATCAGAGAGTTGCTGTTTGCAGATGATGCTGCAATCACAACCCACTCTGAGGAAGGATTACATCGTCTACTATCTGCATTATCCAGTGTTTGTTTTGAATTTGGTTTAACAATTAGCAAAAAGAAGACACAGATTATGTCACAAGGTGCACATGGTGTACCATCAATCTTTATTAACGACACCGAACCGGAGACAGTAGACCATTTGACATATTTAGGATCAGAGGTAAATAGCAAATTATCCCTAGATCAGGAAATCAACATCAGGATTGGTAAGGCAGCAACATCAATGAACACGTTAACACAAAGAGTCTGGGAGATCAGGAAGCTTACTGCCAAAACAAAAGTCCTTGTCTATCAAGTCTGTGTTCTTATTACTCTTCTCTGTGGCAATGAAGCCTGGTCAACTTACTCACACCAAGAGAATCGTTTAAACAGCTTTCATATACAATGTTTGCGAAGAATACTTGGTATTAAGTGGCAAGACAAAATCGCAAATACTGAAGTATTGGAAAGATCAGGTTGTGTGACGGTGTATTCCATGCTCAGTCTTCGTAGACTTAGATGGATAGGTCACGTTAGGACGATGGATGCTGGTAGAATACCAAAGGACATCTTGTTTGGTGAATTACAGATGAGTAAGAGATCTCGGGGTCGGCCTCTGCTACGATACAAAGATGTGTGTAAGCGGGACATGATTGATACGGGCATTGATAATGCACATTGGCAGCAAGTCGCCACCGAACGTGTTGCATGGAGGGCAAATATCTGAAATGGACTAAAAACAACGAGAAAATGATTGCAGATATGTCACACACTGAGCGCGTGAGACGTAAGATGGTGCGTGATGATGAAAATGACTATGTGTTAGCATGCATCCATTGTGGACGAACAGTTACAACGCAAATTGGTTTGATTAGTGACATTCGTTACCGCCATGGGTTGTAGTTATTATGCCTTTTTGAAGCAAAATTTAACAAACTATCGTCTGTCAAGATGGCAAGGTGCCAATGAGGCAATATTTAGATGTAATACGAAATATGTGCTTGTGTAGCGATTGGAAGTAATACCAAACGTATGCCCATGTTGCCACATCTTGATTTAATACAAAATGTGTGCTCACGTTCTCACATGTAGAAGTAACAAAAAACTGCTCGTGTAGTCACAATGTAGAAATATTACACATTCTTTAATTTTTAGTCACTTTTAGAATTAATACAATGTCATGTATTCCTATAATTACATTTAGAAGTAATACAAAGTCATGTATTCCTATAGTCACATTTAGAAGTAACACAAAGTCTGTATTCTGTAAGCCATATTTAGCAGTATGTATGTATGTATGTATGTATAAAGTCTGTATTCGTGTACCCACAATTAGAAGTAAAACCTGTTTGGTGATAACTATCATAAAAGCCATAATTATGTTGCGTTAATTACCAATGCTAGCGTTTAGCGGACATGTTTTTAGCGCTGAAGTGTGAAGACCGCATGAATGGCTGACGTAGTGTGCTGTGGGCTTATCTTTAAACCGCCATAACATATACTTTGCTTTCCGCGGTTTAAAATCTGGGTTTTGATTTCTTGACCCATATATTAAACCCTCGGCCACCGTCTCCTTGGTAAACTAACTCTGATACACGAGAGATACAGTGAGATCGAGAGAGAGATCGAGAGAGATCGAGAGAGAGAGAGAGAGAGAGAGAGAGAGAGAGAGAGAGAGAGAGAGAGAGAGAGAGAGAGAGAGAGAATATGGCAGCAGACGGCCTTGCGTTGGGATCTTTATAAAATGGAATAGGTGTCGGTCGTTCAGAAAGCAATAGCAAACTACTGAATGTATCCTTGCCAAGAAATCACAAACAGACAAACAATGCCGAGGTTGACTGCGACGTCCTGTAAATGATATTTTATATGGCAATTTTATATTTAGTAGTTAGCATTTACTTTTTGAACGGCCGACGCCAAATATTAATGAAACCAACGCAAAGCGATATGCTTCCAAATCCCCCGGCTGATTTCTAGTGCATCCAAGTGCAGCAATCTTCCGGTACGCTGATGGCGGGGTAGGAGGTTCAAGCCCTACACCGGTCAGTTGCACTTCCACGTTGGCTTCTCGTTCAGAAATCATTGGCAAACTACTGAACGTAACATTGGCTTCGAAAATCAACGTTGGGTCGAGGTTGGATCTCAACGTCCTACACAGAACACTCAACATTTAAGTCATAACACCACCACCACCACCATCACCATTATCTCTCTCTCTCTCTCTCTCTCTCTCTCTCTCTATATATATATATATATATATATATATATATATATATATATATATATATATATATATATATATATATATATATATATATATATATATATATTGCCGGCCCTGGTTTTGTATTCACCCTCTGTAAAATTCATGCAACATTATAGGTAAATACAAAACTTGGACCGGCAAAATTTTCAAACACCGCACAGTCATTAAAAATACACCCTGTACTATCTGCCGACCGACTCTCCCCCCCCCCCAACCACAACAACCCCCCCCCCCCCACCACCACCACCACCCCTAACACATCCTGTCAACAATTGCAATAACGAAGCCGCATAATTAAATGATCTAATAAAGCCATTATTTCGTGTATTTCCTCTGACACTCCACCCCACTCCTGATCCTTGGTGCTCGCACGCGTGAATTCGTTTTCGCCTTTTTTTTCTTCTGTATATGTCTGAAAGCTTTTGAAAGTTTAAAGGCAATTACCGCTCTTATGTTTGTTTTATTCTAGAAATTAATCATGTCTGATCAAGTTTTGAGCATGATCACTACCACCTGACAAGTTACTCCCATCTGACCAGGTTTGGTTGTTACTGTAATACGATGTTTTCTATGTTTGTGTTTGTCAGTTGTGATACCTGTGCTAGATAAAGACTCGCGGTGGTATAGGAGTGTGGACGCCTGCGCGCCAATACAGGGTACAGGTTCAGTCCCCGAAAGTGGCAGAACTCTGTTTCTGAATTTTGATCGGAACCATTGGAGTTCTGGGGTCCACCCAACCTCATAAACTATTTGTCGAAGAATTTTCAAGATGTTTTAATTTTTTTTTTTTATTTGATGGTTTGGGGAAGTGAATGAGGCGAGGATGGGTACCGGACACTTCAACCTCAAGATGTCGCAACCTTGTATATGTAAAGCGCTTACAATGCCATTGAGGCTAGTTGAACGAGGTGGAAATTTGTTTTTTCTACAGATCAGATCGGTCGGGTCGGATAGGAGCCACAATGCAGTATCGGTTCCGGGATACCTATTCTTTACTTAGCCAGATGGTACGTTAATCTGTTATTTTTCATTGGTGCACCCATTAACTTTAAATTATCATTGGGACAAACAGAACGTAGTTGTTTATGTCTCTCACAGATTTCTTCATTGGTGTTCTGGGTCAAATCTTTTGATGATATTCCTCCACGCCACCTTCTCAGAGCATCCAGCATCATTTCTCTCCATCTGTCCCTGTCTCTTCTCACACTGATCTGTCCATTTATCACGATATTTTTCAACGCCCCTCTTGTTATCATATCACCAAATAACATTGTCTGCCGCTTTCTTATAGTTTATTAGATAAAGTAATGTTAAGATAAAGGATACCTATTCAAGCCATGGGGCACATCTGAGTATTAGGTGTGGGTGCCGTGTGGTTTAATAATCGAACCTTGATGGCCGTTATGTTCAATACCACTGTGTCGCCTTTGCTCCCCACACATTTTTTACAATTATTTTACGTTGGGCTGAACTGGGAACCCAGGTCATTGAGCAGAATAACTCCCCGCCTAGAAAGGGATTCAAACACAAGAGTAACGGACTAGTAGGCAGGCGTGGAGAACCAAGCATGTTGCGACCACTCGGGATATTTGACCATATATACCCATGACCACACACAAAATAAAACGGATATTATGTAACAAACATAGGACCACAGAACAGGTACGGCGAAATACATGACAGCACTAATATGGCTAAAAATACATTACAACAAAGTTCATTATGAAGCAAAATAGTTTGCAGCTAATAACAAGATACTATATAAGTCGAAAATATTAAATAACATTACCACTAGATTATGATATTAAAATCAGGATACATTCAAAACAGATATTACCAAAGCAACCGTACAACCAGTAAGTTGAGATAAAATGCAATATACGATAAAATACGACGAGATGAGAATCAACATATGAGCAACATAGGAGCAAATTATGGCTTATCACAAAATTAAAATGTGCATTATTCAGAAATTTAGGAGGTAGAGTATTGAAGAATGTCTAACTTATCCACAAAGAGTAACAGCGAAAGAGAACGCGATATTTTTAAACAACATAGCAGATATTAATCTTTAAAGTAAATGAATAATTATAATCAGTTTCAACACATCATTACACGGAGGACAATGGAAAGAATAACAACAACCAACAATATTAGGCAACTGAAATAAAGAAAGCAGGATATTGTGTATCCAGAAACATGACTTCGTGTAGAAACAGTGCTGATGGTGGTATCAACTTTAATCACTTGAAAACTACTACTGACATAATAACACTGATACGCGAGGTGGTAAGAACAGTGTTAGCCGCGACAATAACAAAACCAACAGTAACAATTACAAATAACAGTAAATGTAGAGTTAAATTAAAGTTGCAGCAATATTGTCAATAACAGAATGAATTATATGGCAACAATAGGCAAGATAAACAGTAATAATAACTCTGTGGCGAAGTGGTCAAGCCGTTTGACGTTTGACTCGTGAGCCGAAGGTTGTGGGTTCGATTCCGGGCCACGTCCTTCGGTTTACGAGTTAAATGTTTCGGAGACTCCCATGGGTCGTCGCTAAAAGCTACGGAGTTCGTGCTTTGTGCGACGCTTTCCGTGCTGCGGAAAGAGACCGAGCATATGGGATAAAAACCCGGTGCAATGAAGTCGACCCTGTCGACTTTTAAGCGACTTTTAATAATAATAGGAAGCGCAATTGGGAGGGTACAAGCCTTATCCTAGTTCGAGGACATGCAACCTAAAGACTAAATGTTATGGCAGGGCAGACCAGGCCCTAAGCCTTGGTTGGCAACTGGTCTAGGATCGAAGCTCTGACAGGCGGACAGTTAGAGCATTGCTTTACTGATCCGGCAGCTTCTGCAGCTTGTCTTGTTCCAAATATAATGATTTTACCTTTCCTCTGGAGTAAACTAGGCAGGCCGAGAAAGAGATCATGCTGCTTGGGCAACACATAGTCTCTATATTCAGCCCAGGCTTTGTGCTATGGAGAGGTATAACTCCATCCCTGGTCTTACCGCCATGAGTTGTAGTTATTATGCCTTTTTATAAGCAGAATGTAACGAACTATCGTCTGTCAAGACGACAAGGTGCCAATGAATAACAGAAAATGGTAAGATCAATTGTAAGTGCAAGGTAAACACTAATAATAATAATAATAATAATAATAATAATAATAATAATAATAATAATATCACAATAATAGTAACAGAAGGGGGAAAGAGGGGGCAGGTGCGGAGAAGAAGAGGAAGCAGAAGAAACAATCATCACCATCATCATGTGCCATGCCGATAAGCGTGGGCGGCATGTTTTGCCATCTTACACGATGACCAGATTCGTTGATCAGCTCTGTGATTTGTCTCGACTATACCACGTGGCCAAGCCATCCAGGTATTTACTTCTCTGCCTTCCCCTTGTTCTTTTTCGAGCAATCTTGCCAGTTGTCACCAAGTTCTCCAATTTATTTCTTCTCATAACGTGTCCAAAACATTGTGACTGTCTACGTCTAATTTCTCTAACCAGTTTACGTTTTTAATTTGTTTCTTGTAGAACTTGGCCATTGGGTTTTCTGCCTGTACATGGTATTCTATGCATTCTCCTCAGAAACCACATTTCCACAGACATCAGATGTTTTTTCAGCTGGACAGCCCATTGTCCACGCTTCACACCCATACAAAAGTACATGTTCTATGTAGCACTTCAACACTCTTTTTCTCGTTGCAAATGAAATAATAGCAGTTCCAATAATTATTCGATGTAAATAACACACACAAAAATAAATATTAAATTGAAGAATAATAATGTTATAGATGATGTTGATAATGAAGTGATGTTGATTATGGTTGTGGTGATGCTAATACTCATAACAGCAAGGGTATCATAAATGTAGCGTCAAATGCTTTACCAACTGGGATATAAATGGATAAATGACATAGATTAGCGTTTTAAACTACATAGCAGCAACAATAGACAGACTATTTCTAGTAGTTTTAAAATTTACAGAATCACACACACACACACACACACACACACACACATATATATATATATATATATATATATATATATATATATATATATATATATATATATGTGTGTGTGTGTGTGTGTGTGTGAGTGTGTGTGTGTTTTTGTGTGTGTGTGTGTGTGTATACGTGTGTGTGTGATTCTGTAAATTTGTAAATTTGAAGCAGATCGCTATGCGTTGGATGTCATACAATGGTATGAGGGCAGGCGATTCAGAAAGCATTGGCAAACTACTGAACATAAGCTTGTCAAGAAATCACAAACATATAAAAGATGATAGGGTTGACTGTGACGTCCTGTGAAGGATATGCAACTAACTTTTTTTATTTTATTTGTCCCATTGCTTTCCGGCATGGCACATGATTGATTGATTGATTGCAGAAAATACAATTGACGTGTTCAAAACTGTACATCCTTAAACATTTGGTCCGAGTATCTGAGAATCGACCCACGGACTTCCCAGACAATAGACGTATGTGGTCGCTCTACCGTATACATGTTCTGTTTATTTGCCCCATTGCAAAAAAAAAAAAAAAACAATTGACGTGTGCAAAACTGTATACCCTGAAACATTTAACCTGGGGATCATGAGAATCGTGTACTTCCGGTGAAAAGATCGGAGTACGCCGGGAATGTCACAGAGGTATTAAATGTACCTGGAGAGAATTTATGAAAAGTGTGTCCTGTTACAATTTATTGGAACCCTCCCACTCTATTTATCTCTGACTCTACTCTCCCACACGTCTCTCCGTCTCTTCCACCTCTACTCCCCTTCTCTCTAGATATATGTGTGTTTGAGAAAGAGAGTGTGTGTGTATGTGCGTGTGTGTGTGTGTGTTCGCGCGCGCGCGCGCCCGCTGACAATTGCATGAATGCAGTCGGACAAAGGTTCAGGAAGACTGGGCAGGGCCATCGTCGCTCAGTGCACTCAAAACTGTAATGAAGATTTCAGTATTGGAGATCCCAGTATTGGAGATCCCAGTATTGGAGATCCCAGTATTGGAGATCCCAGTATTGGAGATCCCAGTATTGGAGATCCCAGTATTGGAGATCCCAGTATTGGAGATCCCAGAATTGGAGATCTCAGTATTGGAGATCTCAGTATTAGAGAATTCAGCATTGGTGAAGTCAGTATTGGAGATCCCAGTATTGGAGAATTCAGTATTGGTGAATTCAGTATTGGTGAAGTCAGTATTGGAGATCTCAGTATTGGAGATCTCAGTATTGGAGATCTTAGTATTGGAGATCCCAGTATTGAAGATCTCAATATTTGAGATCCCAGTATTGGAGATCCCAGCATTGGAGATCTCAGTATTGGAGATCCCAGTATTGGAGATCCCAGTATTGGAGAATTCAGTATTGGTGAAGTCAGTATTTGAGATCTCAGTATTGGAGATCCCAGTATTGGAGATCTCAGTATTGGAAAATTCAGTATTGGTGAAGTCAGTATTGCAGATCTCAGTATTGAAGATCTCAGTATTGGAGAAGTCAGTATTGGAGATCTCAGTATTGGAGATCTCAGTATTGGAGAAGTCAGTATTGAAGAACTAAGTATTGGAGAACTCAGTATTGGAGATTTCAGTATTGGAGAAGTCAGTATTGGAGATATCAGTATTGGAGAAGTCAGTATTGAAGAACTAAGTATTGGAGAACTCAGTATTGGAGATCTCAGTTTTGGAGAACTCAGTATTGGAGATCTCAGTGTTGGAGAACTCAATATTTGAGATCTCAGTATTGGAGATATCAGTTGTGGAGAACTCAGTATTGGAGATCTCAGTGTTGGAGAACTCAATATTGGAGATCTCAGTATTGGAGATCTAAGTATTGGAGAAGTCAGTATTGAAGAACTCAGTATTGGTGATCTCAGTACTGGAGATCTCAGTATTGGAGAATTCAGTATTGGAGAACTGAAATGAAATATTTTTGGCATGTAAAAAGTTATCAGCCGGCGCGGTGCGAAGGAGTTACGGACGAAATTCGTAATACCGCATACCGCGTTTGAAACACAGCTGTGGGATATATGGAAGCAGACCGCCATGCGATGGTTTTCAAACAACGGTATTAGTGAGGCAGTTCAGAAAGCAATAGTAAACGACTGAACATAAATTTGCCAAGAAATCGCAAACAGCAAAACATGACTGGGTTGAATTTGATGTCCTGTAAAGGATATGCATTATGCAAGTTATAAAAATGAGTCATCAATGTCTGGAGCAGATCATTATGGAGGGAGGAGTACCAGGGAAGCGGAGAAGAAGACCAGGTGGTATATGGATTCAAAATATGATAAATGATGTACACATGGCAGTAACACAGACAGGACATCTGACTAATGATGATTATCTTCTCCACAATTCTTTCCGACGTCATGGATCAATTCGCGTGTTAACTCCCTTCTTGCCATGGTATAACACTGTCAAGAATTGTTCCCACGCTGTCTTCCTTTATCTCTTTCCACAAATCCTTGCGATTGTCACATGTCCCCGTTTTTGTCTTCTCATAATGTGGCCCAGAAATATGACTGCTTCTTTCTGATGTTTGCGATTAAGTTGTACTTGCAACTTAGCTTCCCTCAAAATGTCCAGATTGCTCATTTTGGCTTTCCAATTAATTAAAATAAATAAAACAAAGAACATTGAAATATTTTGGTCACTTGAAACGCCAAGAAAGTTTGGAGAGAATAATAATGGAGGGGTATATGCCTGGACCGATTTCCCTGGCGTAGGTGTCAGGAACGATGTCCGTAATCACGTATACTCTCGTACGAAACATAGCTGCGAGAGATTCGGCAATCGATCGCGTCGCGTTGGTAATTTACGGAGGTATGTTAGCAGGTCGTTAAGAAAGCAATGGCAAACTACTGAACGTAAAACTTGCCAAGACATCAACAGCAGCTGAAACATGCTGGTGTTGACTGCAATGTCCTGTAAATATATGCGGGAAAAACATATGCTTGGGAAGAGAGGAAGAGAAACGCCAAAGAGAAGATGGGTGCAAGATGTGGCGGATGATCTCCAGATGGGTTTATCGGACGCCGGACTTATGATCGAGAGGTTTTCCCGAAGGTTGTTATGGGAGCGAGGTTCTGCAAAGGACATGCTACTGAATTAATGAATTAACTGTCAGCACACTTCTATAAAACCATATCTCCCAGGCTTCTATGGACCAATGATAGAGAAGATTTTCTAAAGATCATAGAATGAAAGCTCTGCACAGAACAAGCCACCGGATGGTGATGAGTTTCGTAACCCGTAAGTGGATAATTGTCAGAAATTTGGGAAGGGAAATTGATGAAGACAGGGTGTGATCACCCCACCTCAATATACAGTGACCAAGTATATGTGAGGGAGTAGAACTTCTTCACATCCCTACCTTAGTATTGAAGGCAAAGTATGATCTGTACGTGTACCTGATATGCTTCAGTACAAACGTGTATATTATTTTCCAGACCAATTCAGTGAGGTACTAGCTCACACACCTGGCAGTTCTATGGGCCGGATAAGGATAATAGAGAGGTATGCCCTGGTGTGGGCATACAGTTTATATACTGTTCTTTTGTGTATCAGTTTATGTGGTATTGATGTCTGGCCGTTGTAATATGAAAACTGCATTCACAGACAGGGTTTGCAGAAATAGAAATCACTTATGGCCACCATCATTACTGCTGCTGCTACTGCTGCTACTACTAGTAGGAGTAGTAGTAGTACTAGTACTACTACTACAAGGACTACCACCGCCATTGTTACGGTTGCTACTACTACCACTACGACGACTACTAGTGTTGTTACTACTATTGATAATAATATTGCAACAACAACTACTACTACTACTACTACTATTGCTGATAATGCTGCTGTTGCAGCTGATGCTACTACTACTACTACTACTACTACTACTACTACTACTACTACTACTACTACTACTACTACTACTACTACTACTACTACTACTACTACTACTACTAATACTACTACTACTACTACTACTATTACTACTACCACTACAGCAACAACTACAACGATTACTACTACTATTACGCTTGTCAACATCCAATGTATTGTGTGCTTCGTATGCACAAAAAGTGCATCCAAGTATTTAATGTTCTTGGGTTCACACAGTTATGTACTTCTAATGCGACCCCCGTTAGAGCGCGTGCCATGTGACACAGTATTACAAGGTTAAGTAAAGGACTCCCTTCCACGCCCGGAGGTGTGTAGGGTATATGGCGGTAGTCATGTATTGTTGTAGACCAAACGGCACACGATGTGTGATGTGATCAATACCCCGCTGGCCTCAGTGACTTCCCCAGGCATTTCCTTGTCCCTATTATGGGCTGCGTCCACCTGGGAGACCAGATCCATTTAAAAAGAAACCGTCTCCACGGGGATTCGAACACATGGCCAACGGGCAAACCTGCTAGCCACATAGGAATTAATGGTGTAAACCACGGTCCCCAATACAATTCATCTCATCCATTCCTCGCTGATATCTGTTATCATTCACAAACATATAGATACGCTTGTACACACTCAGGCATGCGCGTTTGCACACACGCACTCGCGCGCGCGCACACACACATGTTTGTCCTAATCGATCTGTTTACACTGATCAATCCGTACATGTGACCACAAGGTGTCTGATTGATGTGTGAAATAATGCCTACACAACCAGCGTCTGTGGCTTAGGGGGAAATAGTGAAACGTCTTTACACAATTCTCTGTCTTACCCAGCCATGGGTTCAGAATCAGCAGAGGGTGATTTGGAAGCAGACAGCTTTGCGCTGTTTTCGATTGTATGAGGTGTCGACCGTTCAGAAATAAATGGCAAACTACTGAACTAAAATTGCCTAGTAAATTTCAATCACCCAATAAATGCTGGAGTCAAATGCAAATTTCTGCAATGGATATTCAGCTAACATGTTTTAATACGCGCGCGCGCACACACACACACACACACACACACACACACACACACATATATATATATATATATATATATATATATATATATATATATATATATATATATATATATAAGCATAGTTACTGGCGCAGTTCGTGATCCCGTATGCTCTCGTTTGTAACATAACTGCGAGCGATTTGGCAGCAGACAGCGTCTTGCTGGCTTTTTATGTAAATGGTATGGGTGCCGGTCCTTCAGAAAGCAATGGCAAACTACTGAACGTAAAACTTGCCAAGACATCAACAACAGCAAACAATACAGATAGAGCGACAAATTTATACAACATACATAACAATAAATATATATATATATAATTAATTATAAATTATTAAGAGCATTGATAGAAAAAAAAATAAACATAATTCGGTGACTATTTTTCCTACTAACAGCATGTGCCGTGCCGTAATGCTACCATGATAAGAATGAAAAGAGCCAAAAACATTATCTGACATGAAATACTGACTTTTCCAACTTCACAATGCCATTGTCACTGCTCACATCTTGGGTTAACAAGTGTCAGCTAGTAATGCCAGGGAATGCTTATAGAGGAGTTCACAACAGAAAGTGTGTACCTAACAATACAATAAACAAATAATATTAGGATATTGTTTCCAGTTTGTTATTGTCCTGAAAGTTTATGTATTTAACCACAGCTGTAGTTTCAGTTGCGGTTCTGACTGTATAAATTATCTATAAAAAGCGTCTCCTTAAATTTTATCTATACAATTTGCGAGAAGAAATCCGGTTTTCCAGAGCGGATGTTAACAATTAATGAGTTACACACGCACAGAAAGAAACATCAGAAAGAATCAGTCATCATGTTCTGGCTACATTATGAGAAGACAAAATCTGGAACACGTAGTGACAACAGGAAAGATCTGTGGAAAGAGAGATAGAGGCTAAACAGCCTGAGAAAATTCTTGACAGTCTTGTGTGATGGCACGGACAGGGAATCAACACTCGAATAGCTCCATGCCTCTGGTGATTGTAATTTGTGGAGAAGCATAATCTCCCACTCCAGCCGATAAGGCACTGGATAATGGTTTTACGTAGTAGAAAGTTGAGTCATTTTACCGACATATTTTCCAGGAAGAAGAAAGAGTTTCTTATGAGATTTACCCCTCCCCCCCCCCCCCCCTGCATATCCTTTACAAGACATCACTGTCCACATCAGCATATTTAAGCTGATTGTTGATTTATTGGCGAAATTCGCTCAGTAGTTTGCCATTGCTTTCTGAGCGACCGGCTCACATACCCAGTAAGTTACCGATGCGGAGAGAACCGCTACAAATTCTCACGCAACGTCACGTTACTCACGAGAGTATACGGCATTACGGAGAAAGTCGTGTAACACCTATATCAAGGAGACCTGCTCTTGTGAGATAGTGGGTGAAATAACTGAGTTAATGGATATGCCGTAGAAAACGTCTATGGTGAGTTAAGTAAAGTAAGGGCCCCCTTTCTATCCTTAATCCGCATTGGGCACATGGTTAAACAGTTAGTTGCACATCCTTTACAGGACGTCGCAGTCAACACCAGCATGTTTTGGCTGTTTGTGATTTCTTGACAAGTTTACGTTCAGTAGTTTGCCATTCGTGAGTCACGACCGCCCACGCTTACCGGCATGGCACATGATGGATGGAGTTTGACATTGCTTTCTGAGCGACCGGCACTTATGCCATTTTATAAAAACCAAAACAAGGCGGTTTGCTGCCAAACCGCTGTTATTCGAACGCTTTATGCGGGATTACTAACTGCCCCCGTAACCTCTTCGCCACGGGCCAGCTTACTTTACCTATATGAATGAATGCCCAATTCGCCTCAGGTGATGTATAAGGAGCACTTTTAATTTCTTTACCTTATGACTGCGTGTAGTTTTTTTACGTTGTTTAATATGGTCAAGCTAACTTGTCTTTCTTATTGTCATTTTCCTCAACAACCTAGGTTTAATGTTTACAGAAATTATTATTCCTTCCCAAACTATCATGGTCACAGGATGATCAATATTAGTAGAATATTATAGCACAATATACATGCCACTGATAATCTAAAATCAGTGACACTGTCTTTGTGAAGTGTTCATTCAGAAGTTGTTTTCTCGACTTGGGTTGTTTTTTTTGTTTTTTTTTTAAATAAAATATAGTCAAGTTTCTATGTTCCAGAACAAGGCGAATTTTTTTTTCTTTTAGAAAATACTCAAGTTTCTACGTTTCATAGCGAACATTACAGAACAAGACGAGTTTTCTTTCTTTCTTTTTTTTTCTCTAGAATATACTCAAGTTTCTACGTTTCATAACGAACATTACAGAACAACAAGATGAAAAGAAAAAAACAACAACAACAAGCCCTATTAGAAACCTGCTGCGGGTATATGAAGCGTTAAGATCGTCACATGTTTTAGTGCACTGAGTATTTGTGGAGCAGACTGTCCCTCCCGTAGTGAACGACGAGTCCTGGCTTCAAACATTCATCCGACTTCGCTCATGTAATTGTCAGCGTAACGTCTTCACCATTACACCAATCGCTATAGTTCGGGACGCACAATCGACATTCTAAGGTTATGGAAATAATTGTATTAGCAAATGTATCAAATGTGAGAATCTGCCATGGATGGGGAATAGAGGCAAGGAGATGGTGAGGCCACGTTAAACCTTTCACTTGATTCTTACATTACCTGAGAGTTGTGGCAGTTTTTGTCTGTGATTGTTCTGTCTCTTCCAGTGTGTATACAGAAGTTAAGCTTAAGGGATAGTTATCCTTAAGTGTGTACAAAAGTATTTTGATGTTGTATTTGTTTATACAGGGAATGTTGACTCACTTTTGCTAGGACTAAACGAATCACCTTGTGGTTAAAGGTCATCATCATCATCATCATCATCATCATCCTCATCATCATCTATGGCTTGTCTTGTGCACAATTCCCCCCCCCCCGCCCCCTTTTTCATTAAAAGCCTTTCAAAATGGGTTTCAATCACAAGCCAGATGTCCTGACAATACTGCTATCATGTGTAAATTGTGAAATCATGTGTCAATACATCTATGCCGTGGTCTTCCTCTTCCTTCTTCGCTTCCAGTGTATCTCTTCCTTCATAATTATCTTTTCTAGAAATTAATGTCTTTTTACATGCTTAAAATATTTCAATGCCCTCAATTTTAGTTCTCATAATTACCTGTCTTGTTTTTCCATTATATCATTGCCCCTACCCCGTTCAACCTCAGAAGAGAAGTATTAGGGTCAATCGTCTGGCTCAGATTTATAATCCTGTGTCCAAGTCATCCACAAATAGGATATTAATTTGAAGGTGATTGTTGTCCAAAAAGGGTAATGGCTTCGTCTTGTTCAATATTGTTTTCTTATTTTACCCAATAAAACTGTAATACTATTTTGTAACGCTTGCCAGGGAAATATTGTTGCCATGACAAAACTTGTCAACATGTCTCTTCTATAGCCACACACAACATCAATGAAGTTTAAGGGGCGAAAAACCAAATGAGAAATAATAGACCACACAAACATTCACACTATATCAAATATCTGCACGAAATATGGGGACACAAGTATGTAGTTTCAGAGTTGAAATAAGTGTCCCGTTATAATGTCTGCTTGTTTGTGGATGTTATTGTTTTATGAAACAGTTGTTTGGAAAGTTGGAGTCTGCCGTAAACGTCCAGAAATATATTTAATTATTAACAGTTCAACGTCTTTATTTCGAATCTCTCGCAGTTGTAAATTAATTCGATGTAACATTGCTTTTTGCTGTCTAATGAAGCGACAAATGCATGATGTAAAGCATATAATGTTGCTTAGCGTTATTCAAGTTGTAAATTGATTACATGTAACAATTCTTTACACTGTCTAACGAAGGAACATACGCACGCGTATATGTTAGTTAAAGTTATATGAGCAACATATGAATTATATATAGATTATATGTTGGTTAGTGTTAGAGTTAGACAAGCAACATATGAAAAATCTTGATCATTGTCACCAGTATGTGTTATACCACAGAGAGGTGTTCATGTCTCTCTGCAGAACTAGATCCTTTTTGTTTAGCATCAATTCTATTGATTATTCTCCACTATGTCATTGTATTATGCCATATCCATTTCCCTCCGTCCTCCTCTATCTCTATTACCGCTAATCTTTCCAGTCGTCACAATGATTTCTAATGTCTCTCTTCTCGTTACATTACAGACGAGCACAGTTTTTCGCTTCTTGTATTGATGCGAATTATTATATATTTTCATTAGCTACCTCCAGGTAGTCGTCATTTACCCTAGAAGTCCAAGGTATTCGTAACTTCCATCTCAGAAAGTACATTTTCGTTGCCTTCAACTTCTTCCTACATTGTTGACATTTCAAGATTTATTGCTATACATCAAACCAGGCTCAATATATTCTCTTCCTGACATTCAGTGAAAGTAATTTTTTCTATAGAAAACTTGTCATCTTATGTACATTTAGTGAGAATAATTAATTACATTTGAAACTTATCTTCTGAATTCAGGGAGAATAATTTATTACATAGAAAACGTGTCATCTTGTGAAATCCAGCTTTTACTTGGTATATTATGCTCTTAAACTCTAGTACGCACCTTCCATCTGATATGCTTTCCCCCATAAATATAAATTTATTGACTTAATTACGCACTTGTCCTTAATTTATTATACCACAGTTGGGTTTTATCTATTCTTTACTATAACCATTGTTGCCGTTTTCATGATGTTTAAGTAAAGTGTCATGTTTCTTGCATTTTCTATTACTGTAATGTCAAGCAGCTGTTGTGAATTTGTGAACCACACAGCATTTAAATGTTATATTATATTTGTTTTGAAGCAAATTATCCAAGGCGAATTTCGTATTCTAGATTGGAATTGCCCAAATTACAAGCATCTTACCGCTGGGAAAATAGAATAAACAAACAATTGCAAGCAAGAATGCGGTTTTGAATACACAGATATACAACCCCAGAATTTAAATTAATTTTCATATGTAGGTTTACATATGTGGTAAAATGTAAATACCTGCATTTGTTAAGACATAAGCACACTGTGCTATGGACGTATATATATATATATATATATCCAAAATAATTAATAACTAAAGTGATACATGTAATAGGAACAGTATAAATACTCTCATATAGGTCTACATACACACAAACTGCTTCCGTTGATGGCTAATCGACGTTACATTTATTCTGCTTTGACAACAAATTACATTATTTGTACAAAAATCATTACAAGTAAAGACAGCAACGAAGTTAATTAGCAAACAAACAGAAAGCTGGTATCTCCTCTTACCTGAACTGTGAACTGCAATATTTACATCCAGGGAACAATACTTCTCCTATCTTGTGAATATTCTGTCCGTTGCTGATTCAAGTACTTAAAATTAGAACGGCGTTGAGAAAAGTTATTTCAGAAAGCACCAAAGCGAACGATAACACGATAATTTTGTTAGTTTCAGCGTGTTTCCGACATGATCGCACCGACCTCGGGATAAATACAAGTGGGTCGCGTTAGATAAACTGTTGAAACTTAGACTTGATGAGGACAGTTGTCAAAGTGTGCTTCATTCATCTGCTCGTCGTTACAGCGACCGTGTGGCCCGGGCATTCGGCACTGATAGAGCTTCTTACGGCTGGAAGTATCCGGGTGAGTGTGTTTACATTTCGCTGCCGACTAAACGATCTCTTCATCTCTTCCGCCTCATCCACCCTGACAGGCCAATAGTGTCGCTTCAGTAATTATTATGCCTGCCGCCGGCCGCCTCGTTTGTTCCCTGCCACTCTCTGATGCCATCCGAATAAAACAACAGAAAGAGAGGGGTGAGAAGAGGAGGCTGTGACAGGGGGCAACAATCCTAGCAGCAGAACCTGGTGATCGTCCCAATTTGTTCACTCCCCTTAACGTCACTCTCCAACTGGCCCCGCCCAGTGGCAGAAACAAATGGGATAAGATTAGCCCAGGTCGAACTGGGTAGTTTACGGGCAGGGTACATAATAGCAGAGGGCGGGGCTACCGGGTCCCACGACTGGTGTATTCTGATCCCTCTGGGAGGCGCATCGAGTATAGAGGGGAATCTTTCATCCGGCTAATTGACACAGACGAGAATGAGATCGGTAGAGGATGAATTTCAGCACTGATCTCGCTGATGGCGCTTGAATTTATTTGATACGTTTGAAGGTAACTGTTTGCGCGGTCTATAGTTGAGTGCAGTTTGTGGCCGGCAATGCTGGAAATAGACTATGTGTACCGGCAGGACGGTAACAGAAGCCTGCCTGGCGTTTGGTCGCTATTAGTGAAATGGGGCAATGACATGATAAAACTCACTACATTAACTTACTCAATTCTTTAAATGTGTAGTATCTCTTTCTGTCCTTGATAGTTGTTACTTTACCTATTTCTGTCCCAGCTGATAGTTGTTACTTTACCTATTTCTATCCCCAGCTGATAGTTGTTGTTGTTGTTTTTTTTTTTTTTGCATATCCCTTACAGGACGTTGCAGTCAACATCAGCATTTATCAGCTACTGTTGATGTACTATGCGAGATTACGCTCAGTAGTTTGCCATTGCTTTCTGAGCGGCCGGCTCACATACCCCGTAAGTTACCAACGCGGCGAGAACCGCTACCGATTCTCGCACAGGTTACGTTACTCACGAGAATATACGGGATTACGGAGAAAGACGTTAACCTCTAGGCCAGGTAGACCGGCAATGTTCTGACCTGATAAGACCTGATAATTGTTACTTTACAATAAAACCTGATAGTTGTTACTTTACTTATTTCTATCCCCAGCTGATAGTTGTTATTTTACCTATTTCAATCCCGAGCGATTAGTTGTTATTTTACCTATTTCTATCCCCAGGTGATAGTTGTTACTTTACCTATTTCTATCACAGCTGTTGTTAAAAGGGTCCTTTTCCAAGCCTTGGGCTCACTGGGCATATGGTGCAAAAAAAGTTAGTTGCATATCATTTACAAGATGTAGCAGTCAACCCCAGAATTTTTTTTTTTTTTTTTTTTTTTGGCTGTTCGTGATTCTTCTGCAAGTTTACATTTCGTAATGCCACTTCATTTAAAAAAGAAAAAGAAAAACAACATCAACAATGTAAGGCGGTTTGCTGCCAAATCACCCCACAGCTGTGTTTCGAAAGCGGCATGACGGATCACGAACTGCGCCCGTAACGCCTTCGCCATGGAGCAGTGCTAGACATATATATTTTATAGAACACCAACCAACCCTCGGTGGATGTGCGGACAGTCTCACATCGACCGTCTTTATATAACACCAACCGGCCCTCGGTGGATGTGCGGACAGTCTCACATCGACCGTCTTTATAGAACACCAACCGGCCCTCGGTGGATGTGCGGACAGTCTCACATCGACCGTCTTTATAGAACACCAACCAACCCTCGGTGGATGTGCGGATAGTCTCACGCCGACCGTCTTTATAGAACACCAACCAACCCTCGGTGGATGTGCGGATAGTCTCACGCCGACCGTCTTTATAGAACACCAACCGGCCCTCGGTGGATGTGCGGACAGTCTCACATCGACCGTCTTTATAGAACACCAACCGGCCCTCGGTGGGTGTACGGATAGTCTCACGCCGACCGTTATATATTTTACAGAACACCAACCGGCCCTCGGTGGATGTGCGGGCAGTCTCACGCCGACCGTCTTTACTTCCCAAAACATTTACTGGTTCCCATTTTAGACTGAGATGACCTGGGAGCGATCAGTTCCGCCATGACACGGGCTAGAAACCATGGCCACCGGACTAGCAGGATGCCTTGGTTCACATATCACAATAAATTCAACAGTTATTTCTTGAATATCAATCATTTTATAATTCTCTGACATTTCATAGTTCTAAGAAATGTTATATTTCTCTGACATTTTATATTTCTCGGACATTTCATATTTCTTTGACATTTAATATTTCTCTGACATTTAGTTACTTTTTAAAATGCTTCATGTCGTTTGCAGGACGTTGCAATCAACTCCGGGTTGATTTTCTATGCAACTTTACTCTAGGAAGTTTGCCTTTTTTCTGAACGAGAAATCTACACGTTCATTAATACCTTTTTTGACCCGTGCCCCCCTTCACCATATTTTCAGAACGTCATTCCTCCCTTTTGTATTTCCTACCTAAAAATCCCGCTTCGCCCCTACACAGTTTACGTAATAATGGAAGCTAAATTTAATAGCACATATTAAAACAAGTCTAGACGTCCACATAAAACATGATTTGTAGGTCTACTTACTTTATAAATTGAATTTTAGAAGGGTGAGACGTACAGAACCGTACAGTATGAAGGGAAAAACAATATAAAGTAATCGGTTCTTGTATTAACGCGATTACGCGATATTAAAATAATCTTAATTTCCCCCCCCCCCCTGGAATAACTAAAATCCCCCCCCCCCCTGGGGTTGGGGGGGGGGGGGGAATTCCCCAGCGGTTGAGAACCACTGCCCTACAAGTTTCTGCTCCCGCTGCTTCGTTTTTGTTTGTTTGTTTGTTTGTTTGTTGTTTTCCACGTTTCCATCCTGTTTCAGGATATTGCGGTCAACATCAGCATCTTTCAGCTGTATGTTGATTCCTAGGCTAGATTACGGCCGCTCATCAGCACGCCACGACTTTCTGAGCGACCGGCTCCATACTCTCATAGGTCACAAGCGCGACTCGAACCGCTTCAAATTCTCGTGCGCTCACGTCAACCACATGAGTATTCGGGGTTACGGAGAAAACTGCTAACTCCTCGGCCAGGGAGACCGGCAAGTTTTGTAGATCTAAATAATTATTATTTAAAGTTCTATAACCAGGGGTGCTATAACTTTCAATAAACATTTTTCTGGTGGAGGTGAACTTAAAGTAGGGAATGAATACTGATGAAAGAGAGAAAATATGAACACAGCATGACAGATGGGGCAACATAGCCATCTGAGATAACTGTTACTTTAAACGTGTTCTGGTCAGAAGGAGGTACAATAATAACAATCGGCAACTGGCGAAATTAAAGTAACAAACAGTAAAGTCATATTCAAGTAAAAACTAGGACAAAAATATAAAAGTAGCAATTAGTACCAAAACATTAAAGTAGCCACTAATATAGAAACATCCGGGAAGGTTAAACCGATCAACAAATGCCCTCTGAAATCGGATGTGTCGGCCTAACGGCGCAAGTACGCAGCTCTGCTGCAAACAGGCACAACGCAATCAAGTCCGAAAAAAAAAAAACTCCGGATGAACGCAGCAGAAGAAGAGGAAGAATACAGAAACATTAAATTAGAAACTAATATTGAAACATTAACGTGAATCAACTAGCACAGAAACATTAAAGTAGCAACTAGTACAGAAACATTAATGTAGCAACTAGTACAGCCATTAAAGTAGCAACTAAGACAGAAACATTAAAGTAGCAACTAGTACAGACATTAAAGTAGCAACTAGTACAGAAACATTGAAGTAGCAACTAGTACAGAAACATTAAAGTAGCAACTAGTACATACATTAAAGTAGCAACCAGTACAGACGCATTAAACAAAGAACCAGGACATAATTTTTAATTAGCAGCTAACAGCGAGTAGTAAAAAAGTGGAACCATACATACACACATGAAGTTAGCAGTGTAGAAAAATATGGAGGAACACATACACATATTGAAATAAGAATACAGAAAGCACGAGAAGCTTTCTCACCACTAGTAAATATCAGACGAAGCGACCCACAAACCTGTACTCTTGTAGGGCCTGGGGGACAGTCAAAGGCTGGTGCAAGCAAATCCGAAAATAATCTTTGTCGAAGTCGAGTGTACTGAAAAAAAAAAAAAAAAAAAAAAAAAAAAAGCCATTGCCCTCTTTTGACAACAATCATCTTCAAATCAGTATCCTGTGTGGGTAAAACCTTGGTTAGCTATTTGTGGCTGACTCAGTCACCGGATTATTAAACTGAGCTAGAGAAGGTCCCTGATATAACTTATCTTTGAAGTTGAAAGGGGTAGAGGTAAGCTGTACAATCGAAATCGAAATGGTATTGAGCCACCGGCTTGAGGGAACAGTGGCACGTAATTCACTAAGTGAATGTAACAGTGTGTGGAAGTCAACAGAAACTAAATGAGAACGGGATAAGAAGAATAACAAGAGAAAAAGTGAGAACAACGAAGACAAAATGACAGTTTGAAAACACGCTTTGCTACTTATCTCAGATCCCAGGCTGTAACACCCTGACGCTGTAATAGGACCCCACGGGGAGACTGAATATTAACTCTTAAAGCCGATGTATTAGCATTCAGGTTGTCTGAGCACGGAAAAGAGCTTGCATCTTTCGAGGTGAAGGTCGTAAGTACACTTTTCTTCCACCCCTGTACCAAGGTACCTTCATCAAGGGAACCAGGTTGCAGAGCTCCCCTTCCCTGCTCCTAGCTCAGAAACCAGATTCGTTTACAAGACTAGATCCTCACACCAGGGCAGGGGCATATTACTGTATAATGGTGTTTGTCCATCAAGAATGATGATGACCATTCATTTCATCCACGATGATATATGAAGTTGGATGAAGAATGACTTGCGCGATGAATTGGATTAAAGTTGCGCAATTCGTCGACCTCACTCTCTCGCCTGCGTCCGTCTGAGTCCAGTGGCAAGACAAGTCAAGATGACTGGAGACGAATACAGGTGCCGTGGTTGACCAGGGCGCTCTACGCGCCTTGCCGTGCTCATTACGTTCCACACCGCTTTGCAGGTAAACGCCGTCTTGCCAATTGAATCATTATATTAGGGTGTAATGAAATCATGCTTCAGTATAGGTGGTAATGTTGCCAGCACAGATTTTTAGATATTATCAGCAGATCATAATCCATTACACATTGGCAATAGAATGAGTTAGGGAAATAATCGTCATGAAAGGTAGTTGCATGTCCTTTACTGGACGTCTCATTCAATCCCAGTTATGTCTGACTTTTCTAGGAAATTTTATTTTTAGTGGTCTGTCATTGCTTTCTAAATTGCCGACGCTCATACTATTGTGAAATATCAAAGCATGACAGTCTGCTTCAAAATCATCTGCAACTGATTTCGAACCCGGGATGCCGGGAAGGTTAACCCGGTCAAGTAGGATCTGTTGGCCTAACGGCGCAAGAACGCAGCTCTGCTGTAAACAGGCACAACGCAATCACGTCCGAAAAAGAAAAAAAAAACAACTCCTGATGAACGTAGAAGAAGAACCCGGGATTCGGGATTGTGAAACTGCGTTGATTGCCTCAAAGCCACACCCGCCGTCAACAATCGCCATAGAGTAGGCTAGATATCCCACGTGACTCGCCCTTCTTTCCACAGAGCGACCTGCCTGTGTGAACCCCCTAGTTCCAGCGACGATCCCTAAGGGTCGCAGATAGAGTATTCGTGAACCAAATGACCGAGTCTGAAAACGAGCCCACGTCCTTCGTATCGCGAGGCAGGCGGATTGACCTCTCCGCCACGGAGACCCTAACATAGACTGATCCAGAGATGGATGAAGCAACACATTCGTTGTTTATTGAGTCAAGGCAGAAGGCCATCAAGGGAAATAAACGTGGTAATTGTCTACAGACTGACGAGTTGAGAAGGATAACGTTTAAATGACTGTGGACATTGGTCTTTTGAATAAGAAGAACTTTCTGGTCATCTCTGACATCAGTGATGTAGGCGCACTGTTCCCCCCCCCCCCCATCTTTCTTTCTCTCCCTCTTTCTTTCTCTCCCCACCTCTCTGTCTTTCTCTCTCAATTCCTCTCTCTCTCTCTCTCTCTCTCTCTCTCTCTCTCTCTCTCTCTCTCTCTCTCTCTCTCTCTCTCTCTCCCTCTCTCTCTCTATCTCTCGCTTTCTCTCCCTCCTTTTCTTTCTATTTCTCTATCTTCTCTCTTTTATTCTCTCTCTCTCTTTCACTGTCTCTCTCTCTATTTCACTTTCTCACTCTCTCTCTCTCTCTCTCTCTCTCTCTCTCTCTCTCTCTCTCTTTCTCTCTATTTGAAAACGAACCCACTACCTTGACTACGTCGCCACGGAGACCTCCCATGGTAATATACACATTGGAAGTTATAGGTTCACTGGGATTCGAACTCTCTCTCTATCTCTCTCGTACACACACACACACACACACACACACACACACACACACACTCACACACAAGATAGTCCCACGACATATACTACCGTTGAGATGTGAAGTGTAAGGTTCTCACATATACTTCACTAGACCACGACATAACGACCTGGCTTGCCTAGCTACCTTCCTCGGTGCCTTTTCGTCTTATACAATTAGCAAAATATAAGGTGTATTAAGAACATTGTTTGGTACTGTTTTCTTTGGCTAAGTCGACCTCACAGCAGTGCAGGTCGGAGTAGGAAACCTGCCTCAGCTGGGGATTGAACTGTCTTGGCAGGCAATGACACTTACCACTATGTCATTGTGACTTCTACACACACATACAGACACGCGCACACACACACACACACACACACACACACACACATGCGCACCCACACACATGCACTAATCATCTCATCTCATGTGATCTCATCGTGTTCCACTAGCAGGGTTAGATCGGCTAGCCTCTCCCAGGAGCGGGATAAAAATGAAAATTAGTAGCCTGCCGATGACCCGCAGACTACACAAGTCAGCCCCACCTCCACGTGGTGTAGACTGGGAAACCATGACCGGGAAGTCATGGACTAACGAGGCTATGACTCGTCATAGGGGATGGACTCCCTATGGTCAGATTTTTGTCCTAAACCTGCGACTGACCTAGCAAGCCGGCAGGGGAATTTTCATACTGCTCGTAGAAAAACTAAGAAGTATAAACATGCACTTATAATAGTCATAAAACATGTTTGTCATAGCTGTTCGGTGTGTTTGTTATTTGACCCATAATCGAAACTCATCCATTCAGCCTTCCCGGCTGGTGTGGGAGATCATGCCCCTCCAACAAATTGCGATCTCCGACGGCATGGATCGATTCGTGTGTCGACTCTAAACACGATTGAAACCTACCGCGCTATAAAATTGTCATACTATGAATTAAGCCTGGAGGGAACTAAGCAAATCCCAGTGAACCAAGAGGTGAAGAAAGGACACACACTGAGACAACCTGATGACAATATAACCGTATAACTAAGACACCATTGTTTGGAATCCACAAGGCAAATGAAATAGCGGGAGACCTCAATACGCACACAGACGAGAATTTCAAACAGCGGTGAATAATACTGGGAGGACATGGCGGGAGCTGCAGGAGATAGCAACTGATGGAACAGAATGACATCAGTTATCAGTTATCAGTTATCAGTTATCAGGTGGGGTATCTTCATTGCACTCCAGACAGGTCCATAGGTGCTCAGATCCTCTTCCCCCCTCCCCCCCCCCCAGCATATGCATCAGCGTTCAGTGGCTAATAGTGCCAGTTCCGTGTTGGCTGACGAGACACCTCGTTTTCCCGATGTACCTCTCTTGTCTGGCCGTGCCAATTCTTACTCCCAAGTCTTTCATCCTGGACAGCGATGTGGATTCACTGACGTCAAAGTCCTCTGTTCTCGCCATATCTTTAAGGGCGTTAATAACATCGGCACGATCCATGGGCTGGCCATCTACAGGGGGTGCAGAGCCAGCCAGTTTATCAGCTCGTTCATTTCCCTCGACTCCCGCATGTCCCAGGACGAAGATGAAGGTGACTTTACGGACAACAGACTTCCGCAGCGACTCAGTCCACTGTCTACGTACAAATCCAGCTTCGACCTTCTGAATCATACTCATTTAATCACTTGGTACACACACGAGCCTGACATAACTGTGTTGAGTGTTTATGCCTCAATGTGGTTACAAAGGTCGGAAGAAATCAGATTTTTTTTTTTTGTGTTTTTTTTTTTTGCGCTCGCTCGCTTTGAACTCAAGCGTATTCCATGCACACTACTTCTAGTATTTTTTTTTTTTTTTTTTTTTTTTGCATATCTTTTACAGGACGTTGTAGTCAACATCAACATTTTTCAGCTGCTGTTGATGTACTTGGCAAGATTGTGCTCAGTAGTTTGCCATTGCTTTCTGAGCGACCGGCTCACATAGCCCGTAAGTTACCAACTTGGCGAGAACCGCTACCGATTCTCGTGCAGGTTACGTTACTCACGAGAATATACGGGATTACGGAGAAAGACGTTAACACCTAGGCCAGGGAGAACGGAATCACTACTTCTAGTAGTGCTGGACTGAATTTTTTTGCATGTGGATTAGCTTTCCCTATTAACAGTGTCCTTCACCATCGGGAGAACCCACCCCGACTTCAGAGGTGCTTGTAATTTACGTCCCCAAGACAAGGAAGTTAGGTGAACATTTTAGTCCAACTCTCCAGTGTACGGGTTCAACCCCTTACCTCGGTATCAGCACACCGGATGTTTAAGAGCACACGTTCTTATCCATTCGGCCATGCGGACCCACAGAGTCTATTCAAGGACCATTTTCATTATGATTTGCACAGTTATTCTCACTATGGTCTAGTTAGTCTTTATTAAAATAGTCTTGTTATAATGTTAACATACTTTATTTGTTAATTCACTGAACGAGAAGGAATTTGTATTTCAAGTGGTCTCTCGTAAGTCTGACTCAGATCTTGATGTCAGTATTCGTCTAAACTAGATTTCTATTCTTCTCCTTCTTTTCGTTCATCCGGAGTGTTTTTTCAGATGTGATTGCGGTGTGTCTGTTATGCGCCCTTGGGCCGAAACCCGTAGGCCAACACATCGACTTTAGCGTGCTTTTTTGACCAGGTAGCATTCCTGGGAGACTCTCACTTTTGTGGTGTCATCTACAACCATGCTGGCCAGGTTAGAACGGTCGAAGACAACGGTCATCCCTCAAAGGAAGGCAGGGACAGTCCATAGCATTTTCCGCCATCCAAGGTTGCTTCCATAGTTGCAGGGCCGACACATAACGCCCTGGTTCTGGGCTAGCCGAGGGAATCGTCACGTCCTGCTCATGGCTGCTTTAAATCCTCACTTCAATATATTGGTCATTTTGTTTGCCCCGGGCCATTCCCGCACAAACCAGACAGGTTTGCAGACGATATCCACTCAGCGAGTTTTCGGACATGTGCTTGTCGTTGCGCCCGTCAGAGCTGTTCCAGGCACGACAGACATTCGGAAAACTACCTAGTCAGAGCTGTTCCGAACAAGAGCGGCATTCGGAAACTAGGTAGTCAGAGCTGTTCCTAGCACGAGAGACATTCGGACGAGACATTTCACTCGGACGTAAATGCGTAGTGTCAATTTTTAGTTTGCCACCCGTAGGACGACACTTCCGGCTTCCGGCGGGCATTTTTTAATGAGGTTAGCCTTCCTCGGGTTTCGAGACTCTCGTTTCGGCTTCAACACAGCAAGCTTTCGCTTCGGGCTGCCACGTAATGGATTCGCAAGACAGGCGTTCCATTTCGTGTCAACGATACAATTTTCCACCTTTGACTACACTCACTCCATGAGTGTGGTTACAGACTATCGGACGTCTGCGAGACGTGCGACCGAGGTGTTTTTCCACCTTTTGTACTTGTCAACAACTCATGTGTAAGGCATCATCAGATTACTTCTCCCACACCACACAAAAAACTTGCAAGTCGTGTGAGAGGAAATAAATGATACATTTTATTGCCGTTGGCTCTTTACACGTACATAACAGTCGCTATCACAACCACACACAAAGCCACAGAATTGCCTATCACTAGTTTCTAAACCCTAATGCTAATTCTATCTATTTGGTTACACAAATCTCCTATCAACACTACAACGAGGTGCTCGCTACAAAGTCCGTCCCCAGTCTGACTAGCTTGCTCGCGTGGTTACACACCACGCGGAAGGACCTTGAGGTGTCCTTCGGCTTTCTGCGTGCCGTTCTATTTGGCACGCTTACATTAGCTGTTTTCTGTTGATTGGCAATCGTGGCTATCATGTAGGCGCTGTGATTCTGTCGTGACCAGAGTGCTAATTATCTGGTCACCGTCTCCGTGTCTCATGAGAGAACTAGTTAATAGTCCCCCATTCTATCCCCTACCCTGCCCTTATCCCGGGCACTGTGCTCCCTCTATTCTACCTGCTGTTAACCCCACGTCCCGGTGGTGTTCTATCTTGAGGCAGACCTCAGGCCTCATAGTTCAGTCTTTGACACACACCCTCCCCTCCTGTGTTGCGTCATCAACTTTGACTCATTGGTTGTGACGCAAGAGGTTTCTAAAAAATTAGTGTATCTATTTTTTGTCAAAGACTGTAGATAACCTGGCTTTGGGCTACCTAATAGACTTCTACTGCCTATTGTCACAATGTCGTATCACTTTACTTGGTTACTGGCAATCGCCACAAACTTGTCTGGTTGGCGTGAGCCCTATACTCAATCGCAATATTATATTAATTAGAGGTATGTCTGAACCGGACCGTTGTCTAATAAGACCTGCCCTCAAATAGTAAATTAACTCACTACCCATACAAAGTTGACTTTCTTAGGGTCAACACATGAATTGCTTCATGTCCCCCATATAATATTAAACAACCATTACACAAGCTGTGTGCGATAGGCTTTACCTATCTCGCTTCCGCGTGTAAAGTTATCTTTCACTGTTAAGTTAGTGTTTAGTTGTCTATTATGTCCCCTGACCCGGAGTTATCTCCCTTTGATCTATAAAATATGTATGCAATTTATATGTTTGTTTTTTTCTGGTTGTTTGCGTGTTTGGATGTAATTAATAATATAATCTAAGTTCTAACATGTGTATCTAACTATCATGTGTATGTACGTTAGTTTTCAAGTGCCATAATTCGGTTGAATGAGGTCACAAAGAAGTGTATCACACTAAGTAGTGACTACATCTCCGTCTTATGGGACTTAAAATACTTTCTCTAAGATCTACACTAAACTACACACAACACATTCATCACAACACAACTTCAACAACGAAAGCACACCCTTGACGCAGACAAAAAATAAAAAGTCGCGTTGAGCGGCAGATAAATCCGCTGACCGATCTCAATCTCTCTTGTATAATTTACATTTGCTCTCACTTTCACACTTCTGTCACACCTATTTCACTTTCACACTTCTGTCACACATCTTTTACCATCACTTCTATCACGCATATTTTACCTTTATTTCTGTCATACATCTTTTACCCTCAGTTATTTAAAAACCTTGGAGTGACACTGTACAAGTTTGGCTCAGTTTGACAGAGTTGAGCCTCATGACTTGTGCGTAAATTGCTGCACAAGTCAAGTATATACACCATATTTACATGTAAGAGGAAGGGTTGATGGTTTATACCCTGATATTATTCACCACTACATTCTATTAAAATAATATTCTAAATACTGACATCCTAATACTAGTTCTATAAATATATATTCAATGTGTTACCTATTTTAATCTATCTGTCACATTAATCCTCAAACATTAATCTTTAGCTGTGGACATTAATCCTCAAACAAGCTTACATTACTCCTAATATTTATCTAATTTAAGGGATGTAATCTAACTATTTAAAATGAAATTGATGTGAGATGAGTTATGTACCTTTGTGAAATGGGTAATGTGAAATGTAATAAGTTACGTACCTTTCTAACATGGGTGATGTTAAATCTAACACAATTATAACTAATGTTTTTAAGTGAAAAAAAACCATATGATTGATATTCTTAATCTAAATGGTGTGAATGATGTATTTTCAATTATGTAATCTTTTTGTCCTATTATGGTGTAAACTAATTATAATGATAATGTTTGTTAAATGGACTGGTTCATTAAAATGGAATGAACTCAAATGAAATGAAACAAAGTGAAATGTACTAAACTAAATGGTACTATTCCTATCTAAATTTATTATTGTAGTTTATAATTAGTTGTTATGTTTGAATTACTATCTTATTTTACTTTTAAGCTAAATAAGTGGGTAAATTAATAATCTATCTAAAGTAAAAAAAAAAATAAAAACTATTATATTATCTAAATCTAAATATAAATTAAATGAAATAATCTACCTATAATTTATGACTATATTAAAATGTTATAATACATATCACAATGAGTATTTATATACATGGTATTTAAATACCTCAGGTTAGTCGTTGCCCTTAATGTTCAGAAAATGCTTTCAGTGGCATACTATATATCCTGGGTATATCAAATACATTACACAGTCACACTTGTGTCTTATGGGTATTGCACCTGTAGAGTTCGCTTGTGTCGTAGACCACTGTTTTCGTGTATGTATTCATGTAATGTTCTGACACTGTTTTTCTCTGCTTAATACAAATGATTCACTGGAACACATATGGAGCTTAGCACGTAATGAGCTGTCCTCGTTCACAAAGTGATATATTAGTTCTCAGAGCAAAGTTCTTAATTTTGATGTCTACAGACACATCGTAATTCAATGTTCTCAGTACCTAGTTCAGCACATAATGTCTATGTATTTGTAACATATTTAACATAGATTATTTTACTGTACTACGTTAACATCTATTACTCTACACTCTTATGTGGTATCTCTGGTATTTCTACCTCAGATGGTCGACTAAGGGTATCAGCCAAGATGTTATCCTTACCCTTAATATGCTCTATACTAAAGATGTAATTTTGTAGTATTAGCGACCACCTGTATATACGGTCATTCCGATGCACACCACTCTGTATGACCGTGATTGGGGAGTTGTCAGTCTGGACAATGAAGTGAACACCTGCCAAAAATCGATGGAGCTTTCTCACAGCATAGATGACGCTTAGGGCTTCCAACTCTGATATGGAATATCTGGACTCAGCAGGTGTGATCTTACGGCTCACGTAGCAAATCGGGTGGAAGATGCCATCATAAAATTGGCCTAATACTGCAGCGATGGAGATTCTGCTGGCATCTGTCCTAAGATAATAAACGAGCCTAGGAGTAGGCAAGTGGAGAATTGGTACATTACTAAAAAGGATTTTCAATTTTGACAATGCAGAAATTAATAATGCATCTTTGACATCTAATTTGACAGATGCTTTTAAAACATTGGAAAATACACTTGTAATTTCCGCTAAATTTGGTATGAATTTGCTATAGTAATTTACTAACCCCAAAAGGCTTCTGACCTACTTCTTTGTGGTAGGCATGGTCAGGTTCATAATTTTGGTAATAATTCTATGGTCAGTCTTTAGTTGACCCTGAGAAATGACATGACCCAAAAAGTCAATTTCTTTTAGGCCCAATTCGACTTTGCTCGGTTTGACAGTGAGCCCGAAGAGTCGCAACCTGTCAAAGACATGTCTTAGTTTCAGTAAGTGTGTTGTCCAGTCATCAGTATGGACACATATATCATCTATATAGGTTACTGTATTCCTCACTCCATGAAGTAGATCTCTAGTTAAGCGTACGAAAGTGGCAGGAGCATTTCGAAGTCCGAAAGGAAGAAAACGCCACTCGTATAGTCCTAAAGGTGTTGAAAAAGCAGTAAGATGGATGGATTGAGACTTCATAGGGACCTGCCAATATCCCTTAGTAAGATCTAGTTTAGAAAAGATTTTGGAGGTGGACATGTCAAGAATAAGATCTTCGCAGGAAGGAATTGGCTCTGCGTCGATCTTAGTGACGTTGTTGAGTTTTCGATAGTCCACACACAGACGAATTGTGGAGTCTTTTTTCTTAACTAGGACGATTGGAAAAGAGTACTCAGAAGTGGATTTCTGGATGATCCCACTAGCTTCTAAATTAAGAATTTCCTTATTTAGATTTTCTCTATAGCTAAGTGGGATTGAGTACGGCCTGCATTTAATAGGCTTAGAGTCCGAAAGAAGAATGGAGTGTTCGATTCTGTCCGTCCTACCTGGAATGTCAGAAAATATGTCTTTGTATTCCGTCACTAATTCTACTAATTGTCGTCGTTGACTGTCTGTTAGTCCCTGTTCTATCTGTATGCTATCTAATGTGGCAGTCTTGTCCACAATAGGAACGGGTAGTTCCATTCCGTCATCGTCTACCTGATTCAGTACGGTGGTGGTGCTAAGTGCGTATTCTGTATTCTCGCTAGATGTATGGATATCGTCGGATATGCCAGTCTCGCTAACTAGTGTAGTTGCGTTGTGTATGTCTGTCGTCTGATCACTAGGTGTGGGTGCACTGTGTTCGTCTGTCTCTACTTCTGTCTGTTGTCGTGAAAAGTAAGGTTTCAGCATGTTGACATGGAATATCTTAAAGTGTCCGTTTATTGATATTTCATAGTCAACATCTGAAAGTTGTTGTATCACTTTGAAAGGCCCTTGCCATGAAGTTAACCTTTTATTATGCTTGTCTGGTAGTAGCACCATTATGTATTGACCAGTTTCAAGTGTTATGGGTCTAGCACCTTTGTTAGGACTGTGATGTCCGAGGATATCTGCACTGTTTACTGGAGTGAAACCATTCTTCTCCTCCCAGACAGATATTTCTTCATCTGTACAGTGCTTTAGCCGGGGCAGACACCCAAGAATTAACTCAGCACAAGGGTTGTCTAGTATTGCACAAGTAAAGGTACCAGAAAGGAACGGGGTGTTTATATGGGCTCTTGCCAGAGGATAGGTTTCTATATTACCAGAAAAAGTCCGGCATTTTACAGAGTCACCAGTATAATCCTTTGGATTAACAAGTTCCTTTTTCACACCAATAATAGAGCTCCCACTGTCAAGCAAACATCGGCATGGCTTATCATTGACCATCGCAGAGTGAAACAATAGATTGCCTCTGGAGGCTATAACTGCATTTGCATTCTCTACGGAGGATGTTACAACATGCCCACATTCTAATTTTCCGTCTGCATGAAATTGGTGACATTGGATACAATTGTGAAAGCTTAATACATCGTTCACACAACACACATCTTCAGATTGCTTGAAAGGTAATACATTTTCAATCTCACATTCAGTCTCACTACCACTATCAGAAGATGTATCAATCAAAATAGCATTGTTGGCTTTCATACGTTGGCGGCCCAGACACTTATTTGAATAATGGCCGTAGCTGGAACAAAAGAAGCATTTTATTGCACGCCTGTATGCAGATCTTTTGTTTTGTTGCTTCTTGATAACATTTTCAAGATGCGCCGGATAATTTGGCGATTTGTCACACATAGAATAAGTGTCATGCAAAAGTTGACAGTAAGTACATTTTGACACATTCCTATCTTTCTTGTCGATTTTCTGAAAGGGTTTTCTCTTACTTTGATAATTTTTCGGTTGGTCTTTCACAAAGGAAACTACTTCAGAGTCATTTGAGGTCTTAAAAATATCTCTGTTAGACGAAAAATATGCAGACCCTTTCTTTTCGAACTGCTCTATGTTCTCAATGTCTGACTGCTGTAGAAATTTAGCAAAAGGAGATGGTATAGAGGATATGACTTTATCCATGGCTATTAAATTCTTAAGTCTATCAAAGTCTTTTCCTATGTTAGCTGCTTTAAGCCATCTATTTAGTACACTCTGAACATTTGAGACGTAGTCAGTGAAAGTCTCACTAGGTTTAGGTTTTAAATTAGAGAACTGAACCTGATACCCAGGGGCATCAAGTAAAAAGTGTTGCATTATCCTATCATGGATGTATTGATAGTTAGATCTAAGATCAGTTGGTATAGTTTCTATCACTTTAAGGGGCTCACCACTTAGGTTCTTCATATAAATCATAGCCCACATGTCTATTGGAACTTGGTGATATTTAAATTGATACTCGACATTTTCTGTCCAGGCTGATATTGAATCTTCTTTACAATATGGTTTGATAATATTTTTGTATTTGTTGAACTTATTTTCTTCTTGTTGACTTTTAAGTTTAGTGGCAGAGATCTCTGCGTGTGAGTCTACATCCATACCTTTCATCTTTAACTGTGTCTCTGATTCTACTTGAATTTGTTTTTCTTTAACTTTAATCATTTCATCTATCTCTTTTTGCTTTAGATCTAATTCTCTTTGTTTTATTTCCTTTTCCTGATCTAATTGCTTCTGTTTTAATTCTAGTTCTTTCTGTTTAATTTCCTTATCATGTTCTAACTGTTGTTGCTTAATTTCTTTTTGATGCTCTCTTTCTCGAGCGCGTTCGTCTCTCTCTCTCTGCATCCTTTGCTTCTTTAAATTTCTTATCAGCATATTCTTCTAGCTCTTTACCTGTGTATTGCATTTCTTTGCCTGCTTTTACGAAGTCAGCTAAAGTAGCCATGATGTTAGGTAAATAGCTAGCGTTGACTTACCCTGAACTTTTTATTCACTTATTTTTCTTTGATATGTTATATTTGTTAATATCTGAGCACTGCAAATTGTACTCTTTGTGTATAACCTGAAAAATTTAGTCCTGCACAAAACAGAGCACCAAAGTATGCTAATGCATCACAAGCTGAAAAAGAGATGCACTATTAATCACATTGCATGCCAAATATGTAGGTTTTACTCAACTTAATGTTCCCGAGAACAAGGAACACACTCCGGTAACACAGGTCACCTGTTTGGCACTTCGGCATACACACCAATCTTATAATCAGCTGTTGTTCACCCTGGTTTACAGAGCAGCAACAATTAACAAATATCAAACGACATATTATTCGACAATTTGACACAATGACAATGACATGCCCACGAACAAAACAGAATATAGTTTACTTAATATTAAATTGTCAATGTCCTGTCTTCGTTCTAACTGTATATGCCTTTCGTCACTCACCTAGTTTAATCTATGTAAGTGTAGTGCAGACCAGTCTAATTTGCCTGGCTGAAAATAGTGCCATCGTGACGGTAAACACAAGAAAAAGTACAAAAACAAATTCAATAACTGCTTTGAAATAAACAAAAATATATTAATATTGTTTAAATAAACAAATATATTCAATTACTAAATCAAATAAATCAATAATAGGTAATATAAAGCACTGATTCAGGCGGGCAGCAGTTTACCGATTTGTAAACACTCAGATGCTGATTGCCAATGGCGTAACCCAACTGCTTGTCAATCGTGCTACGTCAGAGGCGCAGAGCTATTTTTAGCTTGCAAAAATCGATAATGTTGCTGGCTGTGTATCGCTCCGCCAAGAATCATTTTTGATAGTTATTCATAAATAAATAAATAATTACATGAATAAATAACAAAAATTAATAATATCAATACTTACAACTTTGAAGACACACATGATTTAAGTATATAATATTTTACTAAACATAAATAAGCATTATTTCGTCACGATAGGCACAGTTTCGTTAGCAACTTGTCCTAGTTCTGCACACGTTAACCGTCACTGACACAAATTAAATCACTACTTCACTATTTGTAAACTTAGTCTAGAGCCGTGGATGAGTGTATTTGCTTGGCGCTTTCGTCCAAGCACCACTTCTGACACCACATTAATCTTTGCCTGTCAACAACTCATGTGTAAGGCATCATCAGATTACTTCTCCCACACCACACAAAAAACTTGCAAGTCGTGTGAGAGGAAATAAATGATACATTTTATTGCCGTTGGCTCTTTACACGTACATAACAGTCGCTATCACAACCACACACAAAGCCACAGAATTGCCTATCACTAGTTTCTAAACCCTAATGCTAATTCTATCTATTTGGTTACACAAATCTCCTATCAACACTACAACGAGGTGCTCGCTACAAAGTCCGTCCCCAGTCTGACTAGCTTGCTCGCGTGGTTACACACCACGCGGAAGGACCTTGAGGTGTCCTTCGGCTTTCTGCGTGCCGTTCTATTTGGCACGCTTACATTAGCTGTTTTCTGTTGATTGGCAATCGTGGCTATCATGTAGGCGCCGTGATTCTGTCGTGACCAGAGTGCTAACTATCTGGTCACCGTCTCCGTGTCTCATGAGAGAACTAGTTAATAGTCCCCCATTCTATCCCCTACCCTGCCCTTATCCCGGGCACTGTGCTCCCTCTATTCTACCTGCTGTTAACCCCACGTCCCGGTGGTGTTCTATCTTGAGGCAGACCTCAGGCCTCATAGTTCAGTCTTTGACAGTACTCACTCACGAGGTAGGCTACATGTGCTGCCGGCTCAGCACCTTACCTCCGTGCGTCTGTGGGCGAGTAACGGTCAGGCCCTTTCATCCGGGGATACCTCATATCCCCCAGCTAAGAGCCATCGAACGAATCTGCGCCGAGCATGTAGCGTTCTCAGCACATCATCACAATTTTGATGTAGGTTTGTGTCGGCCAGGCTCTCACTTCCGAGAGTTTATGGCTTAGAGACGTTCAGTCATACACCTCGGATGGGAGCCTTAGAGGTTATGCCCGGACTGAGATTTAGGGATCGTTTGCCTGATTTTGACTGCTATCCTCAGTCTTACCTGCAGAGCAGCAGGTTGTGTCTCTCTTAGTCTGGTCCCTATCCCACGAGCCGTCCGATATGTAGTTTTCACCCATCGGCAAGCACATGGGGTCGATGGGACACGCAAGCTCCCCCACCAAGTCAAGGTGGAGACACATCGGGGGAGAGATTTCTATTCCATACTTCTCTAATCAATGTGCAACATTCCCCTGGGTGTTGACATTGTGTAATCTATTGTCTGAGAGTGTGTAATCTATTGTCTGAGAGTGTGAAGGATAGAGTAGGACAATTATCTTGAAAGCTATTTTGAGAAAATAGTCACCCATTCGGGATTAGATCATAGGATCTCTTGGGATCCCGTGACACAAGGCAGAAGAAAATGAAGAAGAATGAATTAAGTCCATATGCCATAGGTATTTGTTCAAAGAGATGCTAGATTTGACTAAAGAAGACACCGTATTGTTTAGTGTGTCAGTTTGGCGGTGGGCCTTCCTGGCCTATAAGTTAACGTCTTTCTCCGTAATCCCGTATATTCTCGTGAGTAACGTAACCTGCGCGAGAACCGGTAACGGTTCTCGCCGCGTTGGTAACTTACGGGGTATGTGAGCCGATCGCTCAGAAAGCAATGGTAAACAACTGAGCATAATCTTGCCTAGTACAACAACAGCAGCTGAAAAATACTGATGTTGACTGCAACGTACTGTAAGGGATCTGCCAAAAAAAAAAAAAATTTTGGCGGTGCGATGAAATACGATTTGGAGAAACTGAGGAGATATGGTGTACTATTGCCATACTGCATAGTAAAATAAGGGCATTTCTTCCTCCTCCTCCTCCTCCTCCTCCTCCTCCTTCTTCTTCTTCTTCTTCTTCTTCTTCTTCTTCTTCTTCTTCTTCTTCTTCTTCTTCTTCTTCTTCTTCTTCTTCTTCTTCTTCTTCTTCTTCTGCGTTCGTCTGGAATTTTGTTTTCAGACATAATTGAGTTGTTCCAGTTTATAGCAGAGCTACGACACATGCGCCTTTTGGCTGAAACATCCAACTTCTGTGGGCATTTGTTGACCGGGTTAACCTTCCCGGGTGTTTCGTAGGACATTTGGCTATCGCTGCTGTGGTGTTATCGCCCATCCTAGCTGGCCCATTTAGAACAGCCGAAGACATCTGTCAGGGGCAGACCATGGGCATTCCCCGCCATCCAAGGAGGCTTCCATAATTACAGAGCCGACACACAGCGCTCTGGTACTGGGCTCACCCAAGGAATCGTCACGTCCTGCACATGGCTGCTTAGCCTCACTTCCGTATATTGTGCCTTCCGTTCACCACAGGCTGTTCCTCCGGAAACCAGATGATTGCAGTCTGCAGATGACATCCACACAGTGAGTTTTCGATTCGGACTTTCCACGTAATGGATTTGCTATCCAAGCAATATTCCATTTCGCGCCACTAGGTCGCTTTTTTCTACCTTTTATGACGCCCACTCAATGAGCATTTGATTCTTCCCATGTAATGGATTTACTAACCAAGCAATATTCCATTTCATGCCACTAAAACGCTTTTGATACCGTCATACCTGTGGTATGAAGTGTGGCAGTCTAAGAACTTCTTCGTGCACCTTTAGATGTCAGCCTGAATGTCGTTATAGAAAGGTCAACTTGAGCTTGTTGATATCTCCATAGAGCTTGTCCTCAAATGAAGCAGGTGTAGGTCAAAATAACTTTCTCTGTTCTGCATATGTTGGGCACTCCTGCAGCAAATGTCTAGCTGTCATTTTAGCGGTTCCACAATTACATTCATCGGTATCTCCTATCTTTAGTTTATTGAACAAGCGGTATCTCAGCCTGTTATTTCCCATTACTTTCCATTTTTATGGTATGGTAGATTGGGAGTCTAACTCAGTTTAACAAATCCGCCCCGATACGGATTCGAACTCATGGCTACCAGGCCGGTAGTCGAGCGTCTAGTCACAATTCTATTGCGGCTCCCGGGTGTATGTTGCCAGCCCCATATTTGTATAGACCAACCGGCACTCAAGGCTGACGTCGCCAGTATCACGCAGGTCGTCTTTCCTTTCCGTGACACTTCCTGGTACCAACGTTCGGCGGGGACGACCTGGGAGTCCTCGTCAATCGTTAAAAGTGCCCACCCCGATGGTGATTACATGTCTCTGCGGGTATGCTCCCAGCGTACACAGAACATGCACCATGTTGGTTTACACGCGCGTCATGTGAAGATAAACTCTCTGGAGATATCTGTAGCCTTCGGCTGGCTGCTGCTTTCTTTAAATATAACTGAATCTGGACCCTGAAAGCGTAGGCAGAAGTTTACTCTTTATAAACTCTTTCACTTCCAACGTTAAATGTACGAATGGATCTTTACTTGAGTCTCAAACAACACTTAGCATGCTCTCTAACTTTTTACATTTGGTTTACATGTTGGGAATTTAAACTTCTTTAGTTGTGTATTTAGCCTCTTTGAAACTTATGCAATCGTCATATTTCATGTAGTTATTTCCGCTGTTTGATATTGTCGCGAATTGTTTGTAATGAGCTGGTTTGTGAGCTCTGATCACATTCACGCCTTACGGCGTGAATCACAAGTTTGGCTCTGGCCAGGAGAGAAGTGTCTCCCCTAAACGGGTCAGTCAGACCGTGGTCGAAGGCAGACCAGTTGAGACTCGGTGGTATTGGCTGTGTTCACCCTGTTGCCACTCTGTAGAGATTTTAGATATACCGTTTTAGTGTTTAGGTAGTATTTTGATAGTTCTTGAGTTTTTAAGAAGTGTATGTAGTGATCCGGTGAACTTGTGTAAAAGGCCAGAGGTTCATTAAATATATGAAAGGAATCGATCGTATGTTATATTTGGACTGTGTGGGAAGTTTTGACATCGAATGGCAAAGTAAATTGAATATAATATCGTGGCTTAGTCCACTTGGACCAATGTTCAATCTGGTCAACAATCAATCAGACTGTAATCTGAACAATGTGAAGAATCACGTCCAAATACAACAATCAGCGTTCCGACTGACAACACTGGAACAGTCTAACCAGCCAGTCATAACAATCCTATCTTGTTCTCCGCCAACACGAACACGAACGAGCAATACCAACACAAAGACACACGCATCAAATTAGAATTAATCAGTTAGAACTAACGTAAGCGTATATAACCCATGGGCAACCCAGCTCGGAGGCCCTTGGCAGTGTTGTAGGACTAAATGAGTTAATGGTCATATTGTCAACCATCCCTCACTGGCAGTTTGTAGCCTTATAAGACTGGAGGCACTGAATGAATTGACAATCATTTTGTCACACACTCATCATTGCCATTCTATTGCCTAAGAAAACGGATGTAAGTTTCTCTTAAGATTTCTCCTCCTCATCCTCTGCCTCCTACTCCTCCATCTCTCCTCCTCCTCCTCCTCCTCCTCGTTCTTCTTCTTCTTCTTCTTCTTCTTCTTCTTCTTCTTCTTCTTCTTCTTCTTCTTCTTCTTCTTCTTCTTCTTCTTCTTCTTCTTCTTCTTCTTCTTCTTCTGCCTTTAAGACTCCTCCTATTGGAGTTTTATGTCCACAACCACGCATGCCAAGCTCTCTGTATGCATTTTCTTTTCTACGATACGAAGAAGTCAGTTTCACTCCAACCCTCAGTAGTCTTTTACGACTTGCACAGGAGGTTACAGTGTTCAATTCCTTTCTTCCTCTTTGGGGAGCAGGTAACACACGGGTGCCTAAAGAGTCACTCTTCAACAGGTAACACACCTGCGTCTGCATTACAAGTGTTGCATTGTCCTGTCTGTCCTCGTATATTCACCCCTATCCTATCAAACAGTGTTGAAGTGCTACATAGAACCTGTACTTTTATATGGATGTAAAGCGTGGACAATGAGCAGACATGCTGAAAAACATCTGATGGCTGTGGAAATGTGGTTTCTGAGGAAAATTCAAAAAATACCAAGAACAGACAAACAAACCAATGACTAAGTCCTACAAGAAACCCATGAAAACCGTAAACTGATTAGATAAATTAGTCCTAGACAATCAACATGTTTTGGAATAGATAAATTATAGAACTTGGTGACAACTGGCATGATTGAGGGGTAAAGAATAAAGGGGAAGGCAGAGAGGTAAATACCCGGATGGTTTGGCCACGTGAACACATAGCTGATTCACGACTCTGATGATCCAGTGAGATGGCGAAACATGACCGCCCATGCTTATCGTCATGGCACATGATGATGGTCATATCACAGTAGTACAGATGCCTTACAAGTGTTATATTGTACTGTCTGTCCTCATATATTAACTATTAAACCTTCTCATTTCGCAGAAGTACAGGTTCCTTATAAGTGTTAAAATTGTACTGCCAGTTACATATTCACCCCTATCCTACAGGAGCGCAGTTGCCTTTCAAGTGTTAAAATGTACTCTCTGTCCTCATATATTCACCCATCTTCTATCACTGAAGTGCAGGTGCCTTACAAGTGTTATAATGTACCGTCTGTCCTGATATATTCGCCCTTATCCTATCAGAGAAGTGGCAACTGCAGTTGGACAGATCTTGAACAAGGGCTCACTTGCTCTTTCCTTTCTCAGCCCTGCCCTTTCCCAGTTCGCTTATGAGGGAACTACTGCCTGCGTCGTATCTTGCACTAATCGCTGGCTAGTATGGGCGGATATGAATGATCCGCCTTCACAAACTCACACTCATGTTGACTCAGACGCCCCTGGGGGGCGCTAATTGCCGTTCCGTTACCACGAAAGATAACTGGCAACATGGCTTTTCACTCTTGGGCTGTTTCCCTGCCGATAACCAGGCCAACTTTTCTGGTGATAACCGGGGCTGTAGGTCCCCAGAGCAACATGGCAATTATCGAAATGGCCGTGGAGCTGATGAAACGGCCAAGAGAAGAAAGGTAAGTTAGTAAGGGACACTACTTGGAATGCAGATTACCAATCCAAATTTCTTGTAAATATTTATACAATGTAATTTGTGAAGGAGATAAGAGGATCTTAGATGTGTCACCGGGTGGGGGAGGGGGGAGGCGGGAGGAATATCTACGTGGCGAAGTAGTTAAACCTCTACCTCGCGCGCTGAAGATCGAGGGTTCGTTTCCGGATGCCTAGTTCAGACCACCAGTGCAGTGTTTCCGGAGACTCATAGAAGTCATAGTTGGAGCAACGGAGTTCGTCCTTTCTGCGATGTTCTCTGCCGACATTTTTTCGTTCTGCAGAGAGAGACCAAGCCAGATGGGGTTAAATCAGGTGCAATAAAGTCGACCCTTCTCGAATTTAGTACTTTAGAAGTGTGACTTTCGCCTGTATAGTGAAACGTGATAGGGCTGGGGGAGCTTCAGGGTATCGTGTTCGCCTTTAAGGTGAACCGTCACGGTGCCTAGAAGCTTAGAGGTATGAAGGTCGCATATAATGTGAAATGCGACACGGTGGCAAAAGATTAGAGGTATGTATGTGTGTGTGTATATATATATATATATATATATATATATATATATATATATATATAGCGTGGGACGTGGCGAGGTAGGAGAAACATAGAGGCACTCGGGTTGCATATAACGTTAGACGTGACAAGTTGGGAGAAACATAGAGGCATGAGGGTTGCATGTAACGGCAAACGTGACGAGATAAGACAAACTAAGGGATATGATGGTTGCATGTAACCTTAGGCGTGACGAAATAGGAGAAAAATAGAGAAACACGGGTTGTATGTAACTTGAGACGTGATGAGATAGGAGAAAAATAGAGGTATGCGGGTTGTATGTAACGTGAGACGTGGCAAGATAGGAGAAAAATAGAGGTATGCGGGTTGGATGTAACGTGAGATGTGACGAGATGGGAGAAACATAGAGGCATGAGGATCGCATGTAACGGCAAACGTGACGAGATAAGACAAACTAAGGGATATGATGGTTGCATGTAACCTGAGGCGTGACGAGATAGGAAAAAAAATAGAGGTATGCGGGTTGCATGTAACATGAGACGTGACGAGGTAGGAGAAACTTAGAGGCATAATGGTTGCATGTAACGTGAGACGAGATGAGTTATGAAATTTCTAGAGGCATGTGAGGTGAACTGTGACGAGATCGAAAGAGCTTCTGGGAAGTAAAGGCGCTGCCTGATGTTAACAACATCATTCATTACGTGCCATTAGTTCTATAAAACATGGGACTATCACCATGTACAAATAGGCACGAGAATGTGTGAATGGGCCATAGATGACTATCATTAATGAAACTTAGTTTTTTGTTTTTTTAATGTAAAATGGACTTTTACTTTCGTTTGCTACAGTGCTGAAGGAACAAGTATGCTTACAATTTGTAGTCCCTATAGCTGTCAATTGTTATATTGTCTAGTGTACTCTTATCTCTACTCCTCACCTTGTTTTTATGTATGCCAATCAATACCCGTCAATGTACTTCCCATGCTGGTTCAATATTTTCAAGGTTCCCCAACAATAGATAATGCTATAGTCAGTAAGAACATTAAAGCTGACACAAGGCATGCCTGGAGCAATCGCATACTTATTTCACAGATTTCGTTAGATTACCCCATGAAGAACTTTAAATTTCACGTCTCTACATGTTGCCTTTATTTGGGTTAATAATTTATGTGGGATCCCCACAGTCCCTCATCAAATTCCGAACGGATTCCATATCAATCCTGCCACAAGACTTTTCATAGTCCACGAATCCCATATAGAGTGGCAGGTTCAGTGCACAGCTGTGTTGCTCTATTCGTACACGTTATGTGGTTATCAGGCCAGTCCAGGAGGCCTGTTCATACCTTAGCTGTTTGTCAATGGCATCTAGTGGCGGACTGGTTCTAAAACCAGTCCGCCACTTGGCAACCAGGTTGCCAAGACTAAAAGGTAATAAACATTTTAACATTTTAAAGTTTTAAGGAGCCCATTTCGTCAGGGGTCCACAAAGCCCACTTACCATCGAGCAAACTGACACCCGGACCAGTCTGCCACGGATGGCATTTCTTCAACGCCTTAGAATGAGCTTGCTTAAGATTTCCACAGGAATTGACACTAACATTATGCCTCTAAAACTCTAAAACTGTCCCACTTCTATAAGGTCCCCTTTCTTTGTCATCTTCACCAGCTATCGTTCTCTTCCGTCTCCCCCCCCCCCCCACCCCCTCATATCCTTTACAGGACATTGCTGTCATCACAAGCATTTTTCAGCTGATGTTAATATCTTGGCAAGTTTTATGTTCAGTAGTTTGCCACTGATTTCTGAACAACCGGCCCAAATACCTCCGTAAGTAACTAGCGCGACGCGAACCTCTGCCGAATCTCGCGCAGCTGTATTTCTCTCTTACGTCTGCTTGCTGGTATGTTATCGGTAATCTGGCACATAATGTGTGCAGTAATTCAACTGAGGTGTGTTATAGCAGGTTCGTGGGTTGAGGGAGAGGGGTGAATTAAGGGAAGCATTTAAGACCATACCACTGCCACATGGGGGTGGAGAACATCAAGAGAAGAACAGGAAGAAGACTTTAAATGCACAATGAAGACGCTGAGATGAGGGTGACGGAATCATTACCGTCGGCTTTAATTCGGAGACCGCACAAGACGATAAAGATTATACACACCCAGGTGTTGTTCACGGCCGTCAACTTATTAAGTCATTTAGGTGTGGAGCGTGACTCTTTCTGGTGATATTTCTGAAGCTTTTTGCCTTTCTGGCCCAACAGGGCTCGTTTAATTTCACCATGTTTATAATCAGAAGCGGCCACACAAAATGTGATCCCAAAAGCAGTTAGGAGGGGTGTGCACCCTCCTCCATATCTCTAATAATATCACATACAAAGTAGCAGGTTTCACATATAAAGTTACGAAGAAAAAGAAAACGTCAAAGATCCCTCTCTCGCGCCTTGAGTTTAAAAAAAAAGTTAGTTGCAGATCCTTACGGACGTAGCAGTCAACCCCAGCATTGTTTGGCTGTTCATGATTCCTGGGCAAGTTTCCGTTCCGTAATTTGTCATTGCTTTCTGAACGACCGGCACCCATACCATTTCATAAAAAAAACCAACGCAGTTGTGTTTCGAACGCGGTATGCGGGATTACGAACTGCGTCCGTAAAACCTTCACCACGGGGTGCAAGCGCCATATTTGTGCATGCAGTAAGCCACGTGGTCAGGATCACACAGAATGCCTTTACTTCCCAGTACACCGGAACCGAAATTTGGCTGGTTCGACTTGGACACTGAGGACAACTGTTTTTTAAATTTTTGCCTCGATGGAGATGCGAATACATGACTACCAGGCCGGCAGGCAAATGTGTTGGACACAGCACAACTGCGCTTGACCATAATCTAAAGTTTACAGCCGCATCTATTAATAAACATGCACACAGATCACCAAATGAACGCCAAATAAACGGGGAAGAGCTAAGGCTTGTAAAGAACATATATTTGAAACAATAAGCTGCTGCTATAAACGTTCATAATTGAATTCAAAACAATATTATCTCGTAGTGAATTTGAATAACGACTATATGTGTGTAATACGCGTATAATGCACGTTTGAATCAATACAGACTTAACTTTACACCTGTGCAGTACGAGGCTGAAATTATCACTTTGGACGTGAGGGACATAATGGAACACAAGGAGTTAAGTCATGCATGTGACGCAAGGGGTAACCAACAAACTCTGGGTGAGTTGCCTGGTTCAGACTACGTTAAAATAAAATCACAGGCTGGGTGACTCAAAGGCTACGATGTCCCGCTCTAGCTGTCACGAATCTATTTGGGTTTACTGTGTGAATGTTCACAAAATAGTTAACATGATGTTATACTCCCCATAGTGAGCCACGGTAGTGCAGCGACTAGCACGTTTGCCTGTCGACTGTATGGCCGTATGTTCGAATTCACATCCAGGCGGATATTTAAACGGTAACCGTGCTCCCAAGTCGATCCAACCTAAAATGGTTACCAGGACGATTGTTGGGAAGTAATGTCAAGAAGCGTGATATCCCCTGTGTGACCACATCACACTTCATTAATTATCAGCGTTATTATGCAA
>OY992889.1:54982939-55250439 GCA_963921405.1 Cepaea hortensis | reverse complement strand
GTGTATACGTGTGTTTAAACCAGTCTGTGCAGCTAATGCCAACCGCCGCGAAACAACAGAATGCATAATGAGATAATACAGACAAGCGGGAGAAGTTATTAAGAAAGATAAGGGAAGAAAGAAAAGAAGAATCTAAGGATGATGTGACAAGGAATTAACGATTTATGTAATGAATGATGACGGTGTTCACCACAAGCCCAGACTCAGCGCTTAAGGGCCTCTGTTGCGATCTAGAAAATCTAACCGGCCATCGGAAAATTGATGGAATTATTCATAACGCAAATATCACAAATAATATGCTGCTAGCCTATGCGAATCCCGGACCAGTAATGCATTCAGCTAACTAAATCCTCGACTAATGTGCGTAGAATTGGCAACCTGCAGACGCCATTTTGACCATCATCTAAATCTTTTCTTAATGCAATCAGCGCGTATCGGATCATCTTCGGCGGAGAGCTGATGTATTCCTACGCCCTAAGAGCCCACAACCGCCACATCCCGTCAATATCTTTACCATAACCGGGGAAAACCAAACGACAAAATCGTGAGTTAAGATAAGAGCGATTCAAAATGTCCGAAGAAATCCAACGGAAAACGACCACAGTGCGATCGACACTCATACTGTGTCAAGGGAGTTCTTGACCTTTGTGATGTTGATGGTGAGAACCGATATGAGGACGCTGGAGGTCTTTGAGACTCATGTATATTTTTCAACTGAGGCCAGTTCCAGACTGAAAGATCGCACCTACTGACTCCGCAAACTGAGCCAGTTAACGAATGTCGCAAAACCGACTTGATTGCTTCCATTTTTCTTCAGTCTTGTTCAATATTTCTGATTCACTTGTTCAATCGCCAACAGATGAATATCTTGATCAGATCAAAGCCTCGATAAAGTGATTAATATCCGCGCCATTTGTGAATCAACGCTGAACACATCCAAACTGAGAGTTTTTTGACATGAACTTTTCTTTCCTGCTCGTCCATCTTCATGTTTTCACCTCCATCATTCCTCCTTTCTCTCCCTGCATAGCGTTCCCTTCACCCAATGCCCCATGTGCCACCATCTTTCTATCCTGCTTCGCCTAACCAACCATGGCCATATTTTTGGCGTTCACTCTCTCATGTGGAAAATTCTTTGCCCTACTGGTAGAAAATCAAACCGCATTCATCGTTGGAACATTTGGGGTTGGAGGTCAGACAGGGGCCAAGTTTTGACCCCCGACTAATCAGTAAATGATTGTTTGGACGCACATTGACGGCCTCACAGAAAACCGTCGAAAGTTTTACAGTTTGAAAACAAATTACATCATGCCTGGCTTGTTTCAAAAACCGGGCACTGTGTTGCCAGAAACCATGTGATTTATGTTGCAGCTTTCGCAAGCCATTTATAGGCAAATTTAAACTTTGCGAAGTTAATTGCCTTTAGGCGTTTTAAAATAAATTTGTATTGCACTAAAAGTGCACATTACTAACAGACAACACTGCACAAAGAGAGTTAACTGATTACGTTGTAGTTAAATATTTACTTGTTTGGAAACTGGAGGAAAAGGGTGGGGGGGGGGGGAATACAGACATTATCATTGAAATATATCTATCTATCTATCTATCTATCTATCTATCTATCTATCTATCTATCTATCCATCCATCCATCCATCCATCCATCCATCCATCCATCCATCCATCCATCCATCCATCCATCCGTCCGTCCGTCCGTCCGTCCGTCCGTCTGTCTGTCTGTCTCTAACGAACACACTCACTCTATCACATTCCCTCTTCGTTTCTAAATTATGACGCGTGCATTATTTAACAGAATATTTGATTCATTAACTACGTACGTAGCCAGTCTCCGTGGCTAAGGACTTGCGGACGTGATGCAAGAAAAAAAAATGTGCAAGAAAAAAAAATGTCTACGTATGTAGTAAAGTATAGACCACTTTGCTACGCACTCAGGTGTATTGGGGGTGGGGTGTTACCCCGATATTTTCTACAGACCAATCAGAATGGGTTTCCTTAGCCTCGATTTCTGTACAGATCAGCCCAGTGATGTGATCCACCGAGCCTCACAGAAAGTATACTGAAAATGTATCCAGGAAACTTAAGGTTACAATTTACCACATCAACTTTGTTACACAGAAATTACCGACCTAGTGGCAACTTCTTGCGAATATGCTTTAGTGTTTGTTTAGATGTATTCTCTCAATGTATGTGCCATATTAAGAGAGGTGTAAGACAGGGATGTGTAATGTCTCCAGATCTGTTTTCCCTGTACAGTGAAAGTATTTTCAGAAATATAGAAGATATGGAAGGAATCAACATTGGGGGACGATGCATCAATAACATTAGATATGCAAATGATACAGTCTTGATTGCAGACAATGAACAGGACCTGCAACATTTAGTAGATGCGGTTGTTGTACACAGTAAGCAAGTGGGGTTATAATTAAATTGTAAAAAGACACAGATTATGGTCGTCACTATGCAGAACGAAATACCGCAATGTAATATACAAGTAAATGGGAATATTCTTCAACTAGTGAATAGGTACAATTATCTCGGAACAGTAATATCATCTGATGGGAGATGCCTTGAAGAGATTAGAACAAGAATCACCATGGCAAAAGTAGCCTTTAGCAAGATGAAAAACATCATAGAAATCTGGCTACCCAAGTGCAGGCAACTTTGGATCCAAAGCATGTAGTAATTATTATTATTTTATATAATATAGATATATATATATAATATATATAATATAGATAAATTAATATAGATAAATTAATATTTGTGAAATCTTTCATGGAAGAATTCAGATTTCGTGCAAAATCTCCTGGACCTAAAAGAACAAATGTTTGCATGAAAATGTCACGCTGGATGTCGCTGCCAGATTTTGACATGCTGAAAGTTGCAGACAGAAACTACTATACACGTATTTGGCCAAGATAAGGAGAGTAAATATTTGTAAGAGACAACCAGGCAAGCAACCACGCCCGTGTGTTGCCGGGGCCCATTAGGGAAGCAAAGAATAGTAACACTGTTGCCTACCATGCATGTCGTAAGAGGCGACTAAGGAGGCTATGGTTCAGTCGCCCTGCAACTGAGTGAGTGCGTGGCGCGACACTGTGCTTTTAGTTCGTGTGAAATGCTTTTGAATCTGCCCGAGGTGTTGTTGGAACGTGACTGCATATTCAGAGCAATGGCAGCTGGCTATGTCCAAGAGTTGACTGGTTTTTGCCTTATGCAGAAATGCGTGGCTGCTGGGCTTCTGGTTGACTGCCACAACCATCGACGATGAACTGTATTTTCGTGGACTGTGTGGGTGAACATCTAGGAAAGATCCAGATGGGAAAATGACTGCCGATTCCATCAGAGATGAACTGGGTGTTTCGTGGGGGACTGGTGTGTTGACATTCTGGCTGCGGCACTATGCACAGTGTATCTGTGCGGGCTGTTGTTTGTCCACTTTTCACATTGGGCAGTGGGGAGCATTTTGTGTGATATTCACTGGCACAGGAACAGAGCATAATGGGGACGACCCGTTGCTGTGAAGTTGGAACCGTGACTAACTAACTAACTAAGATGAAAAACATAATGACCAATAAAAAGATGTCAATTGAAACGAGAAAAAGAGTGTTGAAGTGCTACATAGAACCTGTACTTTTATATGGATATGAAACTTGGCCAATGAGCAGTCAAGTGGAAAAACATCTGATGGCTGTGGAAATGTGGTTTCTGAGGAAAATCCAAAGAATACCATGGACAAACAACAACAACAAAAAACAAAAAACAAAAACAATGAACAAGTCCTTCAAGAAACAAATGAAGAACGTAAACTGATTAGAGACATTAGACGTAGACAGTCAAAATTTTTTGGGCATGTTATGAGAAGAAATGAATTGGAGAACTTGGTGACAACTGGCAAGATCGAAGGGAACAGACCAAGGGGACGACCTAGAAGCAAGTACCTGGATGGATTGACCACGTGACATGGTCGAGTCAGAAAATGGAGTTGATCCATGACTCTGGTGATCGAGTGAGATGGCAAAACATGACCGCCCACGCTTATCGGCATGGCACATGATGAATGAATGTGCCATAAGTCCATTACCCCATATGGACAACAATCATTTTCGGATTAATAAGCCTGTGAGGGTAAACCCAGAACTATCATATCGAGCCGGTAATGGACCCTAACTGTAACTTCTCTTTGAAGTTGAAAGGGATATGGGTATTGGGGAAATAGAATACGAATAGAATGTCCCATCTAGCGCGTCTTCTGTCTCCCCCCCCCCCACCCCCACCCCCCAAAAAATCACCCCTTCACCCCTTGATTCACTGGTATGTGTCTAGCCTCACATTTGCTTATATCACACGGAACTGAATGAGTGATGTGGTCAATATCAAACAAGCTGCTTTTATTTTCCAGAATATTTTCTGGTACTCATGTTAGTATGGGTAGTCATGGGAGCAAAAATCAATTTAAACAACAACAACAACAACAACAACAATCAAACAAAAACCGCATTGAGGCAGATTTGAACAGATGACCACCGGGCTTACAGATAAGTGTATTAGCCAATCTCTACCACAGCTGCCTATTAGTTGTAGCCAAATTTGCTATTGTGCCAGACGAAAACACGATTCGTGTCCTGCAGTATTCAGTTGCAGAATGACGCGTTTCTCATCCAAGTTACTTATCGACAAGATCACGCGATCATGTTGTCCACCTCTCTAGCACTGGTATTATTGACTGTTGTTTGTTTCTTCCACACAGACTGGTCGTAATATACACATAGAACACGAGCAACCCTTTCTTTATTAAAATATACATGTGTAAAATAAAGACAGACATAACGGACTTAGCTTTAGGAGGAGGGGCAGAAGAAAAGAGGAAGAAGAAGAAAAAGGGGAGGAGGAGAACGTAAAAGATGAATTTGGAGATGGAGGTGTAGGGGAGGAATCGAAGCAGACGAAGAACAATATACAAAACGAAAAAAACAAAGCAAAAAGTGAGGACAGGAACAAAAAGTAGAAGAAAACGAAGAAGAAGAAGATAAAGATATACGCCCTGAACCTCCGCACGACCAGTCGTCCTATCTTTAGCTACGATATCTCCTGTAGCAACCTCCGCGTCCCGCCCATAGTTCATCTGTGTCAATAATTCTCTTCTCTGTGTGATGGTCTCCCATCCCTGGTGGTGGGGGTAGAGAATTCAATTCCTACACTATTCTCTTCTCTGTGTGATTTAAGGTCTCCCATCCCTGATGGTGGGGGTGGAGAATTCACTTCCTACACGGCATTAAATTGTACTTACATGTTGACTTCTCTTTCAGAATGCAATGGCAAACTACTGAACGCAAAATTGCCTATAAAATCAAAACGTGGTTGACTGCATCTTCCTTGAAAGAATTTGCACTTTAAAAAAAAAATTTCATTTGCATGGTATAATACTGTATTGCAGCTTGGGATTCTGAGATAAGAAGCAACATTTTTTTTTTTTTTCAAATTTTCATTTTCTCTTCATTGCCCTCATCTGTTCATCTTTTTTTTTCTTCTCATCCAGTTCTTATACCTTGATGTGGTCACTGGAGGGTCTTCTCCGTGATTATATGTTGTGTTTTGTGTATGTGTTTGTTTGCTGATGAAGGCTAGTCGCCGCAACGTCCTGTATGTTTCGTAATTCTGTTCTGTAAAACTGCAGTACTTTGTGTTATTTTATATTGTTTACTCTGTAGGACAAAAATATTTACGCTTGCCTCTTAGCCCGGTGATCATGAGTTCGAATCCTTATAGAGGCGGGGATGTATTTGTAAACTGAACATGCAACATCTGATGGGAGATGCCTTGAAGAGATTAGAACAAAAATCCCCTCTGCTGTGTGTCCACCGTGACGAGGTAGAGGGGCTTGTGCGTCCCAATGACCCCAAGAGCTATGCCGACGGTAGCACAGCTACTGGTAGGGCCACCCATGTCGGACAGGTCAAGGGAGAGGGACCAGACGAAGAGACACACAAACCTGCTGCCTTGTAGGTAGACTGGGGACAGTCAAAGGCTAGGGAAAGCATCCCGAATAAATGCTTGTCGAAATCGGATGTACTGAGCCACAGGCTTGACAAAGCAGTGCAACGTAACTTAATTCATGATGTCACAAATCAAAATTAATCGATATGGTGCTAATCCCGTGAAGTCCCATCAGGCGGCGATAGTGCCGGGCCCCCTGCCTCGAGGGGGTCCACCCATGACTACTGGTGGTCACCTTCCCCTGTGCTGTGGAGTCAAGGCACAGAGGAGTAGGTTAAGAGCTATTGACCAAATACCCCGGACACTCAACATACTACAGTGGAATGCCGAAGGAGTTTACAAGAAGAAAGACTCCCTAACACAGCGTCTTCATAAAGATAGAATAGATGTGGCATGCATTCAAGAGACACACCTCAACGCCAATCACAAATTCTCAGTCAGAGGATATCAGGCCACACGTTTCGACCGCGAAGGACACAAAGGAGGAGTTCTAATACTTACACGAAATACAATACCTTGCAGCGAAGTATCTGTGATCTCTGACAACCAAACGGAAATTATAGGTGTTGATATAATGATAAAGGACGTGAAAATAAGAATCTACAATCTGTATAGCCCAGCAGATAAGGACCTTACACTCTCAAACATGAAAATAACTGACACAAACTGCATTATTGTCGGAGACTTTAATAGCCGTTCAGAAAGATGGGGATACCCAGATACTGACAACAGAGGAGATGAATTGGAGGACTGGGAAATAGACTCAAATCTCCATCTACTCAACAAAGCGGATGACACACCGAGCTTCTACTCCAGAAGATGGCTTACCACTTCTACTCCAGACTTAGCTTTCTGCACAGGAGACATCCTCCACAAAATCGATCGCCATGTGCTGGACCAATTAGCAGGTAGTGACCACAGACCAATCAAGCTTGAAATGAATATGGAGTATGTTCCACAGGAGCAAAAGCCCTTGCCCCGCTGGAATTACAAACGAGCAGATTGGGACAGATTTGCCATACTAACAGACAAATATTGTGAAAACATAAATACACGATATGGCAACATAAAGCAAATGGTGGAAAGTCTAAACAGAGCGATAATACAGGCAGCCACTGAGTCCATTCCTAGAGGAGCGAGGAAAAATTACAAACCATACTGGACTGAAGAACTACAAAGTTTGGAGGACAAAGTTGAAGATGCCAGGAAGACAGCAGAGAGAGAACAAACAATTGAAGCGAACATCTCTCTCAAAGCCATCTCAGCAAAATATAAAAGAACAGTAAATCAAACAACAAGAGATTGTTGGAGGGAAAAAACAGAAAACCTGAATTTTGACAGGGATGGAAACAAACTATGGAAACTAGTGAAAGCCATGAACAATGAAGGACCTAGAAACAAACAAATAACAATTAAACAAGGAAATGCCTTGCTTACAGGAAAAAAGGCTGCAAATGCACTAATGGAACACTATGCAAATGCAAACCACATGGATATTACAACCGAACAGAAGAAAGCAATCAAAGACAAACAGATACATCATAGAAATACAGAGACAGCAGCAGAATATATGATGGCAAATCTAACAATGGAAGAAATGGAACAGGCAATGAATACCCTAAAAAAGAAGAAATCACCAGGAAAGGATGGAATCACAAATGAAATGCTAATAGGACTAGGCACCAAGGCAAAGAAGAAACTACTAGCAGTCCTAAATAACAGCTGGAAGAGAGGAATAGTCCCACAGGCATGGAAGGAAGCTATACTAATACCAGTCCCAAAGAAAGGGAAAGACCTGGAAGAACCAAATGGCTATCGACCTATCAGTCTACTTAGCTGTGTAGGAAAATTAATGGAACGCATTATCAATGGCAGGCTAACATGGCATCTGGAAGAAAACAAACTCTTAACACCACACCAAGCAGGATTCAGAAAGTACAGATCCACTGAAGATCAAATAACCTATATAGCTCAGGAAATAGAGGATGCCTTCCAAGAGAAAAAGCACACACTAGCAGTCTGGATAGATTTAGAAAAAGCATTTGATAAAGTATGGAAGGAAGGACTGAAAGTAAAACTGCAAAAAATGCATGTTTGCGGGAAAATGTACAAATGGATCAGCCACTACCTTGAGAACAGAACTGCCAGGACAAAAGTACAAGGACAAACCAGCAAAATGATGCTGTTGGAGCAAGGTGTCCCCCAAGGAGGAGTTCTTTCACCAACATTATTCCTAGCATATATAAACGACATCACGGAAAATTTTCCAGCCAGAGTACACACATCATCCTTTGCAGATGACCTAGCCATATGGACATCTGAAGAATATATTAGTACAGCTAACAGCAGAATACAGCAAGCCCTATTAGCGCTAGAGGACTGGTCAAAATCATGGCTAGTGAAGATAAGTGAGGAGAAAACAACATGCACAGTGTTCTCCCTCTCAACTAAAACTCAGCAACCTAAGCTGGTATTGAATGGAAAAATATTGCGCCATGAAGAAAATCCAAACTATCTAGGAGTCACCTTTGATCGTCGCCTGACATGGAAGACACAGGTTGAGAAAAATCGAACAAGAGCAAGGCAAAGAATGGCAATCATGAAAAAGCTTGCTGGTACAACGTGGGGAGCAGATGAGAAAGTTCTCAAGAAGTTATATACTGGGCGGGTGAGGCCAGTACTGGAATATGGCATTGCAGCTTGGGCAACAGCAGCTAAGTCAAACTTTAACAAAATAAGTAGAGTCCAAAATCAAGGAATGCGAATCATAACTGGAAGCCTGAAGACAACGCCTATTAATGAATTAGAAAAGATCACTTGTTTACAACCAATGCAGGATAGAAGAGATAGCAGAGCCCAGCAACAAGCAGAAAAATTTAGAAGATTGACAGACCACCCTATGTACAACAGATTTAATGGTTTTGGAAAGGGACGACTGAAGCGTAGCAACTTTGTAGAAACTTCAATTAGGGCAGATCCCATACTTAACATATCAACAGTCAAACCCATTTACAATGCACACAAGTTCCCAGCTTGGAGACAGCAGCAACTGCCTGAGATGATAGAAAACATTCCTGGTATTGAGAAAAAGAACACTCAGCATGAAACCGAAAGAAGAGAAATAACCCTAAACTACATAAAAGAACATTACCCAAGCAGGAATTGGACCCATGCATATACAGATGGATCAGCCAAAAATTCAATAGAGAATGGAGGAGGAATTCTCCTAAATTTAAAAAATGGAGTGAAAAAAACACATTCAATGGCAACTGGAAAATTTTCAAGTAACTTCAAAGCGGAGGTAGAGGCTTTGAAAACTGCAGCAGAAATGCTCCTGATGGAGGAAAATAAAGAGAAGCAAATAGCTATCTTCACAGATGCAAAGTCAGTTGTCTCAATACTGAAGAGCAATAACAGCACAGAACTAACTGACCTAAGAGCAGCACTCCATGGTCTATGCCAGAAATCCAAAAAAGTTGTAATACAGTGGATCCCATCACATTGCAGTATACCTGGAAACGAAGAGGCTGACAGACTGGCAAAAGAGGGCGGACGACTACCACAGCCTGACATAGACATAACCTATAATGAGGCAAAGAGGTCGATAAAAAGCACTTATAGAACCAAATGGGAATCAGAGCATCCAGGCCATCAGAAGGATGATGCATATTACAAACTCGACCGAAGAGAACAAGTAGCAATCTTCAGACTCCGCACAGGACATAACAGGCTGAAATACCACTTGTTCAATAAACTAAAGATAGGAGATACCGATGAATGTAATTGTAGAACTGGAAAAATGACAGCAAAACATTTGCTGCAGGATTGCCCAACGTATGCAGAACAGAGAAAGATATTTTGGCCCACACCTGCTTCATTTGAGGACAAGCTCTATGGAGATATCAACAAGCTCAAGTTGACCGCAGCTTACTTTAACTACATACAGGTTGACATTTAAAGGTGCATGAAGACCCAGAGGCATGAAATGGAATATTGCTTGGATAGCAAATCCATTATGTGGAAAGTCCAAATCGAAAGCTCGCTGTGTGGGCTTCATAAAAGGTGGAAAAGTGTCCTAGTGGCACGAAATGGAATATTGCTTGGATAGCAAATCCATTACGTGGAAAGTCCGTATCTAAAGCCCACTGTGTGGACTTCATAAAAGGTGGAAAAGTGTCCTAGTGGCACGAAATGGAATATTGCTTGGATAGCAAATCCATTACATGGAAAGTCCGAATCGAAAGCTCACTGTGTGGATGTCATCTGCAGACTGCATACTTCTGGTTTCCGGAAGAACAGCCTATGGTGAACGGAAAGCCCAATATACGGAAGTGAGGCTAAGCAGCCATGTGCAGGACGTGACGATTCCTTGGGTGAGCCCAGTACCAGAGCGCTATGTATCGGCTCTGCAAGTATGGAAGCCTCCTTGGATGGCGGGGAATGCCCATGGTCTGCCCCTGCCTTCCCTTGAGGGCTGACCAGGATCTTTGGCTGTTCTATATGGACCAGCTGGGATGGGGGATAACACCACAACAGTGAGAGTCAAACGTCCTAAGAAACCCCCGGGAAGGTTAACCCGGTCAACAAATGCCCGCAGAAGTCGGATGTGTCGGCCGAACGGCGCAAGAACGCAGCTCTGCTGTAAACAGGCACAACGCAATCACATCCGAAAAAAAAAACTCCGGATGAACGAAGAAGAAGAAGAAGAACAAAAATTACCATTGCGAAGGTAGTCTTTTGCAAGATGAAAAACATACTGACCAATAAAAAGATATCAATTTAAACGAGAAAAGGGGTGTTGAAGTGCTACATAGAACCTTTACTTTTGTACGGATGTGAAGCGTGGACAATGAGCATTCACGCTGAAAAACATCTGATGGCTGTGGAAATGTGGTTTCTGAGGAAAATGCAAAGAATACCATGGACAGACAGAAAAACCAATGAACAAATACTTCAAGAAACAAATGAAGATCATAAACTGATTAGAGTCATTAGACGCAGACAGTCAAAAGATTTTGGACATGTTATGAGAAGAAATGACTTGGATAACTTTGTGACAACTGGCAAGATCGAAGGGAAGAGACCAAGGGGAAGACCGAGAAGTAAATACCTGGATGGCTTGGCCACGTGGCATGGTCGAGACATGAACACTGAGCTGATCCACGACTGTGGTGATCGAGTGAGATGGCAAAAACATGACCGCCCACGCTAATTGGCATGGCACATGCTGGATGGATGGAAAAGACATAAACCTCTCATAACACCATTTTGGGTGGAAAGGTTGAGGGCAAGCGAACAAGAGGGAGACAACGATACAAGTGGGAAGTTAACATCAAGAGATGAATGAACAGCAGTCTGACGGAATGTGAGTCAGAGATAGACAGTGCTGGAGATCCATTGCAGCCAACCTTCATTGTGGAGACGGCACCTGATTGATTGATTGATTTTTTCGATGTCTGGTTTTGAACTTCAGCGTAATTTATACTGTACTGATTTGTGCGTGTGCAGTAGCTTTCCATATTACCAGTATCCCTCGCCATCATGCGAACCTACTCCAATTTCCGAGGTGCTTGTAATTTACGTCCCCGAGGTAAGAACGAGAAGTTAACATTGTAGTCCAACTGACCGATGTAGTTGTTGAACCCGCTACCTGCCATCAACACACCGGACATTTCAGAACCAGGGTGTTTTTCCATTCAGCCATGCAGACCTCCAGCCAGTAGTGATGAAAGCGACATTCTGTAAACGACTCGCTACACGTTGATAAGAAATGAACAAGATCTGTCAGATGACATGCGAGTAACAAGTCACCCGCTCTACCTCCATTACCTATATTTGCCTCAGAGGTGAGATCAGAGACACAGATTGCGGGTCACGCCGTCTGTCTCGTGTTCTGAAGGTTATGATTTCGTTCCGGGAAGACTCCTGCGACTTATCGTTGGATCTATGGAGTTCGTGCTTTGTGCTATGCTCTCGGCAAACGGCTTGCTTTTCTGCACAGAGAGAGAGAGAGAGAGAGAGAGAGAGAGAGAGAGAGAGAGAGAGAGAGAGAGAGAGAGAGAGAGAGAGAGACAGAGCCATGTGGGGTAACACACGGCGCAATGAAATCGTCCCTTTCGACTTTAGTCCTTTAGTCTGTTTTGACTGCATATAAATAACAGTAATCGAAAGACTTCCGGTCCACTACAATGAGGATAGACGGTTTAAGCTATTGGGGCGTCTGGAGTGTTCATGCTTGTGACTACTGTTTGCTTACTCATTTTCCTCATGTTGGACTGGTAATGCATGGTTCCGTCGCCCTGCTACTGAGTGAGTGCGTCGCGCGTCACCGTGAGCTGTGAATTTCGCGTGGAGTGCTTTTACATCTGTCCGCGGTTGTATGTAGCGTGAACTGCATGTTCAGAATAATAGCGACCGGCTGGTCGCTGAACTAACTGGGTTGTCTTATGCAGTAATGTGTGGCTGCGGATTTCCTAGTGACTGCCGTTTCCATCGACGATGAACTTTATTTTTCGTAGCGGAGTTTTGTGTTGGCATTCTGGCAGCGGCATTGTGCATAGTATAATTTTGTCGAGACTTCTGTCTGTTCCACTTTTCACATGAGGCAGTGAGGAGCATTTTGTGTGATATTAACTGGCACAGGAACGGAGCATAATGGGGCGACCCTTTGCCGTGAAGTTGGAACCGCGACTAACTAACTAAATAACAGTAATAATCTTACATTCTCTAGCTAGCATATTTATAATTTGCCTGCTCATATAAACACAAATTCTCCGAGCCTGATGACTTTATTGTAGACATTCTTCTGTTCATAGTTATCCATTTCCAATGTAAAACCAAACTTTAAAAATGTAACGCTTTCGAAATTGTGCCACTTATAGTTTTAGTAGATTCGTGAAATTGTCTCAATGTGACAAAGAAGCTTGTCTAGTGTTGTTGTTGTTGTTGTTGTTGCTGCTGCTGCTGCTGTTGTTGTAAATCCTATGGGAGACTGCATTTAAACTCTTAAGTTCAATGCAAACAAACAAACAAACAAACTTTATTTTCAAAGGGTAACAAATTGTGCATCGGTGGTCAGGTGGCTAAAGTCCAGTCAAACGCTTGCAACTACAGCAGCCAGTTTGGTTTTCGTTCCCTCCAGACCGAGGAGCAAAGTAACATCTCCACTGGGGTTGTGTTGCAGAATTCTCCTCCCCTCCCCCTCCTCAGCCTAATAAACCATCTATGTGGGAAAGACCGGTACTGGAACATTACATCCGCGTAGATGATCTTAGAATGTGTTCAGGTCGTGAATCCGTTCCAAACATAAAGACTGGCTCAGATACTTTTTTTTTGTGGGGGGGGGGGGGGGGGAGGGGGGCTCGCTTGCTTTGAACTCAAGCGTAGTCCATGTACAACTACTTCTAGTGCACTGGACTGATTTTTACGTGTGGATTTGCTTTCCCTATTACCAGTGTCCCTCGCCATTAGGCGAACCTGCTCCGACTTCAGAGGTATACTGGCTGAGATTAAGCCTGGGTTGTTAATGTTTCCCCCACAAGTGTCAACTATTTCATTGTTAATGTTTCCCCCACAAGTGTCAACTATTTCATTGTTAATGTTTTCCCCCACAAGTATCAGCTATTTCAATGTTAACAGACTTCCACCTTGTGCCCAGGCCAAAAGCGTATATCTAAAGGTGTGTTTAGTGCACGTCTACGATTTTCTTTTCTTATTTTGGGGTAGCCTTGGCCTCTGTGGCTAAGGGCTTGCGAACGCAGTTTGTGAGCCCGTATACCCGGGTTCGAAACACGGCGGTGCTGGTTTTTTTTCTTCGAAAAAGGTATAAGAGCCGGTCGTTCAGAAAGCAATGGCAAACTACTGAACGTAAAATTTGCCCAGGAATCACGAACAGCGAAAATGCTGGGGTTGACTGCTACGTCCTGTGAAGGACATGCAACTTAATTTTTTTCTTTTTGGACAGATTAACTAGTACAGAGTGTCTGGAAAAGTGGAACAGTATACAAATTTCTCCATGGCGAAGGTAGCCTTTTGCAAGATGAAAAACATACTGACAAATAAAAACATGTCATTTGAAACGAGAAAAAGAGTGTTGAGGTGCGACATAGAACCTATGTTTTTGTATGGATGTGAAGCGTGGACAATGAGAAGACAAGCAGATGGATGTGGACATGTGGATTCTAAGGAGAATGCAAAGAATACCATGGACAGATAGAAAAACCAATGAGCAAGTTCTACAAGAAACAAATGAAAACCATAAACTGATTAGAGAAAAAATCAAATCAAATCAAATCAACTTTATTAGGGTCACAAATTGGGCGCGCAGGCCCGTCTTACATTCGGCCCTTCCAATCACTCGTCTTTCGTTCATCAAGAGCATTATACATTTACATAGGAAGAAAAATAAACATTGTGAAATGAATATTGTAAACATAAATAAGGCTAATTACCATGTTATGAAGCCCATCTCCCACCTATCCATACATCACCCCACCCACACAACACCCCCACCTACCCAAACACACGCGCACCAAGGGACACATACACACCCCCACCTACCGACACACACGCACACCAAGGGACACATACATACCCCACCAACCGACCCATCCCCCTCCCGCACATCCCCCACCCACACACACTGCCCGCACCTGATCCCCCAACCAAAACACACTCGCCACCCACAAACATTCCCCCCACCAACCCACACATCCCACGCCCATCCACATACACATCCTACCCCACACATCCTCTCCCCACCCACACCTCAAACCACCCATCCCTCAGCCACATCTCCATCGACAACATATTCCCCACCCATGCACAAAATCCCCCACCAACCCACACATCGCATATCCACTTTCCCAAACCATACACACACATCCCCACCAACTGACATGTCCCTACCCCCCCCCCCCCACATCTCCCTAACCACCCATACATCCCCAATCCACTCACACACACCCCACCACCCACACATACAACTTCCACCCACCCACACATGCCTTAACCTAATCCCCCACCACACAATCCCCCACCCGCACATCACATACACCCCCTACCACGCACTATTCCCAACCCATGCACCACACACACACATATCCCTCACCAACACATCCCCACTTACACAGCACACACATATCCCCCACCCAGATGTGGGTGGAGATGTGTGGATGGTTTGAGGAAGTATGTGTGGGAGGCGGGGTTGTGTGAAAGAGAAATTAGACGTAGACAGTTACAATTTTTTGTCTACGTCATGAGAAGAAATAAATTGGAAAACTTGGTGACAACTGACAAGATCGAGGGAAAGAGAATAAAGATAAGAACGAGAATTATATAACTGGATAGTTTGACCACGTAGTGTGGTCGAGACAAGAACATTGAGCTGATCCACGACACTGGTGATCGCGTGAGATGGCGAAACATGACCGCGCACGCTTATCGGCGTGGCGCGTGATGATACAAATGTCTGTGGTCATGTAATGAGACTTCATGTATCGATATTCCCATTGGTAACCTACTTGCATGGCCAAACCATTGGGAAAATCGATACATGAAACCCATAAGCGAGCACTCTCCCGCTGTTGATACTTCACCTCGATACCGGAAGGTACAAGAGGAACATGATGAGATGAGACGAGATGAGATGTAATGAGAAGAGAGGAATCGGAAAACATTGTGACAACTGCGAAAATCAGCTGCAGAAGAAGCTGGAACAGGCGGAGAAATGATGATGAGTGGACTGCGGTGGTCGCATAGATGGTTATATTATCCATACAATTGATCATGAACAGATTGGACCGAGACTTGCGGAGATGCACGAGCTCCTACAACAGTTTGCAGGGCACATGATGACGATGCTGATTTTGGGATAGTGTTGCGGCATATTTTAATCCTTCCCCTGTGCTCGACAAGAGTTCAGCATTTACCATGATTAAACTGATCAACCTTTGTTTCTATAAGACAAAGGGAAAACACTAACATATCTCAGCAAAAACTTGTCTGTGATCACGTTCTCGGTATAAATATAATGCTTTTAATATTTTAGTAGGTTCTGTGTTTCGGTACATTTAATCATTTGCTGGTGTTTATCACGAAACAGGAGCTACTTTTAACTTTAATAAAATCAAGAAGACTGCTACTATGGCAAAGAAAAACGTCACCGCCACTTCTCAGAAAACGGACTTAAGAAATGAAATAAAACTTGATATTTTGTTTAGCGCTGGCCAAATCTATTACCAAAGAGAAGAGACTGGAACCGCTATAGCATTCCACGTGATTTCTTGCCATCGCTATCACGCCCCTCTTAATCCACACGTGGGGGTTAATCCTCTCATGTGCGACGGAGGTGAGACCAGGGGCACAGATCATGTCAGACAGAATGGAGGATTTCTGAGCCAGCTTATCTCCGGTATTCCCAAGCTCTGCCAGTCAAAACATCTTTATCGTCTGCTTCTAATATGAAACTTCCTTCATTTTCGGCGTTGGCTTTCGATTTCAGCATGAACCGGACTCCCTCGCTAATGCTCGGAATTCGTTTGCTGGTGATGCTCTCGTCAGCCATCTCGGATCTAAACCTTACAACGGTTACTTTCGCCAACTCTCGCGAGATTCAGATAGCTGCTGGTGTGACGTGCTGCCAACCCCCTTTACGTCATGTCCGCTCACAACTCGATCCGAACCCGCGCATGCGCGAATGAATAGTGAATTGTCGCCATGTAAACAAACATGGGACCAGGAAGAATAAGCCACAAAGTGGGCAGACGAGACCGGGCCGTTGCCATTTTCATTAATTTGCTGGACGCAGTTTGATCACTCCACGGGAAAGCTCTGAAACAACGCCTTCTATAGCGTAACAGAAGGAGAGGAAGAAGGAAAAATAAACGAAGCGTTGTTTGTACTACTTTATGAGGGCACTTGCTTGATTCAGTGTGGAGAGAATGATGGGAGAAAATGAGCTTGATAGTAGCCATATGGGCAAAATGTCTGCAAACTGGAGGACAAAGTGTAATTCGCGAGTTAATCATCATCATCTTCATCATTATCATCATCATGTGTCTTGTCGATAATCGCAAGTGATCTTGGTCCACCATTTTGTTTCATGTCTTTCTCGATCAACCCCCCCCCCCCCTCCGCCCCCCCCCCCCATATTCCGTCTCCCTTCCCCTCCATTTTGTCATTCGATCGAGTGATCCACGTATTTATTTATTGTCTCACTGTTGTCACAGTCTAATAAAATTCGAGAATTAGGAATGCTTATACTCTTATTGGAACCACATAATTTATTATTCCGACGCCCAGTGCCCGAGAATTTACTCTTTTCTGATTTGTGCAATACAGTGGAATTAGCATTTTTATATTTTATTGTTCTGTGTCTCCATTCAATGTGTTGTTTACTTGTTCAGTGTCCCCATGCAATGTGTTGCTTGATTTTTCAGTGTCTCCATACAACGTGTTCTTTACTTGTTCTGTGTCTCCATGCAATGTGTTGCTTGGTTGTTCTGTGTCTCCATACAATGTTCTGTTTAGTTGTTCTTTGCTTCCAAACAATGTGTTGTTTTGTTATCATGTGTCTCCTTACAATGTGTTGTTCACTTGTTCTGTGTCTCCATGCAGTGAGGTGTTTAGTTGATCTGTGTCTCCATACGACGTGTTGCTTGTTTGTCCGGTGTCTCCATACGATGTACTGTTTAGTTGTTCTGTGTCTCCATACAATGTGGTGAGGGGAGCTGCCTGTCTGGAGGTATGGTGTCCGCCTCGAGTGCCGAATGTCCCGGGTTCATGTCCAGGTGAGGAGGGATTTTTTCACGTGGAATTCTAGTAATAAAATTTCCCCTGGTCTCTGGGTAGTGAGATCGGACGCCCGTGAGTATTTCTGTGTCTCCATACAATGTGTTGGTTAGTTGCTCAGTGTCTTCAAACAATGTGTCGTTTAGTTGTTATGTGTCTTCATACAATGTGCTGTTTAGTTGTTCTGTGTCGCCATACACTGTGTTGTTTAGTTGTTCTGTGTCGCCATACACTGTGTTGTTTAGTTGTTCTGTGTCTCCATACAATGTATTGTTTAGCTGTTCTGTGTCTCCATACAATGTATTGTTTAGTTGTTCTGTGCCTCCATACAACGTATTGTTTAGTTGTTCTGTGCCTCCATACAACGTATTGTTTAGTTGTTCTGTGCCTCCATACAACGTATTGTTTAGTTGCTCTGTGCCTCCATACAATGTATTGTTTAGTTGTTCTCTGCCTCCATACAATGTATTGTTTAGTTGTTCTGTGCCTCCATACAATGTATTGTTTAGTTGTTCTGTGCCTCCATACAATGTATTGTTTGGTTGTTCTGTGCCTCCATACAATGTGTTGTTTAGTTGTTCTGTGCCTCCATACAACGTGTTGTTTAGTTGTTCTGTGCCTCCATACAACGTGTTGTTTAGTTGTTCTGTGTCTCCATGCAATGTGTTGTTTAGTTGTTATGTGTCTCCATACAACGTGTTGTTTAGTTGTTCTGTGCCTCCATACAATGTATTGTTTAGTTGTTCTGTGCCTCCATACAACGTGTTGTTTAGTTGTTCTGTGCCTCCATACAATGTATTGTTTAGTTGTTCTGTGCCTCCATACAATGTGTTGTTTAGTTGTTCTATTTCTCCATACAATGTGTTGTTTAGTTGCTCTGTGTCTCCATACACTGTGTTGTTTTGTTGTTCTGTGTCTTCATACAGTGTGTGTTTAGTTGTTCCATGTTTCCATACTACATGTTGTTTAGTTGTTCTGTGTTTCCCTACACTGTGATGTTCAGTTGTTCTGTGTCTCCATGCAATGTGTTGTTTAGTTGTTCTGTGTCTCCATACAGTGTATTGTTTAGTTGTTCAGCGTCTCTATATTTTGTGTTGTTTAGTTGTTCTATGTCTCCATGCAATGTGTTGTTTAGTTGTTCTGTGTTTCCATGCAATGTGTTATTTAGTTGTTCTGTGTCTCCATACAATGTATTGTTTAGTTGTTCTGTGTCTCCATACAGTGTGTTGTTTCTACTTCTTCTTCTTTTCGTTCACCCGGAGTGTTTTTTCAGATGTCATTGCGGTGTGCGTTAGGCACCCTTGGGTTGAAAACCCTTAGGTCAACACATCCGTCTTATGCGTGCATTTTTGACCAGGTTAGCATTCCTGGGAGACTCTCACTTTTGTGGTACCGTCCACATCTCAGCTGGTCAATACCGTCCACATCTCAGCTGGTCAAGTTGGAACAGTCGAGGACTTCGGTCATCCCTCAAGAGAAGGAAGGGACAGTCCATAGCATTTTCAGCTATCCAAGGTTGCTTCCATAGTTGCAGGGCCAACACATAGCGCCCTGGTACTGGGCTCACCAAGGGATTCGTCACGTCCTGCTCATGGCTGCTTCAATTCCCCACTTCAATATATTGGGCATTTCGTTCGCCCCGGGCCGTTCCCGCACAAAACCAGACAGGTCTGCAAACGGTATCCACTCAGCGAGTTTTCGGACATGTGCTTGTCGTTGCGCCCGTCAGAGCTGTTCCAGGCACGACAGACATTCGGAAAACTACCTAGTCAGAGCTGTTCCGAACAAGAGCGGCATTCGGAAACTAGGTAGTCAGAGCTGTTCCTAGCACGAGAGACATTCGGACGAGACATTTCACTCGGACGTAAATGCGTAGTGCCAATTTTTAGTTTGCCACCCGTAGGACGGCACTTCCGGCTTCAGCAGGCATTTTTTAATGAGGTTAGCTTCCTCGGGTTTCGAGGCACGTTAGACTTTTTGTTGTGATGTCGCCCACATCTCAGCTGGTCAAGATAGAACGATCAACGACATCGTGGTCGGCCCTCAAGGGAAGGCAGGGGCAGACCATGGGCATTCCTTTGCTATCCAAGGAGGCTTCCATAATTGCAGAGCCGGCACATATTGCTCTGAGACTGGGCTCACCCAAGGAGTTGCCACGTCCTGCTCATGGCTGCTTTAGTTCCTCACTTCCGTGTGTTGGGCATCTCGCTTGCCACTGGTCGCTCAAGCGCACACCAGGAACGGTCAGACTGCGGTCGACATCCACTCGGTAAGCTTTTGCTGTTGCTTCGGACCATGCAATGGATTCGCTAGCCGTGCATTCCATTTCGTGTTATTGAGACGTTTTTCCACTTTTGTCTACACTCTCTATGAGTTAGATACAGACAGTTTTCGTAACCTTTTCATTCGACTGGGGCACTTTTCTTACTTTGTACTCGCTCACGAGGTAGGCTACATGTGCTTCCGGCTCAGCACCTTACCTCCGTGCAGCAGTGAACGAGAAACGGCCAGGTCCTCTCATCCGGGAATCCCTCATATCCCCCAGCTGAAAGCCTTCGAACAGGTATCAGACCTGGGCTTGTAGCTTGCTCAGTATCTCACTTCTATTTTCGGAGGGTGGGTATCGGCCCGGCTCTCAGATCAGAGGGTTTGTGGCTTAGAGCGTTCAGCCTCAACCCTCGACAGAGAGCCCTAGAGTATTGTCCAGACCAAATCTTTTGCCTTCGTGCGCCTGATTTAAACTTCTGACTGTTATCCTGACCTCAGTCTACCCGCAGAGCAGCAGGTTGTGTCTCTCTTAGTCTGGCCCCTATCCCATAAGCTGTCCGATATGTAGTTTTCATCCATCGGCAAGCACGTGGGGTCAGAGGGACACACAAGCTCCCCCACCGCGGCAAGGTGGAGACACATCGGGGGAGGTGTGTTGTTTAATTGTTCTGTGTCTCCAAACAATGTGTTGTTTAGTTGTTCTGTGTCTCCATACAAAGTATTGTTTAGTTGTTCTGTGTCTCCATACAGTGTGGTGTTTAGTTGTTCTGTGTCTCCAGGCAATGTGTTGTTTAGTTGTCCTGTGTCTTTGTACGTTGTGTTGTTTAGTTGTTCTGTGTCTCCATATAGTGTGTGTTTCGTTGTTCTGTGTTTCCATACAACGTGTTGTTTAGTTGTTCTGTGTCTCCATACAGTGTGTTGTTTAGTTGTTATGTGTCTCCATACAGCGTGTGTTTCGTTGTTCTGTGTCTTCATGCAATGTGTTGTTTAGTTGTTCTGTGTCTCCATACAACGTGTTGTTTAGTTGTTCTGTGTCTTCATGCAATGTGTTGTTTAGTTGTTCTGTGTCTCCATACAACGTGTTGTTTAGTTGTTCTGTGTCTTCATGCAATGTGTTGTTTAGTTGTTATGTGTCTCCATACAGTGTGTTGTTTAGTTGTTCTGTGTCTTTATACGTTGTGTTGTTTAGTTGTTCTGTGTCTCCATACAACGTGTTGTTTAGTTGTTCTGTGTCTCCATACAACGTGTTGTTTAGTTGTTCTGTGTTTCCATACAACGTGTTGTTTAGTTGTTCTGTGTCTCCATACAGTGTGTTGTTTAGTTGTTCTGTGTCTCCATACAGCGTGTGTTTCATTGTTCTGTGTCTTCATGCAATGTGTTGTTTAGTTGTTCTGTGCCTCCATACAACGTGTTGTTTAGTTGTTCTGTGTCTCCATACAACGTGTTGTTTAGTTGTTCGGTGTCTCCATACAACGTGTTGTTTAGTTGTTCTGTGTCTTCATGCAATGTGTTGTTTAGTTGTTATGTGTCTCCATACAACGTGTTGTTTAGTTGTTCGGTGTCTCCATACAACGTGTTGTTTAGTTGTTCTGTGTCTTCATGCAATGTGTTGTTTAGTTGTTATGTGTCTCCATACAGTGTGTTGTTTAGTTGTTCTGTGTCTTTATACGTTGTGTTGTTTAGTTGTTCTGTGTCTTTAAACGTTGTGTTGTTTAGTTGTTCTGTTTCTCCATACAATGTGTTGTTTAGTTGTTCTGTGTCTCCATACAGTGTGTTGTTTAGTTGTACTGTGTCTCCATACAATGTGTGTTTCGTTGTTCTGTGTTTCCATACAACGTGTTGTTTAGTTGTTCTGTGTCTCCATACAATGTGTTGTTTAGTTGTTCTGTGTCTCCATGCAATGTGTTGTTTAGTTGTTCTGTGTCTCCATGTAATGTACTGTTTAGTTGTTCTGTGTCTCCATACACCGAGTTGTTTAGTTGTTCTGTGTCTCCATGCAATGTGTTGCTTAGTTGTTCTGTGCCTCTATACAATGTGTTGTTTAGTTGTTCTGTCCTGTTTAGCGATATGTGACCATTTGGTCTGCAGGTAGAATTCTCTAGCTAAGGTCAGCATTGCTTTGTCCATTATTTTCCACAGCCAACAGGGCAGACAACGTGTCCGTGAAGATAATGACGATATGAGTTGGCGAAGAACAACACTTAAACCAGTCTTGCAATAATTCTGTCTATTGTGCAGTGATGTTTGAATCTTGCTGTGAATACACCTCTTCAAATGCTCTAAAGTGTCGTACAGCCTGGGTGCTCTATGTAAACTTCACTGTTGGCTTTGATAGTGGACTTACTAGCAGATCTATCAGCCTACACATGTATCCACTCTTTCAGAAATGTGTGAATGGTTTCTTGTGATGCGCACAAGAGTGATTGGGTAGGCACTTTCGTCAGCTCCATCTACGAGGGGGCTTCAAGTGAAAACCTTAAATTTGTGTGTGTGTGTGTGTGTGTGTGTGTGTGTGAGAGAGAGGGGGGGAAGAGAGAGAGAGAGAGAGAGAGAGAGAGAGAGAGAGAGAGAGAGAGAGAGAGAGAGAGAGAGAGAGAGAGAGAGAATATATTCTGAAAAAAGTAAAGTATCATTTTTCGGTGTAGTCACTACTTGGTTCACTGCAAGTCCTCCAGTGCCGACAAAAGTGCTTGGATTCCTGTAGAAAAAAAAATATGCTCTTGGTCGCGTGTGTAGCCACTCTGGGGTCGCTACTTGGTGTCCTTGACAGAAGTCACGTCGTTTTGAAACTTTGCACTCCACTCATACACTTGCTGGACTGACAGGCATGCATCGCCATACTGGACCTTCATTCTCTGATGAATATCTATAGGTTTCACCCCTTCACTGATCCAAAAACGGATAACAGGTGGCTGCTCCTCTTTGGTGCATGTCAAAAGTGGGACAGCCATCTCTAAACTGTCCTTATGGCGTTACCGTGTTCGTCTGCACAGTGATGTCACGTACTGAACACTCTTACCACCTTTAACCACAATATTGACAGTTTTCAAGACAATGGGATGGTTGTTGTAATTTCTATCACACTTTAAGATTTTAATTTGAGCCACCCCCCCCCCCCCCCCCCACATAAAATGACATGATGGTCATGTGCTTGCAGACGAACATGTGGCAAACTACTTACTCATGTTGTTACCTCGCCTAGTCCCATGAGGTTGTATCCGCCTTTAATGTCAATGACGTGTTGTAGTATCGACATTTGTTTTATTTAATCTACTTCCTTGGGTCCAGTTTTCAACTAGCTGTCAGTTGGGGTGGTTTCGTTAATTCTGCTACATTTACCATTGGCTTCATTGGTATGTCTCTGAATGTCAAGGTATTTTATTCCTCTACTTAAACCCTTTGATCAAGTAAACTACACACGAAGGAGAGTATTAGATCCCCATGTTTGGCTACAAATGAAGGAAACTACTATACATCCTAGTAATCTAAATGTATCGAAGCCGACTACAGCCTGCAGTCAGCTGTGTGTGAAATTACTAGATTCCGTAATCAGTTATATGTGAAAGATACAACTAAATCCAGCTATATGTGACAACAACTATTACATCCTCTCGTTAACGATATATGCACTCAGAAGAAGGAATTCTGGGGAAAGTAACAATCTATAAATCAGACAGAATAAAGTTGACCGTTCGGAAGAACATACATTTATACTGGAATGTGAGACCCTCTTGAAATTTGGGAAAAGTCTCTTCATAACGCAGGAAATGTTAACCATTATTATCACAGTTAACCACCCTTACTTAGTTTGTAAACCCTAATGGTTTGACGTTTGTATTTTTTTTTTTGTTAATTGCATTTTTGCTTACACTGATAAAGACTTTTGTCGAAACGGTCGTTTGTATCCATGTGTGTCTTTCGCGTGTCTGGCTTCCCAGTAGTGATTTACATTCATTCACTTTCACCGTTTCTGGAGCAGTTCCTGAAGTAATAAATACCCCAATTTCTAGAAACTCACAGCGAGCGCGGGGGAAGAGAAATCTCTATTTATATGCTGTAAATTCGTTCCCGCTATGATCCAGTCAATACTTATTTTTCATTTGATTATGTGGTTGTTTCGGGATTTGAAATTTAAATATTGAGCACAACCCACTACTGGCAACGCCGATCGCATTCTGATATGAACCTAAGGCCCATCCACGTCAATATGGAAGCACTATACTCGAGTTTCGCCCTCATTTGAGCTCGTCAGTAGTGCATATCCCTGACCGGATCCGGAAACAGTCCCGGATCACGCGTGTGAAGCGGGTGTGTAACCACGCGGCACACACTGGACACACCAAATTATCACAACAGAATATCACAACGCTACCCATCGTAGGCTATGCTCAAGATTGCCCAATCGCCGCGACCAACGTCCGTCAATCGATGGGACCCGAACTTATTTTTCAAACAAGAAAACGATTTTCTAGATAATTTTACCTTTAATGGTTTCCCATTACTTTCTGAACGAGAAGCCAACGTTTAAGTCCTAATGACTGGTCATAGAAATTAACCCATTAATCCGCCATCAGTGTATAGGAAGTGTAAAAGCGAGCGCTATGAACTTTTCAAAAGCAAATAAAATCGCACTCAAAAACTTGTTGAAGATGATTGTAAGGGAAGTAACCAATGCATTTTTATTTGTAATAGTCTTTAGACAATTATCCTATATTTTCGAGAAATGAAATGTTGAACCCCTTTGACGTTGTCTCCACCTTGTCGTGGTAGAGGAGCTTGCGTGTCCCAATGACACCAAGGGCTTTGCCGACGGAAGCGCAACTACATGTCGGACAGGCCTTGGGATAGGGACCAGACCAAGAGAGATACAACCTGCTGCTCTGTCGGTAGACAGGATATGCAGTCAAAGACCGAATCAGGCGCACGATGCCACTAATTCTTAGTCCGGACTCATACTCTAAGGCTTCCCACTGAGGGATATGATTGAACGTCTCTAAGTCAACGTCCCCCGGATGTGAGAGCCGGGCCGATACTCACCCATTGCAAAATGGAGGTGAGATGCTAAGCCGCTATATGTTTGGTCCAGATACTTGTTCGAAGGCTCTCATCCGAGGGATAAGAGGGATCCCCGGATAAGAGGGCTTGGCCGTTACTCGCTCTCTGCTGTATGGAGGTAAGGTGCTGAGCCGGCAGCACATGTAGCCTACCTCGTTACTAAAAGTGGGAGTGTCCCAATCGCGCGCAGTGGTTACGATGCAAGTCTGTACTAGAGCTCACTGAGTGAGCGTAGTCAAAGGTGAAAAAACGTCTCACAAACATAAAATGAAACGCTTGGCTAGCGAATCCATTACGTGGAAGTCCGAAGTGAAAAGCTGTAGAGTGGATGTCATCTGCAGACTAAGGTAAAAAAACGCCTCATTAACACGAAATGGAACGCTTGGCAAGCGAATCCATCACATGGAATTCCGATGCGAAAGCTTGCTGAGTGGATGTCGTCTGCAGACTGACTGTTCCTGGTTTGTGCAGGGAGCGGCCAGGGACGAACGAAATGCCTAATATATGGAAGTGAGAAATTAAAGCAGCCATGAGCAGGACGTGGCTATACCTTGAGTGTGCCTAGTCTCGGAGCGCTATGTGCCGGCTCTGCAATTATGGAAGCCTCCCTGGATGGCGAAAAATGCCTATGGGCTGTCCCTGCCTTCCCTTGAGGGCTGATCGTAAAGTCTTTGGCCGTTCTAACTTGATCAACAGAGATGTGGACGACACCACAGCAGTAAGAGTCGAATGTCCCTGGAAACCACGGGAAGGCAAACCCGTTTACAAAACGCCCACTGAAGTTGGATGTGCTGGCCTAAGGGCGTAAATAAATCAGACACAACGCAAAAACGTCCGAGAGAAATGTCCCTCGTGCCTGACTAGGTTGTCTTCCAGCCGGAACAGCACTAACTATCTTGTTTTCCGACCGGAACAGCTCTGACAATCTAGTCTTTAGGGCACAACGTCCGTACACGTCCAAACCAAAAGCTCATGGAGTGGAAGTCGTGTGTAGACTGACCGTTCCTGGTTTGTGTGGGGGAGCGGCCTAGGGCAAACGAAATGCCCAATACATGGAAGTGAGGAATTAAAGCAGCCATGTGAAGGACGTAAGGATTCCTTGGGTGAACCCAGTACCAGAGCGCTATGTGTCGGCCCTGTAATTATGGAAGCCTCCTTTGATGACGGAAAATGCCCATGAACTGTCCATGTCTTTCCTTGAGGGCGGACCGTGAAGTCTTCAACCGTTCTAACTTGACCAGCTGGGCTGTGGACGGCGCCACACAAGTGAGAGACCCCAGGAATGCTAACCTGATTTTTTTTTTTTAAACGCCTGCTAAAGTCGGATGTGTTGGCCTGGGTCTTGGCCCAAGGGTGCCTAACCGGATACACCGCAATTAAATCTGGAAAAAAAAACACTCATGATGAACGCAGCAGAAGAAGAAGATGAAGAATGTTGAACAAGAAGACACAAACTACAACAGACTGCACAATTTATTGCCTGGCATATTTCACTGTGTCTCGTCAGCTGTATACTACAGAAGTAAATAAAATGTGAAGTTAATAAATTCATATTTTCTACTTTATATTTAATTCAAGCAGTATGAGCCAGCTCCGTGGCGAAGGTGTTACAGACGCAGTTCATAATCCTACATACCCGTGTTCAAAACACAGCTGAAGTTAATTTGGCAGCAGACTGTCTTGTGTTGGTTTTTTACAAAATGGTATGGGTGCCTGTCATTCAGAAAGCAATGGCAAACTACTGAATGTAAACTTGCCAAGAGATCACAACAGCAAAACATGCTGGTGTTGACTGCAACGTCATGTAAAGGAAATGCAATATAGAACCAGTTTTGTTGTATGGCAGTGAATTTTTTAATTTAAATGAACAAATTAGGAAGAACTTAGAAGCAACAAAGATGTGGTTGTTAAGATGAATGTTGTGAATTCCTTGGACTGCCAGAGTAACTAACGATGATTGTCTGAAACAGGCTAATGAAACTAGAACATTATATACAACAATAAGAAAGAGACAAACAGCTTTCTTCAGTCATGTGATGAGAAGAGAGGCATTGGAGAACATCATGACAACTGGAAAGATCAAGAGGAAGTGAGGCAGAGGCAGACCAAGTGAAATGATGCTGGATGGATTGAGACAGTGGCATGAAGGAATACCATCAGCAGAGTTGATCCAGAACACCAAAGACCGAGATGTGTGGAGAGCCATGAACGCCTACGCCAGTTGACATGGCACTTGATGATGATGAGTATGAGCTCAATGGGGGGCAAGTTTGCCATTACCCTCGTTGTCTGGAACCTCCAGATTACTTCAGTGTATCAGCCACTGTCTTTTAGGTCTACTGTTAGCCATCAAAGATGGATGGCATGTTTGCAGAGCAATCTGACAAGATACTGCAAAATATTCCAGGCGATAAATTGTGCAATCTATTGTTTAAGTCTTCTTTGTTCAAATGTACAACAGGAAAACATTGCTTTGAAACTGGATTTCAAAATAAACTGTATGTATTGGCTTTCTGTTGTGTGCACATTTTTAAGGTACAAATACTGATGACATCTTGCTGCATAGCAGACAGATCCGAGGGCAGATCTACATGATTAGAAACAAGATTTATAACATCCAATACAATTAAAACATGACTACTGTAGACATAAAAGAACAACTGTCCATTGTTTAATGAGCAAGATTAATAAAGAACACTGATAATAAACAAGGTAATCAACTCAGAAAAACCATGTTACAGTTGGCAGAAAAACCATGTTACAGTTGACAGAAAAACCATGTTACAGTTGGCAGAAAAACAATATGACAGTTGGTAATGTTCAATCAAACTTTCATTATTTAATGAGGCATGTTGTGTAATGCTTAACTATGCAAGCTCCGTGAAAAACAGTTTTGTTCTAGCATAACCAGTCATGTGTAACAATATAAACCTTGTGGCAACGTGGGAAATACATAATTAACACTCTTATTTCTTGGACAAGGTGTGACAAATATTCTCCAAGCTATAGCTTCGTGTAACAGTAATCTACATTGAGTGGCCCCCCACATCTGTTTGTCTGTACATCTCTCTGCCCGTCTCTCTATCCCTTCACATATATACATATTCTCTCTCTTCCTCTCTTCTGCTGTTCACACCAAGCATTTTGTAGACTCCTTCATAATTGCTTGGACTGTGCAGTTAGTTTTCCATGATATGAGGTTGCCATTCTCTTGCCAATCCTCCTTAGTTGCTTCTTATGACATGTATGGTAGGCTACAGTGCTACTATTCTTTACTTCCCTCACGAGCCCCGCAACACACAGGCGGCTCTATCTTTCTCAGGTGTCTGAAACATCTGGCAGAGGAACCCAATCTACTGTGCTAGTAAACAGTCCAGGCTCCCCTCCCCAGTAGTGTTACATAATCTTATCATTCACAGATAAAACTATATTTGGTAAAATGGGTTCCAAACACTTATCTACATATATAGAGGTGGGCAGCATATTACTGTCCGTACTGTCCCTAATGTGTTGTCCCGTACTGTCCCTAATGTGTTGTCCCGTACTGTCCCTAATGTGTTGTCCCGTACTGTCCCTAATGTGTTGTCCCGTCACAGAAAATATGAGGTCACCTGCTATGCACAATGTTTTGATGGTGTGTAAATATGCTGCTTAATGACTTGACCGTGTGGGTAAATCAGCAGACATTCCACTATGCTGACATGTCACATCATGCAGAGCATTAATAACTATTCGACACACATTCAGTAAAATAAAACACTCAAGTCATACAAGTCTACAAAATGCTTGGTGTGAATTAGATATGAGGGCAGGTGCTCCTTTGGGGGAGGAAAGGCAGCAGAAGAGAGGAAGAGACAGACACTATTATCAGAAAATGAGCCAGAGAAAAACCAGCATCAACCAATTACATAAGCTATATAATTACCAACCTAAACACTGAAAAAAAATATAATCTGGGTCAAAACAATGCAGCAAAAAAGGTTAATGTGATTAGCAACATCAAGGTCAGTAAAGCAGAGCTGATCATGTCCTGACTCCCTCTCCAAATTGGGGTCATGCAAAACAGGTTACATCACATCAGTCTAGCCAAACCACTAGCCATCAAAGAGAGAAAGCAAATTGGTTGCATAAGTGTTGCCTTGAATTCACCAGTGTCAGCTAACAGGATAAATATGGCTGCCCCATTATAAATGACACCACAGGGAATAGATGAAGAAAAGTAATTCAAAATCTTAGCTGGCAATATATGTATAACTGATTGCCCTTAAAATCTTCTACAGTATTATGGTGCAAGGCTCTAGTAACAATCAAAGTGTGAACTAGAGAGAGAACCAACAAAATGAGAATCACTGGGAAATTGTAAGAATAAATCAGTGCTTCTTTTAATGAGGTTGCAGTGAGAAGTTACTTTATTTTCACATTCCAAACAGTAGGACATGATTATAACAAGTTGCAACTCAACAAAAGAAAACTCAACAGTAAACTTTATGATTAAATAACTACAGTAAAAAGAAAATAAATTAAATTTCTTGATATTAATATTAGAAAAAAGAACAAACTGAATGTTAAAAGAGAAATTACACAAAAAGTAGAAGGAAGGTCCAACTGTGGCAACAAAAGCATAATATGAGTTACAGAAATAAATAAATATAATCAAGTCAGGTTATTCAGTCTAAAGACTGGTATACAACTTTGAAATTTGCCTTCCTCCAGTGCTGATTTGTGACCTGCTAAAAATCCTATTCATGGGAAGATAATGTGGCAGTTTTCCTTTGCCTTTCACACTCGCATGAATGTTTTGTGACCTTAGCCTTTGTGAGAGACTGTTGCTAAGGACAAGCAGATGCCCTTCTCTGATCAGTCAGAGTTGTTGATATATACCAGTAGATACTCAGTTCTCTGATCAGCCAGAGTTGTTCACATATACCAGTAGATACTCAGTTCTCTGATCAGTCAGAGTTGTTCACATATACCAGTAGATACTCAGTTCTCTGATCAGAGTTCACATATACCAGTGGATACTCAGTTCTCTGATCAGTCAGAGTTATTCACATATACCAGTAGATACTCAGTTCTCTGATCAGAGTTCACATATACCAGTGGATACTCAGTTCTCTGGTCAGTCAGAGTTGTTTACATATACCAGTAGATACTCAGTTCTCTGATCAGAGTTCACATATACCAGTAGATATTCAGTTCTCTGATCAGCCAGAGTTGTTCACATATACCAGTAGATACTCAGTTCTCTGATCAGTCAGAGTTGTTCACATATACCAGTAGATACTCAGTTCTCTGATCAGAGTTCACATATACCAGTGGATACTCAGTTCTCTGATCAGTCAGAGTTGTTCACATATACCAGTAGATACTCAGTTCTCTGATCAGCCAGAGTTGTTCACATATACCAGTAGATACTCAGTTCTCTGATCAGAGTTCACATATACCAGTGGATACTCAGTTCTCTGATCAGTCAGAGTTGTTCACATATACCAGTAGATACTCAGTTCTCTGATCAGCCAGAGTTGTTCACATATACCAGTAGATACTCAGTTCTCTGATCAGAGTTCACATATACCAGTGGATACTCAGTTCTCTGATCAGTCAGAGTTGTTTACATATACCAGTAGATACTCAGTTCTCTGATCAGAGTTCACATATACCAGTGGATACTCAGTTCTCTGATCAGCCAGAGTTGTTCACATATACCAGTAGATACTCAGTTCTCTGATCAGAGTTCACATATACCAGTGGATACTCAGTTCTCTGATCAGTCAGAGTTGTTTACATATACCAGTAGATACTCAGTTCTCTGATCAGAGTTCACATATACCAGTAGATACTCAGTTCTCTGATCAGCCAGAGTTGTTCACATATACCAGTAGATACTCAGTTCTCTGATCAGTCAGAGTTGTTCACATATACCAGTAGATACTCAATTCTCTGATCAGAGTTCACATATACCAGTGGATACTCAGTTCTCTGATCAGTCAGAGTTGTTCACATATACCAGTAGATACTCAGTTCTCTGATCAGCCAGAGTTGTTCACATATACCAGTAGATACTCAGTTCTCTGATCAGAGTTCACATATACCAGTGGATACTCAGTTCTCTGATCAGTCAGAGTTGTTTACATATACCAGTAGATATTCAGTTCTCTGATCAGAGTTCACATATACCAGTGGATACTCAGTTCTCTGATCAGCCAGAGTTGTTCACATATACCAGTAGATACTCAGTTCTCTGATCAGAGTTCACATATACCAGTGGATACTCAGTTCTCTGATCAGTCAGAGTTGTTTACATATACCAGTAGATACTCAGTTCTCTGATCAGAGTTCACATATACCAGTGGATACTCAGTTCTCTGATCAGCCAGAGTTGTTCACATATACCAGTAGATACTCAGTTCTCTGATCAGAGTTGTTCACATATACCAGTAGATACTCACTTCTCTGCTCAGCCAGAGTTGTTCACATATACCAGTGGAAACTCAGTTCTCTTATCAGTGTTGTTCACATATACCAGTAGATATTCAGTTCTCTGATCAGAGTTCACATATACCAGTGGATACTCAGTTCTCTGATCAGAGTTGTTCACATATACCAGTAGATACTCAGTTCTCTGATCAGCCAGAGTTGATATATACCAGTGGACACTCAGTTCTCTGATCAGTCAGAGTTGTTGATATATACCAGTAGATACTCAGTTCTCTGATCAGTCAGAGTTGTTGATATATACCTGTAGATACTCAGTTCTCTGATCAGTCAGAGTTGTTGATATATACCAGTAGATACTCAGTTCCCTAATTAGTCAAAGTTGTTCACATATACCAGTAGATACTCAGTTCTCTGATCAGAGTTCACATATACCAGTGGATACTCAGTTCTCTGATCAGTCAGAGTTGTTCACATATACCAGTAGATACTCAGTTCTCTAATCAGCCAGAGTTGTTCACATATACCAGTAGATACTCAGTTCTCTGATCAGTCAGAGTTGTTGATATATACCAGTAGATACTCAGTTCCCTGATTAGTCAGAGTTGTTCACATATACCAGTAGATACTCAGTTCTCTGATCAGTCAGAGTTGTTGATATATACCAGTAGATACTCAGTTCCCTGATTAGTCAGAGTTGTTCACATATACCAGTAGATACTCAGTTCTCTGATCAGAGTTGTTCTCTGATCAGTCAGAGTTGTTGATATATACCAGTAGATACTCAGTTCCCTGATTAGTCAGAGTTGTTCACATATACCAGTAGATACTCAGTTCTCTGATCAGTCAGAGTTGTTGATATATACCAGTAGATACTCAGTTCCCTGATTAGTCAGAGTTGTTCACATATACCAGTAGATACTCAGTTCTCTGATCAGAGTTGTTCACACATACCAGTGGATACTCAGTTCTCTGATCAGAGTTCACATATACCAGTAGATACTCAGTTCTCTGATCAATCATAGTTGTTCACATATACCAGTAGATACTCAGTTCTCTGATCAGAGTTGTTCACACAAACCAGTGGATACTCAGTTCTCTGATCAGAGTTCACATATACCAGTAGATACTCAGTTCTCTGATCAGTCAGAGTTGTTCACATATACCAGTAGATACTCAGTTCACTGATCAGAGTTCACATATACCAGTAGATACTCAGTTCTCTGATCAGCCAGAGTTGTTCACATATACCAGTAGATACTCAGTTCTCTGATCAGCCAGAGTTGTTCACATATACCAGTGGACACTCAGTTCTCTGATCAATCATAGTTGTTCACACATACCAGTGGATACTCAGTTCCATGTCTGCACCGATGCGCGTTGCCCATATCCTAACTCCAGTGAGTGCAGATGGGAGTTTCCCTGCATCCAACTGAGACCATGATGGCATGTCTCATATTGCCCATACTATAAGAGCACAAATAAACATGCAATATTCATTCATCTACAAACATTGACTGACTCACAGATGTCAGAAGTGGATATCTGAAGACATGCTGATCCACAGAAACACTAAAAGTGGTTGATACACTTGATTCACCTGCACATGTAACCTGCAAATGAGTGTCAATCAATACCCCATCCACCTTGGTGCTTTGATGACCTGAAGGTTTCCTTAATGTTGTCCATTTTCCTGTTGAAGGTGTACACAGAAACACCAGACTGTGCACAATTCTGCCAACGCAGGCCCTTGCAGCACCAGTATCTGGTCTTGACACTGTCAGTCAAAAGAAAAGACTTCAATGTGACTCTGATACACATTTGTGCACTTATTCATACTTGTTTCAGAGAGTATCATTTTTCATGCTGAAGGTTTCATCAATAAATCAGCATGTTTACTTATGTATAATCAGGATGGACTATATGACTCAACGTGAACTGACTGACTCAATTTTCATGTGGCTGAAATGTCATAAAGTTATCATGAAACTCCACTCAATATTTATCACTAAAATGTCCATTTTCCACACTGATGAATATTCTCTTGACTAGGAGAATCCACACATTGGCAAACCAACTAGAAATTACTTATTTATCAGGAATAAATATCTAGAAATATATACACCATACGTTGACATAAGCACCACATGTTGACATAAGCACCACATGTTGACATATGCACCATACGTTGACATACACACCATACGTTGACATATGCACCATACATTGACATAAGCACCATACATTGACATACACACCATACGTTGACATACACACCATACGTTGACACAAGCCCCTTTTTAGGGCACAGGCAAACTGAACGTCAATGCATCAGACTTAAAGAGTTAAAACTCAGTCTTCCTGATTATTACAAATCAATCATCTTAAGTGTTTTGAAAATTAATCATAACCAAAGAGCAAAATTAATTTGAGCAAGGTATGCTAAGCTTAACTATAACTTATTTTTTTTTTCTTAATGGAGGAATTACTGTAGCACATACCATATACCACATACTGTTCGTGCAACAACTATCTTCAAGGGACACTACATTGCAATCAGTAGATGAAAGACCACCCCAAACATATTTCAGATGGTTATTACCTACAGTTTTGAAGAGACCAGGTTATCATACTTCACCTCCAAACTGGTCACAACGCAAAAAGACTGCACGTGTACACTGCGTTCAAGACAGGTAGGTACCCCAGGTTATGTCTTGGTTCTTGCCTATCTTCAGGTGGATGGTGTCCTTTGTTCCTAATTCACTCTTTCTGTTAAGTGTAGGGTTATGGGAGCCTAACATTGTGTTCTAAGACCAGATGGTGTCTGTTGCCTTGGTCTTTGCAATGTAGCAAATTTGACAACAGAGAATATCCTTTAAAATATATTATGTATCTATAGATCTAAAAAGAAAGATATTCACATCCATTTCCTTCAAAGTGAAACTGTATTGTGGACATAAACCGGTGCTGTGGCTTAGGTGCAGTAAACATGTTTCACAATCCCCGATGTACTGTGTCGAGGGTTCGTAAACAGCTGCGGGGAATTTGGAAGCAGATTGTTTTGCACTGATCTTGATGGTATGGTGTCATTCAGAAGGCAATGGCAAACTACCAAATTGCCTAGTAAATCACAAATAGCCAACCAATGCTGGGGTTGAGTGTGACATCCTGTAAAGGACACAGAACTTTGTGGAGGTGAAACTGACAACAGCAAACATTTTCAGAGAATGAGTAACTGAGGCTGGCTGATGATGGAGGTGAAACTGTGACAAAGACAGCAAACGTTTTCAGAGAATCTGTAACCGAGGCTGACTGATGATCACAGAAGAAGACAGTCAATCTCATTAGCAGTTTATTAAGCAGAGATTTGTACTAAGACCTTTAAGTCAACTCGGACACACCATACGCTGTTGGAAACAAGCAAGTGAGACATGCTCTAGATACCTAAATTAGGTGAAGTGTGATAACTATATTAGGTGAAGTGTGATAACTATATTAGGTGAAGTGTGATAACTATATTAGGTGAAGTGTGATAACTAAATTAGGTGAAGTGTGATAACTATATTAGGTGAAGTGTGATAACTATATTAGGTGAAGTGTGATAACTATATTAGGTGAAGTGTGATAACTTGACATGGACAGCAAACTTTGCCAGAGAATCTGCAACTGGGGTTTAAGTGATAATCACTGAAGAAGAGTCTCTTACTTGAATCTTGTTTAGCAGATCTTTGTGATAACTTGAAGTCTACTTGTACACACCACAGACATTGTGATAACAACTTGAAGTCTACTTGTACACACCACAGACATTGTGATAACAACTTGAACTCCACTTGTACACACCACAGACATTGTTTTAACAACTTGAAGTCTACTTGTACACACCACAGACATTGTGATAACTTGAAGTCTACTTGTACACACCACAGACATTGTGATAACAACTTGAAGTCTACTTGTACACACCACAGACATTGTGATAACAACTTGAACTCCACTTGTACACACCACAGACATTGTTTTAACAACTTGAAGTCTACTTGTACACACCACAGACATTGTGATAACTTGAAGTCTACTTGTACACACCACAGACATTGTGATAACAACTTGAAGTCTACTTGTACACACCACAGACATTGTGATAACAACTTGAACTCCACTTGTACACACCACAGACATTGTTTTAACAACTTGAAGTCTACTTGTACACACCACAGACATTGTGATAGCTTGAAGTCTACTTGTACACACCACAGACATTGTGATAACAACTTGAAGTCTACTTGTACACACCACAGACATTGTGATAACAACTTGAACTCCACTTGTACACACCACAGACATTGTTTTAACAACTTGAAGTCTACTTGTACACACCACAGACCTTGTGATAGCTTGAAGTCTACTTGTACACACCACAGACATTGTGATAACAACTTGAAGTCTACTTGTACACACCACAGACATTGTGATAACAACTTGAACTCCACTTGTACACACCACAGACATTGTTTTAACAACTTGAAGTCTACTTGTACACACCACAGACATTGTGATAGCTTGAAGTCTACTTGTACACACCACAGACATTGTGATAACAACTTGAAGTCTACTTGTACACACCACAGACATTGTGATAACAACTTGAACTCCACTTGTACACACCACAGACATTGTTTTAACAACTTGAAGTCTACTTGTACACACCACAGACATTGTGATAGCTTGAAGTCTACTTGTACACACCACAGACATTGTGATAACAACTTGAAGTCTACTTGTACACACCACAGACATTGTGATAACAACTTGAACTCCACTTGTACACACCACAGACATTGTTTTAACAACTTGAAGTCTACTTGTACACACCACAGACATTGTGATAGCTTGAACTCTACTTGTACACACCACAGACATTGTGATAACATCTTGAAGTCTACTTGTACACACCACAGACATTGTGATAACTTGAAGTCTACTTGTATACACCACTGACATTGTGATAACAACTTGAAGTCTACTTGTACACACCACAGACATTGTGATAACTTGAAGTCTACTTGTATACACCACAGACATTGTGATAACAACTTGAAGTCTACTTGTACACACCACAGACATTGTGATAACTTGAAGTCTACTTGTATACACCACAGACATTGTGATAACTTGAAGTCTACTTGTATACACCACAGACATTGTGATAACAACTTGAAGTCTACTTGTATACACCACAGACATTGTGATAACAACTTGAAGTCTACTTGTACACACCACAGACATTGTGATAACTTGAAGTCTACTTGTACACACCACAGACATTGTGATAACTTAAAGTCTACTTGTACACACCACAGACATTGTGATAACAACTTGGTCTACTTGTACACACCACAGACATTGTGATAACTTAAAGTCTACTTGTACACACCACAGACATTGTGATAACAACTTGAAGTCTACTTGTACACACCACAGACATTGTGAACAAGATCAAGCTAATAAACAAATTCACAAGTATTGATTGGGTCGACCAGGGAGCCCATGTAAATGTTAAACATGTGTCTTGATGGGGATACAAACACATGACCAATCAGCTGGCATGCCATGACTCTCCTGGTGTTTAAGTAGTCAGACATATGCTGAACATGTACGTGCTTAATTGGTAAAACACACATGTGTTTATGAGATAAAATGTTTGTGTTTATATGCTACTCATGGAAGTGTTTACAGGGTAAAATTTGTGAGAAGGTCAGCATGGCCAGATGGATAACAAGTAACTCTGAAGTCAGAGAGGGTTCGCTTGATGGCGAGGGACACTGTTAATAGGTCAAGCTAATCCACATGCAAAATTCAGTCCAGCACTACTAGAAGTAATGTTTATGGACTACGTTTGAGTTCAAACGCGAGTGAGAGACAAAAAAAATGTTGTGATAAGCGCCTGTTAGTGTCATTGAAAAACATTAGGGCACATAGCAAACATGTTCACAATCCATGTCAGATAGAACTGGTCACCATCAGTATATGTAATAATTCATCTGACATAATCATGTAGTACTGCTTGTGATTCTGCACTCACCAGGAATAGTACACAATAGCACAGTCATGGTTTATATAGAGCCTGCAGTCAATGATGCTTATTTCAGAGTACCAAGTGACATACGTGTTTGTACTGGTGAGTTCATATTCCCTCATGATATGTTTGTTGGATTAGGTGCAGGTGTAGCTTCTCTAGTATTGCCTGAAGATGAACTAAAGTCTGTGGGTGTTATTACTTGCTGGGCTTCAATTCTTTTCAGCTGTGGCAGAACCTTCTACACAATGTTGACTCGCTGGTCCTGGAGTACACACTTCAACATCTAGAGATTTGTGTTTGCTCAGCACCAGGCGTTCATCACAATTCTGACCTGCTGCCAGAGCAGTGTCCCTGCTGGACAGCGCAGAATGGGATAATGTGGCAGTCTCTGCGAATATCTGTAGACCTGATGTAGCTGATGCACATCCTGACAGATGAGCTTCTGGTGCTGACTCGGTGCATGTGAGTACACCGTGGGACATGGTTGGTGTTCCTATTGAATACTCATGTTGACACAACTGGCTGTCTTCTAGGCTGGGCAAACAATCTGAACCAGTGCTTCTTTTGCAGGTCACATCGCTTGCATTCTCTGAGCTGTCAAGATTTGACTGCTGCAACTCACAGACAGAGGTACCCATGCTATAATGACTGTCTCTATTTACCTTGGTAGTACTGCTACTTCTACTTAAGCAAGATGTGACTTTCTCAATCAAACTGTGATTTGTGAGTGTACCACCAGCAACAGATACATTGTGATCTGCATTGTTACTTTTCTCATCTCCATGATCTGCATTGTTACCTTTCTCATTTCCATTCTTAACATCTCCAACCACTGAGAGATAGGACTGCACATGGTTGTTATCCTTGCCATCAGTTCTACTCACACAATTAGCATGTGTTTGTGAGTTACAAGCTGGTACAGACTGACACATCTTATCTAAGCCTGATGCACAAGTTAAGCTCTTGTTCTGCCACGGAATATCCCTTGTGACTGGAGATGTGTCTGCAGGAGACAATTCATGAGGCCTATCCTGAGAGTCTGTGAGGTCACAATTTGAGGGAACTGTTGGCAATGGCCCTCCGGAATCTTGTCCCAGTGCTAGATCAGGCTTACAGGAAGTGTTGCGACTCACACAACCATGAGCTGTATCCTCACTTTGATCTGCATCCATCAGAAATGACAGTGGGTTAGTGTGATGAGCTACCATGAAATGATCTACTGTGCTCAGCCCATGACTCAATGACTGCAGGGATACACAATTCTGACTGTTGTAGGAAAGTGTACAAGCCATTTTAGTTGGAGTTAGAGCTCCTTTATTTCTCTCTTGGCTGTATTCAGGGTTATGTGGTTGTGCAGTTGTGCTACTGCCATACAATGTTTTCATACCATCAAGTATTGTTTCGTCCTCTGATGTTACTTTCTTAGCTGTGTCTATGTGTTCCAATGAAGTTGATACATTCTCAAAGCCATCTAATGAATACATAGTCTCAGTACTTCTTACCAAAGTGTTTGTTACATTATCATTATTGAACATACTGTTTCCTCTCACTCTGCTGGAAGTATTGACCACACGTGTGCCTACAACTCGGAATTCCCCATGAATGTTATTTGACTCTCCACAATGGTCAAAGATTGTATCAGCAAACTTGCCTTTAGACGCGACCAGATTCTCCCCATGCCCTATGTTTGGGGTGGCTATGTTCATGTTTTGGTTTGTGTTGGTGCTAACACTAGCTAAACTAACACAGTACATGGAAGATGCAAAACTGCATTTGGAGAGATGAGAATGTGAACCAACAGTACTTGCATTATATATTGGCTCAGGCATGTGAGCGTTTCTGTTAACCATATGTCGATCAGCCAAAGTGGCAGCTTGAGTGGATTCTGCTGTCTTCATATCAGGAACCATGGAAGGACTGCTGGCCATAGACATTAGATGAAGTTGTGTGGATGGTTTCAGGCTTCTGGAGATGGACTGTACAGTAACAGGCTTCATAGTGCCAATGAATGTTGAATTGACTGGACGGGAGTTTGAAACAGTATTACTTGGCAGACCATCTGGGAAAGATTTGTTAGACAAATGTTCCATCTCATTTATTGTTTGAAAGTTCAACACTTTAGCCAGAACACTGTTTGAGGGATTGGCTCGAACACTAAACTGACATGCTTGTGTACATGGCATACTTCCATATGGCTCTAAAGAACTATGCTGCATATTAAAGTTCTTCATTTTGGCCTTGATGTATGAGTTTTTCCTTGGTTCTCTCAATTTGGCAATTGGGATTTTGAGGGTTTGTGTTGACAGGCAGACTTTGATTTGCTGCAGGCTGCCATGAGCTTTAGAATTGGCTGCTTTGTTGGTTGTGCTGATGGGGACAGTGTGTGTGGTTCTTCTTTGGCTGCTGCTGCTTCCCGTCATTAGCTGCATTCGCGGTCTGTAAGGCACCATCTGACAGTGAGGGCTGTACAATTTGTTGTTGTGGCTGTATTTAATGTTCCGAAGCGGAGACAAAGAAGTGATGAGAGAGCTCGGGGTGTTCAGACCAATAGGCTGAGGTGACATGCGTGAGGATGTGGCTGAAGAAGATGACAGGGACCGCACTCCCATCTGATGCGAGCCAAGTTTGTCCAGCAAGGTGGGATTTGTTTGTGAGTAAATGATTGTAGGAAACCTCTGCTGTAGGCTACAGGAAACTGGGATGATGTGAGGGTGTAGTCTGTTCTGTTGGTTGCTCCGTGAGTTGATGGGAAGCTGCATTGGTTGTAAGTTGAACTTAATTTGGGGTGACATGACTTTTGCATGAACCTTAAAGCATTTGCCATGGGACTCATTAAAATGTGCTGGACTCTGAATCATGTTTTCCATGGAGGTACTGTAAGTGTGCATGTCCAATGGTGAATGTTTCCTATACCAGCCTCCTCGGACTGGGGAGGCATCACATGTGTCTCGTCTGGTGTATTTGTGTGGAAGAATATTGTTATGCCTAACTGGAAGGTGATGTCCAACATTGGCCGATGTTGAAGGTGCATACTGAATGTTTATTTTTGGATAGGACACTTGGTCAGTTGGCAGCAAACGGGGCAAGCAAGGAGGTGCATGCACTGATGATTGATTTGTCACTGTCACTGGATTCTGAGGTAGATTTTCCAGACATCTGCCATAAAGGTTAACTGTTCGTTTTAGCTGATTGAAAGATGTTGAAACGCGAGGAGGAGCCAGAAATACTTGGTCCAATGTGTCCTGATCAAGAATAGGCAATTCAGTAATCTGGCAAGGAAAAGAGAAGATAAAATAGTTATTTAATCAACGCTATATGCTTTGAATGTAAGAAAAGAAAACAAGCAAAAACTTTACAAATGAACATAGAGGGGTTTAAAGGATCTACTTCACTGTACCGAGTTTTATTCCATAAAACTTGGTATTTTCACAGATGGGCCTGCTGAAAGTGCTACATACAGCATGAACTCCGTAGCTGTGACCGCACCAGAGAATCTCTGAAAAATTACACTCACAAACCCACAACCTTTCTAAAGTGTAACACAGGCAACTTGACAGGTGCCAAATGCCTTAGCTCCAACGATGATTCTACTTTCACTACTAGACATTGTCTCAAAAGGCCGGCAATGGCTGTTTTTAAGTTTAGCTGCCACTTCTTTTATTGTGAATTATAGCTTCCCTACATTATGCACTGGAAGAGAGAAACAGTCCTATAAGCATGGAAGGAAGGTGTACTATTAATAGCCCCAAGAAAAGGAAAAAACCAAAAAGCTATCAAATATTAGTCTGCTCAGTTGTGCAGGAAAATTAATTAAACACATTATCAACACGAGGCTAATGTGGCAGCTTGGTGAAAAACACCTGCTAGCTCCACAACAAGCAGGGTTTAGAAAGCATAGACCTGCTGAAGATCAAATAACTTACAGATTTCAGGAAACAGTGGATGCCTTCCAATAATAAAAAAAAAGCATGCATTTGTGGTTGAAGTCGATGTAGAAAAACGTATTTGATAAAGTATGGAAAAGATGAAAGAAAGTACAACTGCAAATAATGCAGGTGTGTGGGAAAATGTACTCATGGATAGGCCAAGTTCAATTAGAGAAGACAATTGCTAGAACAAAATACAATGACAAACCAGCAATAAGATGGTGCTGAACTAGTGTGTTTCCCAAGGGAAAACTTGTCGTCAACAGTATTCCTAATATTTTTTTTTAGCATATCCTTTACAGGACTTAGCTGTCAACACCAGCATCTTTCAGCTGTATGTTGATCTCTTGGCAAGATTACGCTCAGTAGTTTGCCATTGCTTTCTGAGCGGCCGGCTCACATACCCCGTAAGTTACCGATGTGATTCGAACCACTACTGATTTGAACCGTCATCACGTTGCCGGCGAGAGTATACGAGATTACGGAGAAAAGTCATAACCTCTAAACCACGAAGCCGGCATTCCTAATATACATATATATATATATATAGCCGGTCTCTCTGGCTGTGGGGTTACAATCCTTTCTCTCTGTATTCCCGTTTATCACACAGAGTCTCGTAGCGGAGCGAGAGCTGAGGCGGTTCGACCCCCACTCGTGACTTGCGGGATACTGAGCCGGCCGCTCAGAAAGCAATTGCAGCGTAATCTTGCCAAGAGATCAACATGCAGCTGAAAGATGCTGGTGTTGACAGCTAAGTCCTGTAAAGGATATGCTAAAAAAAAAAATTTTTAAATAAAATATATATATATATATATATATATATATATATATATACACACACACACACGAGGGTGAGTCAATAAGTAAATCACACAGTTCTGTGGGATGGCAGGTAAATGTAGTTGGTGTTTTCTACAAGTGTCATTAAGTGACAGCAACATCAAACTTTCTGTTCCTGTTCATCAAGTGGCGCTAGGTGTCTCATGCGCATGCGCAGCACATAAACAAAATGGTGACTACTTACGGAGTGTACAACCAAAGAGCAACTGCTGTTGTGCATTTTGTGGGCAAAAGGACTGCCTGCAAAGGACATTCATAAGGAAATGCTTTCTGTTTATGCTGACAAATGTTTGTCCCGTAAAGCGATGCATAGCTGGGTGGAAACATTTTCTCAAGGACACTCTAAAATTGTTGATGAAATCCGATCTGGTCGTCCTGTTGAGATTGCAACAGAAGTATCCGTGTAGCAGGTGGAGGAGATGATTAGAGGTGGCAGGTGAGTAATGAAAGACTCTGTAGCAATGTGAATTCTGAATTGTACTGTGACGTTCTATCGATACTTCATGATGCGATTCGAAGAAAACGTCCAGGACTGCTGACTAGAGCAGTGTTGCTTCTTCATGACAATGCCAGACCACATACGTCTCGATTAACTCAGGAAAAAATTAGCCAACTAAGGTGGGAAGTTCTGGAACATCCACCTTACAGCCCTGACTTAGCCCCTAGCGATTTCCACCTTTTTTTTGGTCCACTGAAAACCCATCTTGCGGGGAGACATTTCGCGAATGACGCCAAAATTGAATGTGAAGTGAAAACGTGGTTTAGAAAACAGAGCACGCAGGTCTATGTAGCCGGTTTGGGAGGACTGATAAAATGATGGGATAAGTGCATCAATGTTGGTGGAAATTATGTTGAGAAATAAAGGGGCAATGCATGTAAAAAACAAACTGGTTTAAAGTTGTTATCATATTTAGTTATTTTTCTACAGCCATTTGTGACTTACTTATTGACTCCCCCTCGTGTGTGGTGTGTGTGCGTGTATATATATATATATATATATATATATATATATATATATATATATATATATATATATAAACAAATTACAAACCCACACCTGTATAACCCAGGAACAGAGTGTGAAATGTAAATATAAGTGTTTACAAGTTTACATATTTGGAATCTTTATTCATTTTCCTACGAATCCTTGCTGGTCATTAATTTTTAACATATGATTGTTAAGAAATTCATTGTATTCTATGCAGGCAAGGTAGAAAACCAAAAGAGCAACCTATTCAAAAATGCATTCTCACTATCCTCAGTATCTGTATGTCCACCGTTTGCTTGCAAACAAGCTTGGCAGCCGCTCCGCATGGGTCGCACAAGTCTCTGAAGGAAATTCTGGGGAATCAAGTTCCATTCACATGTAAGAGTAGCTTTGAGGTGTTGCAGATTAGCTGCAGAACTTTGCCTGTAGACTTTGCATCCAACCGCTGACTTCAGCACCCGTCCTTGGGCCAAGTGTGCTTGTGCCTGCCTCTACTTTTTTATTTTATTTTTTTTTTATAGGACATTGCGGTCAGCACCAGCATTTTATTGTCGTTGTTGATGTCTTTGCAAGTTTTTAAGTTCAGTAGTTTGCCATTGCTTTCTGAACGACCGGCTCCCACACCAGCACGTTAAAACCAGTGCGACACGGTCGCCACTGTGTTTCAAACGTGGGTAAGCAGCATTATGAAACGCGTTCGCAACGCCATCGCCACGGAGACTGGCATGCCTCTACTTATTGAGGGTTCAGATTTAAGTTCTATCTCACAGGATCCTGTCACAGTCGCCCCCAGCTTTGAGCCCTAGTTGAATGAAATAATTTATAATGGCAGATTTCATGAATTTAGCCTAAAATTTCACCTCACATAATCAGGATGGGAAAGTATCATTTAATCACATCTGCAGGGAATAAACATTGTACAGAATAATACATCTTGCAATAAAACAGAATAAACACCATACAGCAAGCAGTGGCGTCTGCCAAATGTGTGAACGCACCTCACTCAAGCCAGATAGCAAACCAACAGCCAGGTCACAGCTCAGAAGACTATAATCACTTTCCTCAAAGCTTGAGTCAGTTCTAAGTTCAGCCTTAAACTCCACAGTTAATGGTACCTGGAATAGTGAAGACAAGCAATAGCCACACAATCATTCATTCATTCAAAGAACAAAAACAGGCATTTTCAAAATATATTAATTAATGTATTAAAAGCCGGTCTCCCTGGTCGAGTGGTTAGCAGCTTTCTCCATAACCCCGAATACTCTCGTGGTTGACATGAGCGCACGGGAATTGGAAGCGGTTCGAGTCGCGCTAGTGACTTATGAGAGTATGGAGCCGGTCGCTCAGAAAGTGATGACGTGCTGATGAGCGTAATCTAGCCTAGGAATCAACATACAGCTGAAAGATGCTGATGTTGACCGTAACATCCTGAAACAGGATGGAAACGCGGGGGAGGGGGGGGGGGAATGTATTAAGTATAGTATATATAGAATCTATACAACATGGAATAGAAGAGATAATTATACAACAATTGATTCTTCTTCTTTTCGTTCATCCGGAGTGTTTTTTCAGATGTGATTGCGGTGTGTCAGTTATGCGCCCTTGGGCCGAAACCCGTAGGCCAACACATCCGGCTACAGCGTGCTTTTTTGACCAGGTAGCATTCCTGGGAGACTCTCACTTTTGTGGTGCCATCTACAGCCCAGCTGGCCAAGGTTGAACGGTCGAAGACAACTGTCATCCCTCAAAGGAAGGCAGGGACAGTCCAGAGCATTTTCCGCCATCCAAGGTTGCTTCCATAGTTGCAGGGCCGACACATAGCGCCCTGGTTCTGAGCTCACCGAGGGAAATCGTCACGTCCTGCTCATGGCTGCTTTAAATCCTCACTTCAATATATTGGTCATTTCGTTTGCCCCGGGCCATTCCTGCGCAAACCAGACAAGTTTGCAGATGGTATCCACTCAGCGAGTTTTCGGACATGTGCTTGTCGTTGCGCCTGTCAGAGCTGTTCCAGGCACGACAGACATTCGGAAAACTACCTAGTCAGAGCTGTTCCGAACAAGAGCGGCATTCGGAAACTAGGTAGTCAGAGCTGTTCCAAGCACGAGAGACATTCGGACGAGACATTTCACTCGGACGTAATTGCGTAGTGTCAATTTTTAGTTTGGCACCCGTAGGACGACACTTCCGACTTCCGGCGGGCATTTTTTAATGAGGTTAGCCTTCCTCTGGTTTCGAGGCACGTTAGACTGTTGTGATGTCGCCAACATCTCAGCTGGTCAAGATAGAACGATCAACGACATCGCGGTCGGCCCTCAAGGGAAGGCAGGGGCAGACCATGGGCATTCCCTCGCTATCCAAGGAGGCTTCCATAATTGCAGAGCCGGCACATATTGCTCTGAGACTGGGCTCACCCGAGGAGTTGCCACGTCCTGCTCATGGCTGCTTTAGTTCCTCACTTCCATGTGTTGGGAAACTCGCTTGCCACTGATCGCTCAAGCACACACCAGGAGCGGTCAGACTGCGAGCGACATCCACTCGGTAAGCTTTTACTTTTGACTTTGGACAACGCAATAGGTTCGCTCGCCGTGCGTTCCATTTCGCGTCATTGAGACGTTCTTCCACTTTTGTCTACACTCTCTATGAGTTAGATACAGACAGTTTTCGTAACCATTTCCTTCGACTGGGGCACTTTTCTGACTTTTTGTACTCGCTCACAAGGTAGGCTACAAGTGCTGCCGGCTCGGCACCTTACCTTCGTGCAGCAGTGAACGAGAAACGGCCTGACCCTCTCATCCGGGGATCTCTCATATCCCCCAGCTGAGAGCCTTTGAACTTGTATCAGACCTGAGCATGTAGCTTTCTCAGTATCACGCCTCTATTTTTCGGTAGGAGGGAATTGGCCCGGCTCTCAGATCCGAGGGTTTGTGGCTTAGAGGCGTTCAGCCACAGCCCTCGACAGGGAGCCTTATGTGTTTTGTCCGGACCAAGAACTTCTGCCTTCGTGCGCCTGATTTAAACTTCTGACTGTTATCCTCACCTCAGTCTAACCCGCAGAGCAGCAGGTTGTGTCTCTCTTAGTCTGGCCCCTATCCCATAAGCTGTCCGATATGTAGTTTTCATCCATCGGCAAGCACATGGGGTCAGAGGGACACACAAGCTCCCCCACCGCGGCAAGGTGGAGACACATCGGGGGAGCAACAATTGATTAAGAAGCTGAGAAATAGGATATCAATTTACAATTTTAAGAAAGGCATGCTTAACAAACTATTTAGTTGCATGTCCTTCACAGGAAGCAGCAATCAACTCCAGCATTTTCACTGTTCGTGATTCCTGGGCAAATTTTACGTTCAGTAGTTTGCCATTGCTTTCTGAACAACCGGCTCTTATACCTTTTTCGAAAAGACCAGCACCGCTGTGTTTCAAACCCGGGTATACGGGCTCACAAACCGCGTTCGCAAACCCTTAGCCACAGAGACCGATTGCTTAACAAAACTCCACTATAAATTAAATTTTCTTTTTTTTAAACACCATACAGATATTTTGTGAAAATGACACTCAAGCAACTACTGCTTGGGGTCTACAGTTAATGAAGTTCTGGCTACAGAGCCAAACATAGATTAAAATATGGGTCAGTTATATCTTGATATGACTATATAGTCTGAGGAAGATTTATATTGATAAATTCTACTAGAGGAGGATGAATACATTGATAAGTTCTACCAGAGGAAGATTAATACATGGATATGTTCTACCAGAGGAAGATTAATATATGGATATGTTCTACCAGAGGAAGATTAATATATGGATATGTTCTACCAGAGGTAGATTAATATATGGATATGTTCTATCAGAGGAAGATTAATATATGGATATGTTCTACCAGAGGAAGATTAATATATGGATATGTTTTACCAGAGGAAGATTGATATATGGATATGTTCTACCAGAGGAAGATTAATATATGGATATGTTCTACTAGAGGAAGATTAATATATGGAAATGTTTTACCAGAGGAAGATTGATATATGGATATGTTCTACCAGAGGAAGATTAATATATGGATATGTTCTACTAGAAGAAGATTAATATATGGAAATGTTTTACCAGAGGAAGATTGATATATGGATATGTTCTACCAGAGGAAGATTAATATATGGATATGTTCTACCAGAGGAAGATAAATATATGGATATGTTCTACCAGAGGAAGATTAGTATATGGATATGTTTTACCAGAGGAAGATTAATATATGGATATGTTCTACCAGAGGAAGATTAATATATGGATATGTTTTACCAGAGGAAGATTAATATATGGATATGTTCTACCAGAGGAAGATTAATATATGGATGTTTTACCAGAGGAAGATTAATATATGGATATGTTCTACCAGAGGAAGATTAAAAATGTTGATAAGTTCTATCTTGATACAGCTATACAGCCAGAGGAAAACTAATATATGGACAGGTTCCATCAAGGGTAAACTCCACAAACTCAAATTCAGCAGTCAACAGTCTGGGATACATATCATGGTTGTAGCGTGAACACTCACAACTCTCATTACACTAAAAAATCACTGCTTATATATTATAGATAGCATAGATAGATCCGTCTCATGCCTTAAAAATTGCAGCAGAAATACTGTTAGAGAAAAATCAAGAGAAACAAATAGCTATCGTTACATAGACGAAGTCAGTTGTTTCAATACTATAGAGAAGAAATGGTGCAGAACTTAAAAAACCTGAGGGCAGCACTACATGAACTATGCCAGAAATCAAAAAGGGTTCACAAATCCAAAACAAAGGATTCCTTCACATTGTAACACTCCTGGAGATGACAGACTGGCATAGGAAGATGACAGACCACCTCATCCTGATATAACTATGATGAGGCCATGAGATCAATAAAAAGCAAATATAGAGCCAAGTGGAAACCACAGCATCCAGGTCACCAGAAAGATGATGCGTATTACCAACTTAACCAAAAAGAACAAGTAATAATCTACAGGCTCCAGACAGGACACAATAGACTGAAATACCAGATGTTCAATAAACTAAAGATAAGAGATACTGATGAATGTAACTGTCGAACTGGTAAAATGACTGTTATACATGTGTTGTAGGAGTGTCCAACATAATGTACAAGAGAAAAAAATATTTTGACCTGCACCTGCTCCACTTAAAGACAAACTATTGAGATGTCAACAAACTCAAGTTGACTGCAGCTTTCTTTGCATTTATTCACACAGTCTGAAACTAAACATAGAGGGAGAACAAGATCATTCTTACCCACCTTACTGACAATACCAGCCACTGTCCTCCATTCACTGGGAGATAATGAGGTGTCTATCTCACTTCTATTTTCCTCTTTACTAAATGCATCACTCCTGTCCTTATCACTGCTGACAATGGCAACAGAGCTGTCCAATGATGTAGACACACCAGGGTTCAAGGACACATCTATGCTGTCTGCTATGCCTAGATCTTGCAGTATTTCTGTCAGAGCTTGTGATTTGCTACTTGGCTCTAGAGGTGTCATCGGTTCATTGTTCACCAGTTTGAGAAGCATTATGCTAGTGACATGTCACAAATGTAAAGGTCAAGCAACATTCAAAAATACACTTTAAACATGAACTAAATACAAAATGTAAGCAGGCATTGTTTATCAATGTATCATCATCATATGCCATGCATATATATGTGAGTGGGCGCCCAGATGATCCCACATCTTGGTTCAAGTCTGCGTTTTTGCTTTGATTATGATAAATAACGAATCATGACATGTCACAAATATAAAGGTTAAGCAACATTGAAGAACACACTATGAACACGAACTAAATAACAAATTTAAGCTAAGATTGCTATCAATGCATCATCATCATGTGCCAAGTATTTATATATGTGGGTGGTCATGGTTCGGCATCTCACATGGTCGCCAGTCTTGAATCTTGAATCAGGTCTCCGGGAAGGTTAACCCGGTCAACAAATTCCCACAAAAGTAAGATGTGTCGGCCCAACGGCGCAAGAACGCAGCTCTGCTGTAAACAGGCACAAAGCAGTCACATCAGAAATAAAAAATCCGGATGAACGCAGAAGAAGAAGAAGAAGAAAAAGAAGAAGAAGAAGAAGAAGAAGAAGAAGAAGAAGAAGAAGAAGAAGAAGAAGAAGAAGAAGAAGAAGAAGAAGAAGAAGAAGAAGAAGAAGAAGAAGAAGGAGAAGAAGGAGAAGAAGAAGAATCAGGTCTGTGTTCTTGTCCTGATTATGTAAACTGACAAATCATGATTTCCTGTGCATCTGTAAAGAAGGTAATGTGACATGGCGTTTCTTCTTGGTAGTAACCATACTGGTCATTAAATGAAGCTATTGTCTCTATAAAGAGATCCTCTGCCTAACATCACAGACTTGAGACCATAACCAACCATTATTTCTCAACTGTCAAAGTTGACTCCATATCAACCTATTCACTTCTAGTTATAAGTGACTACTTTACAAGGATGTATTCATCTAGACTCCATGTCAACCTATTCACTTCTAGTTATAAGTGACCACTTTACAAGGATGTATTCATCTAGACTCCATGTCAACCTATTCACTTCTAGTTATAAGTGACCACTTTACAAGGATGTATTCATCTAGACTCCATGTCAACCTATTCACTTCTAGTTATAAGTAACCACTTTACAAGGATGTATTCATCTAGACTCTATGTCAACCTATTCACTTCTAGTTATAAGTAACTACTTTACAAGGATGTATTCATCTAGAATCCATGTCAACCTATTCACTTCTAGTTATAAGTAACTACTTTACAAAGATGTATTCATCTAAACTCCATGTCAACCTATTCACTTCTAGTTATAAGTGACCACTTTACAAGGATGTATTCTTCTAGACTCCATGTCAACCTATTCACTTCTAGTTATAAGTGACTACTTTACAAGGATGTATTCATCTAGACTCCATGTCAACCTATTCACTTCTAGTTATAAGTGACCACTTTACAAGGATGTATTCATCTAGACTCCATGTCAACCTATTCACTTCTAGTTATAAGTAACCACTTTACAAGGATGTATTCATCTAGACTCTATGTCAACCTATTCACTTCTAGTTATAAGTAACTACTTTACAAGGATGTATTCATCTAAACTCCATGTCAACCTATTCACTTCTAGTTATAAGTAACTACTTTACAAGGATGTATTCATCTAGACTCCATGTCAACCTATTCACTTCTAGTTATAAGTGACTACTTTACAAGGATGTATTCATCTAGACTCCATGTCAACCTATTCACTTCTAGTTATAAGTGACTACTTTACAAGGATGTATTCATCTAGACTCCATGTCAACCTATTCACTTCTAGTTATAAGTGACTACTTTACAAGGATGTATTCATCTAGACTCCATGTCAACCTACTCACTTCTAGTTATAAGTGACCACTTTACAAGGATGTATTCATCTAGACTTTATGTCAACCTACTCACTTCTAGTTATAAGTAACTACTTTACAAGGATGTATTCATCTAGACTCCATGTCAACCTACTCACTTCTAGTTATAAGTGACCACTTTACAAGGATGTATTCATCTAGACTCCATGTCAACCTACTCACTTCTAGTTATAAGTAACTACTTTACAAGGATGTATTCATCTAGATTCCATGTCAACCTATTCACTTCTAGTTATAAGTGACTACTTTACAAGGATGTATTCATCTAGACTCCATGTCAACCTATTCACTTCTAGTTATAAGTGACTACTTTACAAGGATGTATTCATCTAGACTCCATGTCAACCTATTCACTTCTAGTTATAAGTGACTACTTTACAAGGATGTATTCATCTAGACTCCATGTCAACCTACTCACTTCTAGTTATAAGTGACTACTTTACAAAATAATGGTGACCACCAAGGTTTGAATCTTTGTGGTTTAATATTTCAGTTCATATTAGAATCAAAAAGCTCTAACTAAATTAGTAAAGTGCATCTTCACTTTATTGTTTTACATTTTTCATCTTAAATATCTTATACTCGTAGTAGTTTGTCTTATTTTCTCTTTACTGCCAAGACTGTTGATCGAGTCCATGGTATTTATTTCAATAAAGCGTATTTCAACAATACTTTTCCACCTTGTTGAAATGTGGTTTCTGAGGAAAATGCAAAGATTACCATGGACAAACAGAAAAACCGATGACCAAGTCCTACAAGAAACAAATGAACATCGTAAACTGATTAGAGAAATTAGACGTAGGCAGTTAAAATTTTTTTGGTCATATTATGAGAAGAAATAAATTGGAGAACTTGGTTACAACTAGCAAGATTGAGGGGAAAAGGAAAAGAGGAAGGCAGAGAAGTAAACACCTGGATGACTTGACCATGTGGCATGGTCGAGACAAGAACACTGAGGTGATCCATGACTCTGGTGATTGAGTGAGATGGCGATACATGACCACCCACGCTTACCGGCAATGTACATGATGATGATGATGACACCATAGATTTCTTTAGTACATACTTCTTTGTCTCTTTGTCTAAAAGTCGTCAAAAGTAAACAAAGGACCTTTACATGCCTTAAAATTCATTGGGCTTATGGTGCTAGGCCCACATTTGTCAGACTATTGGCACTCAATGAAGTTAACTTCTGAATTGTTGGATTCCAAGATGATAGTAAGTGGCTACGGAGTTCGTGCTTTGTGCGACGCTTTCCGCGCTGCGGAAAGAGACTGAGCCATATGGGATAAAACCCGGTGCAATGAAGTCGACCCTATCGACTTTTAAGCGACTTCTTTAAAGGCTGGAATAGTGGGTGCATTGGTCTCATTGTTAGGGGGTTACACTGTCAATAGCTAGAGTGCATTGGTTTGATGCCCACATTTGCACTCGACCTAGACATTGATCCAGTAAACAGACTGATGACAGACCTAAACACTGGTCCAGTCTGTTTACTTTATGACTTTTTAGACAGTGAGAAATTCTGACAATGGAGCTTATTTATCAGAATTATTCATTAGAAAAGATCACTGATTGTGACGAAATGACTGCAGATAGTCTGGTCTCTGAGTTATATCCCTTTGATGGGATGGCGAAGGGTTAGTCTCCCTGGAATTCTTCTTCTTCTTCTTCGTTCATCCAGAGTTTTTTTTTCGGATGTAATTGCGTTGTGCCTGTCCACAGCAGAGCTGCGTTCTTGCGCCGTTAGGCCGACACATCCGACTTCTGCGGGCATTTGTTGACCGGGTTAACCTTCCCGGGGGTTTCTTAGGACGTTTGGCTCTCACTGTTGTGGTGTTATCCCCCATCCCAGCTAGCCCATATAGAACAGCCAAAGACATCCTGGTCAGCCCTCAAGGGAAGGCAGGGGCAGACCATGGGCATTCCCCGCCATCCAAGAAGGCTTCCATACTTGCAGAGCCAACACACAGCGCTCTGGTACTGGGCTCACCCAAGGAATCGTCACGTCCTGCACATGGCTGCTTAGCCTCACTTCCGTATATTGGGCCTTCCATTCACCATAGGCTGTTCTTCCGGAAACCAGAAGTATGCAGTCTGCAGATGACATCCACACAGTGAGCTTTCGATTCGGACTTTCCACATAATGGATTTGCTATCCAAGCAATATTCCATTTCGTGCCACTAGGACACTTTTTCCACCTTTTATGAAGCCCACAGAGTGTGCTTTCGATTCGGACTTTCCACATAATGGATTTGCTATCCAAGCAATATTCCATTTCATGCCTCTGGGGCGCTTTTGTAACCGACATACCTGTGGTATGAAGTGCTGCAGTCTAAATACTTCTTCATGCACCTTTAAATGTCAACCTGAATGTAGTTAAAGTAAGCTGCAGTCAACTTGAGCTTGTTGATATCTCCATAGAGCTTGTCCTCAAATGAAGCAGGTGTGGGCCAAAATATCTTTCTCTGTTCTGCATATATTGGGCACTCCTGCAGCAAATGTTTAGCTGTCATTTTACCAGTTCCACAATTGCATTCATCGGTATCTCCTATCTTTAGTTTATTGAACAAGTGGTATTTCAGCCTGTTATGTCCTGTGCGGAGTCTGAAGATTGCTACTTGTTCTCTTCGGTCGAGTTTGTAATATGCATCATCCTTCTGGTGACCTGGATGCTCTGATTCCCATTTGGTTCTATAAGTGCTTTTTATCAACCTCTTTGCCTCGTTAAAGGTTATGTCTATGTCAGGCTGTGGTAGTCGTCCGCCCTCTTTTGCCAGTCTGTCAGCCTCTTCATTTCCAGGTATACTGCAATGTGATGGTATCCACTGTATTACAACTTTTTTGGATTTCTGGCATAGACCATGGAGTGCTGCTCTTAGGTCAGCTATTTCTGTGCTGTAATTGCTCTTCAGTATTGAGACAGCTGACTTTGCATCTGTAAAGATAGCTATTTGCGTCTCTTTATTTTCCTCCATCAAGAGCATTTCTGCTGCAGTTTTCAGAGCCTCTACCTCCGCTTTGAAGTTACTTGAAAACTTTCCAGTTGCCACTGAATGTGTTTTTTTCACTCCATTTTTTAAATTTAGGAGAATTCCTCCTCCTCCATTCTCTACTGAGTTTTTGGCTGATCCATCTGTATATGCATGGGTCCAATTGCTGCTTGGGTAATGTTCTTTTATGTAGTTTAGGGTTATTTCTCTTCTTTCGGTTTCATGCTGAGTGTTCTTTTTCTCAATACCAGGAATGTTTTCTATCATCTCAGGCAGTAGCTGCTGTCTCCAAGCTGGGAACTTGTCTGCATTGTAAATGGGTTTGACTGTTGATATGTTAAGTATGGGATCTGCCCTAATCTTTCGTTTTGCAGTTTCTACAAAGTTGCTACGCTTCAGTCTTCCCTTTCCAAAACCACTAAACCTTTTATACATAGGGTGGTCTGTCAATCTTCTAAATTTTTCAGCTTGTTGCTGGGCTCTGCTATCTCTTCTATCCTGCATTGGTTGTAAACATGTGATCTTTTCTAGTTCATTAATAGGCGTTGTCTTCAGGCTTCCAGTTATGATTCGCATTCCTTGATTTTGGACTCTACTTATTTTGTTAAAGTTTGACTTAGCTGCTGTTGCCCAAGCTGCAATGCCATATTCCAGTACTGGCCTCACCCGTCCAGTATATAACTTCTTGAGAACTTTCTCATCTGCTCCCCACGTTGTACCAGCAAGCTTTTTCATGATTGCCATTCTTTGCCTTGCTCTTGTTCGATTTTTCTCAACCTGTGTCTTCCATGTCAGGCGACGATCAAAGGTGACTCCTAGATAGTTTGGATTTTCTTCATGGCGCAATATTTTCCCATTCAATACCAGCTTAGGTTGCTGAGTTTTAGTTGAGAGGGAGAACACTGTGCATGTTGTTTTCTCCTCACTTATCTTCACTAGCCATGATTTTGACCAGTCCTCTAGCGCTAATAGGGCTTGCTGTATTCTGCTGTTAGCTGTACTAATATATTCTTCAGATGTCCATATGGCTAGGTCATCTGCAAAGGATGATGTGTGTACTCTGGCTGGAAAATTGTCTGTGATGTCATTTATATATGCTAGGAATAATGTTGGTGAAAGAACTCCTCCTTGGGGGACACCTTGCTCCAACAGCATCATTTTGCTGGTTTGTCCTTGTACTTTGGTCCTGGCAGTTCTGTTCTCAAGGTAGTGGCTGATCCAATTGTACATTTTCCCACAAACATGCATTTTTTGCAGTTTTACTTTCAGCCCTTCCTTCCATACTTTATCAAATGCTTTTTCTAAATCTATCCAGACCGCTAGTGTGTGCTTTTTCTCTTGGAAGGCATCCTCTATTTCCTGAGCTATATAGGTTATTTGATCTTCAGTGGATCTGTACTTTCTGAATCCTGCTTGGTGAGGTGTTAAGAGTTGGTTTTCTTCCAGATGCCATGTTAGCCTGCCATTGATAATGCGTTCCATTAATTTTCCTACACAGCTAAGAAGACTGATAGGTCGATAGCCATTTGGTTCTTCCAGGTCTTTTCCTTTCTTTGGGACTGGTATTAGTATAGCTTCCTTCCATGCCTGTGGGACTATTCCCCTCTTCCAGCTGTAATTTAGGACTGCTAGTAGTTTCTTTTTTGCCTTAGTGCCTAGTCCTATTAGCATTTCATTTGTGATTCCATCCTTTCCTGGTGATGTCTTCTTTTTTAGGGTATTCATTGCCTGTTCCATTTCTTCCATTGTTAGATTTGCCATCATATATTCTGCTGCTGTCTCTGTATATCTATGATGTATCTGTTTATCTTTGATTGCTTTCTTCTGTTCGGCTGTAATATCAATGTGGTTTGCACTGGCATAGTGTTCCATTAGTGCATTTGCAGCCTTTTTTCCTGTAAGCAAGGCATTTCCTTGTTTAATTGTTATTTGTTTGTTTCTAGGTCCTTCATTGTTCATGGCTTTCACTAGTTTCCATAGTTTGTTTCCATCCCTGTCAAAATTCAGGTTTTCTGTTTTTTTCCTCCAACAATCTCTTGTTGTTTGATTTACTGTTCTTTTATATTTTGCTGAGATGGCTTTGAGAGAGATGTTCGCTTCAGTTGTTTGTTCTCTCTCTGCGGTCTTCCTAGCATCTTCAACTTTGTCCTCCAAAATTTGTAGTTCCTCAGTCCAGTATGGTTTGTAATTTTTCCTCGCTCCTCTTGGAATAGACTCAGTGGCCGCCTGTATTATTGCTCTGTTTAGACTTTCCACCATTTGCTTCATGTTGCCATATCGTGTATTTATGTTTTCACAATATTTGTCTGTTAGTATGGAAAATCTGTCCCAATCTGCTCGTTTGTAATTCCAGCGAGGCAAAGGCTTTTGCTCCTGTGGAACATACTCCATATTTATTACAAGCTTGATTGGTCTGTGGTCACTACCTGCTAATTGGTCAAGCACATGGCGATCGATTTTGTGGAGGATGTCTCCTGTGCAGAAAGCTAAGTCTGGAGTAGAAGTGGTAATCCATCTTCTGGAGTAGAAGCTCGGTGTGTCATCCGCTTTGTTGAGTAGATGGAGATTTGAGTCTATTTCCCAGTCCTCCACTTCATCTCCTCTTTTGTCAGTATCTGGGTATCCCCATCTTTCTGAGCGGCTATTAAAGTCTCCGACAACAATGCAATTTGTGTCAGTTATTTCCATGTTTGAGAGTGTAAGATCCTTATCTGCCGGGCTATACAGATTGTAAATTCTTATTTTCATGTCCTTTATCATTATATCAACACCTATAATTTCCGTTTGGTTGTCAGAGATCACAGATACTTCGCTGCAAGGTATTGTATTTCGTGTATGTATTACAACTCCTCCTTTGTGTCCTTCGCGGTCAAAACGTATGGCCTGATATCCCTCGACTGAAAATGTGCGATTGGCGTTGAGGTGTGTCTCTTGAATGCATGCCACATCTATTCTATCTTTATGAAGACGCTGTGTTAGGGAGGCTTTCTTGTTATAAACTCCTTCGGCATTCCATTGTAGTATGTTGAGAGTCCGGGGTGTTTGGTCAATAGCTCTTAACCTACTCCTCTGTGCCTTGACTCCACAGCACAGGGGAAGGTGACCACCAGTAGTCATGGGTGGACCCCCTCGAGGCAGGGGGCCCGGCACTATCACCGCCTGATGGGACTTCACGGGATTAGCACCATAACGATTAATTTTCATCTGTGTCTCCCTGGAATTAATAACAATAAATAGGGGGTTTCCCCACGAAAGTAGTGCCTGACGTCACTAGTCTGGTTATTTCTAGAGAAATCTAGAATCTCCCCCAGTAAGTGCGTACGTGGTCAAGATCATGCTAGACTCACAATTGCCTCATGGAACACGAGATGGTCGAACAATCCGTGACGCAGGACTTCTCCGTGGATCATGAAATTCACTCGAGCAGTGAAGGCATTGTGACGACGCATTTAGCTGGGTGTGATCAGTCGCCAGTCGGACCTCATCGTAGAACGATCGCAGAATTGAGCTGCTGAAAGTTGATGACAGTGTGCGCGGCCAGAGCGGGACATCAGCAGTCAAGATTGTGATTGAACATCACAGGTCAGTTGAATACTTTGTCTATTGTGTAACTATTGTCCTTATACCGCGCCTACCGTCCCAAGAGAATTAATTGCCGACCGCGATTGTCGTAGCAAAGCGCAGACATTTGCCGACGGCCGCCTGCATATTTAATTAGCTATTATCGATCGGCGAAGTGATGTGTTGACAGACGGGCTCAACAGCTGAGCGTGTGTATCCAAAATGTGCCGGAACGTGTGTTCTTTCTAGTACTCGCGTAAAACCATTGTTTGTAGATTGATAGAATTATAAATGGTTAGTTTACAAATGATTTGCATGGTTGATATGTAGATTATCACTGCTTTGTGCCAGGAGGATTCCGGTACTTTACCAAGTGTGTAACAGTTACTTGTTTGGTTTAGGAATTACACACACAAGGCAGGTTGGTTGTCAGTCATGACATAGAAATGCTAGATGCTGTTAATAATAATAAGTTAGGGCTTGTTATTATTATAGATGTATAATGAGCTTCGTTGGATTATGATTGTAACGCAAATGTTAGATCAGTGGTGGTGTTTATTCTTGGAACCAAGGTGTGATTCATGGGAAAGATCGACAGGTAAGTATTGCTGTGTAATGGTACCAGTGTTATTCCTTGTAGGAAGAATGGTGTTACATGTATTGGATAACGGTTGATAGGAAGTATTTATAAGACCTATTGTCACTGCGTGGTTACATGTCCATCCGCTAGAGTGACCGTGCGTGTTCTATCTTGCGTATGTCTAGTCAACTGACTGGGAAGTAGGCCGGTCCGCCCGACTAGTTAGGTTGCAGGTCCGACCCCAAAGCGATCGTGCTTATCCGATGGTTGAACATACCTGACCGAGAGCGATGCGGCGCTCTGTAATTCGAGGCCGTTGCGTCTAGGTAGATCCAAGATAGGAACCGAACCGAGTCTGTCTCTATTATTCTACTCTTCCAGAAACCTGACTCTGTTCAGGGAGTACTTGAGGTACTGCCGTGAAGTAGGAGTAGTGTGTAAGGGGAATGATCCCCCAAAAATGTGGAGCTGAGGTGTGGTAGAGGAGAGGCTGGAGGCCTTACTACATTGGATGACGTGACCTAAGTCGTCACGGGACAAGATGCACGGGACCCACAGTAGCTGTGGGAAAGTGTATTGGTGGATGGCCACCAAAGCTGTGCTCGACCGGCACAGAGATGACCGACCTGAAAGGGAAGGCCAGTTAATCAAAGGCAACTCAGGTTCTGGGACAGGGATCCCAGGACGGAGCGATGGCTGTGATATGAGTTGGTTATTTAAGTTTAACAATTCATGAATTATCCTTAGTTAATACTATAGTAATGAATTATAAGGAGTATAATTTATTATGGTCATATAGTTATTAATGTGTGTAGTTGATCAATCCATGGGTGAAAGGATTGGTTAATTGGTGAGTATGTGTGGAAGGAGGACTTGTCCGGCTGGGCACCTCCTAGATAAAGTAATCCCTACACTGAACGGGAAGTAGGTGTATTTGTTGATTGATGATGGAAGATGAAACAGGAGTGGACTAGCACCAGGCGCAGGATGCTTTGACAGAGTCATACAGTCGACTCTGGTGCTAGGGGGCTATCTGTAGCCCAGACGAGTCACTTGACTATGTACAGGTGTACTATTGCTTGCTCTTACATCATCATGCCTATACATTATAGTTAAGAGTGGATCTATGATGTGATGATCTCATACATATATCTTGAGTGCATCATGTATGACTGAGAGGCAGGTGTAATGGTGGAGTTGCAGTTAGTTCTTGTTGTAGTTAAGTACTCACCCCACCCCCTCCGTGTTTCAGGATTTGTTATTGCTATACTAACGGAGATTCCAGAGTTTAACCATGAGCTCTAGAGGACCGGCTCATTCCAGTGCCGATCAAGATGATGAGTAAGGCATTACTGGGAGCGGTCATCGGAATCTGCCGAGATCAACGATTGGAAAGTCTGAGTACAGAATGTGTCGGTGGGTCGATGCAGTGACCACCGCAGAGAGTCCGACGAGTGTCAACAGATCCCGAGAGGATCCAAGACAACAACGTCTGTTGATTCTAGCCAGTGAAGCACTGGTGGAATTCGAACTCAGTGAGAACCTTGAGGATTGCAAGGTAGTAACTTTCAAAGTTGACGGAAGTGATCTCTGTTACCAGTCACCATGGCCTGTTTGTTATGCTTCCGGCCCGGCTGGGTCGTCATGGGACACCTTGTATATTAACATGCTTGTGTGGTGTGTACCTACAATGGTTTACCTTTGTGAAGCCGAGACTTGGTCCAGTGACCTAAGACATTGATTTACTTATTGGTGTAAACACCGGAGTGATATGCTTGATAGGGTAGGGATCTACCCCATTCCGAGGTGTTGAACATTGACATTGATGGTTAGGATGTCATTGATACCCATCGATCAGGGTAGTTACTTGTGAATTTGTGAAGATCTATTATTCCAAGAGACATGGGAATAGGTGAAGTGTTGTAGTCACCTGATAGACTTTGCTAGTGACATTGTGTTTATGTGGAATAGGTGAAGGGTGGTCTTCACCTGTTAGACTTTGCAAGTGACATTGTGTTTATGTGGAGCGAATGCTCATGTTATAGGTGGTGTATCAGTGTGTCAGTCACTTATGAGACAGAAGAGCATCCCGGCTCTTGAACTTTAGGGTACGGTGCTACACGTACTTGTCTGCAGTTGGGAGACAGCTAGTAGCCTAGTGTCTGCCCAGACTTTATCCGTAGAGTGTGACGGTGATATAGTACTACATCAAGGGAGGATCCTTGATCACCTGTGCAGTATCAGTCAGGCAGTGGTACTACGCTTGATCATCCCGGGAGTTGGAACACTGAAGGAAGAGAGAACTTTGGAGAGGCATCAGACCTTGGAGTTCCTGTCCACTGGAGGTTCCTGGGTGAGTCATGACCACGACAGGACGACCGCACGAACTATAGTCACAGTCTTTATGATGAAGAAGAGTCATCTGTAGTTCTGCTCTTGTACATATTGTCTTATAGTCCGGCTTTCAGCCATCCTTCTCTGTGTTGCAGTTGACGTAGTTATGAATTAAATTTTGTTCTGTTAGCTTTGACTTTGTGCTGTGGTATGACTTGTGTTTTGTCCGAGCCCCCTTGGGGTAGGAAACTCTAGGTAGGGGAGGGGAGGTTCAGCTGTCCCGGCTTGTGTGGGGCCTGGTAGATGTGAAGTGCTAGTGAGGTGGTTGGAGCAAAGACTGGGATATTATCTATAGTAGCAAACCAGTCTAAGCCCCGGCGGTATTGTTACACTGATGACTGAGATGATAAATAGGTGCGGAAAAATGACACAAATCTGAGCATTTCCCACTAGAATCTCAGGTACAGAGTATGTGAAAGTCCAGAAGAACAGGGTTCAAGGCGCAATTGGTAGGTGATATACTATAATACAAGAAAAAATTATGGAATTATATTATGGCACATGCAGTGATAAATAGTACAAGAGACTGGGAGCTATGAAGAAACATAATCACCCAGAGCAATCAGTATGGCACATTAAGAATAATATACTCCAATGATCATAAGTCTTCCTTACTCCCTTGCTTCACATAACATTTCTCAGTGATTTACCTGTAAGCATCAGAGACTGCAGCCTTTTCCTGGGCTTGTTTGGCCCGAAACACTTCTAGCACCCTGGGCTTAGTCACTCTGATCATATCAAAGAGCATCTTGTAGTATGATGGATCTAAGCATCTCATGCGGGTTCTCTTGGATCCACCTGAAGGATTCCTAGAGTCTCTGTTGCAGGCACGCTTAAAGGTGATGATGAAGTCTATGTACTCCTGATAACAATTGGTTGTAAAAAAACAAACACCAATAAGACATATTTACTATTGGCATACAACATACAAGTCAATAGGGCACATACATGTGTAATTCAAAGCATTGTACTCCGTTGGTCTCCTGGAAGGTTAACCAGGTCAACAAATGCCCGCAGAAGTCGGATGTGTCGGCCTAATGGCACAAGAGGGCAGCTCTGCTGTAAAGAGGCACAACGCAATCACGTCCGAAAAAAAAACAACTCCGGATGAACGCAGAAGAAGAAGAAGAAAAAGAAGAAGTACTCCCTTGGTGACAACTGGTAAGATCAAGGGGAAGAGAACAAGGGAAGACAGAGAAGTAAATACCTTGATGGGCTTGGCCACGTGGTATGGTCGAGACAAGCACACTGAGCTGATCCATGACTCTGGTGATTGAGTGAGATGGTGAAACATGACAGCCCACACTTATCGGCAGGGTACATGATGATGATGACTACTTTAGTAAATGTAAACAAAGAAGCCATAAACAACAGCTTGCAGAGTTTATTGATCAGGTTCATACTGGAGAGTCATAAATCATATGAAGTGAATCTCCCCTGATGTGTCTCCACCTTGACGTGGTGGGGGAGCTTGTGTGTCCCATCGACCCCATGTGCTTGCCGATGGGTGAAAACTACATATCAGACGGCTCGTGGGATAGGGACCAGACTAAGAGAGACACAACCTGCTGCTCTGCAGGTAAGACTGAGGATAGCAGTCAAAATCAGGCAAACGATCCCTAAATCTCAGTCCGGGCATAACCTCTAAGGCTCCCATCCGAGGTGTATGGCTGAACGTCTCTAAGCCATAAACTCTCGGAAGTGAGAGCCTGGCCGACACAAACCTACATCAAAATTGTGATGATGTGCTGAGAACGCTACATGCTCGGCGCAGATTCGTTCGATGGCTCTTAGCTGGGGGATATGAGGTATTTCCGGATGAAAGGGCCTGACCGTTACTCGCCCACAGACGCACGGAGGTAAGGTGCTGAGCCGGCAGCACATGTAGCCTACCTCGTGAGTGAGTACAAAAGGTGGAAAAACACCTCGGTCGCACGTCTCGCAGACGTCCGATAGTCTGTAACCACACTCATGGAGTGAGTGTAGTCAAAGGTGGAAAATTGTCTCGTTGACACGAAATGGAACGCCTGTCTTGCGAATCCATTACGTGGCAGCCCGAAGCGAAAGCTTGCTGTGTGGAAGCCGAAACAAGAGTCTCGAAACCCAAGGAAGGCTAACCTCATTAAAAAATGCCCGCCGGAAGCCGGAAGTGTCGTCCTACGGGTGGCAAACTAAAAATTGACACTACACATTTACGTCCGAGTGAAATGTCTCGTCCGAATGTCTCTCGTGCTAGGAACAGCTCTGACTACCTAGTTTCCGAATGCTGCTCTTGTTCGGAACAGCTCTGACTAGGTAGTTTTCCGAATGTCTGTCGTGCCTGGAACAGCTCTGACGGGCGCAACGACAAGCACATGTCCGAAAACTCGCTGAGTGGATACCGTCTGCAAACCTGTCTGGTTTGTGCGGGAATGGCCCGGGGCAAACGAAATAACCAATATATTGAAGTGAGGATTTAAAGCAGCCATGAGCAGGACGTGACGATTCCCTCGGCTAGCCCAGAACCAGGGCGTTATGTGTAGGCCCTGCAACTATGGAAGCAACCTTGGATGGCGGAAAATGCTATGGACTGTCCCTGCCTTCCTTTGAGGGATGACCGTTGTCTTCGACCGTTCTAACTTGGCCAGCATGGTTGTAGATGGCACCACAAAAGTGAGAGTCTCCCAGGAATGCTACCTGGTCAAAAAAGCACGCTAAAGTCGATGTGTTGGCCTACGGGTTTCGGCCCAAGGGCGCATTACAGACACACCGCAATCACATCTGAAAAAACACTCCGGATGAACGAAAAGAAGAGAAGATATTAAGTGAATAGATTAATCATGCCCTTGCTGAAATGTAAAACACACATTGTCACTGACACTGCGTGAATGTACAGCATTTGCTAATCCCAAGGTAATCGCAGATTCACGTCACAGTTTTTTTCTGTTTTAAACATCTAATGGCAGAGGTTTCAATATGTATGAGTATTCGTTTATTGTTCATCGCCTACAATACTGAAACACCTTTGCTTTGTTGAGCTCATGGCCAACATTTTACCAGATGTTGAACGATGGACAAGGCTAGGATTTTATGGGTTGTCAATTGCACTGTGTTTTGAGAAAATTGATTACCTCTCTTTTCCACACATACCTGTAAGGCCAGGATACTGGACCACTTATGTATCTATCCAAGCATGATCTATGAGAGATTGGAACATTCATGTAGGTATCCACGTGTGACAAGATACTGGACAACTTATGAGGTATCCATGTGTGATCTATGACAGGATACTGGACCACTTATGTAGATTTCCATGTGTGATCTATGACAGGATACTGGACCACTTATGTAGATGTCCATGTGTGATCTATGACAGGATACTGGACCACTTATGTATCTATCCAAGCATGATCTATGAGAGATTGGAACATTCATGTAGGTATCCACGTGTGACAAGATACTGGACAACTTATGAGGTATCCATGTGTGATCTATGACAGGATACTGGACCACTTATGTAGATGTCCATGTGTGATCTATGACAGGATACTGGACCACTTATGTAGGTATCAATGTGTGATCTATGACAGGATACTGGACCACTTATGTAGATTTCCATGTGTGATCTAAGACAGGAGAATGGAACACTTATGTAGGTATTTGTGTATGATCTACGACAGGATACTGCACCAGTTATGTAGGTATCCATGTGTGATTTATGACAGGATACTGCACCACTTATGTAGGTATCCATGTGTGATCTATGACAGGATACTGGACCACTTATGTAGATTTCCATGTGTGATCTATGACAGGATACTGGACCACTTATGTAGATTTCCATGTGTGATCTAAGACAGGAGAATGGAACACTTATGTAGGTATCAATGTGTGATCTATGACAGGATACTGGACTACTTATGTAGATTTCCATGTGTGATCTAAGACAGGAGAATGGAACACTTATGTAGGTATTTGTGTGTGATCTACGACAGGATACTGCACCAGTTATGTAGGTATCCATGTGTGATTTATGACAGGATACTGCACCACTTATGTAGGTATCCATGTATGATCTATGACAGGATACTGGACCACTTATGTAGATTTCCATGTGTGATCTATGACAGGATACTGGGCCACTTATGTAGATTTCCATGTGTGATCTAAGACAGGAGAATGGAACACTTATGTAGGTATCCATGTGTTATCTATGACAGGATACTGGACCACATATGTAGATTTCCATGTGTGATCAAAGACAGGAGAATGGAACACTTATGTAGGTATTTGTGTGTGATCTATGACAGGATACTGCACCAGTTATGTAGGTATCCATGTGTGATCTATGACAGGATACTGGACCACTTATGTAGATTTCCATGTGTGATCTAAGACAGGAGAATAGAACACTTATGTAGGTATCCATGTGTGATCTATGACAGGATAATGCACCACTTATGTAGGTATTAATGTGTGATCTATGACAGGATACTGGACTACTTATGTAGATTTCCATGTGTGATCTAAGACAGGAGAATGGAACACTTATGTAGGTATTTGTGTGTGATCTACGACAGGTTACTGCACCAGTTATGTAGGTATCCATGTGTGATTTATGACAGGATACTGCACCACTTATGTAGGTATCCATGTATGATCTATGGCAGGATACTGGACCACTTATGTAGATTTCCATGTGTGATCTATGACAGGATACTGGGCCACTTATGTAGATTTCCATGTGTGATCTAAGACAGGAGAATGGAACACTTATGTAGGTATCCATGTGTTATCTATGACAGGATACTGGACCACATATGTAGATTTCCATGTGTGATCAAAGACAGGAGAATGGAACACTTATGTAGGTATTTGTGTGTGATCTATGACAGGATACTGCACCAGTTATGTAGGTATCCATGTGTGATCTATGACAGGATACTGGACCACTTATGTAGATTTCCATGTGTGATCTAAGACAGGAGAATAGAACACTTATGTAGGTATCCATGTGTGATCTATGACAGGATAATGCACCACTTATGTAGGTATCCATGTGTGATCTATGACAGGATCATTGGCACCTTTCATTGGCACCTTTCCGTCTTGACAGACGATAGTTTGGTACATTGTGCTTCAAAAAGGCTTAATAACTACGATCCATGGCGGTGGCGAGTGTGGCTGGTAAGGCCAATTCTTGCTGCAAATGTTTGCCCACAGTAGGTGCATGTGAAAACATGGTCACTTCCACCATTTTGCACCATCTTACGTCTCTCACGCTCTATGTGTGCTTTATCTGCAATCATTTTCTCCTTTGTCTTTATTCCATTTCGGATAGTTGCCCTCCATGCAACACGTTCAGCGGCGACGTGCTCCCAATGTGCATTATCAATGCCTGTATCAATCATGTCCCGCTTACATACATCTTTGTATCGTAGTAGAGGCCGACCCTGAGATCTCCTACCCGTCTGTAATTCCCCCAAAAAGATGTCCTTTGGTATTCTACCATCATCCATCCTCCTAACGTGTCCTATCCATCTAAGTCTACGAAGACTAAGCATGGAATACACCGTCACACAACCTGATCTTTCCAATACTTCAGTATTTGTGATTTTGTCTTGCCACTTAATACCAAGTATTCTTCGCAGACACCGCATATGAAAGCTGTTTAAACGTTTCTCTTGGCGTGAGTAAGTTGTCCAGGTTTCACTGCCATAAAGAAGAGTACTAAGGACACAGGCTTGGTAGACGAGGACTTTTGTTTTGGCAGTAAGCTTCCTGTTCTCCCAGACTCTTTTTGCAATTCCGAGACCGGTTAAGATCAGGGATTGAGTTATTGCCTCTCCATAGCACAAAGCCTGGGCTAAAATAAAGAAACCATGTGTTGCCCATGCATCATGATCCCTCTCTCGGCCTGCCTAGTTCACTCCAGAGGAAAGTTGACACCTATAATCTGGAACAAGACAAGCTGCAGAAGCTGCCGGATAAGCAAAGCAATGCTCTAACTGTCCGCCTGTCGGAGCTTCGATCCTAGACCAGCTGCCAACCAAGGCTTAGGGCCTGGTCTGCCCTGCCATGACTTATTTTGACTTTGGGTTGCATTTCCTCGCACCAGGATAAGGCTAGTACCCTCCCAATTGCGCTCTTCCGCCCGAAGCCGTTGGCACAATGTGGGGTGTCGGGTTTGGTAAGCGCCGCCCAACATTCGGCGATGACAGAAAGCAGGTAGTACCGTCTACTGTCATACGGTAGCTCAGTCATATCTGACTAAGACCTGACTAACATGACTAAGACCTGACTAACATGACAGGATGACAGATGACAGGATACTGGACCACTTATGTAGGTATCCATGTGTGATCTATGACAGGAGAATGAAACACTTATGTAAGTATTTGTGTGTGATCTATAACAGTATATTGGACCATTTATGTAGGTATTTGTGTGTGATTTATGATAGGATACTGAATCACTTATGTAGGTATTTGTGTGTGATCTATGACAAAAGATTGGACCACTTATGTAGGTATTTGTGTGTGATCTATGACAAAAGATTGGAACACTTATGTAGGTATCCATGTGTGATCTATGACAAAAGATTTGACCACTTATGTAGATATCCATGTGTGATCTATGACATAAAATTGGAACACTTATGTAGGTATCCATGTGTGATCTATGACAAAAGATTGGAACACTTATGTAGGTATCCATGTGTGATCTATGACAAAAGATTGGAACACTTATGTAGGTATCCATGTGTGATCTATGACAGGAGAATGGACCACTTATGTAGGTATCCATGTGTGATCTATGACAGGAGAATGGACCACTTATGTAGGTATCCATGTGTGATCTATGACAGGAGAATGGACCACTTATGTAGGTATTTGTGTGTGATCTATAACAGGAGATTGGAACACTTAAGTCACCTGTGGCTTACCATGTCCCATAAGGGCAGCAAAGAACAGTAACACACTAACCCATTACACATGTAGAAAAATGTTGACTGAAGAGGGGGGGGGGGGGGGGCATGAGACTGGCTCTTTCATCCCATAAAAAACTTAGCTGCAAAACCCAACCAATCATGAACAAGCCCACGAAGGGCTTGGCTTGAGTTGATCAACCCAACTAATCATGAACAAACACACGAAAGGCTGGGCTTGAGTTGATCAACCCAACCAATCATGAACAAGACCACGAAGGGCTGGGCTTGAGTTGATCAACCCAACCAATCAAGAACAAGCCCACAAAGGGCTCAGCTAGAGTTGATCAACCCAACTAATCATGAACAAGCCCACAAAGGGCTAGGCTTGAGTTGATTAACCCAACTAATCAAGAACAAACACACGAAGGGCTGGGCTTGAGTTGATCAACCCAACTAATCATGAACAAGCCCATGAAGGGCTGGGCTTGAGTTGGCTGAGGGCCAGTGCTACACTAGGAGATGAAAGCAGAAGAAGAAATATTCAAATGTAAACATTGCCTTCTTTGGTAGAATTTTCTGGAAGAACTTGAGCCATTTCCGGAGCATATCCCGCTGCCTGTCTGTAGGCAGACGGATGAAGTCTGTGAACACTGGTTCACTGTCACTGAAGAAGTCCACACACATACTAGCTTCCAGATCTGTTAATTAAAGAATCACAAACTACCTGTTTTGAATGCATATTATATCAGCATAATTATTAGCATGATCTTTTGCTGTGTTTGAATACAAACATTGTCTTTCTTTAGTTTTTGATGCATGTAATTTTTTGGGAGCTGTGGTAGTAGTGGTAAGAATGCTTGCCTGCTTGCTTGGTAATCATGTGTTGAAATCCGCAATGAGGTTGAGATGTTTTTAGGCTCCTACACCATACCAGCATAAAGGTTAAGTTAGTTGCAGTCAACCTCAGCATTTCTTTTGCTGTTTATGATCAGTGTTTGTTTCTGTTTATTGGCAAGTTTATGTTCAGTAGTTTGCCAATGTTTTCTGAACGATCTGCACTAATACCATTTAATACAAACCAACACAAGGCGGTCTACTGCCAAATCGCCTGCAGCTGCGTTTTGAGCGCAGTATGCAGGATTACGAACTGCATCCATAACCCTTCGCCACAGAGCCGGTCCAGCATAAAAAGGATAGTAAAATGAATGGCTGGGTTACAGGGCATGTTTGAGACAAGAACACGTGAAGTCATGATTGGTCTTTATAAATATGAGGCTAGCACCGTATACCCAATACATCTGAGGGAGCAGGTAAGTGTTTTACTTTTATTTTTAATATAATTTTGCACGGAATCAAACAACATCAAGACAGTATAGTCTATCATATCTTCTTACAACATCAAAACAGTTTAGTCTATCTTCTTAGCTGCATGTAATATACTGAACCTTAAGGGTAATAAATAATCATAAACTGTTTAGGTTAATAAAGTAAGGTGCCATTTTTTCCACTTTGCTTAATCAATATAATGAAACATCTATAAAATGGGAGATAACAATTTAAACTTCTAATAATTGTGTTTTATTACAATACCAAGTATAAATAAAAACAAACCACTCCTCTGAGTAAATGGACCGACATATAGTTTGATCCTAAAATACCGAAATCCACTTGAGGTGGGTTTATATTTTATCTTTATTACAAGTGCAATGTTTCTGGAGACTGTTTGGAGTAACTTCTGGAGTTAAAAAGTTTGTGTTTTGTGCGATGCTCTTGGCAGGTGGCTTACTGTACTGAGACAGCTGGGGTAACACCCAGTGCAATGAAGTCAATCCTCACCTTTAACCTTTAACTATTTAACATAAGGGCAAGGGAAACACCAAAGATAACAAGTTGTTAGTAATCTGAAAGACAGTAGGTAGATGAACCTTGACAAATATAGGAATCTTGTTGGCGTTCATCAAACTTAGTTTATTTGATGTCCCTTTGGTCATCAGCCAGTGCTGAGGGGCGTGGGTGATCATGCCTCACCACAAATTAGGATCTCCGACGTCATAGATCAATTCGTGCGTTGACTTCCTTCCGTGCCATGACACAAGACTGTCAAGAACCTTCTCACTGTCTTCCTCTATCTCTATTTCCACAAATCTTTCCGGTTGTCACAACATGTTCCAGTTTTTGTCTTTTCATAACGTGGCCAAAAAACGATGACTGCCTTTTTCTGATGTTTTGTGATAAGTAGTATTTGCGACTCAGCTTCCCTTAAAGCGTTCTAATTACTCATTTTGGCTGTCCAATTAATGTTCAGCATTCTTCTATAAAACCACATCTCCAAGGCTTCCAGGGATTGTTTTGCCTGTTTACTAATTGTCCATGATTCACAGCCGTATGTTAAAATTGGTTCTGTGTAACATGCAAGAACTCTTTTTCTAACTTTCAAGGACAGTGACTTATTGCACAAAACATTCTCCATTTGATGGAATGCAGTTTTTGCTTGTCCTATTCTGTTCTTGATCTCAGTGATGCATCTTCCATCTGATGTTATCCATGTGCCTAGTCCCTTGGTAAAGTACTTTTTTTTTTTTTGGCATATCCTTTACAGGACATCGCTGCCAACACCAGTATCTTTCAGCTGTATGTTGATTTTTTGGCAAGATTATGCTCAGTAGTTTGCCATTCATTTCTGAGCGGCCGGCTCACATACCCCGTAAGTTACTGATGCGATTCGAACCACTGCTGATTCTCACCATCATCACGTTACCGACGAGAGTATACGAGACTACGGAGAAAAGTTATAACCTCTAAGCCACGAAGCCGGCGGTAAAGTACTTAAGTAAGACTAATACAAGAATCTTGTCAGTGTTCATTGAACTCAGATTTATTTGATATCCCTACCTGTCACTTGGTAAAGTACTTCATTAAGACAAATACAGGAATCTTGTCAGTAATCATTAAACTCAGATTTATTTGATGTCCCTATCTGTCACTTGGTAAAGTACTTAAGTAAGACAAATACAGGAATCTTGTCAGTGTTCATTAAACTCAGATTTATTTGATGTCCCTACCTGTCACTTGGTAAAGTACTTCATTAATACAAATACAGGAATCTTGTCAGTAATCATTAAACTCATATTTATTTGATGTCCCTACCTGTCACTGAACCAGAACGAATCATGTTCCTTTCGTCATCACTGAAAGCCTCGCGAGCCCTGAGAAAGAATTTGGCCTTGAGACTGTCAGCAACCTCACACCAGCGTAGAAACAAGAAGGTGTCGACCTCACTGGATGAAGCACTAGGATGCTGCTGCTCCAGCTGGCTGCGGTTTTCACTGATAGTTCACATGAATTATTATTTACTTGTTTGTCCATCCAAATATATTTGTTTATACACATATGTATATATATGTATATACACATAAAACATATTGTTTTATCCTGGGCTATGGATCCATTGCATTTGCTTCCGCAGAACGGGTTAAGTACATTACAAAAGTATGAAAGGAAATGTTATAGTTTTCTTATTCTCTCTTCTTATGAGAGCTGTGGTAGCATAATGGCTAGAAGCTCGCTTGTAAAACCTGAGAACATGGATGTTTTAAATAGACCCAGGCTCCAGGTTCAGACCAGTCTAAATAGTGGCTACCAGGAAATGTTTTAGGCAGTAAAGGCGGCAGGTGTGATATCTACCGTATCATAACCGAGTGTCAATTGGTCTATAAAAACACGTGTCTAACACGATATACCCAATGTGCCTTAACGCATGTAAAAGGATTATTTACTGAACTTATTTTTCTTATATTCATAAAGAATATAGCATAATATCCTAGACTTACATGCATCCAAAAGTAATGCCAAGCTGATGTAATTATTCTAGACAAATGTCTGCAAATTCCAGAATTTACTTTATTGAAACAAATAACATTAACATAACTTATAATGGTATAGGTAATTCAATGACAGATACTGCCCTAGAGGTGTAAAGTGTTAAGTCTTTACATTAACTAGGTCATAGAATGAGATGAGTGACCAATTTCATTACTCATCACCTACTATCCTTCAAGGGAAAATCTCTCTTACCCATCAGACTAGGCCAACCCCATATAATCTCAAATGTGCCACTAATGTGGACTGGAGTTTGTCATGCTGTGCTGTTAAGTCAGCACACAAACCACTATGCTACCACAGCTACCTGAAATGTCAACTTATCTTCTTCTTTCGACCTTTACTTATCACTGAAAACCCTCCTATCCTTAGCTATTCTATGCAGCTCTGCCCATGTCATTTCCATGTTATTCATTTCTGTTTTTACTTCTGACTGACTGACTGGTACCTGGTCAACTTGACAGACGATAGTTTGTAAAATGGAGTTATACCTCTCCGTAACACAAAGCCTGGGCTGAATTTATAGGCTATGTGATGCCCATGCAGCATGATCCCTCTCTCGGTCTGCCTAGTTTAATCCAGAGGAAAGATAACACCAAAACGTTTGGAACAAGACAAGCTGCAGAAGCTGCCGGATCAGCAAAGCAATGCTCTAACTGTCCGCCTGTTGGAGCTTCCATCCTAGACCAGCTGCGGATCAAGGCTTAGGGCCTGGTCTGCCCTGCCATGACATTTAGTCTTTAGGTTGCATTTCCTTGCAGCAGGGTAAGGCTTGTACCCTCCGAATTGCACTCCTCCACCTGAAGCCGTTGGCACAATGTGGGGTGTCAGGTTTGTTGCGTGCCGCCCAACATTCGGCACTAACAGAAAGCAGGTACTACCATCTACTGTCATATCTGACTAAGACCTGACATAAATCTCTACTTCTTTTCTCCATGTATTTGTGGGTCTTCCTCTATTTCTTTTCCCTTGTGGATTCCAGATAAAGGCCTTTCTAATTATACTATTTTTAGGTTTTCTAGTGTTTCGTTAGAAACAGACACTAGAGTAACTAACACTGAGTGCCTGGAAAAGATTTAGAACATTATATACAAATATAAAAATTAGTTGCATATCCTTTACAGGACATCACGGTGAACACCAGCATTTTATGTTGTTGTGATCTCTTGGAAAGTCTACATTCAGTAGTCTGCCATTGCTTTCTGAACGCTTGGCACCCATACCATTTTGTTAAAAACCAATGCAAGGCGGTCTGCTGCCAAATCGAACGCAGCTGTGTTTCAAACATGGGTATGCGAGATTACGGACTGCACCCGTTACCTCTTCACCATGGAGCCGGTTATATAAATATAAGACAAATAAAAAGAGAATTCTTTGGTCACATAATGAGAAGCTAGGCACTGCAAAATATTGTGATGACTGGAAAGATCAGATGTAGAAGAGGCTGCGACAAACTTAAAGAAATAATGCTGAATAAACCAGAAGAGTGGCGTGGAGGAACATTATCCACAAAATTGATCAAGAACATCTAGGAATGAGATCTACAGATATGGATGAATGCCAACGCCAGTTGATGTGCAAATGATGATAAACCAGAATGACTCTGGGACTGACCCAGCCTCATAAAAATGGCCACAGATAAATGATCATATTTCTCTGGGGAATTACCTGGGAAGAAAAGTTAGTTAGTTAGTTAGTTAGTCGACAGATCATCCTCGCTGCACATCGAACCATTCAGTCCATAAGTGCTCGGATCCCCTCCTCAGCAAATCCCGCAGCGTGTAGCGGCTAACGACGCCAGTTCTGTGTTGGTTTATCAATCTTCTTTGGCTTCCTGCGTAGTGTTCTTGTTTGGCCACACCTCTTTTAATTTGATGCTCTAGCAGTCTGGCCATTGTTGTAGATTCACAGTCATCACTTGGTTCTCGCAAAAGTCTCACATCACGTAGAGCATTCAGAATGTCAGCCTGGTCCATGGCGCGTCCGCCCTCCACAGTAGCCTCACCTGCGAGCTTGTCAGCCCGCTCATTTCCTTGTACTCCCGCATGCCCTGGCACGAAGATGAAACTAATCTTTGCCAGCCGAGACCGCTTCAGAGGCAGCAACCATTCTCTTCGGATCGACCCCTCCTCTATCCTCTTGATCATGTTCATTGAGTCGCTAAGGAAACAAGCCCTGGTGAATGTCTGTGTCTCGAGCCATGTTATTGCTTTACTTACTGCCATGACTTCCATGGTCAGGCTACTTGTGGTTTCAGTGAAAGCACCAGAGTCCTCCTTCACAATTCTCCCTCCGGCCCGAGCTGTAAAGGCCCATGAGCTTCTCACATGTCGGACGACCGACCCATCTGTGTAGATGACCGCGTCACCGTCTAGCGAATTCTCGAAAATCAACGCTTGTACTTCAGCCTCAACAGCAGCCGGATTTTCTTGTCTGCATTTTCTATCTAGTTGGATGCAAACTGAAAAGGATGTGCAGAAGTCTGTTGGCACTTGCACCCACTCCTCGCCAGGTTCTAAGTCTTCAAGTGAACACACCTGTTGAAGAATGTCTTCGGCTTGACCCATCCACGACCGTCCTCTTTTTAACCTGCTGCCCTTCACCTTCCTAATTTCACTATGCAGTGGATGTTGTGTGTTTGCTGGGAAGAAAAGGTCATGAGGAAGGCATCTGTACATCCCACATTATTTTACCATGGTCTAGAACAGTGGTTCTTAACCGGTTGCGAAGATGTGGCGGCCTAACATTTCACATCCCATAGGCATTATCTGGCATAGGAACTATCTTTTAATTGTGCTGAAAGAGCATTATAAGACATTCACATTTAATTTGACCATTTAAACAAACTGTGCATCTGGCCAAACATCACACAAACTGCATCTGGCCAGACATCACACAAACTGCATCTGGTCAAACATCACACAAACTGCATCTGGCCAAACATCACACAAACTGTGCATCTGGCCAAACATCACACAAACTGTGCATCTGGCCAAACATCACACAAACTGTGCATATCTGGTCAAACATCGCACAGACTGCATCTGGTGAAACATCACACAAACTGTGCATCTGGCCAAACATCACACAAACTGTGCATCTGGCCGAACATCACACAAACTGTGCATCTGGCCAAATATCACACAAACTGCATGTGGCCAAACATCACACAAAGTGCACATGGCCAAACATCACACAGACTGCATTTGGCCAAACATGCCACAATATTAATATTCTCTGTCTTTATGTGCTACTTAAAAGGAAACTGCTCTCAAATGTTTCAACCTGTATACTGACTTCTCCATTTGTCTTAAATCAACTAGCCTACCTTGCCCAGAGGATAAAAGCATGTTCTTCCAGCACAGGATCTGCAAAATTGCTGCCTACTTGACTTGACCGCCGAGGTCTTCGCTGACTGCTGCTGTTGCTGGAATCTGAGCTGGTGCTATTGCTTCTGAGATGGCAGACATCCATAAACAGTGAAACAGGAGTTTATAAGTAATATTAAAGCCATACTGAGAATCTGTATATTAACTCTGAATGGTTGTGAGAGATTGTGCAATATTGTTCTATTTGAGTGTTATTTTACTGTTAAAAAGAAAGGGCTAAGACAGTAGACGATACTACCTGCATTCTGTTAGTGCCTAATGTTGGGCGGCACTCACCAAACCTGACATCCCACATTGTGCCAATGGCTTCGGGTGGAGGAGCACATTTGGGAGGGTAGAAGTCTTATCCTTGTGCTAGGAAATGCAACTTAAAGATTAAATGTCATGGCAGAGCAGACGAGGCCCTAAGCCTTGGTTGGCAACTGATCTAGGATTGAAACTCCAACAGGCTGACAGTTACAGCATTGCTTTGCTGATCCAGCAGCTTCTGCAGCTTGTCATGATCCAGATATATTGGTGTTACCTTTCCTCTGGAGTAAACGAGGCAAGCTGAGAAAGGGATGATGCTGCAACACATGATGCTGCAACACATGATGCGGCAACACATGGTCTCTACAATTCAGCCCAGGTTTTGTGTTATGGGGAGGTGTGGCTCCATCCCTGGTCTTAACCGATCTCAGGATCAAAGCACCGCTATGGATTGTAGTTATACCTTTTTTGAAGCACAATGTAACAAACTATCGTCTGTCAAGATGGAAAGGTGCCAGTATTTTCAAATTTATAACCAGGGAAAACGAATCAAAGTTCAGTATAAGTTGCTTGCTTGCGTTCGCTGGCTGTGAACTCCAGCATGAAGTCCTGTATGTCGGATAGTGACATCCTGTTGTCCAACATCAGTGTGATTCATACCAGACTGAGGTTTGCGTGAGTATCCGTTGTCCCATGTCTGGCTTATTGGTGTGCAGACTGGTGTTACCTCGCCGTGCAGGCAGATACTCTCCGACTTCGGAGGAATCAGTGATCCTACTCACGTTAGCCAGGACCCTGAAGGGACCTGTTGCCCAAGACGAGCGACTAGGACATGTCAGTAGGGCTTTACCAGTATAGAACCTGGCCTTGGTGCCTTGGAAACACCTTTGCGTCCCCAGTATAAGTTATCCCATTATGAATTCTTGGAAACATTTGCTTCAAATACTGTTCCTGACCTTCAAGTGTTAATGTACGAACAGGCATCAACATTTGAAGACAAACTCTGTGGAGTTGTCAACAAGCTAATGTTAACGACTTTTTTTTTTTTGGCGGTGGCGGTGGTGGTGGCGCGGGGTTGTGAAATAGTGCCAAATAGTATATATGGCCATAAGATACTATTACCAGCCAACAAAGAGAGGTGCACAACTGGGATATATAATGTCTCCAGACCTTTTTTACCTATATAGTGGAAATATGAAAAACTTCAAAGATATGAGCGGAATCACCAACAGAGGACATAATATCAATGTAAGATAAAGAGATCAGACAGTATTGACTGTAAACAATAAAAAGGATCTGCAGCATTTGGTGGTTACTGTTAATGTACACACTAAGCAATTAGGCTTAGAATTAAACTATAACAAAACAGATATGGTCATCTCCAAGATGAAACAAATACCACAATGTAAAAATCCAAGTACACAGGAACATTCTTAAACATGTAAATTGGTACAACTATCTTCTTCTTCTTTGTCCCTTCTTCTCCCCCCCCCCCCCCCCCCCCCACAGGACTTTAACCAAACCATGTAAAGCTGTTTTATCTCTTGCTGTATGCTGTAGCTCCTTTCATTTCCTCCCAATATTAATTATCTCTGTAATTCTCTTCTCCATATGTTGGAGAACTATCTTCGAACAGTCATAACATCTGATGATAGATTCATTGCCTTATAGATATCAGAACAAGAATGGCCATGGAAAAGGTAGCCTTCAGTAAGATAGATAACCAAAACAAAAAAAAACAGTTGTCAACTGTAGTGAGAAAAAGAGTGACAAAGTACTACTACAGAACCATTACTGCTGCATGCATGTGGAGCACGGACAGTAAGCAACATATTGAGAAACATCTAATGGCAGTGAAAATGTGGCTGATGAGAAATATGCAAAGAATATTATGGATGGACAGAAAAATTAATGGGTCAGTCTCTTAACAGATTTCCTGGTACCCTTGGCTCCATGGCAAAGGAGTTATGGACGCAGTTCGTAATCCCACATACTATTTTCGAAACACAGCTGCTGGCAATTTGGCAGCAGACCGCCATGCGTTGGGTTTTTTATAAAATGGTATGGGTGCTGGTCGTTCAGAAAGAAATGGCAAACTACTGAATGTAAACTTTATAATAGATCACAAACAGTAAAACGATGCTGGGGTTGACTGCAACGTCCTGTAAAGGATATGCAACTAGCTAACTTAACATGTTAGGCTGTGGCACTGTGGCTTAGGAGATAATGAAACTGCATTTTGTAATTCTCAACATACCAACCAGAGGGTTTGAAATCAGCTGCAAGCGGTTTGGAAGCAGACCTCTTTGCACCGATTTCCAGGGTATAATGACATCGGCCGCTCAGAAAGCAATGACAAACTACTGAACTAAAATGTCCTAGTACATCACAAACAGTCAACAAATGCTGGGGTTGACTGCAACGCCCAGGACGTGCGACTAGCCTGTTAGGCTGGGTCAACCTGGAAGCCCAAGTAAATTTTACAAATCTACCTCTATGGGAATTCGAACTCATGACCACCAGGTGGCAGGCAAGCATCTAGCCACTATGCTGCCACAGTAACCACTATGCTAGCTATGGTAGCCACTATGCTATCCATGGTAGTCACTATGCTAGCCAAGGTGGCTATTATGCTAGCCGTGTTAGCTACTATGCTAGCCATGGTGGCCACTATGCTAGCCATGGTGGCCACTATGCTAGCCATGGTGGCCACTATGCTAGCCATGGTAGCCACTTTGCTAGCTATGGTAGCCACTAAGCCACCATGGCTCCCCCTATCTTATAGGCACAAGCAAACATATCTGAAAATGTAGTATCTTTACCTTGTTTTAGACTTGGACTTCTTCACAGACCAGTTCTCATCAGAAAAAACATCGTCATCTCCAAAAGCCTCCTTTGCCTTTCTAGTTTTCTTTCTAAACCTCTTGCCTGCACTATAAACTTCTGAGGCACCACTAGCAGTGTCTGTATCACTCGTCCCTGCATTGTCTGTAGCACTGCTGGATACACATGATTGTGTATCTTCTAACATAGTGCTTACTGTAACAGATTTGGCCTTAGATCTGACAGATCTAACTTTTAGTGTTTTTGATTTGCTTGTTGCTTTAGCTGTCCTCTTTGCTTTCCGAACAGCATGTTTTGAATTAAACATTTTTGAAGTCTTGTCACTTGCACTGTCAAAGGTACCAATACCAGTTAGAGCTGTAGGGTTTTTTGTCAAACCATGGGATGTATCAGTAGAGTTTATGTTAATGTCATAATTGTGATCATTCACACAATCTGACCAATGATCCACCTTCAGTGAATCCATGGATGAATTTGTCATAATGGATGTGCTGTTATGATGAGGTATATCATCCATACTGCATGAGGCAACCAATACATTTTTAGGCACAGGCTCTAGAATGTCACCACTTTTCTCGGCTCCACTACAACCCGAAACAGTTTCCTCTATTGACTGAATTATGGCCTCCATGACTTCCCGAGACATAGCAGTCTTGCCTTTCTGGGAGTCTTTAATCACTGTGCTTTTTTTGACATGTTCACATATTTTCTTCCCATTCTTTCTTTGTGACTCTCTACTAAAAATTACCTTGGAGCTCCTTTTCACATTCACAAGTTTAGCTTTGTCTTTAAACGTTCTATCCATTGGCTTCATTGTTGAAATCACAGATTTATGAAGCGCAATACTGGCAGGTTTCTCGACTCCACTTTTACAGCGAATTCGTTCACTTCTTTTAACCACACTTTTATTGTCAGAATCTGAGTCTGTGCCCAGCACTGATGTAAAAGATGCTGGAGACTTGGATGGTTTCAATGTCTTCATAGATTTAAGGCATCTCTTATCAGAATTCTGAGTATCAAGCTCTGGATGATTAATGACATATGTTGTATTTGCTACTGCAGAAGGCATTGGTACATAACTCTGTTGGGTTAAAATCTCTTTCATTAGAGGATAATGAGAAGATCGACATGGTGTCAGAGATTTGCTGTATGGAGACAAATTAAAATCATTCCTCTTGAGTCTGTTTTCTGAAAGTATGGTCAATGCTGATGTATTATGCTTGTCTTGTATGATTTCTGATGAAGAACGATAATTTTCAGAACTAACATGTTCATTCTTGCATATGTCCTGATTCCATGAGTGTTTACTATATATGTTTTCAACATTTTGTTTATTTATCTCTAGATCACTGTATCCAATATTGGTGTTTTTTTGTTCAGTAGCCTGTGACTCATTATCGTTTACTTTCTTGCCCTGGTGACACCATTCTGAATCATTATTTTCATCAGGGCTTGGTTTATGGAATCTCACGTCAGAAGTATACAGGTAGTGCCCTGAGCCTTTTCCTGATTTATGTTCGGTCGATGTTTTCATCTTCCGTGACTTTTCAGTGGATGAGATCAATGCAGGCTTGGTGCATGCTTCAGCGCAGTTACGGTTATGATCTGCCAATTTACGAAGACTGCAGCCCACTCTAACAGTTCCTGAAGAGGTCTTTACCATATTTAGCTCTTTGTTCTCATCTTTTGATAGTGACACAAAAAATGGTTCACCAGGAACATCAGGCATGTCTGAGAAATCAGCCACACTGCTGTTTTTATGGCACTCACAGTTGTGAAAGAAGCATATTGATGGTGATGAAACATGGAATGCGTCAGAATTTCTTTCTACGTTACAATTACCAGCTTCTAATAAAAGTACTGATTTCTCCCAAGGTTTCTTAGAACTCTCTTGAACATCCTCAGCACTACTAACTGAGCCAGTCTTGAAAGCAACAGAGTCTATTCGCTGATTAACTGGGTATATCGTTTCTCCTTCTAGAAGGGATACCAAAATGTCAGGTTTTCTGGACTTCTTTACAATTCCAACATCTGAAGAAGCAACCTTTTCTGTCAATAATGTTTTGACTTTGCCATCTGTGCAGTTTTCTTTATTTTCAGCTTCTTTAATGGCAATACTGCCCATGAAGTCTCCATCACTGTTAACCAAACGCTCCCATATATTTGAACATGAAGACTGTGTATTCTTAGGTGAACCTTGCTTTGATTTACTTTTAGGAAGATTATGTTTCTCCACTTGTCCAGCTGAACATAGGTCTGACTTTGCATCACTTGAAGAACCTACTCCAGAGTTGATTATGCTGGTGTCTTCAGCAGGAGCCTCATCTTGCAGTTTTCTAAGTGGTATTCTGCGAAGTTTTCTTGGTTCAGAACTACACAAGGAAGCACCACTGCGAGTTCGTCTCGATGACATGGGTCAGTCAGCTTATCTTGAACAAATACTACATTTCATATCAAAAGATAACATAGAATCAAACATAGAATCATACATCTATCAACTTTGTATGAAAATCATTATGCATTATTTCAATGACCAAAGCACAATTCAACAATATGAAACAGTTTATCATATATAAACAACTTATCCACCGAATTAAAATTAAAAGTGATCAAATGTTATATATGCTTCTCATTATCAAAAGGTGCAGAAACAAAGAAAACAAATAAACAATGTTATGGCAAAATTGAAGTTTTCAAACTATGATTACATAGATGAACAGGAGAAATATTATGTGGGAACAGAAAACAAACAAAGAAGTGCTAAAAACTGAGACTGATGAAAACATTGCTGAATGAGATCCAGAAGATACTTTTATAAAGAAGTACTGCCCCTCGGTTAAAGGACGTACTGAAGGAGAAAAAAGAGAAGGACAAGCATGCAAGAAGAAGACAATGTTACATGTGAGAAGACTACATTGAAAAATGGACAGAGAGAAGCATTTATGAGTACATTACGAAGGCACGGGGCAAAGTGATAGAGACTTGTTACATCAAGCTTCAATGTTGAGAAGCCACTTGATGATGTTGGTTTGATCCATGACTAACACATCTAGAAATGTTAGTTCTCTTGGACAGAATAAGCAAAATTTGCATTTTAGAACATGAAGATCATCTTATGCAATAAATTCCTGTCATTGGAAGATAGAAAATAAATTCTTTTATATTACAAAAAAAAAAAAGTTTTCATACATGGCTGCAAGTCCTAAACAATTAGTAAAAAAAATCCTTTACAGCACATCGCTGTCAACATCAGCATCTTTCAGCTGTATGTTGATTTCTTGGCAAGATTACGCTCAGTAGTCTGCCATTGCTTTCTGAGCGACTGGCTCCATACTCTCATAAGTCACTGGCGCAACTCGAACCGCTTCCAATTCTCATGCGCTCACGTCAACCACGAGAGTATTCGGGATTATGGAGAAAGCTGCTAACTCCTCGGCCAGGGAGCCTGGCTACAATTAGTAAACAAGTAAAAAAAAAATCCACGGAGGCCTCAAAGATGTGATTTTACAAAACAATGGTGAAAATTCTTTAGACAGTCAAAATGAGTAAATCTAAATGTTTTGAAAGACGCTAAGGCACAAAGATAACATATCACACACAGAAAAAGGCAGTCAACATCTCTGGTCAAATTATGAAAAGAGAAAAAATATGGAACATGTGACAACTGGAAAGATTTGTGGAAAGAGAGATCGAGGAATACAGCATGAGAGGATTCTTAATAGCCTTGTCCAATGGCATGGACTGGTGTCAACACACAAATGATACATCGTGCTGGAGAATGCAAGATGTCAGCAAGGCACTTGATGATGATGTAAAGGTGCAGAGTAGTGTTGAGACCCTTCAATGTGGAGATGGCACCTCCTGTTTCCTTTTTTTTTTGGATGTCATTATCTAGTAAGTTACCAAAGATCTCTGTGGGCCATGTGACATCAATTAAACCTCAAGTATTCTCATACAAATTCTACACCCCCTTACCGGGATCAAACTATGCAACTATGATCAAGGGATACACCAAAACCTCTTGGCCACGCCTCCTCCTTGCATATTGACCTAGCTGTACCTGTGGCATATTAAAGAAGTTAAAATATACCTGTTAATAGTAGTGTTTTCGTTATACATTTATGGTCAAGCCAGTAACACACCGTTAGGCGTTATGTTACATAAAACGTTTGGATTTCGTGACTATCATTGTGGAGAAATCCCCGCTATGTATAAACGTGTACGATCAATTGCGTAAATCTGCGAGGAAAATATTCTGATAGGAATACATTTATCGACTGATAAAATGCTGTGGTGGCATAGTAAATAGTGCATATTCTTGCCAAAACAGTGCTCCAGGTTTACTCCCCAGCAGAGGAAGGATTCCCCCCCTCCCCCCGTATGGCTCTAGGGTTGACCCTGACTCATTAAAAAAATGGGTAGACATTTTTCTGAGAATTGTCGGATTGTAAGGTGACGAAGAATAGAACTGGTCACCCAATCTCATATGTCGTAGCCTAAAATATGTGACGGTCTAACACTTTATTCACACCCCAACGACATTATCTGCTATGGGACGGTCTTTACTGATGACGAGACCCACTGCTATTATTATTATATGTTAAATCATTAGCATTTTAAACCGTTAGAGCTAGCTTACGACAGTAAGCACAAAGTCACATGAGTGACATTACCAAGCATGATAATTAACTTAGCCTTTAACGGTAATATTATTATTATTGAAGACCTAAACAAACGTACCAAAATTTAAATATCAATTAGTTGCACAGTATACATGTTGGAAGCTGTAATGGATTAGAAAGTTGAAACTTTCAATCTTAGTTCTTTAGGCTTTCACAAAGCACGGCACCCATCGATAAACCGTGAGAACTGAGAAACATAACTAACGGCGTAATCTGTAGCCTAGCACTTTCGCCCAGTTGCCAGACTTTTTGCATTTTCTGGTTTCCTTCCTGTAAATGTATAACTGGGTTTTGGTTTAGTTTGTAAGGGGTCACTTTCATTGCACATGATTATCTGCACAAAGGCACCAGTCTTTTCATATATATTATAGAGAGAGAATGTAAGCACAGAGCACGAACTCCATAGCATCGACGAGGGTCCCAATGTACGTTTACCAGAATTACACATGAATCGTAATGACTATAGAGCTAGCACCATATTTATATTTATAGTCCAATCGGCACTCGCCGGTTTCCGTGGCGAAGGGCTTGCGGACGCTGTTCGTTGCGTTGGTTTTGCGTTGGTATCGGTGCCCGTCGTTCAGAAAGCAATGGCAAACTACTGAACGTAAACTTGCCAAGAGCTGACAGCAGCAGAAATGCTGGTGTTGACTGCGATGTCCTGTTTTTAAAAAAAAAAAGTTATGCAAAACAAACAAACAAACAAACAAATCGGCACTCTGTAGGTAATTCTTTCAGGATTATTTCATCCTCCTTTAATTCTCATGACATTTCCTTGTACTTATTTTAGGCTTGGTCGACATGGGGTGAATCATACCACCATACCAGTTTGTTTTAAAATCCCCGCCACGAGGGGGATTCAAAAAAATAATCACCGAGCCGACTCTGCACTACCACAGCTCCGTGTTTAAAGTAATGCAGGGAGAAAATTCAGCGAGACAGATGATTCAATGCAACGTATTTCCTTGGTGAATGTAAACTTTACTAAACAAATAAGCCGTAAACAATAGGTTGCACACTTTGTTGCCTGGCATAGTTCGCTGCATCTCGTCAGGTGCATACTGTAAGGTATATATATCATAAGAAGTGCATAGATCATATTTTGGCTTTAATGCATAACACACATAGTTACTGATCCACATTCGAACAGTATCAGTAACTAATGTGTATTAAATATTTCAGCCAAAAAGTAATTCAACTATTCACTTCATACGATATAAAACTCTGCAGTATGCACCTGGCGAGATGCATTGAAAAATATGCCCGGTAACTTACTTATTTTATTTATTTTTGTTTTCAATATTCTGTTCAACCCTCCTGGGTTATAATTCATCATCATTATGTGTTTTAAAAAACCTTATTCAAACAGCCGATCATAAACATAGACGGCAAAAATTACAAATTAAAAAAATAACAATTTTAATTTGCGTCTTTGCTACCGGAAATAACATTAACATTTTGACCATAGAGACTACAGCATAGAGCTAGATTAGATTGTTAGTGTTGCGGAATAGAGCAACAGTTAGATAATTGGTGTTTCACATTTATTATAAATAGGAAAATTAAATAAATATTATTAAACAATGGGTTTTAATAATGAAGTAAAAGTAAATATCAAAAAGAGTAATGAGCCAGATACAGATAACAGTTAGAATTACTATAATCGACTAGTTCGCAGAAATGCATAGGCTTTGTACATATTTTAACAATGTAAACATACGGTAGAGTGTAGACACATTGTAAGTTGTAACAACAATACATAACAAATTATAACATAAAATATAAGAAAAGCCGAACATTTTAAAGGTTTTTAGCTTTGCCTGCCGGACGAAGAATATTACTTATTAGGCTAAATAGGAGGACATGTCCTCTTTTTGACGGACGTCTAGCAACCCTATCCAGATATTTACTTGTCATTCATTCATTCATTCATTCATCCATTCATTCATTCAGTAGCACGTCCTTTGCAGAACCTCGCTCCCATAACAACCTTCCTGAAAAGCATACCCCTCCATTATTGTTCTTTCCAAACTTTCGTGACGTTTCAGGTGCCCAAAATATTTCAACGTTTTTTTGTTTTATCGTCGTTTAGCCAACTTCTTCAGTATTCAACTCTTGAGGTGTGGATGCATTTGTTCTTTTCTTTATTACTTATAATTAGGATTTATATTATACGTTGTACACGTTGTGTGTATAATTTTCGTAGATATTTTTTTCTAGCACATGTTATAGTTAGTCGACAGATCATCCACATTGCACATCGAACCATTCCGCCCATAAGTGCCTGGATCCCCTCCTCAATAAATTCTGCAGCGTGTAGCGGCTGACGACACCAGTTCTGTGTTTGTTTATTATTCTTCTTTGGCTTCCTGCGCAGTGTTCTTGTTTTGCCACTCCTCTTTTAACATGCTGTTCTCGGAGCCTGACCATGGTTGTAGATTCACAGTCATCACTTGGTTCTCGCGAACGACTTACTTCTCGTAGAGCATTCGGAATGTCGGCCTGGTCCATAGCTCGACCGCCTTCCACAGTAGCCTTGCATGCGAGCTTGTCAGCCCGCTCATTTCCTCATGCACCCGCATGCCCTGGCACGAAAATGAAACTAATCTTTGCCAGCCGAGACCGTTCCAGAGACAGCATCAGCATGTTATATTGATATATAATGTATATATTAATGAGACTAAATCTATCACAATGTTGAGAATGTTTATACTGATTTTCATATTATATATATACTAGCTGACACGGCCCGGCTTCGCCCAGTCCCTGGTAGGGATCATCTCATTTAATTCATATAAGTAGTCATATAAGTTCTCGTTCCCGTTACCGACTGTCTGTCTGTCTGTCTGTCTGTCTGTCTGTCTGTCTGTCTGTCTGTCTGACCCGGCCCGGCTTCTCCCAGACCCTGATGGGAAGCATCTCATTTAATTCATATAAGTAGTCATATAAGTTCCCGTTCCCGACTATCTTTCTGTCTGTCTGTCTGTCTGTCTGTCTGTCTATCTGTCTGTCTGTCTGTCTGTCTGACCCGGCCCGGCTTCGCCCAGACCCTGATGGGAAGCATCTCATTTAATTCATATAAGTAGTCATATAAGCTCCCGTTCCCGACTGTCTGTTTGTCTTTCTGTCTGTCTGTCTGTAGGAGGAGGAGGAAGAGGGAGGAGGAGGAGGGAGAGGAGGAGGAGAACGCAGGAGGAGGAGGGAGGAGGAGGTAGGAGGAGGAGGAGGAAGTAGAGGGAGGAGGAGTGAGAAGGAGAACGCAGGAGGAGGAAGAGGGAGGAGGAGGGATGTGGAGGGAGGAGGAGAAGGGAGGAGGAGGAAGGAAGAGGAGTGATTAGGAGGAAGAAGAGGGAGGAGAGCGAGGAGGAGGAGGATGAGGGAGGAGGAGGGGGAGGGGAGAGGAGGAGGAGGATTATAACGCATATGCCTGTAGATAACTGCAGCGAAAAGGTGGGGAGGATCTCATTTAATTCATATATGTAGTCATATAAGCTCTCGTTCCCGACTATCTGTCTGTCTGTCTGTCTATCTATCTATCTGACCCGGCGTGGCTTCGCCCAGCTCCTGGCGGGTAGCGTCTCATTAAATTCATACAACAACAAAAAAGTAACTTAAAAGAATGTCCTTCCTCACACCATCCATTATTTTAATGAAAACTGTTTCTAATAATCTACATGACTGTAGATAACTTCTTAAGCATAAAAAGATGAGTTACAATGTTATGCATTGTGCATTATTTTTATGAAAACTTTGAAAATGCCTTAAAGATTGTATCATTATTTATTATAACTCATATGCCGGTACATAACTATAGACAAAGAGTTTATAAATCTTTGAAAACGATGCAACAATATAAATATAAGGTATACAGAAAAGTTATTAAAAGTTATGCCCCTTGAAATAACTTTACAGAGTTAAGTCCCCTTGCTATATAGAAATTATAATGAAAAATTAAATAATATTAAGTAAGCAGCCGATTTCACACTAAAAAAATATCACAGTTGGCATCGCGGGAATGAGAGAAAGACGTGTAGAAAATTTCATCTCAATTGGATGGGCCGTTCGCGAACGCATAAAGGACATACATTTAATAAAGGCCTGTCTATCATATAGTTGTGCATTTTTCTTTTACAGATTGGCAAATGTCATATATAGCTAAGTATTCTTTTTGTGCCGCCTCCCTGGCGAAGAAGTTAACGACTTTCTCCGTAATCCCGTACATCCACCTGGGTAAGGCAGCTGCGCGAGATTCAGTACCGGATCACGTCGCGTTGGTTACTTAGGGGGTATGTGAGCCGGTCGCTCAGAAAGCAATGGCAAACTAATGAGCGTAATCTTGCCATGACATCAACGGCAGCTGAAAAATGCTGGTGTTGACTGCAATGTCATGTAAAGGATATGCGGGAAAAAATTCATTTTGTTAATAATATAACATAAACTTAAATTTTAATGTATGTTATTAAGAATATATGTATAAAGAGGTTCTGTCTATTATATAGTAATGATTATTTATACTTAATATCGTATAGTGAATCATACATGTGTATATAATTTCGCACATATATTGTTTTTCAATGTATGTTGTATTAACCTATTATTTTATGTGTGCGTCATGAAGTTTTGTCAATCAAACAGGTATGAGAGTTCACGCTGACCATAATCTTTCATGACCTGTGTAAAAGTTTGATCTTTGACCGATAGCCTTCATAATTCCCAACATATATCACATATATTGGGGTTTTAGTTGTACTTATATATTTCTTAACCGTTCTCCTCATCTCTCTGGAAGCATCCAACCAGAAACAGAGTTTCTTGTGGCAGGCAGCAAATTGTGCAACCTATTTTAATGGCTTCTTTGTTTAAAAACAGATTATTAATATTACCCACAAAAGAAGAAGACAATCGCCGTGTCGTGGTCACATTATACAGGGTGCGGGAAGGCTGAAGATGTTAGACATTCGTCGATAGATGGATTGGCACTATTGGCACGGACAGAGTGGTACGGAAGATCCGTTATCAAGGACACAGAAGAAATATGATTGTAGAGGAATGTATTGAGTCAATATAACAGACATCATAGCATTCCGGACATCCCCATATGTGCTCCGTCCTCATCTTCAACAACCAGCGAAGAATCTCTGTACTAATTTAGTTTAGGTTAGTTTAGTCGACGGATCAACATCACGGCACACGGGTGTAACCCATTAGTGCTCCGTTCTACTCCTAACTCAAGCCTGAATCCGGAGAATCTCAGCTCAGTGCACGAACTCCTTAGCACCGGCGATGATCCTGAAATACTTTGGGTAGATTTTTAACTCGAAATTTTGCTCGGTCGGCGCCGCTAGGCTACTCTTTTTCGATTTCCACCTGCCAAGGGATTTTTTTAAAGCACGCAACAATACACACGGGCATCCGATTTCACTACCCAGAGACCAGGAGAAATTTTGTTGCTTGAAGTCCACGTGAAAAAGTCCCGACCCCCACCGGGGCTTGAACCCGGGACCTCCAGCTCTCGAGACGGACACTATACCTCGAGACCACTCAAACCCCCTAACTAATTGCACAAGTGCAGCAGTCTGTGTCCGTCTTGCCTTCCCTCAGAGTCCCGAGTGTCGGCCAGACCCTATGGTGGTCGTAGTGGAAGGTGATTGGCTGCTTCCTCAGGCACGGCACGTGAGAATATATTGATGAAGATGACGATAATGGCGGGGGGGGGGGGGGTGTTAGAGGAAGACAAAATAAACGATGGACTGTTGGCTTTAAATAAATCACACAGAGATATGGGGCAAGTTAATTTTCTGATTAGCACGAATTTCAGTAAAGACCCTAAGTCATTTGTTATGGATGCAGGAAAGGCCCACAATAAAACTACATTAACACGGATTCTGGCGACTTAACCCCAAGGCGGCGACCGAGACAGCGCACTGTTGATCACGTGCATTTCTTTAGTCCAGCATGAATTCTCATTCCCATTTGTGTTTGAAGTTTTTACTACCGACGCACTGCCAGCCCGTCGTATGGCCGGTGTCGAATTCCGTGTGACGTGCAGAGTTGCAATCATGGGGACGCCTATTGGTCCAACATTCTCTCAAATGTAACTTTTTTTTTTTTTCAGTGGATCATGAAGGAATTTGCCTTTTCTATTTCAATGCGCTACATGAAATGGCTCCCGCGTGCCATTCCCCTGTCTTGATTTAAAACATGAATTCTAACTTCGTAACGTGTTAACTGATTGCCTGCCAAACAAAAAGTGGGTCCTGACCAAACAGAAATGCATGGCAGAAAATGGGAAGTAGGGGTGTGTGATAATAATATTGTGAAAATGGTTTAAAATGTAGCAGATATACTGCATGATATATCAAATTAAAGGAGATTGCACAGGGAACATGACAGTGTTAATAATTAATTGATAGGTTAGAAATAAATGAATGTTTTTCGCACGCAGGGCTGTGCCTTGCTATGATACAGAGAGGCGGCCGCATCAGGCTGCACCATAATGGGGCGGCATAAGCAGCGAAAGAGGGGCGGCATTTCGAAGACTTGCATCATACTGAGAAAATCTACCACACGGTCCTTTCCTGTTCGCACTTATTCAACAATACTTCTTCCTCTTCTTCGGCTATCAATGTTTGAATGCGTCGTGCATAGCATCATTTGCAGTGTGAATTTGCAAGCTTTTTAGTCCCCCGCTACTTCGACCAATATCTTCCTGCTTTGATTGTTGAGGTTTGCCACAAATACACCTCTATATGCATCCCGGCCTGGGAAAGGCTAACATTCTACACTCAAGTCATAGTCACCTGACTAAATTATTACGGCCCCTGTTATTCGACAGTGAGAAAGCCAGCTTCTTTTCCAAGGCCGGTTTGCCCCTGTTGCCGCCTCCAAATTGGTGACTTGCTATATCGCAATAGACACCATTTCCCCGTGTCATTTCTTAGCACCCGTTCACAGATAAAGCAGCCACCCTTCTGCATGCACCCAGCGAGCCTCTGTTGTTGTCATGTTTAAAACATCTATTACATCCAGAGTCTATGTACGTTGTGGTCTTCCTCTGCTCACCTCCCCAGTACAACTCCCTCCGTATTTATCTTATATTTATCTTTTCAAGAGATTCATGTTTCATTACATGCCCAAAACATTCAATTGTCCTCAATTGTATTTGTCTGAACCAATCTTCTTCAATACTGAGTTCTTATTGGATACATATGTTTGTTGAGGACAGCATGAGAGAATGCATATGAGCGGTGGTCCTTAAACATCCGGTGTGCTGGTGCCGAGTAACGGGTTCAACCCCTACACATATCAGTTGGATTAAAATGTTGACCTGCCGTTCTTGACTTGGGGACTTGGGAAATTACACGTACCTCTGAAGTCGGAGTGGGTTTGCCTGATGGCAAGGGACACTGGAAATAGGGAAAGCTAATCCACAAGCAAAAATCAGTCCAGTGCACCAGGAGTAGTAGCATGTGTATGAACTACGCTTGAGTTCAAAGCAAGCGAACCCCAAACACCCCGGGAAGTTAACCCGGTCAACAAATGCCCGCAGAAGTCGGATGTGTCGGCCTAACGGCGCAAGAACGCAGCTCTGCTGTAAACAGGCACAACGCAATCACGTCCGAAAAAAAACTCCGGATGAACGCAGAAGAAGAGGAAGAACCCCAAAAATGTTTGTTCTCACCTACGTCCAATTACTTTTTAGTGCTCACCTGTGACACTTATATTCAAAGGAGCAAACGTGCTTTTAGATAATTTGTTAGAAGTCCAAGCGTCACAATCATATGTTGACACAGAAAATATGCATGCAGGATGTACTCTGACTTTTGCTCCAATCCAATATAATGTCCACTAATTGCAATCCCTGGCACATTTCCAAGTTTTCACTCACAGTATAGAAGTCACATGACCGCAGGGCTTAATGAGCTTGCACTTCCTGTGCTCTGACAAGGAGTACATGGTTCATTCCCTACACTAGTCAGCTGGATTTCAATGTTGACTTCTCGTTCAGAACGCAGTGGCAAACTACTGAAGTAAACTTGCCTAGTAAATCAACCTGGGTTGGGGTTGATGGCAATGTCCTGAGAAGGACACGCAGCATTTACATGCAGTATAATGAAAACAATTCAAGAGAGAGAACGCCTCCTTGTCAAATACTCTTCTTTACATAAGAAAATGTTCTTAGTTGTCAGTTCTTATAGCTGCCGTTTTTAGTCATTATACGTTCTTTATAAGATTGTTGCCATCAGTGTTTAAACATTTAGCATTTGGAGGAAGTCTCCATAGCAAAGTGGTTACTCTGCCTGCCTTGCGCACTAATGTCTGTGAGTTCGATTCCAGGCTATGTCGTTTGGTTCACGAGTGCGGTTTTATCTTAGACTTCTGGGGGCCGTCATTGGCGGGTGGTGCAGACCATCCTAAGGAAAGAGACATAACTGAATGGGATCAAACCTGGTGCAATGAAGTCGATCCTCTTGCCTTTTAAACCTGTTTGTTTATCGTATTGTGATAGTTTCCCCTGTTTATCACATTGTGATAGTTTCCCCTGTTTGTCGCCTTTGTGATAGTTTCCCCTGTTTATCGCATTGTGATAGTTTCCCCTGTTCATCGCATTGTGATAGTTTCCCCTGTTTATCGCATTGTGATAGTTTCCCCTGTTTATCGCATTGTGATAGTTTCCCCTGTTCATCGCATTGTGATAGTTTCCCCTGTTTATCGCATTGTGATAGTTTCCCCTGTTCATCGCACTGTGATAGTTTCCTCCGTTTATCATATTGCGATAGTTTCCCCTGTTTATCACATTGTGATAGTTTCCCCTGTTTATCGCACTGTGATAGTTTCCTCTGTTTATTGTATTGTGATAGTTTCCCCTGTTTATCACATTGTGATAGTTTCCCCATGTCTCATTCCATCAGACGCTGTTGTATAGCCTGAAATGCATAATAACACGACAGTCGCCCTGGTGAAGTGGTCAAGCCGTGTGACTCCGGTTCCGAAGATTGTGGGTTCGATTTCAGGCCACATCCTTCGTTCACAAGTTTTTTTTTTTGACTCCTGGGGGTCGTCGCTGGAGCTACGGAGTTCCTGCTTTGTGCGACGCTTTCGGCAGTTTGCTGCGAAAATAGACAGCTAAATGAGATAAAAATGACCCTGCCGACTTTTAATCGACTTTTTAAGCATAATAATGTGTTGTTACTTCTATACTGGGAGTCTCTGTGGCGAAGTGGTCAAGCCGTTTGACTCGTGATCCGAAGGTTATGGGTTCGATTCCGGGCCGCACCCTTCGGTTTACGAGTTAAATGTTTCGGAGACTCCTGTGGGTCGTCGCTAAAAGCTACGGAGTTCGTGCTTTGTGCGGCGCTTTCCGTGCTGCAGAAAGAGACCGAGCCATATGGGATAAGACCCGGTGCAATGAAGTTGAGCCTGTCGACTTTTAAGCGACTTTTATATATCTTACTAATACTGTCTTGTAATGTGTATGGGACTGTGCTATTGCCCTCTGCACAACCAAACGCTTGCAATAATCATGTGCCCCGCCAACTGGCATAAGCATTCATACAGATCTCAGTCCTTAGTGTTCAAAAAGACATCTAATATATAAACAGTATAAAGAAAAGCATCCTTTGAAATGGGATGAGTTGAGCTAAGAAACGACATTACTGCACTCAGGACATTCCCATATGCATTATGTCGCCTCGTTCAACAGCCAGCGAAGAGTCAACTGCTAATCACTCCCACCACTATCTGACTGAAAGTTCTCCTGGTCTTCCCTCAGTTTTGAGATTTTTTCCAGAACCCCTGCCAATCTCCCGCAATCTCATTCTTTCCACATACGGGTTCTCAGTCTGTCCCCCCGCCTTCTCCACCTGGTCCACAACCACTTCTCCCTTGTCCATAGGTAATCTACTACCAAGAGGTGCATTACCTGCCAACCTATCAGCCTGTTCATTTCCCCGCACTCCCGCTTGGCCAGGGTGAAAAATCCATACAATTCTCACAATCTGTGACCTCTGAAGCGAGGTGAGCCATTCCACACAAAAAAGTTACCTTTCTCCACACCTTCAGGTAGTTTGGATTTATGGTGCTAGCCCCGTATTTTTTATAAACCAATAGGAACTCAATTGGTCATGTGGTCATTATCTCAGTGGCTGAGTTTACTTTTTTTCCAGAACACCTGGAACTCATTTCAGGCTGAGTCAACCTGGGAGGTCAGGTCAATTGTTGTTTAAACTCTTGCCTCATGATGGATTTCAGCGCATGACCACTAGATTGACATACAGGCATGCTAGCAACTGCACCACCACAGCTCTCACAACTACTGTATAGTGTGGATTAACTGATAACATACAAACATGCTCACTTGAAGAAAGGTCACAGCTGATGATAGTTATGTTTTATTTCAGCACAGATGAAATACACAGTTTACAAATCATTTAGTGTAAATACATAAGCTAAATACTACATATTTCTAACGTTACACAGACTAGAGATATCATAATGAAATCCTCATGGGAACAGAGAGTGAAGATACTCTGAGATGGCCACTGCATCAGATGACAAAGCATGCACAGGATTGTCCAATATGCAATGGCATCATTTCATATAACGTTATACCATCAAGCATAATTTCTCTCTGTCTGCCTCTGCCTCTTCTACCACTGATTTCTCCAGTTGTCATGATGCTTTTGAATACCTTTCATATCATTATATAATCAAAGAACACTGTTTCTTTCTTATAACTGACTTTAGTGTTAGTTACTGTCGCCATCCAAGATATCCACAACATTCGTCTCAGACACCACATCTCTGCTGCCTCCAAGCTCTTCCTAATGTGTTCACTCACACTCCAAGATTCACTGATATACAGCATTGCATGTGTTCGACATAACATAATATTTCATTTTCCTCAATTGTATTTGTCTTAATAACCAATCTTCCAATAACATTTCAGAACTCAAGCTATCTTACTTCCCAGAAAACTTTCCAGTACCTAATAAGGCTGGGTCAACCCCGGAGCCATGTGCTCATGAAAACAAACCCCACTATGGGGGAGATTTGAAACCAGGACCACCAGATCACCAAGCAAGTGTGCTAGCCAATATACTACCACAGTTACTAAAATAGCAGGTATATGCACACCCACAAACTAACCCAATCCTGCCAGCTATCACACCCACCCACACCCCGGCAATCCCACTCTCCCATAAACCCCTTCCCAATACACATATATACAATTATTCTTAAAACCCTTCATCATAAACACAAACTTTAACAATGAAGTTAAGTATTTAATAACAATAATTTCATTGAAACAAACTATAAAAGTTCTTACAAGTTCATGCTTTACATTGATCAGAACATTCACTAGCAAACATTTCAAACTAGTTGAGAATGTAAAATTCAAGGGATATCAATAAAAGTTAGTTTCAGTTACAACAGGAAGGCAGTAAATAACAAATTTGTTTACAGAAGACAAATGAACACAATTTATAATAACAAATAATATACACATAATGGCACTAATCTATCAAGGGAGCAATGGTAGTGAAGTAATTAGATGCAGTTACTCATGCCAAAAGACAAACAGAACCAAGCAAAATGGAATAGCAAACATCCTCTGTGTTTGGAATTAATTGGTATATTTGAATAACGAAGACACAAACAATAGATTGCATGATTTATTGCCTGGCATATTCCGCTGCATCTCGTCAGGTACATACTGCAGAATTCACACAACATAAAGTAAAATAACTAGATAAATCCTTCAAGCTGAAATATACACGTTTGCCCAGTAATGTCAATTGTCTACCACGTTAATTTTAAACTGACTAACATGCTTTCTGTTTGCACAAAGCTGGCTTGTGTAGATTAATCATTATGGCTTCTGCAAACCTTAACAAGCGAGTATTTTGTGTGTTAAACAACAAGTGAAAGGCACTGTCTCTATCAATCACATGGCTGCTTTCGAACATATGTCTAGCAATTGATGAAGCGGGAAGGCTCCGGTGTGTTGGCCCCACTAGGCTCCCATTGTCTGTGTGAAGTATCTTGTCGACCCATTGAGGTATGTGTTCCGCAACTCTTTTGTTCAACTGCCGCTCTGTTCTGCTGATGTAGGTAGACTGGCACCTACATGTGAATTGGTAAATACAATTGTTTTTGGCGTACAGAGGGACAAACAACTAAAACTAGGCATACCAACATCTATTCTGGAGAGGCTATTACTACTATGTACCGCCAACATAAAATTCAATTTTCTAACAAAGTCATACCGCCAAATTGACGGAGTGGCCATGGGGAGTCCTCTTGGTCCTATTCTTGCGGATATCTTCATGGCACATTTAGAAGAAAAGAGATCCCCAGACATTAACAACTTGGTCTTCTACCGTCATTATGTGGACAATATACTAATTATCACCACAGACGAGCTATAAGCAACATCGTTCCAGGCCATAATGAACATGACGCATAAAAACATCTCTATATCTATGGAACATGAACACAGCGAAGCGTTGCCATTCCTAGATATACTAATGAGACGTAGAGCAGATGACACAATTCAAAGATCAGTATACCGCAAAGAAACATGGACAGGCCAATACTTAAATTTTCAGAGCTTCACACCAGTCTAGTACAAACGGGGCTTAGTACGGACCCTGTTTGACCATGCTAGGAAGATATGCACCAGCACACAATGACAGAAGAAATTGAAACTCTGAAGAATGTCTATCATCTGAACGGGTATTCCACAGGATTTATAGAGCGCCACTGTCAACAGCCGAAACCAAAACCAGACAAAACCGTAGTCCCTAAGCTCAAGGTATTTAACAAGCGAACCTTTCAATGGGATGACGTAATACAACGTCTACAGGATCGGCTCATTACAGCAGTCAGCTGAACATTCTGTGCTGCAACTCCAGTCATTAGGTACAGAACCACACCGATTCCGACCCCAGCAGTAAAAGAGCCTGTCCTTCTGTAAGCCAAAAACAATTGTATTTACCAATTCACATGTAGGTGCCAGTCTACCTACATCAGCAGAACAGAGCGGCAGTTGAACAAAAGAGTCACGGAACACATACCTCAATGTGTCGACAAGATATTACACACAGGTGATGAGAGCCTAGTGGGGCCGACACATCGGAACCTTCCCGCCTCATCAATTGGCATATGCTCGAAAGCGGCCATGTGATTGATAGAGACAGTGCCTTTTGCGTGTTGTTTAACACACAAAATACTCGCTTGTTAAAGTTTACAGAAGCCATAATGATTAATCTACACAAGCCAGCTTTGTGCAAACAGAAATACATGTTAGTCAGTTTAAAATTACTGTGGTAGACAATTGACATTACTGTGGGAACACGTGTATATTTCAGCTTGAAGGATTTATCTAGTTATTTTACTTTATGTTGTGTGAATTCTGCAGTATGTACCTGACGAGATGCAGCGAAATATGTCAGGCAATAAATTGTGAAATCTATTGTTTGTGTCTTCGTTATTCAAATTCACTATGGGAAAACATTGTTTTAATTGGCATATGAAAATGTTCTGAATATTGAATTTTCTGATTATTGGATTAATGTTTTCCTTAACAAATAACATTGACATTGAATTAATTCGTAGAAGACATTGATAACTTCTCTTCTCAAATATTTTTATAGTCAGGATATTGGTTATTTCAACATGTAAAGTAATATGTACAAGCAAGAAATCCTACATGTTCCCTTAAATAGCATTAAAAATAAAATATGGCACTGTATAAATAACAATTTTAATTTAGGATAAGGATTGGGTTGGAGTCTGGTTTCAAATTACTGTTATATAGCTGGGGGCGCAGAGTTGGGGTGCATGCTTAACCTTGCAAAATACCCCCACGGCTTGTGGATTCATCACCTCCAGCAGCAAAAGTCCAACTCCTGGCCTTCATGTGGCGGAACTGTTTTAACTAACAGGAGAAGGGGCTATGCCAAATCTTTGCGCCGTTAAAAAACACCAGACTGCTCTATATGTACATGCTCAGACACGATCTACTCTGGCAAATTAAAAGTGCTGAAGTCGGAGGGAACCAGCTAAGGAGGTGCACCACCGAAATCAAGATATCAAGGAAATACACCAAAGCGAACAAAAGAAGAAGAAGGGTTAGAGTCTGTTGACAATCTGTGGAGGAAACATGACCAACTTTGGAACAAGCTCAGTTAGTCTGTATGTACTGTGCTGAATCACAGCCTGGTTACATCCTGCTTCTCAGCTGATGTAAAGTTTTAGCACCATCTTGCACACCCAGCAGGATTCTGAACTTAAATAGGAAAAAAAGAGCTCTGCAGCAAAACCCACTTGAGTACTTTAGTACCAAGTCAGGAGAAAAGTTTTCACACAAGCCTCGCTGTGACAGATGTCAGCCCTGTTAGTGTTTAGGTCTATCAGAGTGAGGCAGAGCTAGAAATCAACTGTGAAAAACAGTCTAAAAAAGAAATTAGAAAAGATACCAAACTACTGAACGATGAAAAGGCTTCTGGTCTAGATGGTATTCCAGTAGAATCTACTGAAGCCAACAGTCACCTGAACTAAACTACTGCACAAATTATTTAGCAGTCTGGGAGACTGAAGAAATACCAGCAGACTGGAGAGAAGAATACCTGGTGAAGATGCTTAAGGAAGGGGACCTGCAGAAGTGTGAAAATTACATTAAAATTAAAGTTTGTTGTGTATCCTTACGGGACATTGCAGTCAACACCAGCATTTTTCAGCTGCTGTTGATGTACTAGGCAAGTGTTACGTTCAGTAGTTTGCCATTGCTTTCTGAACGACCGGCTCCCATACCAGCATGTTATAACACAACACGACACGGTCTGCTGCACAAATCGGTCGCAGCTGAGCTTCGAATGCCTGGCACCTGGCTCACGAACCGCGTTCGCAAGCCTTTAACCATGGAGCATGGGGAGTGTTAAAACTATAGCGGAATAATGTTATTGTCAATTCCTGGGGAAATATTAAACAGGATCATTCTGGAGAGATTAAGAGATGCCAATGACAAACACCTATGATATGAACAGGTAGACTTCCAACCAAATATCCTGAACTGACCAGATAGTCACATTATGCATAATAATAGAGCAAAGTTCGAACTGATCCACCACTGTAAATTGGATTTGTGAATTAAGAAAAGGCCTTTGAATGCAATGATTGGGATTTCCAAGGGAGGTTGATGTAGTACTATGGGCTCCAACAAAAAATCATTAACACAATATGGGCAACATTTAAAGATATGAAAAGTAGAGTTCATGATGTTTGTGAATGCTTCTCTTATCATTAAATAACCAAAGGAGGAATGAAGAATTAATAGAACTAAAACTAACAGATGCATTTGAAATAAAAACAGTTGTTAGATCTTTGTCACCATTATTATTCTTACTGACTATAGACTGGATTATGAAGACAATAATAAGTACTGACAGAAAAAGACAAACAGACAAACCTGATGATTTGGACTTTGTTGATGACACTGCACTCCTGACACACACATGTGATCATTTGCAGGATAAACTAATCAGACTCGATGAGAAGTCACAACAATTAGGTCTAAACATTCACAAGAGAAAGACAACGATATCAATTATACAAATAACAACCCAATCTCCCATGGTGAAACTTCACTTCAAGAGGTGGAATCATACAACTATTTGAGTAGCAATGTGGACGTAAATGGGGGAACAGACAGAAATATTAAAATAAGAATAAAGAAGGCAAGAGGCACTGGGACATTTGTGGTAGTCAAAGGAAACTAAACTTAGCACCACACCAGGAATATTTAACTCCAATGTGAAATTGGTACTACTACTATATATGGATCTGAAACATGGAGAATGACTAATAAATGACAAACATTCATTAACAGGTGCCTGCGCTAAACAGTGGGACTAAAATGGTAGTACAGAATTGCCAATGTAGAGCTCATGGAGAGAACTAAACAAATTTAAGTGAATCAAGAAGTGAGGAAAAGATACTGGCAGTGGAAAGGAGAAAACCTGAGGATAGTATAATTAAACATTCCATTGTCTGGAACCCACATGGTGAACGCAATAGTGGGAGACCTAAAGATACGCGGAGAAGAACATTAATGACAGAGATGAACTCTACAGGGAGGTCATGGAGGGAGCTGCAGAAGACAAAGGACAGAACAGCTCGGCCTGGGTAAGCTGAGGGTCTATGCCCCAAAGGGGAATAAAGGGCAAAAGAAGAAGAGAATCAGAAAGTGGAGCATTGGTATAATCGTTAGGAGGTTACGCTGATAATGTAATCAGTACAACTGTATGAGGGTTCGACCCTGTGCTCACTGTTCACCAAGAGAGGGAAAGATTGACCATTTATTCCTCCATGCACTCAGGCCTACAAATCCTAACACTTCACACTCACAACAACTTCCTGCCTGGGGATGGTTTCTTTAAAAGAATCAGATAAAAGAATTCTTATGGCACAGATCAGTAATAATGATACACACACAGAAGAATGTGAAGAAATCTGGCACAACTAGTTCTTAGCTGGCACATAAAAGTTAGAAAATAGTGAATAGTTCTATTTTCTGGTAATAAACAATAATCAATCAAACAGCCCTGTATTTTTACATCTGCAGCAATAAGTTATGATAAAGTGAACAATACAGAAAATGTATAATTAAAAATGCATACCTGAGAGTTATCTGTATATAAATCCACTTCTAACAGTATATTTCTGGAGGAAAAAACTATAATAAAAGAAAATTACTAAAAGTAAATAGCAATAACTAAATGAAGACTGCATTGAAAACAATAAAGAGACACAATAAAAAGACAAAATAAAACATCTGTCACCATTCTCATCACGGTTCATAGGAAAGAATAGATCTATTTTGCTTATTCGTTTTTATATCAGTAGCAAAAAATAGTTTAAGGAATGAAAGTAATAATTCCTTGAGCCTACATATAAAATATAATAACAAGAGATTAAAAGAACATAAAGAGCAATTATCGCTGCTTGTTGGGGTCAGCTGGGCGCCAAACTGGGGCATTAGATTTAGGTAATGGCTCTTTGCCTCTGATAATGTCAGCAGCTTTCTCTGCAACCATGACAGTTGGTCCATTTAAGTTACCAGTGACCACTGAAGGCATAATTGAAGCATCTACTACTCGCAAACCCTCCAAGCCAATAACACGACAGCTGGGATCAACTACAGCCATTGGGTCTTTAGGAGAGCCCATCTTGCATGAACATGAGGGATGATATGCACTGTCTGCCATTCTACGAGCAAAGGCTTCAATTTGCTCATCACTTACCACATCTTTACCTGGAGCAATTTCTTCACCTCTAAATTCATCAAAAGCCTTCTGGGCAAAAATCTCACGAGTAAGTTTAATTGCGTCTTGAAATTCTTTCACATCTTCAGTTGTGGTCAGGTAGTTTAATTGAATCTTGGGGTGCTCATGAGGATCTTTGGATTTCACCATGACGGAACCTCGAGAAGTTGGCCTCTCTGGACCCACATGGACCTGGTAGGCATGGCAGGGACCCATTTTACGACCATGATCATTTACTGTTGAAGGCAAGAAGTGGTACTGTATATTTGGATAGGTTAATCCTCCTCTGCTACGAATAAACCCTCCAGATTCCAGATGTGCTGTAGCACCATATCCCGTTTGAGTGAGAAACCATTCTAAGCCAATGCGAATCATATTGTGTGGGTATTTCCACTGAGCTGAGTATAAAGTGATAGGTTTCTTACAAGCCTGTTGGATATAGATCTCCAGATGGTCTTGTAGATTTCTGCCTACACCTGGTAGATGATGTACTACAGGAATATCCACAGATTTCAGATGATCAGCATCTCCAACTCCTGACAACTGCAATAGCTGTGGAGAATTAAAAGCACCTCCACAAAGAATCACTTCTTTCTCAGCCTCAACTTTCTGACACATTCCTGTGTGTTCAAATTCTAGGCCCACAGCTCTATGTCCTGAGAACAAAATACGAAGAACCAAGGCCCTGGTGATAGTGTCCAAGTTGACCCTAGCTGTTGCAGGTAACAAGTAGGCATCAGCAGTGCTCCACCTCTGCCCATTGTGGATGGTCATGTCCATCCAGCCGAAACCCTCTTGCTGGTATCCATTCATATCATCTGTGAAAGGGTAGCCAGCTTGAATACCAGCTTCTATGAATGCATGATGGAGAGGGTGGTTGGTTTTGCCTCTTGAGACTTTCAAGGGTCCATCACCTCCCCTGTATTCATTAGGACCTAGCTCATGGGTTTGGGATTTCCTGAAATATGGAAGACAATTTGCATATGACCAACCTGCAGCCCCTTCTTTCTCCCAACGATCATAATCACATGCATTTCCTCGTACATATACCATAGCATTCAGAGAGGAACTGCCACCCCATACTCTTCCTCTGGGCTGATACATAACTCGGTTGTTCATGCCAGGCTCTGGTTCTGTGTGGTAGTACCAATTGTATCTGTCATCACAAAGGTTGTACATCAACGCTGCTGGCATGCGAATTTTCCAGGAATTGTCCTCTGGTCCAGCTTCTATTAAAAGCACAGTGGATTTTCCATCTTCAGTCAACCGATTGGCTAACACACAGCCTGCTGACCCGGCACCAACAATAATATAGTCATATTTGAGCTTCAACAACGGAGGATAAGGCCCATCTGTACTGTAATGGCGACGACACAAAAACTGGTGTGACTTTTGTTGAGGCAAAGTTGAGAACTGACGGGTATTTGATGTGGAAGATGACAATGATGGGGAAGAGTTGGAAGAATTGTGGTTAATGCTACTATTCGCTGTCAAATCATGATTTTCTTGCTCTTTTTCTCGGAGGTGGTCAAGAATTTCACTGACGCTAGTCACAATATGATCTGCCTGCACAAGCTCTGAATGAGATCCCGTACCTGTTAGAACTCCAATGGTTAAACCAACCTGAAATGTGTATAATAGCATTTGAGGTACAAAATGCATTTTCTGAAAAATTTTTAAACATTCTGGAAAAAACAGTTACCCTTGGCAAGGCTTTCCATAAATTTACCACGCAACTATTATTAATTGTTTTATTGAGGTCTCCTGGCAAAGTGGTCATGTCGTCTGTCTTGTTATCTAAAGGTTATGGGTTCAATTTAGGACTGCATCATTCAGACCTCAAATGCATTTTTTTCAGAGACCCCTGAGGGTCATGGCTGGAGGGATGCAGCCTGTGCTTTGTGTGTGATGCTATTGGCAGGCAGCTTGCCACTATGTAGAGAGAGAGACTGAACCTGAAGGGGTATGACCTTGTGCAATGAAGTCAATCTCACATTTAACCTGTAATTATTTTACTGGTGTCTTCTTCGGCACTAAAAAAACTCAAACAGATTACAAGTGAGCCATGTGTCAATGGAAAGTATATTATATGTTACAATCATTTAAGTATGTAAGTGTTTCTTAGAGTATTACTTTGCGATTCTTAACTTTCGTGTTACTAACTGGTTATACACAGTAATACAATTAAATGGCTCTCCACACCTTGAGAAATATTGAGTATATGGTGCCAGCCCCATATCTGTACAAACCAGTCTGCACTCAAGCGGGTCATGACTAACTGGTGGACATTTGTTTATCTGCATACACTTAATTAAAAAATTCATTAAGACAAAAATATCTTCCTGTAGTGAATTTGAATAATGAAGACACAAACCATAGATTGCCAGGTAATAAATCGTACAATCTATGGTTTGTGTCTTCGTTATACAAAATTATCTGTCACGTATTTTCACTCAGGAGTGTAAGATAATTTTAAAGATAAATTTATTTCCATTACATTTACAAATATGCAATTTCTGGCATGGCATTTACCTACATGCACACAAATAGTATCAACCTGTATGCAAATTGTCAAGTAAATCTAAAGTCCAGACTTGGTGGATTCAAAGATAGGAAAAACCTGGCCTGTTCAGTCACAATGAACATGTGTTTATTTAATTTTTATTGGGTTCAGAAATGGCGGCAATATGTGTATACTTTTCACAACTGCCACTATTTGTGCATGAAGGATGTTTAATTTATCATTTTGATTTAGGTAGTTTGTGCCAGAATATAGACCAGGAGTCCAACTTTTCCAAGATCTTCGCAGATGCTGCAAAGCTGAGTGCATCTGAGCTGAAACTTTCTTAGGTATTTCCAACAGCGGGCAGTTTGGTGTTAGCTGGTGTTGTCTGTCCCTTCACACAAAGGTGGATGCTGAGGGCTATTGGACTCATGGTTTGATGTGTAATGAGGATGATCTGTTGACTAACTATCCAACTAACTAACCAACCAACAAACTAACTAAATAACTAACTAACCAACTAACTAGCTGGCCAACTAACCAACCAACTAATTAACTAATCAACCAACTAACTAACTAACTAGCTAACTAACTTACTGCTAAATAAATTCATTCTGATGGTATAGGCCAGAAATCTCACATGCAGATGGTGGAAACAAGCGAACACAAAACGCTTTATTTCATGTTTTGTCTGGTCTCACTAGAATCAAATTTAATGCATTTCAAATATATGTGAAACTACTCAAATATTATAAACAGTTTGGAAAAGAAATATTTAATCAATACAAGTTGTGTATAACAACTGAAGAGACCCTAAATGTTCACAGTGTATGTACATTCTCGAGATTCTTGAGCGACAGCAAGTTCTAGTCGGATATTTGTGCATAAATTGATTAAAAGTCAGCAGCAATAAATAAATGTCATATAATTAAATGAGTGAGTGTAAAGAAGAAAGACTAAAAAGCCAACTACAATAATAGTTAATGTTTCAATATACTTGTAAAATATCACAAATAACAGCTTCCATAAAAGAAACTTCATATCACCTTGTCAAAGAGTATTTCACAATTATATCTACATGAATATTAACAGCAAGAGAAAGAAAACAATAACAAAATCATTACATTTTATACCATTGCTGGTGTCTGGGAGCAATTTGAGGAATAATTTCACTACAGACTGATAAAAAATCTGTGCTAGTTTGAAACTTGGAAGAATAATTTCACCTCTGATAGATAGATACAAGTCATCTTCCCATATGGATACTATTTTCCAAAAGTTGGACTGGAGAAATAAAATATTTGCTGCATAAACATCATGGAGACTTAGTCGTTAGTGCACCAGCTTGCAAACACTGTACTCTATGAGTTCATAGTCCAGCAGTGGTCAGATTTGTGTTAATAATCAGCATAAGTTCTGGGATCAACACAGCCTCATCAATTGGCCACCAGAGAAGACTAGTAAAGATGGACTTAAAATTACAACCTCAGTATGCTTTAAGGCTATATAGATCGGGGGTCTCCTGTGTGTTACCCAGGCCCATAAAGGAAGCAATGAATAGTCACACCGTAACCTGTCATTTATGTTGTAAAAGATGACTAATGAGCGGTGACAAGAGACTGACTATTTTGTCCATGAGAAAACTTTAGCTGTAAAATTCAGTCAATCAAGAACAAGACTACAAAGGGCTTGGTATGAATTGGTTGAGATCCATGCTCTATTGGGAGGTGAGAGGTAGACGAAGAGATGGGGGTTGCCTTATTTTAGTTTTACAAACATGATAGTGCCAATATTTTTTTTATAGTCTAACAATGATATTAGGAAGCAAATGGAGACAGTACTTATGTTAAATTATAGGGGAAAACAAAAGAAAATGAGGTGGCTTGGTCATATAACAAGATTATCAAAAGACTGTGCCTCACAGAGAGCTTTAGCCCTTTATTATGTGTGACGGGACAGCCCCGGCAGCATCCACAAAGGAGCAATTAGGACCAGATGCTTAACACCTCACTGCAATACGGGCGGCAAAGTAGGAACACATGGCTGACACATTCCTGCCAGCAACCGGGAAGGCTTGTGTTAACAACCGATTGGTAGGTAGTTATGACGCAACGTCTATTGCATCGCTAGCGAAGCATGTTTTATTGTTTCAGGCCATGGTGGGGCATCGGTCAATTTGATTGACAAATGAATCTACCGCCCACAGGAAAGGAGGAGGGGTGAAAAGAATTGGGCACTTAATCCATCTAGGTAAATCGTCCTACATGAAAAATAGGTGGAGCTAACAGGAACCTGGACATATTAATTAACCAACCTGGAAACTAGCCAGGAATTGAATAGAATAAAACTGCATGCATGGCCAGCAATCCTCAGACGCATTTACAATAGCATTCTTAGGATACCTACTGGAGAAATATTAACATTTCGTTCTGTTGGACTTCTGTACGAAGTATTATGACAGGATTTCCTAGCTATAACCCAGGTAAGACCATTACTCTGATTAGTTGTCTGCTAGTCTGAAGGCTTGTGTAGTTTCTTGTTCTGCATATTCTCCCAAACTTTACACTGGTGGATTTTCTTTGTACTTAATGTTCCAGTTCTAGCTTTACGATTTCACTGAGAACTATTTTCTTCTTTCATTCACCACTTGGTTGTCTGATTTGTTGTATGTGATAATTTGGAGAAATCCATTATCCAAGCTACATGAGCGTGTGGCTTATGCATGTACAGGAGATACATTTAGATTCATCCTGTATGATGTTAAACATTGGGGAGACTGACTACTTAGGAGAAATTCCTGAGAGCTACCAGTCTCTTGATAGCGTCCAATTAACATTGATTATTTGGACCAACACTTTGAGTGCCTACCAAGATTGTGGTGAAACCACTTGGTTTGAGGAATGGCACCAGTTCACCTTGTCTGCATGATGTCTGCATGACAGACAGACATGACTTAGGACATTCAATATCCCAGACAGATTCAGGGAAGGCATTTAATGTTCGACAGGACTGTGCGACCAGCCCTTCCGACAAGACAGTATGAATGAATCAGAAAGGGAAAGAGTAAGTGAGGTGAACTTATATGGGAAACACTCCATTACACAAATGTATATGAATATGTATGTTTTGAGCTATAGATGTTCTAAATAGTTTTATTAATATATACATATATATTTATTTATTTAGAACTGATATATGTTTATGTAACATGCCATCATCTATCATCATACCATCATATATTATGACTTGAATGTATGTTTATATGAATGTATAGACATATGTGTTTGAGATGTGTAGACGTAGATACTACCCATCTCCGTTTGTTTCATTTCAGATCTCTTAGGAGCAATGGACAGTCAACAACCCATATCCGGAAGTGACTTAGCCTTGTGAGGGACCAATTTGGACTCCTTCAATCTGACAGTGAACTGCGTCTCACTGGGGGAAGCATGACCTATGTGCTTCTGAGCTTTTCAGCCAGATGAGTTACGTATACCATAATATAATCATCATCATCATATGATCATCAAGGCTAGAAATAATAAACACAGTTGTTGTATTTTAAAACTCAATTTGTCCGTATAATTCTAAATGTTTATAAATGTTTGTGTAGCGTAATCAAGTACACACATTTTGTATCATTTAGTGGGGGTTCACACATATTGTCCAGAAGTGGGAATCTATGTCCGGGAGGTACTTTGTCTATGCAGTCATAAGTAACCAGATTACGTTGCATAACTTAACTCCTCCTTTCTCACTTCTGGTGATACAAAGTACAGCCAAAACTATATAGATATATTCTATCTTCAACGAGCCACTTCTTGGCTGTTTTCTTGAGTATCAGGGACAGTGTCTTAAATCAGCATAACAGACATTTGTTCCACGTTTTCTCTCTTGGATCTGGGGTGTTAATTAGTCCCTTCTGACAGAGAACAGGGGATCTTAAACTGCATCCAGAACTAAACACCAGTAGAAGAAAATGATTTTGGCTGAGTGGTTGCCCATCTGGGATCTAACCCCAGCCAGTTGGTGACATTATGACAGAAGCGGAACAAAAGATCGCACCCTGAAATTATAGATTAATGGAGTATTTAAGGTTATAGGTACCCCCATGTAGGAAACACATACCAGAGCCCTCACTAGGTGTCTATTTTTAGCCTGGTGCTGATGTGCAAAACAGATAGAAGAGAAGGAAGAAGAGGAGGAAAAGGAGGAGAAGCAGCAGAAATGTTCTGAAGTTATGAAGTAAAAGTCTTTTTTAAATATTCTCCATAAATGTATGTCTCATTATCATAAGCACGAATTACAATAGAAAACAATGTTCAGTTTAAGTAAATTTGGTACAGTTTAAAAGAAAACATACATAAGATACTACAAATATAAAAATGACACATTATAAATATATACCAAAGAAAAAAAACATGAGAACGAATACTGAGTATTTCATTAAAATATCACATATGTAGGTTAAATAGATCTTTCTTCCTTTTCTTCTTTACATAGATGGATATACTGTACAATATACTGATTACATTAGTGATTACTATTGGTCATAAACATTATTAAAATATCCTATTATTCTGAATTAAATTTTCAAAAACACTTATGTTTTATACACGTGGAATAAAATTATTCATAGGAGCAGTACATTATAATACTACTGCCTTGCAAGTCCATGTGAATATGTTGTGATTTTCAAGTCTCAGATTTATTCTAAATTATCCATTACTTTAATTTGTGTATTTAAATAGACATGTGTGCCTTAGCTAGACTCATTTGACGCTGTCTTGAAATTTTCTACTCTTGAAGCTATTGTTTTATGTTTGCCCTTACTAGAGTTGTGTTGGGTTGAGTCAAGAACCAACATCACAGCAGTTGGGACATTCCAATCCACACACCATCCCCATCTTCAACAACCTGTGAAGAGTCCCAATACTAATGACACCAGCTGCAGACTGATTAAGTGATTTGGCTAACAGACAAATCTTGCAGACATCCTTGCAATCTGTTATTAGTGTGTGATGAAGGACCAAAGTGGGACATTTGCTGCTAATTTTATTAGGTTTCACAGTACCGTGATTCCATAGGCCAACATCATAATTTACATATCGTCTTCTTCTTTTGACAGTCATCTGCCAATGTAGCATAAGCCCTCCACCAACTCACGCCAAGCCCTTTGTAGAATTGTTCACAATAGGCTGGATTTTGCAGCTATGGGCAGAGGTAGCCAGCCTCATGCCAACCCTCCTTTGTTGACTGTGCCAACCCTCCTTGATTGCCTCTTATGACAACGTTACATATGAGAACAACTAGAGATTCAAACTTAGTGCAGAGATTAATTATCGTTCCTTCACAACCATGTTTTAACTGAAATTCATGTATGTGTGTAAAAACTCTTTTAGACAACTTAAATATCACCATCATATTTAAGAACTGAAATTTTACACAATTTTAGCAATCATATCACCATCATATTTAAGAACTGGAATTTAAAAAATTTTAGCAATCTCTGTAATAATTATAAATATTAATATTATAGCATTTAAAATATAGATATAACAAAATTACATATATTTTACAAGTTATTATTGTGAGATTCATGAGGCATAAACTCATACATTAGTTTTATGTCCTTGCTGGTGCCAACAGCAATCTTGATAATTAAACATTTAAGTACCACAGACTACTGAAAATTAACAGGCAGTTATGTACCTTAGCGTCACAGTGGAAAAGGAGTACCCTCTGCATGAGGTTTGGGCGACATCAAGAGACACAGACTGAAGATGCTATCAGACATCTTTGCACAACTGGTAATATGGTGTGGGTAGAGGAATGGGCCACAGTGCTGCCCAAAAACGCAGCCTTACATTGATTATTATGCTGGACTGAGAGTGTTGAGAAAGGACAGCAGGTAAAACAGGGGCATCTGTGCAACAGCCAAGAAGTGACAACTGACTACCAATTGATGTGATGATAAACACAGATGGGCCTGTGATGAGAGGAAAACAAAGTGGGTGGGACTTAACTGCAAAGTTTAAAAAAAAGGTTAGACTCATATCCTTTACAGAATGTTGCAGTCAACCCTAGCATGTTTTGGCTGTTTGTGATTTCTTGCCAAGTTTACATTCAGTAGTTTGCCATTGCAAAGGTTAAGAGACACTGTAAAACCGGAGGGTCTGATGTATGATATCATGACTTCCAGCATGAGAATGGAGGTGGAGGCTGTAACTGCAACACTCCGATGACTGAAGAGTAGAACAGCCTGACATGTTCTGTTTGTAACAGATTCTCAGAGGATGCTACATAAAATAGAAACTGATATGTTAAATGTCGAGAGACTTGCAATGCTTGACAAGAAGAAGGTCAAGATCATATCATAGACTTTATGCCCAAGGCATACAGGTGTGCGAGGAAATAAACAGGCTGATAGAAATGCTGTTTCCGCTCCTTTTTGGGCAGCAAACTGCTTGATGAAAAGACTGATGTGGTAAAGGCCCTCTAGGACAGGGTGGAAAGTGTAGCAAAACAGACACAGGATCCACACATCATGATGCTGATTCAGTGGGGCTTGAGCAGAGGATCTGTGTTACACCCAACGCATAGGGAAAAATGCAGGTGGACATTTAATCAAGCTGCCACTAGTACCACAAGCATGGAAACTTTTCATTGGCTGCTGCAGAAGAGGATGAAGCATGTGTGGGAATGTCCCAAGTGCAGTTATGTTGATTCTTGAACATACTCATACTGAAAGTTAACTGAACCATATAATAAATGTCCCCAAAATATTTCATGAGCAAATTTACTGTTTTTCCATGAATAACACAACATGTAAAGATTAGAAATATTGCATTAAAATATAAGCTATTAAACTTGATTTACTTCTTTATTTTAAAAAAAAAGTCCCCGCTGAATGGCTTTGAAAAGTACCATTTGAGTGGTTTCTGGTATTATTTTCTAAGCTGTGCACCCTGAATAAAGTGATTTGTGGTACACTGAAAATTATGGCACAATATTAGTGTGGCCCGAAAACTGAATATTATCTAAAACGTATCACAATATGAAATGAACCATACCACAATACATTAATGAAAAACACAAATTCTAAGTCAACTTTACAAAACTATAATTATAACTACCCCCCCCCCCCCCCCCACAAAAAAAAAACACACACACAGGATGCAAGCCTTCATCAGCAAAGAAGAAGAACATGAAAACAACAACAAAAACCAAACAACAAATAATAAAATCAGAGATGACACTAAAGTAGTTAAGTACCACATATTTCACTTCACTCTGCTTGCTTATTTAAATGTCTTATTTCACTTGATTCAATAATATTATGTCTTAATTTAGTTACTCTAGTGTCATGTCCATGTGTGTGTGTGTGTGTGCGAGTGTGTGTGTGCGTGCATGCACGTGCGTGTGTGCGTCTATTTTGTTGCAGTTTGTTTCATGTTCTTGTTTGCTGATGAAGGCTTGTTATCTCACCATCCTCAATTCGTGTAATTATAATTTTGTAAAGCTGACCTATGCTTTGTGTTTAAAAAGCTTACAATTTCAACAGAGATCTTCAGATTTAACCATGTGACAATCTTCAGATTTTTACCACAAAAGACGCCCATGTAAACATTACGTAACCCAACTTTGCAAACATGACACCCCCCCCCCCCCCCCCCCCCCCAAAAAAAAATATCTGTATGTGCACTTGGGTTATTCTGCTATAAATAAATCCTCCAGATTCTAAATAATCTGTAGCACCATATCCTTCTCTACCACCAAACCCTGTTTGACACAGAAACCAGTATACACTAAAGCAGCAGCAGTAAAGAATTGTAAGCACCTCTATAAAGAAGCTTGTTTTTTCAGCCTCAACATTTTGACATATTCTTGTGCGTTTGAATTCTAGATCACAGACTGAGCATCTTGTAAACACAGTATATCAAACTAAAGGCCCTGATGATGATGTCCAAGTATGCCCTTAGTGCTGCAGGCAGCAAGCTGGCATCAGCCTTGCTTCATCTCCTTCCATTGTGGTTGGTTAATTCCATCCCAGCAAAGTAATTCTTGCTAGAGATGGTGGTTACTTTTCTCTGTGAAGACTTTTTAGCAGTAGAATAACTTATGCATGTCTACCACAATAAACTGGAGATGTGGCAGGCACTTAATCATGATGGCCATATATCTATTAGAAGAATTAGTGAATAATCTGAACTGTAGTTCCCGTTAATGTTTACTACAATCCTATTTATTCTGTTTCTTTTACGCTCAGGTGGTCCAGAATTTCACTGATTTTGGACACAATATGATCAGCCTGCACAAGCTCAGAGTCAGTGGCCACGTCCGTTAAAACTCCAATGGTCAAACCGACCTGAAATGTGCATAATATAATTTCATGTCCATATTTTCGTATCTTGGCAAGCTAAAGCATGCTTTGGATAAACTTTACTGAAAATACTATCCACTGATTCATCTTGTGTCCAATATTCATGGTTTTACTAGTGGGTCTCAGTGAAGGAAGTGGTCAACCACCTGCTTCATGCACTGAAGGTTCACTTTTGGACTAAGTCATCAGGTGCACGAGTGCAATTTGTTTTGGAGACCATCATTAGAGCCAGAGTTCATGCTCTGTGGGACGCTTTCAACAGGCCCCTCTGCAGAAAGAGACCGACCAATATGGGATAACATCTAGCGAAAAGAAGTTAATCCTCTTAAAACTAGTCACAACTTCTTTCATAATAGTAATGTGTTTACATTTCTAATGTCAGAATGCATTCTTTCTTTGTAAGAGGATATAATTTGTTTTGTAAGAGGATATAATTTGTTTTGTAAGAGGATATAATTTGTTTTGTAAGAGGATATAATTTGTTTTGTAAGAGGATATAATTTGCTTTGTAAGAGGATATAATTTGCTTTGTAAGAGGATATAATTTGTTTTGTAAGAGGATATAATTTGTTTTGTAAGAGGACATAATTTGTTTTGCAAGAGGATATAATTTGCTTTGCAAGAACAGTTAGATTAATATAGAAAGTGGTCAGTATGTCCGAAGGGATAACCGCGTTTGTTTTTAAACTCCCGGTGCGCTGTTGCCGAGGTAAGGGGTTCAACTCCTACACAGGCCAGTTGAACTAAAATGTTGACTTCTCGTTCTTGACTTGGGGGGATACATTGCCTCAGAAGTTGGTGTAGGTTCACCTGTTGGCGAGTGACACTGGTCATAGGGAAAGTTAATCCACACGCAAAAATCAGTCCAGTGCACTAGAAGTTGTAGCATGTATACCAGACTAAGCTTGAGATCAATGCGAGTGAAAGAAACACAAATTATAAAAAGTAGCTATTGTAGAACGCACATATATTTTATGACATTGCACAGCAATACCATCTATCTACACTGTGTCAGTTGAGAAACTATTTATGAGTCTTGAGTTAATGTTAAAAGGTCTCATAATTGTAACGATCAGACGCCACTTGACAGATAATGCTAGCCCCCTTTAACTTCCCAAGACATTTCTTGGTGGTCCTTTTATTCTGGGTCGACCAGGAAGCCCAAGTCAATTTTCAAAATCCACCTCATTAAGTTTTCAAACCTAACACTGCTGGCCTTACAGAGGAGCATCTGGCAACTACACCACAATTTACCCACTCCAGGATTAGCTTTAGTTAGTTAGATAAATAGTTAGTCATGGTTCTAACTTCATGGCATTATGCTCTATTTCTGTGCCAGTGAATATCACACAAAATGCTCCTCACTGCCTCATGTGAAAAGTGGTACAAACAGGAGTCTTGACAAACCAACAGCCCGCACAGGTATACCATGCAAAATGCTGCTGCCAGAATGCCAACACAAAAGTCCACCATGAAAAATACAGTTCATCGTTGATGGAAGCGGCAGTCACTAGAAAACTAGCAGCTACACATTACTGCATAAGGCACCATAGTTAGTTCAGCAACTTGCCAGCCACCATTTTTCTGAACATGCAGTTCACGCTACAAACAACCGCGGACAGATGTTAAAGCACGTCACACAAAATTCACAGCTAAGTGTCGATCCACGCACTCACCTCAGCAGCTGGGCCACGGAACCATGCACTACCAGTCCAACATGAGGAAAATGCACAAGCAAACCATAGCCACAAGCATAAACACTCCAGAGGCCTTAACAGCTCAACCGCCTATCCTCCATGTTGGACTGGATTAGCTTTATCTTTACTAAGTAAAGGTCAGAAAGTAAAGGCCCCTTTTACAACCCTTGAGGTGCACTGAGTAGATGGTGCTAGCCCTATGTTATTACAGAGCTATCTGCACTCCACTGGTGCTGATGTAAATATCATGCCAACCATCCTTGCTTCCCAGAAACTTCATGGTACTCATTTTAAAAATGGTCGACCAGACAGTCCAGGTCAGTTTTTAAAAAACCCAGACGAGGCTGGGTTTCCCACACATGGATACCTGGCCAGCAAGCAAGCATGCTAACCAATATGCTACTGTGGCTCCCATCCTTACTAAGAGCTAAGAAACATCTAGGGGGAAAAGATGGTGTTCAAGAAACAACTACATTACACAGGCATGCAAAGATATTGGGGTTCAGACTTATACTGAGATTAAGAGAATTTCAGGGTACAGGAGACCACGAAGTAATATGATGAGACAGTGGAGTAATATGATCAGATAGTGGAGTAATATGAACAGCAGTGTTTGGGCTCACAAACCTGGTGATGACGATGATGATAATGACGACGATGGTCATAATGATGACAATGAAGAGCTAAAAGATCACGCTAACATTACTAAATGTGTACAAACCTTTGCATTGAGACCCATCCCAATGTCCTCCATAGTATCCCCAACAACAACAGTCTTGTCTGGAGTTGTTCCCATCTCTTCACAGATCAGAAGTGCATTATGTGCATCTGGTCTGTAGCGGGACATTGGGTCATCTCCACATACCAACATGTCCACATAGGATGTGAGACCCACAGCTTTCAGATTACTGACAGCTATTTCCCTGTTCTCTGAGGTATTGACAGCAATCTTCATGCCACTCTTTTTCAGTGTCTGAAACAACATCTGGACATCTCTGTCCAGGGGAACAACGCTGGCAGTCTTCAGCACTTGTTCACAGTCTTTCCACACCTGCATTGAGTAACAGGACAAACAGACAATAACAGCTTTACAACACAAGCCTTTTAGTTACATTTTAACACAAGTAATGGCAATTTCATAGAAGCTATTGCCACAAGTTTTAGTGACATTTCCTCACAGGTATTGATATTTCCCAAAGACCCTACAGATATCTTGCCTGCAGAAGCGAAGTTGGATATCGCCTGCGAGAAATCAACTGAAGAAGCAATTAGAAAGCTATCAAACTTCTGAAGGATGGGAAAGTTGCTTATCCAGATAGTATCCCAACAGAAGCTATTACAGCCAATATAAACACCTCAATTGAGTTAATTTACAAGTTGTTTAGCAGATCCTGAAGATTTACAAGCAAACTGGAGTGAAGGATATCAAGTGAAGCTGCTAAAGAAAAGGGTCCTGCAGGAGTGTGAAAATTTTCATAAACTGCAAAGTTTTTCATGAGAGAAAGCTAACAGCTACATTTGAAATATGAACAGGTATGTGACAAGGATGCCTTTTGCCTAAATGGGGGAATAAAGAGCAGAAGAAAAAGAAGAATGGTAGTTTTTTAGAAGACACTTCTATAGTAAAGCTTTTTAGTGATATTTACCTTTAGAAACGTGCCCAGTCTTCATAGAGAAGTATTAATGACAAGTGGTCCTTCACACTGAATTAGAAATCAGTGGATAAGATATTTAATTTTAGAGACGTGTCCAGTCTTCATAGAGAAGTATTAATGGCAGGTGGTCCTTCACACTGAATAAGAAATCAGTGGATAAGATATTTACTTTTACAGATGTGTCCAGTGTTCAGACTTGTTCATAGAGAAGTATTAATGGCAGGTGGTCCTTCACATTGAATGAGAAATCAGTGGATACAATATTTACTTTTAGAAATGTGTCCAGTCTTCATAGAGAAGTATTAATGGCAGATGGTGCTTCACACTGAATGAGAAATCAGTGGATATTTACTTTTAGAAACATGTCCATTCTTCATAGAGAAGTATTAATGGCAGGTGGTCCTTCACAATGAATGAGAAATCAGTGAATATTTACTTTTAGAAAAGTGTCCCGTCTTCACACAGAGAAGAATTCATGGCAAGTGGTCCTTCACACTGAATGAGAAATCAGTGGATAAGATATTTAGTGAGTGGAATTTTCTACCAGATACATACCGACTGAAAAAACTCTTCATCCAATCACAGCTTTCTAACATTTTCTGTGTTTATACATGAAACAGATTCTAAACTGTGTAACGTTGCAAGCCAAAATTCTACTTTGTGGGCTACTTAGTTTAGAAGAAGCACTGGCACCAGACCCAGTTCAAGGTGGTGATATGGAAGAGAAACATCTAACATACAGAATAAACACATAACATCTAGACAAATGCCATGAAATTTGTTCGCTCAAGCCAATTGGTTTGGTTAAGTATCACTTTGACTGCATGCAGTCATAAGTGCTCCAGCGCCTCGCCATAGATCACACAAACATCATCAAATCAGTAACAAACCGGCCACTAAAATAGTCCCGGGGAGGGAGGATGTTGTTGTTCTTCATGGCTGGCAAGGAGTAGTTTCAGTTTTCATGCCAGGGCATGCGGATGTACAAGGAAATAAGCAAGTTGACAGGCTTGCGGGTAAGGCTACTGTGGAGAGCGGACGAGCCACAGACCTGGCTGATATACTGAATGCTCTAAGAGAAGTAAGTTGCTTGCGAGAACCAAGTGATGACCTTGAATCTACAACCATGGTGAGACTGTGAGAGTATCAAGTTAAAAGAGGTGTGGTCAGACAAACGACTTTCTTCTCATAGAGCATTCAGTACATCAGCCTGGTCCACGTATACAGGCCAATGCTCCATCTGTATACCAGCCTTGTCTGTGTATACAGGCTAATGCTCCTTCTGACCAGGCTGATATACTGAATGCTCTACGAGAAGTAAGTTGTTTGAGAGAAGCAAGTGATGACCGTGGATCCACAAACAAGGTCAGATTGCGAGAACAGCAAGTTAAAAGAGGTGTGACCAAACAAGAACACTATGCAGGAAGCCAAAGAAGATTAATAAACCAACACAGAACTGGTGTCGTGAGCCGTTACATGCTGTGGGATTTATTGAGGGGGGATCTGAGTACTTATGGACTGAATGGTTTGATGTGCAGTGAGGATGATCTGTTGACTAACTAAAATAATAGAAGCGGCAGTAGTGTAATGGCTAGCATGCTGGCCTGCTGGTCCAATAGGCATAGGTTACAATTCACATCAATGTGGGTTTAAAAAAATTTACCTGTATACCAGGTCGATCTAGCCTAAAATAGATACCAGGAAATGTCTTCGGAAGTAAAGACAGCTGCCGTGATATTGACCCCATCACCCCTCAAGTGCCGAGCGCTCTAAACACATAAGGAACTAACACTTTATACCTGTTATCTCGAGGCAGGTAATAAAAGGGTCCTTTTACTTTACTTCACTGACTAAATGGCAATGCCTACCTGATTAACAGTAATAAGTGCCTCTTCATAATGAAACCCCTCTTTTCTAAGCAGATCTACTACTGCGTCCTTCAACTGAGCTTGTGCTCCCTTCTCCAGGATGCCTCTCTCAATTTTCTTGGTCTCCATTGACACTCCAAGGTGTTGACAGATCTTTGAAGCTAACTTTAAGCCAGTTGTGCTTTCAAGTCTGAAAGAAGGAACAGAGGTCACAGAGACTGTGTGTTACATGTAATGTACAGTTTAAGCCAAATAAGAAGTGTAGAGTGTAACTATTAATTACTTTTTAAAAACAGCATTAAAGTTGGAAAAAAAGGTCCTCAACGAAGCATACAAATTACTCTTTGAATTTGGTTCCTTTATAAGTACAATAATACACGGTGAATGAATTTAGAAACATGCAGAAGCACAACAGTAATACATTACTCTCTCCCCACACACACACATACATATATTTTTAAGACATGTTGCAGAGCGTAGCAATCAACCCCAACCTTAGGTTAATTATGTAGGCAATTTTTACGTCCAGTAGTTTGTCACTGCTTTCTGAAAGAGAAGTCAGTATTGAAGTCCTACTGACCGTTGTATGGATTGAACCCCTTACCCCGTCATCAGCGCACTAGAAGTTTCAGCCCTGTACCCCCCCCCCCCCCCAACCGTTGTATGGATTGAACCCCTTACCCCGTCATCAGCACACCAGAAGTTTCAGCCCCCTGTAGCCCCCCCCCCCCCCCCCCACCCCAACCATGTTCATCTTAGAATTAAATTGCCTGGGAAGGCTGACCCGGTCAACAAATGTCTGAAGTAGTCGGATGCGTCGTGTCAGGCCAAATATTGCAGCTCTGCTGTAAACAGGCACAACGCAATTATGTCCAAAACAACACTCCGGACAAACGAAGAAGAAGAAGAACTAAATTGCATTCCAACATGAGACCATGGCAAGAATATCAAAGAAAGGTTGGTGACAAATCTCACAAGTGTCAGCATTAAAAATGTAGGAACAGGAGAGTAGGTGGCTGAGGGTTATTATGCCATTTCTAATCCTAGATAAGAGTATATATTTGCTGTGGATCAGAGATTTTGAAAATTCTAAACCTGAACTCTGTGTGGTGACTGTCTGGGTCGGCACCCTTTGTTTATTCAACCCTTGTCAAAATTCTCCCAGAATACACCAGCTACTGTACTAAATGTCATAATGACTGCTTTTGTTTTTAAAAAGGATGACAATAAGGAGGTAGAGGAGGTAGAGGACAGCACATGAAATGATACCGGTGTATAGGCTTCTATGATTTATGTTTTTTAAAAGGAGGAGAACAAAGAAGTAGAGAGCAGATGGAATGATCATCATCACACGCCATGCCGATAAGCGTGGGTGGTCATGTTTCGCCATCTCACACAATCACCAGAATCGTGGATCAGCTTACTGATCTTGTCTCGCCCATGCCACGTGGCCAAGCCATCCAGATATTTAATTCTCTGCCGTCACCTTATTGTCTTCCCCTCGATCTTGCCAGTTGTCACCAAGTTCTCCAATTTATTTCTTTTCATAACGTGACCAAACAATGATACCTGTTTTTAAGCTTCTATTATTTTTACTTTTAGAAGGAGGTAGAGAAGAGCACATGATACGATACCTGGTTAAATGCTTCTCTTGATTTTTAGGAGGCATGAATAAGGAGGTAGAGCAGGGCACATGAAATGATACCTGTTTATAAGTTTCTCCAGCCATGCTCCATACTTGTTGTTAATGCACACAAGAGTCCCATGAAGATCAAAGATGATAAGATTATAGTTCTGTATATCAATGCGTGTCTTTGCTGCTGCTGTCTCACATGTTTGGGTATCAGCTGGTTCTCGCAAGACCCGTGCATCAGAAATGTAGGTGTAGTAATTTGTCCAGTCTTCATAGGGAAGAATTAATGGCAGGAGGTCCTTCACACTGAATAAACAAAATCAGTGAATAAAATACTATCAAACCATGACACCTATCAAACTGTGTATGACAGATCGAGGAGAAACCTGTCAAAACTATGAATGACAGATCTAGAAGGAACCTGATAAACTGAATGACAGATCTAGAAGAAACCAGAAATGGGTTTCTTTCACAATTTCTGACACGTTTTCAATTACCTGTAGATTTCTGGACAGCTAAAATGAGTAATCTAAGTGTTTTAAAACAGTCAAAGGCACAAAAACAACTTATCACAAACATCTAAAACACCCCGACATTTTTTAGCTGAAGAGAAAAACAAGAAAGATTACAGGAGGAGGGATAGAGGAAGACAGCGACAGAAGATCTGGATAACCTTTCATCATAAAAAATAGTTAGTTAGTTGGTTAGTTGCATATCCTTTACAGGATGTCACAGTCAACACCAGCATTTTTTCTGTGATATCTTGGCAATTTTACGTTCAGTAGTTTGCCATTACTTTTTGAACGACCAGCACCCATACCATTTCATAAAAAACCAACGCAAGGTGGCATGCTGCCAAATCAGCAGCAGCTGTGTTTCAAACACAGATATGCAGGATCACAAACTGCGTCCATAACCTCTTCGCCATGGAGCCGGCTATAAAAATAGTAAAGGTCCCTTGTCCAACACCTTGGGGTACACAGGCTATATGTTGTTGACCCCATATTTGTATAGACCAAATGGCACTTGAGGAGTGATGGGGTCAGTATTTGTATAGACCAAATGGCACTTGAGGAGTGATGTGGTCAGTATTTGTATAGACCAAATGGCACTTGAGGAGTGATAGGGTCAGTATTTGTATAGACCAAATGGCACTTGAGGAGTGATGGGGTCAGTATTTGTATAGACCAAATGGCACTTGAGGAGTGATGTGGTCAGTATTTGTATAGACCAAATGGCACTTGAGGAGTGATGTGGTCAGTATTTGTATAGACCAAATGGCACTTGAGGAGTGATGTGGTTAGTATTTGTATAGACCAAATGGCACTTGGGGAGTGATGGGGTTAGTATTTGTATAGACCAAATGGCACTTGAGGAGTGATGTGGTTAGTATCTGTACAGACCAAATGGCACTTGAGGAGTGATGTGGTTGGAGTTTGTATAGACCAAATGGCACTTGAGGAGTGATGTGGTCAGTATTTGTATAGACCAAATGGCACTTGAGGAGTGATGGGGTTAGTATTTGTATAGACCAAATGGCACTAGAGGAGTGATGTGGTTAGTATCTGTATAGACCAAATGGCACTTGAGGAGTGATGTGGTTGGAGTTTGTATAGACCAAATGGCACTTGAGGAGTGATGTGGTCAGTATTTGTATAGACCAAATGGCACTTGAGGAGTGATGGGGTTAGTATTTGTATAGACCAAATGGCACTTGAGGAGTGATGTGGTTAGTATCTGTATAGACCAAATGGCACTTGAGGAGTGATGTAGTTGGAGTTTGTATAGACCAAATGGCACTTGAGGAGTGATGTGGTCAGTATTTGTATAGACCAAATGGCACTTGAGGAGTGATGTGGTCAGTATCTGTATAGACCAAATGGCACTTGAGGAGTGATGTGGTCAGCATCTGTATAGACCAAATGGCACATGAGTGATGTGGTCAGAATTTGTATAGACCAAATGGCACTTGAGGAGTGATGGGGTCAGTATCACACTGCCACCTTTACTTCCCAAAACATTTCCTGGCACCTATTTTAGGCTGGGTCAACCTGGGAGCCCACATCAATTTATAAAATTCACCTCCATGTGAATTCAAACCCATGACCACTAGGCCAGCAGGCATGTGACTAGCTACTGCACTACTGCGGCTCTCAACCTTTCGTCGAGGTAAGTATCAGGTATTTGTAAAGTCTCACTACACTTTGTATGTAGAACACGTTTGGGAAAAAATTCTTTCTTCCGTTGACAACACCATTCTACGAGGGTAAATTAATAAGTCAGTCACAAATGGCTGTAGAAAAATAACTAACTATGATAACAACTTGAAACAAGTTTATTTTTATAATACATTGTTCCTTTATTTCTCAACATAATTTCCACCAACACATTGATGCACTTATCCCATCGTTTTATCAGTCCTCCCAAACTGGCTGCATAGAACTGCGTGCCCAGTTTTCTAAACCACTTTTTCACTTCACATTCAACTTCAGTGTCATTTGCAAAATGTCTCCCGCCAAGGTAGGTTTTCAGTGGACTTAGCCCCTAGTGATTTCCCATAAAGCGGTGTATAGCTGAGTAGAAAAAATTACACAGGTGAGTCAATAAGTAAGGCCTCCTGAAACAACCACATAATCAATTGATTATTGCTCACTGGATTTAGGAGGCCTGGTGTTCCTTGCCAGTGAGAAGTCCTGATCGTTTGGGTCCCATCGATTGACGGACGTCGGTCGCGGCGATTGGGCAATCTTGAGCATAGCCTACGATGGGTAGCGTTGTGGTGTTCTGTTGTGATAGTTTGGTGTGTCCAGTGTGTGCCGTGTGGATACAAACCCGCTTCACACGCGTGATCCGGGACTGTTTCCGGATCCGGTCAGGGATATGCACTACTGACGAGCTCAAATGAGGGCGAAACTCGAGTATAGTGCTTCCATATTGACGTGGATAGGCCTTAGGTTCATAACGGAATGCGATCGGCGTTGCCAGTAGTGGGTTGTGCTCAATATTTAAATTTCAAATCCCGAAACAACCACATAATCTATTATTATTTTGATCAAGCAAAAATGTGGGACTAGCATCTAATACAGCCAATATGGTGGATAGATGGTTAAGCTGTTAAGGCCTCTGGAGTGTTTTTGCTTCTGACTACGGCTTGCTTACACATTTTCCTCATGTTGGACTGGTAGTACATGGTTCCGTCGGCCAGCTATTGAGTTGAGTGCTTGGAGCGACACTGTGAGCTGTGCATTTCATGTGGAGTGCTTTTACATCTGTGCGTGGTTATTTGTTTTGTGAACTGCATGTTTCAGAAAATAGAGGCAGTCGGTTGCTGAACTAGCTAGTTTTGCATTAAGCAGTAATGTGTGTGAAGCTGCTGTATTTTTATTGACTGCTACCTCCATCGATGATGAACTGTAATTTTTTTGTGGTGGACTGTTGTGTTGGCATGTTCTTGCCTGTGCATGCTGTTGGGTTGTCGGTGCTGTCTGTTCCAAACTTCACATGGGACAAAGAGGGGTATTTTCTGTGATATTCACTGGCACAGGAATGGATCACTTTGGGGGTGATCCTTTGTCGTGAAGTTGGAACTGCAACTAACTAACTAACATAATACAGCTCAAAGCGTGCAAAAGCATTCTTTACGTTTACTTTTCGTTTTATTTACAAATAATGGGAATTCCATGGCAGATTCTGTCACAGGGTGTGAAATGTTAGGCCTTCACATAATCTAGATCAAAGACATACTGAAGTGTGGTGACCAGTTACTTCCTCATTGCCTTTTCTTCCCAAATAATACTTAGAAAGATTATCTGGTAAAAATTTTTTTAAGAAGCTGCATCAGCATCAGATAACGTACAGGTCATCATCATGTGCCTGTTGAATAGCGAAGGCATTCATATCTCTCCATAGACTTCGGTACCTGGTGTTTTGGATACATTCTATTCATGTTATTTCTCCATCCCACTATCTTAGGCTATTCAGCATAATATCTGTGTCTTTTCTACCGCTGATCTTTCCAGTCACCACAATATTTTCCAATACAACTCTTTTAATTACATTACCAAAGAACATTGTTTGTCTCTGTCTTATAATTGTATAATAAGAAATAAGAATCCTGCCACTACTAGGGATTGACCCTCAGACCACTGTCTCAACAAGCAAGCACACAATCTACTATGCTACGACAGCACCTTTGCTTAGATTACACGCCTTTAAACATGTTCTTAATGCAAACATTCAGTCAAATATTTCAGTTTTATAATACATAATGAAATTAAGTAGCCTCTCACTTCTCAATGACGTAATTTGCATGTGGTTGAAGATCCAGGGTGTCTCCTACACCGCTCAAGACTCCAACAACCCAACCCAATCTGGCAGCATGGCCCATGCCAACATCAGCTTTGGTGTCACCAACCATTACAGCTTTCTGTTAGTACAAGAGAGGAAAGCAACCATATTTACATGTGAACCTTCACTGACTTGTCTCACAAAATGTCAAAGACAATCACATTTTATGAGGTGTCATCAATTAAACCTGTCCCAATGGAATTATTACAAATGTATGAATGGTATATCAGCAAGTGTGGAAAAATGAAACAATCCAACTGTTAAGAAGCAAGTGCACACACATGTGAGCTCATCATATGAAGTCACTGTTAGGAAGTAAGTGCACACACATGTGAGCTCATCATATGAAGTCATAGCCATTCAGACACACATCCCATTGCTTAGAGAGATGGCAGTGGATGGTATCGCAGCAGGTATGCACTGTGGTTGGTCAATGAACCATTTGGTCACTGCGGTCATGATGTTTGCATCGGTGTGAAATTGTTGCTCCTTAAGAGCTTCTTTAAGGGTCCAGACAAATGAAAGTCGCTTAGCAGCAAATCTGGACTGTAGGTTGGGTGCACTGGAACTTCCCATCTATTCCAGGCTGATGCTTCCTTCACAATGTTGGTGACATGTGGACGAGCATTGTCACATAATCCAGACATCAATACCGTGGTGACCAAATGGTTTAATGAATAAAAACACAGTTCATATTCACGGATGTAGGTCAGCATGGCCGAATGGAAAAGAACGCATGTTCTTAAATATCCGGTGTGCTGATGCTGAATTAAGAGGTTCAATCCCTACACTGGACAGTTGGACTGAAATGCTGACCCATCGTCCTTGACTTGGGGATGTAAATTACAAGTACCTCTAAAGTCGGAGTGGGTTCGCCTGATGTCGAGGGACACTATTAATAAGTAAAGTTAATTCACACGCAAAATTCAGTCCAGCACTACTAGAAGTAGTGTATATGGACTACGCTTGAGTTCAAAGCGAGCAAAAACAAAAACATTGTAATTCACAGATGGTATCTGTCGTCTCCCTAAGCAGTGGGATCCATCCATCCATCATGTGCCATGCCGGTAAGCGTGGGCTGTCATGTTTTGCCATCTCACTCGATCACCAGAGTCGTGGATCAGCTCAGTGTACCTGTCTCGACCATGCCACGAGGCCAAACCATCCAGGTATTTGCTTCTAGGTCTTCCTCTTGGTCTGTTACCAGTTGTCACCAAGTTCTCCAATTCATTTCTTCTCATAACATGTGGGATGCATGCCTGAATTCCTACAGCAACATCCTCTGGTGAGTCCAAGTGCATGGTTGCTGCCTAACTGTTGCTTTGTTTAATTCTGCCACAACTGCTGATATACCTTTCACATGCATATAATAGAGCCTTTGTATTCATTTCATTATATCTTCCCTCGAAAGGTTAGCTGAAGAAACAATTGAAGTTTGCAGGCCGAAGATTCTGTGGGGTAGCTTTGTGTGATGACAGTGAACCTGGTAACTTCTAAACCCAAGTTAGACACCATAAAATCTCAGCCATACTACATAAGTATCAGTTTGTCTAAGATTGTTTTTGTCTGCAAATGAAAGCTCTACTGCCAGAACGTCTCCTGTACAATCATATTCTGGTAACACTGCCCATACTGTTTGTCCTCACACTAATTATATTGTCATAGCTTTACTGCAACTAACTTAAGATCAATTTTGTATTTACCCTAAACCCGCTGCCGGTCAGCATGGCCGAATGGAAAGAGCACTTGCTCTTAAACTTCTGATGTGCTGATGGGTTCAACCTCTACATGTTCAGTTGGACGAAAATGTTAACTTCTTGTCCTTGACTTGGGGACGTAAATTACAAGTACCTCAGAAGTCGGAGTGATGGCGCGAGACACTGGTAATAGGGAACGCTAACCTACACACAAACAGCAGTCCAGCTACCCAGTAGTAGCAAGTTCTAGCAGCAGTAACACGTGTATGGACTACACTTGAGTTCAAAGTGAGCAGACAAACAAACAAAAGACTCCGCTGCAATCAACAGCATTACGTTTGTCAACACATGGCTCACCTGTGGGTCTACTCCTAGAGCCCCACATATTTTCCATGCATTGTGAGGTGAAGGTTTCGGCTGGGTGAAGGGGTCATCACCGCAAACTACCATATCCACATACTGATCAAGCCCAAGGTTACGTAGTGTGTTCATGGTCCCACGCCGATTGTCAGCAGTGCAAATAGCAACCTGGCATCATCCAGATATATATTTTCAATAAGTAACATACACTCTGCTATGAGAAGGAAAAAAATCAGACATATAACCTCATACATTTTATGCTGCATTTTGCAATAAAACTCTAAGGAAATTCTAAATATGTTACTTCATTGGCAATTAAATAGGTGACTAATTCTCAATACCACATAACAGTATTACAAAATAGCAATTCATAAATTGTATTTCATGTTTAACAAAAGTAAATATACAATTAAAAACACTTTATAAAAAAACCAAAACACTTTACACAGAAACTAAAATACTAAATACTTATATATATATATCAACATCATCAAAAGTTTATGGTTTCAAGATTTGATATGCTGATGATACAATATTACTATCCTCAACCCAGAATGGTATCGAAAAGCTAATAACCTCAACCCAAAAGAATAGTGAAAATGACAACTTATATCTTAACATAGCAAAAACAAAGATATTCATAATGCATACAGATAAAACTAATATAGAGAAAGAAATATATGTTAAAGAGGACAAATTGGAGGTGCTGGAAAATTTCAAATATCTTGGGTCATTAATTACCAGCAATGGTGACACAATGAAAGAAATTAAAAGACAATAACCTATTGCTCTTCAAACACTAAAAAAAAACTGAATAAATTGTGGTGTGAGACAGATAGACGTACAAAAATTAGATATTTAAGAGCATGCATCTTTCCCATTGCAACAAACACAATGTGAGACCTGGATAGGGCATAAATGCCTTTGAATATAAATGTTATAGACGATAAAGAAAATAACAAATGCACCCATACAACTAGATCTGAATATTGAAGAAGGATGGCTACTAAATCAATAAAACAAAGAAAATTTAAATATTTTTGTCATTTGAAACGTTATGAAAGTTTGGAGAGAACAATGGAGGGGTGTATACCCGGGAAGAGAGGAAGAGGAAGGTCAAAGAGAATTTTGATGCAGGATGTGGGGGGGGGGGGTCATCTCACACGGTCACCAGAGTCGTGGATCAGCTCTGTGTTCTGGTCTCGACCCTTCCATGTGGCCAAGCCATCCAGGTATTTACTTCTCTGCCTTCCCCTTGTTCTTTTCCCCTCAATCTTGCCAGTTGTCATCAAGTTCTTCAATTTATTTCTTCTCAAAAGTGACCAAAAAGTTGTGACAGTCTACGTCTAATTTCTCTAATCATCTTCAAGTGGACCAAATAGATGAACATCAGAGGGTGCCAAATTGGGACTGTAGAGTGGATGGGGTAGTACAGTCCAACAAATTTTGGTGATTGTCTTCCATGCTGCTAGACTTGTGTGAAGGTGAGCATTGTCACAAAGAAGAAGGAGGACTGCTGGATTCTTGTGCGGTCGAACTCTGCAAAAACACTGATTGAGTTTTTTTAATGTCTTAATGTAAGTTTCCATGGCTAAAGGCTCGCGAACGTGGTTCGTGAGCCGGGTACCAGGCGTTCGAAGCTCAGCTGCAACCAATTTGTGCAGCAGACCGTGTCGCGTTGTGTTATAACGTGCTGGTATGCGAGCCGGTCATTCAGAAAGCAATGGCAAACTACTGAACGTAACACTTGCCTAGTACATCAACAGCAGCTGAAAAATGCTGGTGTTGACTGCAACGTCCCGTAAGGGATACGCAACTGTAAAAAAAAAATGTAAGTTTGCAAATTGATCGTCTCTCCTCTTGGCATAACATCCACACCTTCAATGTCCCAAAAGACAGTGATCATGACCTTTCCAGTTAAAGGAATTATCTTGAATTTCTTTGTGCATGGTGATTGCAGATGATACCACTCCATTGAATGACCTTTTGTTTCAGGTTCAAACTGATGTGGTTGTTGTTGTTGTGGGTGTGTGTGTGTGCTCGTGCGTGTGTCTGCGCGTGCACGTGTGTGCGTGTTGTGTGTGTGTGTGGGGGAACTTTAATATGGAAACTAATATAATTTTAAATGTTAAAAAAGCATACCAATACAGAAACTACACACTTTAAACATGGGCACTAAAACAACTGCAAATGTTAACAAAAACCATTTTTATATGGAAGCTAATTGTATGTGCACAGAACTTACCTTGATACCTTCTGCTTTGAGAATTTTAAACAAAGTTCTCAAGTCAGGATGTATGGACTTGACAGAATTGTCAATACCAGTGTCTCCCTCTTTCCAACTTTGCACAACTGCTTCTCGTGCCTTCTCTTTGGGCACTCCTTCGCTGACTAGCACTTTAACCAGCTCCTCCTGGATTACAGCTGTAGTCTGCTCAGCAAGGAGGCCAGGAAACACTCGTTTGGACTTGGCACACACACCCAGTGTGGCATAGAGCTTGTTCTCTATATCAAGACCAACTTGTTTTGCTATGCTGAAAAAACATAAGGTTCTGTCACGTAAATCAAAAGACAGAAAATTGTGCACAGGAGCATTTAGATTTAATCAATCACACATAAAGCAAATTAGTAAAATGCTTATACGTGCCATTAGGGCTTCTTAAAATTGTAATGTTAAGCCAATACTTTCGCTGCCCGAGCAACATACAAATGGTAATATGAACAGTATAACACAAGACATGTTTGCATTTCCCAGATACATTTCAGATGATTTGGCAATGTAACAATGTTACAGCCAGATGATGCCCCACAAAGATCTACAACACTTGGACACAACGAAAACAGCATGATAAGTTTCCTCCACAAATGATGGATTAATGGAGTATCTGAGGCTTAGAATACCACCTTGTATGAAGCACACGCCACAATATTCTCTCCAGACGTCTGTTCTTAACCTTATCATCATTATGTGCCCTACCAAATGGCATAGGTATTCATGACTTTTGACGGATCTTGGTCTTGGGTATTTTCTATGCTGAAAAGCAAAACAAGGATGGAGAAGACATTGGCATACTGGCATACTGTTTGGAGAAAGAAACTTGCCACTACCAGGATTCAGAAGTTTGTACCACTATACTGGTAGCAGAGTGTCCTTAGCACAAAACTGAAATAGTCCCCCAGTGAAACAAGAGGTGAGGTCAAGATGCTGGAGTTGTGGCTAGTATGATTGATGAAGATACCACTTAATACTATAACTAGACATTATTTCTTATGGAATACACTGGGTAAGATAAATACAGGGATATATGTATATACTCCCTTGTCGGGCACCTTGTCGTCTTGACAGACAATAATTTGTTACATTGTGTATAAACAAGGCAAAATAACTTTAAAACCCATGGGGACCAGTGATGGAGTTATACCTCTCCAGAGCGCAAGGACTGGGCTGAATTGTAGAGATCATGTGTTGTCCATGCAGCATGATCCCTCTCTCGGCCTGCCTAGTTTACTCCAAAGGAAAGTTAACACCAATACAAGCTGCAGAAGCTGCCGGATCAATAAAACAATGCTCTAACTGTCTGTCTGTCAAAACTTTGATTGATCCTAACTCAGTTGCCTCCAAGGCTTTGGGCCTGGTCTGCCCTGCCATAGCATTTAGTCTTTAGGTTGCATTTCCTCATTCGAGGATAAGGTTTGTACCCTCCCAATTGCACTCCTTCGTTCAAAGCCGTGGCACAATGTGGGGTGTCAGGTTTGGTAATACAATGATGGTATAGGCAATCACAATGACAAATAAATACAGTGGCACTTCAGAGGTATTCAGTGGAGTACTAGAGAATGAGACCAATCTGCCAAGTTGGCATTTCCTGATGTTGTGACCTTCACAGATGGTTTAGTAGCACATCTGAAGTTGAACTTATAAATCAACTGTGAAGAACTGGATAAGAGAGTTATGATCATTATCGATTCCAACACGAACAGCACTGTGACCTCAAGACAGTAGAAGAGACATCAGATCACTGTAGAAAAACAGAATCTTGAGATGAAGCTGGTGAGATATTGCCCTGGTGTCAGGACTTACTGAGTAGAAGGTTCACATGTGATATGAAAGGAAGCACTAGGAACAATGAAGCAAATGAGAGAAAGCAGAGTAATGACCTGAAACCTTGAGCATCAAAAGAAAACAGCATGATCAATAAAAACTTAGTTGCATATCCTCTACAGACATAGCAGTCTACTCCAGCATGTTTGGCTGTTTGTGATTCCTGGGCAAGTTTACATTCAGTAGTTTGCCATTGCTTTCTGAATGACCAGCACTCATACCATTGTATGGAAACCAATGCAAGCCGGTCTGCTTCCAAACTGTCCGCAGCTGTGTTTCAAATGGTGTATACGGAATTACGAACTGCATTGGTAACCCTTTCACCACAGAGCTGGCAGTACAATAAAACGGATAAATAACTGATAACTGTTTTGCCATACCTTTCAGTTACTTGAACAGCCCATGTAGACCACATGGTATGGAAACAAATGAGTGTGCCATCCTTGTCAAAAATGACGAGTGAGGCTTTTTCTTTGGGTGATCGTTTATGTCTGGCACTTGCATACGTTTCTGCCAGAAATTTTCTCCGTGCAGCATCCTGCTCATTTTGCGTAGCAGAAGACAAGTGCCTGTGTAATGTGTATGGCGCACCTTGAGATAATTAAAATTGGAAATGAAACAAAATATATAAACATGTGTCAGCAAATCATTATAGATAACCATTTAATTAAAAACAATGCCAGTACCAGACTGCTATTTTCATAAGTAATTATACACCGGCAATTATACTGCACATTTATAATGTATCTGTGCTAGTGATAACAAACAGTAAAGATCCTGAGCACTAAAAGTTTGACTGCAACGAATTAGATCACATAGCATCACTGGTTGTCATTACCAAACATTGGGTTTATTGATGTTTTTTAAATGAAGCTAGCTTTTTTTTTGCAAGGTACAATAGACGTTCATTTTTTCTGTCCCAAACAATGCATAATGTTAGTTAGTTAGTTAGTTAGTTAGTTAGGTAGTTAGTTAGTTAGTTAGTTAGATAGTTAGTTAGTTAAATAGTTAGTTAGTTAGTTAGTTAGTTAGTTAGTTAGTTAGTTAGTTAGTTAGTTAGTCAACAGATCATCTTCATTGCACATGGAACCATTCAGTCCATAAGTGCTCAGATCCCCACCTCAGTAAATCCCACAGCTTATAGCGGTTCATGACACCAGTTCTGTGTTGGTTTATCTATCTTCTTTGGTTTTCTGCACAGTGTTCTTGTTTGGCCACACCTCTTTTAACTTGCTATTCTCACAGTCTGACCATGAATGCGGATTCACAATCATTACTTGGTTCTCGCAAACGACTTACTTCCCATAGAGCATTTAGTATATCACAATGGTCCATGGCTAGTCTGCCCTCCACAGTAGCCTTACCTGCAAGCCTGTCAGCTTGCTCCTTTCCTTAGACACCCTCATGCCCTGGTACAAAAATGAAACTAATGTTTGCCAGCTGTGATCGCTCCAGAGACAACAACCACTGTCTTCGGGCCCATGCCATGTATATTTTTCTTAGCATACTCATTGAGTCACTAAGGAAACATGCCCGAGTGAAGGTAATGCACAACGTGTCTTAGGCTATTCTTCACGTGCGCAGACTGATGCACAATGTGTCTTAGGCTATTCTTCACGTGCGCAGACTGATGCACAATGTGTCTTAGGCTATTCTTCACGTGCGCAGACTGATGCACAATGTGTCTTAGGCTATTCTTCACGTGCGCAGACTGATGCACAATGTGTCTTAGGCTATTCTTCACGTGCGCAGACTGATGCACAATGTGTCTTAGGCTATTCTTCACGTGCACAGACTGATGCACAATGTGTCTTAGGCTATTCTTCACGTGCGCAGACTGATGCACAATGTGTCTTAGGCTATTCTTCACGTGCACAGACTGATGCACAATGTGTCTTAGGCTATTCTTCACGTGCACAGACTGATGCACAATGTGTCTTAGGCTATTCTTCACGTGCGCAGACTGATGCACAATGTGTCTTAGGCTATTCTTCACGTGCACAGACTGATGCACAATGTGTCTTAGGCTATTCTTCACGTGCGCAGACTGATGCACAATGTGTCTTAGGCTATTCTTCACATGCACAGACTGATGCACAATGTGTCTTAGGCTATTCTTCACGTGCACAGACTGATGCACAATGTGTCTTAGGCTATTCTTCACGTGCACAGACTGATGCACAATGTGTCTTAGGCTATTCTTCACATGCGCAGACTGATGCACAATGTGTCTTAGGCTATTCTTCACGTGCGCAGACTAATGCACAATGTGTCTTAGGCTATTCTTCACGTGCGCAGACTGATGCACAATGTGTCTTAGGCTATTCTTCACGTGCGCAGACTGATGCACAATGTGTCTTAGGCTATTCTTCACGTGCGCAGACTGATGCACAATGTGTCTTAGGCTATTCTTCACGTGCACAGACTGATGCACAATGATCATACAATCTATAAAATATGAAATAGCAAAATGTCCAACAAAACAATAGATGCCATATTTCTTAATCATAACCAGAACTGTTGAGCAGGATATTATTGATATAACCACCACTACTATCATCTGACAACATATCTGTTTTATATGAGGTGAGTATATTTGGCCACCCTGAATGCAAGCGTCTATTCTATTGAAGATAAGATTCTGTGCCTTTCATCTCCCAATGAAACATAGGCTCTCAATCAACCCAAGCCCAGCCCTTTGTATACTTATTCTTGATTGGTTGGATTTTGCAGCTAAATTTTCTATAGGATGAGGCAGTAAGTTTCACGCCAACTCTCCTCAGTCACCTCTTACGACATGCAATGTGGGTTACAGAGTAATTATTCTTTGCTCCCGTTACCAGCCCTGGTAACACATGGGCAAATATGATTTTTGGTATATTCTTCTAATATCTCAATGACGCCACTTGTTCATAGTACAAGTTACATCGGACTTATTAGTAACTTGTGAGGTTGTCTCTGTGGCAAAGTGGTCAAGCCATCTGACTCGGACTCCAAAGGTTGTGGGTTTGATTCCGGGCCGCGCCCTTCAGTTCACGAGTGAATTTTTCTGAGACTCCTGTGGGTCTTCGCTGGAGCTAGGGAGTTTGTGCTTTGTATGACGCTTTCTGCACTGCAGAAAGAGACTGAGTCATATGGGATAAAAACCTGATGTAATGAAGTCGACCCTGTCGACTTTTAAGTGACTTTTTTATTAGTAATTTGTACTGGGGACAAGTGGCATCAATTACATATGGAAATAATTATTTGTTGCCCATAGGGATTAAAAGAGGATTACAGCAGGGATGCATGTTGTCCCTAAACCTCTTCAACTTATACGCAGAAAGAATTTTTAAACAAGTCGGACTTCACATCAACGGAAGAATCATAAACAATCTTAGGTATGCTGACGATACAGTGTTACTAGCAGAAAGTGAGCAAGAGTTACAATAACTAGTGGAACAAGTAAACAGGCCTAGTGCAGAATGTGGCTTAGATAGTAACATACAACAAACGAAAACTATAATAATTAGCAGTGGAAAGGAGAGGTCATCAATAAATATCATAGTAAATGGGGAGATACTAGAACAAGTAACAAGTTTCTTCTATCTTGGACATGTAATAACAGATGATGGCAGAAGTGAACAGAAATTAAAAAGAGAATAGGAATGGCCAAAAATGTTTTCATTATCATGATTGATTGATTAATTGATTTAGGAATCAACATCACAGCATTCGGGGCATTCCCATAAGCGCTCCGTCCCCATCCTCAGCAGCCAGCGAAGAGTTCCAACACCAATAGTACCAGTAGCAATCTGATTTCATTTCATCTGATTTCAATATCATGAAATCAGTATTAACATCTAGAGAGATTGAAAAATAATTAAAATAATGGGAATTGTCAAATGTTATGAATATTTAACCCTAATATATGGCTTGGTAGCCTGGACAATGAACAAGCAATTAGAAAGTCGAATAGGGGCTCTGGAGATGTTGGTATACAGAAGAATATATAATATTTCATAGAAACAAAAACAATCAAATACAGCGGTTCTAGAAAAACTGGGAATGAAAAGAGAATTGATGAAAGAAATTTAAAAAAAAAAGAGTCAAATGAAATATTTTGGCCACGTTAAAAGACATAATACTCTTATAAAAACCATACTGGAGGGTAAGGTTAAAGGCAAATGAGCAAGAGGTAGACAACAATACAAATGAGAAGATAAATAACATCAAGAGCAGCAATCTGACAAAATGTACAGTCAGACAGTGTTGGAGATCTATTGCAGCCAACCTTCACTGTGGAGAAAGCACCTGATTGATTGATTGATTGATTGATTGATTGATTGATATCCGTCTAAAACACAAAGCTGTCCTTTAAGTATCCCAGCTGAATATGAATCCGGCACATTTCAGGTTTGAGCCGGATGACTTATCTCCAAGTTATCTAATGCCTAACAACTGGTTAAGCAAGTAGCAAGGAGTTGCCTATGATACAGTAAATGCATATGAAATGTGAATAGTCATGCTGATATGACACAGATAACAACTACTGTCACATGATGAACTTTTCTGGCCTCAGTCGTTCAGTTCACAAGTGCAATTTTTTTTCTCACAGACCCCTGATGACTGTCACTGGAGCTAAGAAGCTTGCGCTTCGTATGTCGCTATCGACAGCCACCCTGTGGAAAGAGACCAAGCGACCTGGGGTAAAACACGGTTCAATGAAGTTGATCCCCTTGCCTTTTAAACCCTTTTTTAAACTAGGTTACAAAAATATATCTGTTCTACTGACCTAGTTTGCTGATATTACATACTGTGTCTATTCAATATTCTAATTTATAGAGATTAAAAAACGAACTCTATTAAAGCACTGAGATGTAATGAACATATGCAGCTAGCCCCATATTTGTATAGACCAACTGGCACTTGGTGGGTGGTGGGTCAACATCACGCCGGCCGCCTTTACTTCTGAGGGCATTTCCTGGTACCTGTTGTCAGCTAGGGTGACCTGGAAACCCAGGTCAATGTTTTAAAATCTGCCTGAATGGGAGTATAAACACATGACCACCATATCAGCAGGTAAGCGTGCTAGCCATTAAGCTACTGCAGTGTCCATTTTATGGAGATGTATATACGTATGTGCAACTAAAGAGACCCTGAACAAAAAGCCTTATCATTGTTCTAAACAATTACTGCATGTGATGTTTCTTTAATGTATGTAACAACTGTTTGTGATGTTTCTTTAATGTAATTACTGCACTTGATGTTCTCTTAATGTATGTCATGTTCTTTTAATGTATGCAATTGTATTTAATGTTGCTTTATTGTATGTAATAACTGTATTTGATGTTTCTTTAATGTAATTACTCCATGTGATCTTTTCTTAATGTATGTAATTACTGTATGTGATATTTCTTTAATGTATGTAACTACTGTATGTGATGTTCCTTTAATGTATGTAATTACTGCGTGTGATGTTCCTTTAATGTATGTAATTACGGTATGTGATGTTTCTAGATTGACATTTGTGGATTAGCTTTTCCTATAGCAAGTGTCCCTTGTCATCAAGCAAGCCCTTCTCCAACTGCTGAGGTACTTGTAATTTACACCCTCCAGTCAATAGTGAGAAATCAATATTTAGGACCAACTGACTGACGTGTGAAATAAACCCATTACTCCATGGTCAGCAGAGAAAGTTTCAGCATATTAAGCATCTCTGTTGTGCTGACTTGGGTTGCCATGCAGTGATCAAGCTAAGAATTGTTATTTGACCTCCTATAGATAAAATCCCTGGCCATACTGAGAATTACAATCCTGGTCAGCAGATATTGTAAAGTGACATCAGGGTAATAAACCAATAGTAACTTACTCCACAATGTATCAGAGTATCAGTGCAAGAAATACACAATATGGTATATTGTAAGCCCTTAGAATGTTGCACCAGTGCGGAAAATACTCATGTGCAGGCTATTATTTTAATTTTCCTTTCATCAAACAATATACTGGTGCTGATCTTCACTCACAGGAGTAGAGGAAAGGAGAAGAGAGAGAAGAGGACATACTAGACAATATAAAAATTGAAAGCTATAGTGACTACAATGGGATTTGAACCCTGTCCTGGTGCAGTCACTAGAGCTATCAATTTTTATATTGTCTAATGTGTCTCCGTGGTGATTGCGTTGCGGACATGATTCGTAATGCCGCTTACCTGCATTCGTAATGCCGCTTACCTGCATTCGTAATGCCGCTTACCTGCATTCGTAATACCGCTTACCTGCATTCGTAATGCCGCTTACCTGCATTCGTAATGCCGCTTACCTGCATTCGTAATGCCGCTTACCTGCATTCATAATGCCGCTTACCTGCATTCGTAATGCCGCTTACCTGCATTCGCAATGCCGCTTACCTGCATTCACAATGCCGCTTACCTGCATTCGCAATGCCGCTTACCTGCATTCGCAATGCCGCTTACCTGCATTCGCAATGCCACTTACCTGCATTCGTAATGCCGTTTACCTGCATTCGTAATGCCGCTTACCTGCATTCATAATGCCGCTTACCTGCATTCGTAATGCCGCTTACCTGCATTCGTAATGCCGCTTACCCACATTCAAAACACAGCAGCGACTGATTTGGCAGCAGACCATGTAGTGCTGGTTTTAACGTATTGGTATGGGAGCTGGTCATTCAGAAAGCAATGGCAAAATACTGAACATAAAACTTGCCAAGATATCAACTACGGCAGTAAAATTCTGGCTTTGACTGCAACATCCTGTAAAGGATATGCAACATTAAAGAAACATGTGTCCTCTAATCTCTACTTCTTTGAGTGCTGATCAACACCTGTATATTTATTTATCATGATATTTTAATGGCCTCAAGGGTTCCCCAAACAACTGATCTTTTATCAAATATTAGCTTACTCTGAGAATTACTAAGATTAATTTTGTTTTGTTGGCATACATGTTTCATACTTGTACTTTATATTTCCTGACAGCAAATTAAACAGTATGCAGATTGGAGCTACTATTATTTCATAATCTAAAACCAATCTGCGATCTCAACAATCTGTACCATAGTATAATACTCCTGAATGTGTGGGGATATTTCCATGATTAACAGCTGATAAAAGCTGGCCTTGCTTATAGAGGTCAACAAACAGAGATAAACACAAGAAAACTGGTGCAGGAAGGCCAGCCTAGATTAATTTCATATTTCCTTGAAAATTTCGCTTATTTCTTTATGGACAGTTACTAGAAGTTTTACTATTCTTGAAAGGGCTGGGAAAAGAACCAGAATGGAAAATAAGTAAATTGTGTCAGAGAGAAAGAGAGAGAGCGGGGTTGGGGGAGTTTCCCCAGTGGAAAATAGACCTAATTTTCCAGTGGGAGATAGGCTTACTTTTCTAGTTAAACATATAACTTTTAATTTTAACCACAGCAGTACAATCAGTAATACAACAAACAGCACTTAAAATGTTACAATGGAAATGTCAGAAGCCAAAACATTACATGCTCCCCTCCTTCTCTCTCTCTCTCTCTCTCTTCCAGTCTCAAAAACTGACACATTTAACAGAGCTCACTGTCAAACAAGTGATGTTGTAATAACGCCAAAGATATGTAGTAGGACCGGCATATCAACAGTGTTCTATTAGTGATCCTTAAGCTCTGATAGCATTAATACTTGACATGTTGAAATGGTAGGGATTAAACAATCAAGGTGAATATACATTCCAATGTCAAACATGAGAAACATCATGTATACTTTATGATATCAAGCACTTCTTATTTTGCCCGTTATTCCCTCATTGGCGCTTAGGCCATCCTATTTTATGCTGTTTCCCACTGTTTCCTCCATGTCCCATACAGTTCATCTCTATTTTTAATTGTCTTCTCCGTGTATTTTTCAGGTCTCCCACTATTTTGTTTGCAATATCAAGTGCTGCTTCAAACAGATATAATTTATCTAATCTTATATGATTATTTCACTTCTTTAATCATGCCAGCACTTATTATTTCTTCTTCTGCAAAATTCATTCCTCTCTCGAGCGAGTGCATCACACCTATTTATACACCTCAAAGGTCATGTTTCTGACTTCGGCACGCATTTGTGTCAGGTTTACTCCTTCTAGACAGATTCTATCCAAAGTAACAGGCTTTATCTACCCATGAGTAGGTTTACTTTTCCTAATAATTTTGCCACTGCAGTGGCTTTACAGCCTACTCTTTGTAATTTCCATGGCACTTCTACTGTGCACAACTAGCAAACTGGACCTCCTGTTTCTTGCCCTCATCTGAGAAGGCTAGGTAGGGGATGGAATCATTAGATACCAATGGTTCTTGGACAAATTCCCAGCCCCATGCAAGGATCACAAACAGTAACGTCTGAGCCTGAGAAGGACACCATGACCTCTCAGTGCTATCTTTGTTTATTATTATACTCTTCAAATTATAGGTTTTCATAATATACTTTTTTCTTATTATACTATTTCATTTCAAATTAAGGAGTCTAAATATGTTTATGACTTAACTAAATTAACTCTTAAAGGATGAGAAGACATAGTGCAGAATTCTTCATTCAAATTTAATCTTATCATGTATACAGCTGGTTGTTTTTGCTGTCTACAAAACTGGGTTAGTCTGTTTTGAAACAATATATGGCTTGGCTAATAATAACACACTTGGGACTTGCTTTGTTTGTAGGGACCAAAACAACATAGGTATATTGGAATGTGCTGAATTTTCCGTGTTCAACACCCTCATCTCAAAATGTGCGTTTTAGCTTTGCAACTCTAATTTTGAAAATGCACTATTTGGTGATGCAAAATGCAAAATGTGACAATGCCCAATAAGTCTGCAATGTCCTGTGGTCATCTTGTTGACCCCTGCTAAATTAAGCACTATGCCTTCCATCACTGTTCTTTTCTAGCCACTGTGACATTAAATATGGCCGATGTATATCAGCTTCCAAGACATTATGCTATCAATGAGCCAGTTTTCTTTAATGTTCAGATCTTGTATACTGTCAGTATCTTTCTTCTTCTGGTCCATGATACTCTAAGAACTTTCCTGCAACATTTATGGTCACAAGCCCCAATTGTCTTCTTTAGTGAATATGAAATGGTGCATGGCTCTTGTCCATATGTTGTCACAGGAAAGATACATGTTCTCAAATATTGTTCTTTAATTTGTTTGCTGGAGTTGTGTCACAGGCTCATAGTACTGAGTTTGACCTCTGCATTGCTATGGCCAGTGTGTAGCTGACATTTTGACAGTCCCTATTGTTAACTATGAAGCCAAGACTTAATTTTCTGTTAGAGATTAAGAGTTCATTATTTCCATCGTCTTCAAAACTACATTGACGTTATAAGTAGTAATAAACAGGATAGTAAAATTTTGTATCAGAACAAAATTAAACAAAAAATTCAATATAAGTTATTATATCATGAATGTTTGCAAGTACTGACCCCAAATAATTTCTCTTGGCCCTTTAAGTTAGTTGCATATCCTTTACAGGACGTCACAGTCAACCCCGACATTTTTTGGGTGTTTGTGATTTCTTTGCAAGTTTACATTCAGTAGTTTGCTATTGATTTCTGAATGACCAGCACTCATATTGTATGAAAACCAGTGCAAAGTGGCTTGCTTCCAAATCGCTTGCAGCTGTGTTTTGAACAATGTATGTAGGATTGCAAATTGTGTTCCAGCTTGGCTCTTATGAGTTAATATATGATGATCTTTCTTATGAATCTCCATATTCTATGAGGATTATAAACTTTGACATTTGACCTGAACATGATACACGTGTATAAAATATGCTTCATGTTCTGTAAATTTCTCTTACAGTTATTGGACAACAAGGATTTTTACTGAAAACATGCTGAACTTGAACTAGTGTAACAAAGCAGGCATTAACTACTATAATTCTATTGATAAATCAAAACTATATGCACAGATCAAAAACATAGAGAACAACTAACATGATTACAAACAAACTACAAATGTTCAATAATTGGCCCTTTAGGGGAAAAAAAATAAAATGGTATGATAGAATCACCAATGTAGAGCTCATGGACAGAACTTGACAAATCCCAGTGAACCACGAGGTGAACAAAAGACACTGGCACTTGACAGGACATCCACTAAGAAAATTTAAGAATTGAATAGCTAAAAAAGTCTTTCTTTCTCTACAATCCACAAGGCAACAGAAATAGAAGTAGGTTAAGGACCCGTGTAATACCTTAAGGTGCACTGGGCAAACTGAACTAGACCCATATTTGTATAGACCAATCGGCACTCGGTGGACGATGTGGTCAGTGTCACGCTGGCCACCTTTACTTCTGAAGTCAATTCTTGGTACCCATTTTAGGCTAGATCAGCCTGGGAGCCCAGGTCAATTTTAAAAATCCTAATCTGCCCAATTCAGTCAAATCCATGACCGCTGGGTCAGCAAGCGAGTGTTTAACCACCTGGCTAATGTGGCTCCGATAATAAAATAAAGACCTAAAAAACATGGGGAAGTAGAGACAGAAATAGGTATGGGGAGAGCATGGACTGAGCTGCGTGGGATAGCTATAAATAGAATGGCTTTGACTGAGTGGGTTGAGGGCCTATGCCTATATAAGGTATACAGGCCAAAAAAAAAAAAAGAAGAAGAAGACTAATTATTACACCACCACAACTCCAGGCAGCAAGTAAACACTTGCGACACACAAACAGCTAAAAAAATGGTGAAGACAGACGTAGATAATTTGGTACAATGTATATCACTTAAGCAAGAACTTACCACAGGTAGCACTCACTGGCAGTCTAGGAAATTTTATTCTCTTACAAATAGTATATCCTTTTTTGAGAGTTTGTATACAGCGTGTTAACGACGTCAACTGACTCATGATTCACTCTGAAACAGAAATTATTAATTCAGTTTTGCAATGCTGTGTAAATTTAAATTATTATTATTTAAAAAATTTTTCTCCTCCTTCATCTTGTCAATGCAGGTCAGCATGGTTGAATGGGTAAGAATGCGTGTTCTTAAACATCTGGTGTGCTGATACCGAGGTTAGGGGTTCAACCCCTACACCGGACAGCTGAACTAAAATGTTGACCTGTTGTCCTTGACTTGGTGATGTAAATTCTGAAGTCGGAGTGGGTTCGTCTGATGGCGAAGGACACTGTTAATAGGGAAAGCTAATCCAAACGCAAAATTCAGTCCATCACTACTATAAATAGTGTGTATGGACTACGACTTAGTTCAAAGCGAGCGAGCGCCCCAAAAAAAAAATAATCTTGTCAACGCTCAACAGAGCTTAGGCCCTCAACCACTTCAACCACGCCCTTTTAGCCTTGTTCACAAGTGGTTGGATTGTGTAACTGAAGTTAACAATGGGATAAGGTAGTTCACACCAACTCTACCTAGTCACCTCAAATGACATGCACTCTAGGTTAAAGTGTTACTGTATGATAGACAGAATCTCATACTATGTATCATAAAATAGTAAAACATGTATGAAAAATACTATCTAAATATAAACATATATGAAAAATACTATCTAAATATTTTAAAATATACTAAAATGAATAATAACATTTATATATCATGTAATGTATATTCTAATTATAACTAAGAAAGATGAAAATGATATTAATGAAAAATAAGATGAAAAGAAGTTGCAGTGTTACTATTCTTGCCTTCCCTTACAAATCTGGGTAACAAACAGGCTTATTCAGACAATAACTATTGTTATTGTTACAGCTATTAGCACCATCACTACTGTATGCTGGCAGGTATTATAAAGGCGAGGGAAATAAAGCCAGCTTGCAAAGTCAGATGTCAAGCAGTGTTCAGGGTGTCGATTTCTTTAACTTGCCTCCGATAGATAAAAGTGCCTTGCCTTATTGGAGATTAGAACTCAGATCCCTCTTGACATGCTAGATCACATTTGACATGTGAAAGAAATGTATACAGCAATGAAGTTGCTTTATCTGAATGTGTTAAAGGGTGCAGAATTGTGAAGGGTGAGATTTAAAATGGCTCTTTGAGTCATAAACGGGGTGCGAAGAAGGCAACATGGTGGCAGTGACATTTACTGACAACAGCGACAGTGGTAAATATCAGGGGAAGATGCTGGCTTCCTGCAGCTGAAAAAAAGGGCTGTGATAATAGCCGCAGGTCACAAAACACCAGATGCATGATGTTCGCCTTGCCAAGAGCGGGATGGCTTGTGGGCAGAAACATGGCGTATTTATGGGAGAAGTGCGTAAAAAAAAAAAACGTCTCAAAACCAGAAGGCAGGGATGGCAGGGCAAAGACACCTGGAGTCATAACCCAGGTGAGCCCACCCCTTGAGAGTGTTAAGAAGTATAGGGGCTGAAACATTCAACAGTAGGGATTTCCTCTGATGACATAGTTAGTTAGTTAGTCGAGGTTCCAACTTCACGGCAACGGATCGTCCCCATTAAGCTCCATTCCTGTGCCCGTGGATATCACACAAAATGCTCCCCACTGTCCAATGTGAAAAGTGGAATAGATAGGAGTCTTGGCAATCCAACAGCCTGCACAGGTACACTGTGCATAATGCCTCCGCCAGAATGCCAACACAAAATTCATCCACGAAAACCACAGTTCATCGTCAATGGACTCGGCAGTCACCAGAAGGACCTCATTGACTCGGTTTTCTCACATGACTCGGTCTTTTACCGCAGGACGACCCGCCGAAAGCATCGCATAAAGCACTAACTCTGTAGCTTCAGTGCCGACTTCCAGGAGTCTCCTGAAAAATGCACTCGTGAAACGAAAAGGCAAATCAGTCAATTCAGCAACAGCCGGTAGCCATTGTTCCGAACATGCAGGTCACTGTACAGGACAGATGTAAAAAAATTCCATGCGAATTTCACAGCTCACAGTGTCGCCCACGCATTCACTCAGTAGCAGGGTGACGGAACCATGTACTACCAGTCCAACATGAGGAAAATGCGATTGCAAACTGTAGCTACAAGCATAAACACGCCACAGGCCTTAACGGTTCAATGCCTAACCGCCATGTTGGCGACCGGAAGTCTGATGACTGGAAGCCTTGTGTCATGTGTGCTCTGCAGCAGAGTTTCTACCACTCACACAACTACAGTTGGGTCAGACGAACGTTTAGTTACCTAAGCTCCCAGTACAATGGGTACCAGGTCATGTTTTGAGAAGTAAAGATGGCCGGCATGTTAATGACCATTTCACCCAGCAAGTGCTGCTTGGTCTGAACAAATATAGGTTATGAACCGTATGCCCAGTGTCTTCATGCATGTAAAAGGGTCCTTGACGTTTTACTTACTGTTGGGGAACTATATGTAGGTTACCTTAAACTTAGCAAATTGGAGGAAACTTGTTGCTGCCCTATATACAGCTATTAATTATAATGGTTGCTTACTGTTTTGACATTCTGTTTTATTAAGTGACTAGCTGACCCGGCCCGGCTTCGCCCAGGCCCTGGCGGGGATCTATCTATCTGTCTGTCTGCTTGTCTGTCTGACTGTCTGTCTGACCCGGCTTCGCCCAGCTCCTGGTGGGGAGCATCTCATTTAATTCATATAAGTAGTCATATAAGCTCCCGTTCCCAACTATCTGTCTGTCTGTCTGTCTGTCTGTCTGTCTGACCCGGCCCGGCTTCACCCAGTCCCTGGTGGGGAGCATCTCATTTAATTCATATAAGTAGTCATATAAGCTCCCGTTCCCGACTATCTATCTGTCTGTCTGTCTGACCCGGCCCGGCTTCGCCCAGCCCCTGATGGGGAGCATCTCATTTAATTCATATAAGTAGTCATATAAGTTCCCGTTCCCGACTGTCTGTCTGTCTGATGACCCGGCCGTCTGTCTGTCTATCTATCTATCTATCTGTCTGTCTGCCTGCCTGCCCATCTCTCCCTCCGTCTATCCCACCCTCTCTATCTATAGAGTCAGATCTATCTATCTATCTATCTATCTATCTATCTATCTATCTATCTATCTATCTATCTATAGCCAGGGGACTTAACCTAAGATATAGCAATGCTACTAAAAGTTATGTCCCTTTATATATTTTTTTCTTATGTTAAGTCATGTAATTTAATTATTAAATTTTAGTAAGTAAATAGCTGATTCTACACTAAAAAAAACTATGACAGTTGGTTGCACGGGAATGAAAAGAAGACGTGTAGAAAATTTCATCTCAATCGGATGGACCGTTATCGAACGCATCCAATACATCCCCACCCACCCACCCACATACATAAATTCTGTTTTATAGATATAGATGAAAAAGATACAATTAAAATATTAACTATAACAACTGTAACATTTGTGGATTATTTGGGTTACTTCAAGTTGTACATCAAATTAATGTAAGAAATAATCATGACATCAAAAACATTTTTAAAAAATATTGATAATGGAATGAAAAAAGTCTGAAAAGTCAAGAGGATCGACTTCATTGCCCCAGGTTTTATCCCATATGGCTCGATCTCTTTCAGCAGGGTGGCCTGCCAAAAGCATCGCATAAAGCACACACTCCATAGCTCCGGCGATGACCCCCAGGAGTCTGAGAGAAAAATACACTCGTGAAACAAAAGATATAGCCCAGAATCGAACCCACAACCTTTGGGGCATGAGGCAAACGGCTTGACCACTTTGCCATGGAGACTCCCTTATGTGGAGTGGAATTAAACCTACCAATGTGAATATATTAAAATTACCAAACAATTATTAGAATTTTCTGGAAATTGTCAGGGAAGAAAAGGGGGAAGTGAAGTGACCACCCTATCTCATATGTCAGGCCTAGAATAATTTAATTATTAAAAACCCAAAGTACTCTGTCCAATGTCAGTATCTTCTACTGGGCTATCTTTACCTTTACCTAAAGTTATATTGTATAAATTTAAAATTTCAATTGATTTAAAACAATATTTTTCCATTGTAAATATTAATGAAGAAGACACAAACAGTAAGCTGCACAATTTATTGCCTGTCATATTTCAGTACATGGACATTTATTACTCTACTACTGCAGAAGCCAATCCATATGAAGTGAAGCAAACAATTAATCCTTAAAGCTGAAATACACCATATAATATGCTGCATATTCTACTTCTTCTTTCGTTCACTTGAAATACATCTATAACTGCAATGTTGTCTCTGTATGAATCTAACAGTCTTTTTTAGTTCACTCAGTGGTCCATAGAGTTTATCTTCCACTGTTGTCTCTCTAGGCCAGAATGTATGCCTGGGTATGTTGTAGCTTGGGCAGTCTTGAAGTATGTGCTCTGATGTCTGCGGCGCCAAACCACATGTGCACATGGCTGAGTCACCAATCTTCAATTTTGTATACATGTGGTTGCGTAATCTGTTGTGTCCTGTTCTAAGGTGCAGAATAATGACTTGTTCAGGTTTGTCCATAACATGGTAGTCGTCTTGAGCAGGTTTTGGTGGCCTTCTGACTGATTTGATCATTCTTTTCTTTTGGTGGTATGTAATGGGCACATCAGGCTGTTCTTCTTTTGCTCCTTCCTTAGTGGTAGTTGTCTTGAGCAGGTTTTGGTGGCCTTCTGACTGATTTGATCATTCTTTTCTTTTGGTGGTATGTAATGGGCACATCAGGCTGTTCTTCTTTTGCTCCTTCCTTAGCCAATTGATCAGCTCTGTCGTTTCCGGGTACTCCACAGTGGGATGGTATCCACTGCATGGTGACCTTATGCTGACTGCTAAGTTCAGAAAGTAGTGTCCTTAGTACTGGCAATTTCCTAGACAGGAGCGCCTCGAATGCTGATTTTGCATCTGTCAACAGCACCACAGGTTGTGTACCATGGTTGGTATTTAGTAATTCCTCTGTTGCTATCTTGATTGCCTCAATTTCAGCATCATAGTTATGGCAGTACTTTCCTGTTGGAACTCTGGCCGTGTCCCTAGTATTATTTGGGTATTCTATGTACACTCCCGCTCCTCCATTTCGGACAGCATTTTGTGCTGACCCATCTGTGTAGACTCGGATCCAGCGGTCTTGTGGGTATTCATCATCAAGGAAGCTGAGAGTGGCTGTTCTGCGCTGTACACTGTTCTGTTCTTCCTAGTCAAATATTTCTCGCACTTTAGTCTGGATTTGTAGTGATAGTCTATGTGCATCTTTCCATGGAGTTCGCTCTAGAATAGTTGTCAGGGGAATACCAACTGCAGGAAGATCGGTGGTTTCTCTTCAGAGTCGTTTCGCCTGGTGGATAAAACTACTTATTTTCAACCGCCCCATAGCTAAGTTTATAGGGTGGCCTGGCAAGCTGAGGAACTTTTCTGCTTGTATTAGTGTTTTCGTATCTCTGCACTCTCTCAGTGCTTGGATCCTCCCCATTTTCTCCATTGCTACTATAGGGGTTGATCTCATTCCTCCTGTGGTGACTCTAAGAGCTTGATTCTGCACTCTGTCCAGCTCTTGTAGTGCGGTTTTTAATGCTGAACACCAAGCAATTGACCCATATTCCAGGTGTGGTTGTATGCTCTGTTGATAAACTTTACTAAGTATTTTCCCACTGGCTCCCTGTGTGGTTCCACTTAGCTTTCTCAGGATGGCTATTTTCCTTCTGGCTTTTGCTACAGCTTTTTTGATGTGTTTTCTCCATGTTAGCCTGGCATCAAATGTTACTCCAAGGTATGTTGGTTCTTTATCTTCTCTTAGGGGTGTTCCATTTATCTGGATGCTCCCTGCCTTTTGTTTCGGAGAGAGGGTAAATAGAGTGGTGCTGCATTTGTAAATGTTTATGCTGACACACCATCTATCCGCCCATGTAACAAAAGTATCTACAGCTCTTTGTAGTGATATGGTGGCCACTGATGCATGTTCATTTGTACTCCACAAAACCAGGTCATCAGCGTACATTGCCGCTTTAATTCCATGCGGTAGATTAGCAACAAGATCATTGATGAGGATTAAAAAAAGTGTGGGGGACAAGACTCCGCCCTGGGGAACACCGTGGCGCAGTAGTACTTTCTTGCTCTTGAGTCCGTCTATCTGTACTTGGGCTCTTCTGTTGTGCAAGTATGCTTTCACCCATTTGTACATTCTTCCATTGACTTTACAGTTTCTCAGTTTCTTCATCAAACCTTCTTTCCAGACTTTGTCAAAGGTGTTCTGTTCCTAGGTTCCTGATCATTTCATTGGAGATACCATCAGGTCCTGATGACTTTCTCATTTTCAGTTTTGATATGGCTAGCTCCAGTTTACTGTTTGTGATAGGTGCCTCCATGACCTCATGTAGTATGTCATTCTGTCCTGCATGTTGCAATTTCTCTTGAATCTCTTGTTGTTTCTCTGGACTAATTTCAATATTATTATCTTGTGCGAATGAGTCCACAAAATGGTCAGCTGCTTGCTTTCCTGTTAAGATGTTTCCGTCTTTATGTAGTGCAATTTTTGAGTTTCTCCCTATGCCCTCATCGTTAAGTTGTTTTATTAGCTTCCACAACTTCCTTGTGTCTTTTTCAAAGTTCAGGGACTCTGTTTTCTCATGCCAGCTTTTCCGTCTAGCCTGCAGCTTGGCCGTTTGAAATTTGGCTTTTGCGTGCTGGTATTTATTGTGGTGCTCTTGACTGGGGTTGGCCTCTGCTTGCCGTCTACATACTTCCACATCATTATGCAACTGCTCCAGTTCACTACTCCAGTAAGGTTTATAATAATGTTTATGGGCTATGCTGCATATCATATCCATGTGGATATGGTTCTTCTTCAAATACAAATTATTTTGTATTTTAAACTGAATGCCATGTCTTTTTGTTTACAAAGTGAAGGCTAATCCTTTTGCAGTATATACAAATACATGTTGAGATGCAATAAAATATGATGTCACCCAATAAAAACTGCAAGTTGAAGTTTGTGCCTTCATTATTCAATGTAACTTTAATAATATTAATAATAATATTAATAATTAATATTATTATTATACAAATTAAGGCACGTTAATTAAATCACAAAAAGAATACTTATTACAGTATTACTTGTGTGCATTAAAATTCCACTTACTAGAAGTAGTAAACCCATAAAACGACCGATTCAAACGACGAGAGACAAGAAACCAGAAATGTTGGCTACAATAGTACTATTATTAGTAAATACTAAAATAGTACAATGGAAATCCTGATTTCCTATTTGTACAATGGAACACAAACAACCTAGATATTGTTGTCTGCAATTCGTCTTTCCGTTAGAGTTACGTCCCCAGAGGGCGTTATTCTGTTTATCTGTTATATAGAACAGTGCTTCCCAAAGTGGTGGCCCGTGGACCGGTGCCGGTCAGCGAGCTCTTCTTTGCCCGTCCGCAATGTGAGTTGAAAAAAAAAGTAAGAAATAAGTTAAATATTTTCTCCTTTGAGGATTGTTTAGAACTTTTTAAAAACAAGATTGTCATTTTCGCAAAACATTATATCCGCACCGTTTTTATGGTGATTTAATTTTAAAATAAATTGAGCCTGCAGTCGTATATCCCAAGGCGTATTTATTTTCAAGGAGAAGCAAATCATTGGTTCCATGGGAAAGTTAAAAATAGTAACAAGATGAGACCGATACTAAAAGCCGGCCCTGTCGACGACATTTGTTTGTTGACGACGTGCGTTTCTTTTGTTTACCATGTGATGAAAAGTGAGAAAGATGCACATTATCAATCTCTAATTGTCATAAGATGCAGAAAATACGTGATTTTCGTTGTACGATTATAATGCGTTTTGCCATCGTCTGAGCGAGTGAAGGTGTTAGATACATCTGCAAAGTATTTTTCATTACAGCTGGACGAAAGCACGGAGCGGACGTTGCCAACTTAGCGATTCTGATGGTGAATGTGAGATATCAATACAAAGACATCTTGAGAGAAGAGTATTTCTTCTTCGTCAATGAGCATTATTGACAAAAGACAAAACAGTATGGACATTTGTTCTCATTTGGGGGTAGCGCTGTCTACAATCGAGCCACGAATTGATAAGATTGTAAATTTAAATATTGAGCACAACCCACTACTGGCAACGCCGATCGCATTCTGGTATGAACCTAAGGCCTATCCACGTCAATATGGAAGCACTATACTCGAGTTTCGCCCTCATTTGAGCTCGTCAGTAGTGCATATCCCTGACCGGATCCGGAAACAGTCCCGGATCACGCGTGTGAAAGATTGTAAATAATAAACAGGCCCACCCCTCGCATTAAATAGTTACTGTTAGCAGCTGATCATTAAATCATTTTTATTACAACATAGTCAACATACTGTAATTTAGTCAGCTTGTTTAAAATCTGATTTGGTATCGTTTTCCAAGATATATTTTAATTTTATTTTATATTGGTGTTCATTACTGTCGGTTTATACGAGTATATACACCTTTGCAAGAAGACCTAGATGTAGTTTGGACATTTAAAAAATTTTTTGATTTGTAAATCTCTACAATAAATATTTTTTTGTTACTCATGAACATGGGACCACCATTAAATAAATCACTGTCATCCAATAATATTATGGAGTGCCAAATGGTGAATTACATATAATAAAAGTAATAAACATCTGCAAACTCGTTGTCAAGGTAGAACCAAATGAACAGAATCCAGAAGCACTTGCCAAAAAGCATCGACGACTAGAAGCCGGCTGAGATATCTGTTATGTCAATATTTATTTCCGGTGAACAGCTTGTGATAAATATGAATCATAATACTACTAATAATAATATTCAGAATACAGTTCCTGTACAGCCGGGAGGGCCGGTACCGTAGCAATAAACATAATCACACAGCTGAACCTAACTATTCAAATCCCAAGACAATGCCTCACCGCCTAGCGTCGGTTCTAATGCCTCCTATCGGTTGACCGTTCTGTCACCTTGGCCATTCTCGCCGAGTCCTAGTTTATATATTCATGGCCAGCTGTTTGTCCTGACTGAAAGGAGTAATGCTTTAATGATCTAGCCCTCTACCAAGTAGTTCCAAGCTACCACTGCCATCTCCTGAAGGTTTGTTGACAATCTTCTCTCCTTTAATAGACTCATGCCGCCTTCCGTGCCGCCAGCCTAAGCTCTACTCACTGGTTGCTAAACTATGCCGCTGTGACGTTTCGAGCAGGATATTGCTCGAATAGCTGCTATAAACGCTGAGACAGACGAAACGCTATCAAAAATACAAGAAGAGAGAGAGAGAGAGAGAGAACAAAAAGACAGAAGAAACTCTTAAACAGATCCAAGAAGAAAGAAAACAACTAGAACTTCTCAAGTCAAATAACGAAACATCTGTATAGGATCAGAAAGCATAAAGTCCCAGACAGAAGAAGAAGCAACAGAAGAAGAAATAGTAGTGGTGGAAGAGTACGACGGCTACCCAGACCAAGACCAAGTGTGTAGGGAGGCCTTGAAGTGTATCACTCCCCACCAAGATCGAACTATCGAGCCGATAGCACGCGAAATCCGAGAAGATACGAAAACACAAGACATCGCTGGAGGAAGGATGACGATTGGTAATCATCCCTGAAGGAAATAATACCATATGACAGGGTGGATACACAATTACGCCAAGCCTTAACAAGTGTGCGACTCTGTTCAGACATGTAAAACCACAAGGATATAACGAACACAATTGCAGCCATTCACTTTCTCAAGGAAGCAGATATGCGCATCTATGTTTACAAAAGACGAAGTATTAGATAACTATCTCATCTCATCTCATCATGTTCCTCTTGGACCTTCCGGTGTCGAGGTGAAGTATAAACAGCGGGAGAGTGCCCACTTACTGGCTTCATGTATCGATATTCCCATGGACTCTGTTATTCCCTGCGTCCATCGTTTACGTGGTCGGTCTCTTCCCCTGCTTCCCTCCGGTCTGTACATCGTTGCTTGCTGTGGTAAGTAGTATATAATGTTGTATTTACTTATCAAATAAGGATCTGGATCCTTCTGGTGACGTCATTTGTTAGTGTGGATCGCTCTGCTAAGCAGCTGTCTGGGTTACATGCTACCAAACCCTAAAATATGAGTTTCTACGTGAATTTACCGAGCAATGCTTCTCCCAACATGTTTCCCAAGAACACTCCAGTTCACTATTTCGTCAAGTTACCACAGACTATTGAGGTGAATCAGCATTACGAAGTCAGTCTGGCCGAAATTCAATTTCCCAACTACTACTGCAATGTGTTAGAGAATGAAGAGTGGATAAGATACAACTCACCCACCAGAGGAAATTCCAGAAAACTATGTCCCCCCCAGGCCTATACAGCTCACCAGACGCGTTTATAGCTGAGCTGAATCGAATAATGAGAGAGTCGGAGGTGGACGATCAGCCGCGAGTCAGATTCTATTTCGACAATACCTCAAAGAAAGTCATCGTGAAAATATTCGAACCGGGGGCCATGGCTATGTTTAGCAAAAAGCTGAAAAATATATTAGGACTTCACTCCTCAAAGATATCACACACCAACCCATTAATGAAAGGGCAAGTGGCGATAGACCTAAATAACGACCTGCAAAATATCTACGTCTACTGCGATCTCATAGCGGCGAGACCAGTCGGAGACGTCATGGTTCCATTACTGAGGACGGTACCTATCATGAGTCAGCTGTCGGCTTCGGTGTATCGCGCCTATAACAAACCTCATTACGTGCCACTGGTCGGTACCCCTTTGACACGGTGGAAATCCTTTTAACCACCGATACGGGCACAAACATCTCATTCACTTCCGGGACTTCAGTGCTGACGTTACATTTTCGAATTCGGCGGAGATCAGACCTAGAATAATGAAATATGTAGCGTTACGTCGAAATCCCAGACTGTACGAAGACTTTTACTGTAATCAAGCTGGCCATGGCATGCCGGTCTTTGTGGGTGGTCGGAGTCAGAGAGGTCGTGGTATCGGTAGTTTCTTCAGTGGACTCGGTCACACGATTCTACCCTGGCTAAAGACCGGTGGTAAGGACCTACTCAGAGAAGGTCTCGGGACGGGTCTGCGAGTGGCCCAAGATGCTTTGGCTGGTAGGAATGTTGGGGATTCCTTCAAAGGGCACGCCAAGCAAGCCGGTCAGCGTCTACTGCAAGGAGCTGTCAACCATGTTAGCCAATCAGGTAGCGGTATCAGAAGAAAGAGACGTGCAACGCCACCTGGTGAGCCCAGTAAACGTATAAAACTGACACACGCACCTCATCGAGCTCATAAGAAGAAGCAACAGCACTCGGATATCTTTGCATAATGGCTCTAATTCACCCTCATTCCTGTGAGTGTCTTCATTCTGATCTAGATCTATTTAGTGTTCCACCCACGCAGACCGCCGTGGAAGAGGGACAGTTTCTGGAGATACACCCTTTAGCATCGCTATCCCCCGGCGCACCTATAGAATTTGCCATTTCTGGTGCCAGTGAAGAGTATCTGGATCTGTTTAACACTTTCTTACACGTTAGAGCTAAAGTCACACTACCCAACGGTGACAAACTACCACCCACGGCCGATGTCGCTCCTGTCAACTATTACCTGCATAGTTTATTTTCTCAAGTTGACGTCTCACTCAACGACACGCTAATCATGCCTAGTGAAAATACCTATCCGTATGGAACCTACTTGGAAGCGACGTTGAACCATGGGGAAGAAGCCAAAAAGAGTCACCTCTCAGCCGCTCTCTATTACTACGACACGGTCAAATTCTTCGATGACACGCAAGGCGAAAACAACAAGGGACTAAGAACACGACGTCAACTAGCCAGTGAGAGTCAAGAAATAGATATGATGGGTCGACTACACGCCGACATTTTTGTGCAAGACCGCTACATGATAAACGGTGTGGATGTGAAAATTAAGCTGACTCCATCCAAGGCCACCTTTAACCTCGTGGCCCCCGACGGGGCGCTTGGTTATTCATCTATTATAACCCATGCCGCGCTGGTGGTTCGTAAAGCCAGACTGAATCCAGCCATCGCGCTCGCCCACGAGAAAGCCTTGATGAGAGCCAATGCAAAATTCCCCTTCAAGCGGGTGGTGCTAAAAACATTAGCTATTCCTCAGGGTATATTATCTCACACACAAGACAATCTGTTTATGAGTCAAACACCCAGTCGCGTCGTTATTGGACTTGTTACATCAGCAGCTTTCAACGGGTCCTACAGCTATAACCCATATAATTTTCAAACTTTTGGTTTGACGTACCTGAACGTAACCGTCGACGGTCGAACTGCCACCAGCAAGCCTCTGACCATGGAATTTGAGCGCAACCAATACGTACGTGCTTATTTTGGTACTAACCTGGCCATGGGTCTGTTGTTCAAAGACGCCGGCAACTCAATTGACTATAGTGAATTCAAGTATGGCTATACGCTGTATGCCTTTGATCTGAGTCCTAGTTTACTGGACGGAGACCAGTTTGAGATGCCGAGGACGGGGCCTTTAACACTGGGATTTAAGTTCAACACACCCACATCAGAGCTATTACAAGTCATCGTCTACGCCGAGCACGACGGGATAATTGAAGTCTCCAAGACCAGACAAGTGCTAAAATATTATGCTTCTTAATGAACATGCAACAGATTATCAGAATACTACTAGCTGATACGTATGCTCGTCGACTACAGTTCAGAGTGTGCGCTCGAGATCAGCTACCTCGACATCTAGATAGAAGCAGACCAGCGGCGTTTATTGTAATCACTGACCCTAGCTATAATCCATGTTCCCACTGGGTCGCCATGTACTATGACGAGTCAGCCAAATGCGAGTACTTTGATTCATTTGGTCTACCGCCCTTACACAGTGACCTGTACAATGTTATTGACCATCATTCAGACACACCACTCATGTACAATACCCGTGTCTTACAAGATGTGTTAAGCAACTATCTATTTCATCCTGATGAAAAGTCGTGGGGCGAGCATGACCCGCATTCTTCAACCTTTTTCAAGCAAACAATGGGTCAACGATCGGTTAGTTCGTCGCCTAGTCATGCCATACGTAATGCAGCTGAGACGGTATAACCAGTTTACACCCTAGTATATAAACCAGACACGGGTATCATTAGCTCATTCTGAAGATGACTACAGAACGCAACACAACTAGCTGGGTCTACCTGACTCGTAATGGTGACATTGTTAGACCAGTGGGAGATGGCGTCAAGGCCGTATTTGTCTCATCCTACAGAGGAATGACCAAGTTACACATTCGTCGATTCTTTGGTGAATCCGAGAACAGATTTCCTGCCCCATTGGGAATGACATTTACTCGTCAAGAATATTAACAGCTGATAGCTCTACATCGCGAGATCCTAAAAGACTTTGACAGACTCAAACAGCAACCTATTCAAGTCAGTAAACAAGACACTAACCGAAGAAAGACAGTCCAGGTCAAAAAGGGCACTAAACGAAGATACCCAAGTCAAAATACTCTACCCAAGCAGATGTGTGATCAACCCCAGATGTGTGATGCACCCCAGATGTGTGATGTACCTTATATGTGTGACCAACCCCAGATGTGTATCCGACAGTCAGATATGTGTCTACCAAGTTCAGATGACAGTCCACAGGAGACAATTATGTGAAGAATCAATATGTATAAAGTTTCGAAAATAAAAAAATTAAGAAAAAAGAAAATTTGCGTTATCTTGGTTTGTTTCTATGTGGTGTTTCTGTGCTGCCTGTGGCAGATCATTTGCTTTTTTTTCCCCCCATAGTATATTCCACAGCTACAATGAACATGAAGAAACAACCACGCACAGCAGTCATCACGACAACCAGAGAGACGACAACATGAATAAACAAGAAAGACGAGAATAAACCGAGGAAAAAACATGTCAAGCATTCCACTGAATAAACCAACAAAACAAAATATTTTTCGTTTCATAACTTTTATTGTTCCAGTAATAAATTTTCGTTTGCATAATATTCAATATTTTTCAATATCACTCAATGAAAAACATCTGACTTTACACATCGGGGACAGTCTTTTATTTTTCAATTATATAGACAAGTCACAAGGAAAGCACACACACATTGAGTCTTGTATTCTCGCAGTACACAACAAATTTAATAGAACAGAAGTAGAAAAAGGTAGTGGGAAAAGCGGAAAAGGCGTATTTACATATTATTGTCAACAACTCATGTGTAAGGCATCATCAGATTACTTCTCTCGCACCACACAAGAAACTTGCAAGTCGTGTGAGAGGAAATAAATGATACATTTTATTGCCGTTGGCTCTTTACAAGTACATAACAGTCGCTATCAAAACCACACACAAAGCCACAGAATTACTATCCCTAGTTTCTAAACCCTAATGCTAATTCTATCTATTTGGTTACACAAATCTCCTATCAATTCTACAACGAGGTGCCCGCTACAAAGTCAGTCCCCAGTCTGACTAGCTTGCTCGCGTGGTTACACACCACGCGGAAGGACCTTGAGGTGTCCTTCGGCTTTCTGCGTGCCCTTCTGTTTGGCACGCTTACATTAGCTGTTTTCTGTTGATTTGCAATCGTGGCTATCATGTAGGCGCCGTGATTCTGTCGTGACCAGAGTGCTAACTATCTGGTCACCGTCTCCGTGCCTCATGAGAGAACTAGTTAATAGTTCTCCATTCTATCCCCTACCCTGCCCTTATCTCGGGCAATGTATCCTCTCTAATCTAAATGAGGTTGACCACATCCCGGTGGTGTTCTATCTTGAGGCAGACCTCTGGCCTCGTATTCCAGTCTTTGACAATTATGATACATATTTACACTTATATATCTAGGGGTGATGTGGAATAATTGTCTGCGTGTACTTTTCTTTTGATGTAGAAGTATGATAACGCCTCTCTGTGTTGATGATACGTGTACACAGAGGAAGCCTGTGTCTTAAAGCCTATATTTGTCCCACCAGTCGCTGTCTGCGTGTCAAGGACATTTAGAAAGACTTCTCTGTCTAGATGTGTGTTGTGTTGTTTTGTCAGCCCTTTCGTGCTGGTCTTGGTATAGTCTCCAAAGCAGTGATAGGTCTTGCTGCATAAGGAGACCCTCCCCTTTCCCTCATACTCTGACTTAAATAACCCGGGGATTCTTTTGTCGAAGACTCGCTTAGCCTTACACGCATCACAGACTGGAACAACTCCCCTACTCCTAATAAAATCGCGTTGATGGCTATCACAGACCTCAGACGGCAACCAGGAGCTATAGACTCTATAAAATTCCTCCTGAAGCTCCGGTTTGACGGCCTGTGCTAGGATCGGTGTGCTAAGAGCTAAATACAAGCTATCTGTGTCCATCTCACACAATTGAAATTCCTCCCTAGCTATAAACCTATCTAAAAAGTCATAATAAAAATCTAGCGTGCACAGCTTTGCGTACTGGTACACAAAGAAGTCTATTTGTTGGGGTAGATCCCATAAGGTGGTCTTTTTCAGAGACTCTACCTCAAACACATCATCTGACAACATAGTCATCTTATTAAACAGAGGTTGATTAATCAACTTTGATGTGCCAGCCCCGCGACAATATGAAACATTGGTATGCTTGGCCTTGTTGGAGAACGTTTTGCTATAGGCTGCGTTTCCCAATAGTTTCATTGTCTCGGCCTTAATAGTGTAGGCCGTATTCACATCACCCTCACGTCTGGCATCAGACACCTCTTTACCAAACCTTTCAAAACACTTCTCAGGTTTGTACTCAATGATCTGATATATTTTAGTGACCTCTAAACCATGGGTCAGATACTATTTTAACAATGGTGTGGCCAAAAGGATCTTTTCCACCACATTGCTACCTATCAGAGTCCGACGTGAGCCGTTCAACAGCTTATGGGTCTCGGCATACTGCCTCATGAGCTCTCCAATATCGGCTCTAGACACATCAATGTTTTTAAAAATGGGCGTCATCTCTGAAAATAGCTCTTTATACTTGTCTGGTACGTGGATGTCACACTCTGTTAATCCAAACAAACTCTAATTTTTAATAGCGTTTATAATCTTTTCGTGGTCTATGGCCTCATAACGATGCCAGGGTGCGACATATGGGAATGTGGTTTTCAGAAAGCTCTTAATGGCGCTATTAGTCTTTTTGAGACTCTGCCACTCACATTCCCACATCTCCACAACCGTGACGTTAACCTCTTTTTCCAGATACTTGCGAATCTCAAGCGTGTTGGCATACAGCTCTGCCAACGGTTTCTGGCTCACCGGGTTAACATCATGACCACGGGTCAACACAGAGTTTTCATGCCCGTGGAATAAGCACCCGTGAAACTGGTAGACGGTTCGATCCTTTTTGTCCCACCCATCAACTCTGATGTGTCTTTATCATAGGGACATCTACCGCCCATTAAACTGGGATTTTAATTCTATGCCTTAACTATGTTCAACACATGCCAACCACTCTCTGCAGTGGACAATATAATCTGTGGTTTTATGGGGCTTGAACCCATCTTCTGCATTTTCTTATAAAAGGAAAACCCGTGGGCATGTTCTGTGTCAAAGCCCACAGGTATAGAGCGTTAGAATCGTACCCTTTCACACTCTCAACTGGCTTACCCCCTCGAAACCTAGTCTTACCTACCTCATGATACCTATGATATATGATCGAGGGGCCCCCTACAATATTTTGTCTAATTGTCGTGTGCAGCTCACTCTCCTTATTGGAGCACAGGGTAAAGTAGTTGTTCTTGGGTATGGTTTTAAACAAATACCTAAGGGTCCCTAGGCCTAGGCCAAATACCTAGGCGTCTAGCCTAGCCACTAGCTTGTGTTCGTTTATAGCCTCTAAGGCTGTATACACACAATCATGCTCTTTTCGTAATTCGGTATACGCTACATCAGCGATTTGAGTCAGATAGTCAACCATCTGCCTCATCAAGGCCTGAGGATCACCCGCTGTGATGTGGCAGATGGGGTCCGTGAAACCATTGACTTTAGAGGCTATCTACCAGCTAAGTGGAACATGCTTTCCTAAAAATTTGGTGGACTTGATTTCTCCTGTTAAATTGTTTTTCACAAAGTACGCCTCATAATCATAGGCTGCTCTATAGGGGTAGACATAATCAGTTTTCACTGGCACACCCAATGAACTGATGGCTTCCCATACAGTCTTAGTCACGGAGTATACACCTCCTTTATAACTGTTAACAGTTATCCCCCCAGTACAGGTCTGGGTATGTTTATCCATCTCCCAGAATGTATTCCACAATTTCCCACACTCACTACACCCGAATGACTTGGCTACTCTATCTAGATTATTAATGTACATGAAATGATCCTTATACAGTAATACCCTCATAGTCTTAGGTTGTTTCCCACTACTACGAAGTTTGGGGACCAAGACCTGGGTCTCGTTGAATTCAAAAATATCTACATTTACCCCAAAACAGTTTTCTATTGCCGGCATGTCAATAAGTCTAACCACAGGGAAGCTGTCTAACGATTCTAACTTTTGATATTTCTGCCACTTGTTTGCTAATCGGTTTGTCGGTTTCCTAAGATTGACAACGGGTTGCCCGTTGAATACCGCCAGACATCGAAAGAGACATAACATGTCAGTGTATGGCTTGTTGTGTGAGTCATGCTGTAAAATATTGATGCCGTGATTGTGTCTTATGTTGTCAGGTAAATCCTCTAAACAACAAACTATTGGGTACTCATTTATGTGATATATATAAAAGCTAGTCGCAGGGATTGTCTCTACCATGGATTTAGTGTCAGGTCTCTTGTGTAGGGCGTAGTTAAACATGTCACTGTCCTGAATTATTTCTATAAAATCGTCAAAGTCGTTTTCATGGTTAACTAGGTGGGGGATGTCGAGTTGGCATGCATTGTTCGATGATGAATGAAAAAACCTAAGCTCTCCTGTCTCCTTATGACGTAAGATCATGTGATGAGAATAATTCACCTTAAACCTGCATGTCTGACTAGTAAATATTGGTCTTAAAGTCTCGGTCCAGTCAATTGGTTGTGTTGAGTCTGGTCGATGAAAAAAATTGTAGGTCGACACATATATGTGGATGTTCTGATGTGTCCTAAGGTAGGGCCAGACGTCTCTATATTTCTGCTGGACTTTCTCATCGCGGATTATGTCTACGGTCTTTAGTTCCTCATCTACTTCTTCGTCAGTCTTTACGATAGCTTCCTCTGTTTCCACGTGATCAAGTTTAGGTTCTTTAGCTGATTGTGTGTCTGTTGGTGCTTTTCTTTTACGTGATGTAGTGTCTGATGGTGATGGTGTAGTGTCTGTAGTATCCAGTGACGATGTCTGCTGATGTGTTTTTACATGTTGTTTTAGGTTGTCCTGTCTATTGTATAAGTTGCCACAGATGTGACATGTGTGCATTGTGGTAGTGTGTACTGTCTTAATGTGTCGTGTAAGAATGGTTTTTTTAAGTGTATTCTTTACCACAGATAGGACAGAGAAAGACAGATTTCTGAATAGAGACCATAGTAGAGCAAGGAGTAGTAATTGATGATAGTGATGAGACAATAAAAGCAATGATAAATATAGCAGTAGAGTACTTCCGATCGTCTTCAGTACTGTCTGGGTTCTGGCAGTATACACAATAGTAGTATTTCCACCGCTATTTCTCGCGTATTATATGACGTGTTGTGTGTTGCTCCAACGGTTACAATGAGCAATATCTTTCAAGCTTTTACACGTATATGTGTCGGACGCCAAGCAGCTGTGGGGAAAAGATAATTTACAAACAGGTTACATCCATTATATTGATTATCTGGTTATATAAAATTACTTCACTAAGAAATAGCAAAAATTTGGAATGTCACATGATCTGTAATACTATTAATGAAGGGGTATTTCGTACTTTTTGCTGCTAGAGTCTTTATATAATAACAACATATGATTTCAATGTAGTGGCACCAGATTTATAGCTTAGTTAAGACAGCGCATACTACTTATGACCCATAACACTTATTTATATTATAGATCATTTATATAATATATTATGACGTCACTGGTGGCACCGAATTTCTTAGTTTACGCCTGCTGTACTACTAATGATCCATAACACAGAGCACTGAGAGAACGATAGCATACATACCTCCTATGGTTGAGATTTCGTTTTAAGTAGTTCTCAGTTGACTACGTCTTTTGTCTGGTGTAGACCGTGTGAATCTGTAGAAGGAATTATAGGAGTTATATAGCACATACATTGTAATATTACACAGAATATGACACATTTTTTATGTCTGATATACACAGAGCATGGGAGGTAGGACACGTTAGAGGAGCTAGTAAGATAGCAAGATAGTAAAGGAGGCAACACACACACACACACACACACACACACACACACACACACACACACACCATCACACCACCGCAAGAGAGGCTGATGGTTTTCATATCTCCGCTTTACACCATTGGTAGACGTCAATGTGATGATGAGCCGATGATGATGACAGTATTAGATTTTTACCTTATGAGCAGTCCTTTCTTTGGTTTTTTCTGGTGTTGTCTTCGGCGCGGTCGCTTTTACTTTCCCTAGATTTTAGCAGTTTCAATCTGTAATAGCAAGCGAAAGTACATGTGAGCTTACAATGATGACCGCGTACATTACAATATTATAAATGACAGAGCTATTAGACACAAAAGTATAAGACACACAATAGTGCTCGATTTGGCAGCATGGCGCCTGACATGAATATCGGGTCGTTCAGAAATCACTGGCAATCTTACCAAGATTTACATATACAACACGAATGATGGGTTTCCGATGCTACAGAGAGCCGTGGTGGCCTGCCTGAGCTAGTCGACACGGCACATGCTGATGATGAGTGGTCAGACATTAACCTAGCTTTGTTTACTGCCGTTCAGCTGAATTGATACCGCTGTATTATAATGCTTTACCGATGCTACAGAGAGCCGTGGTTGCCTGCGTGCGCTAGTCGGCATGGCACATGCTGATGATGAGTGGTCAGACATTCAGCTATCTATGCTTAATAACGTTTAGGGTATACACCACCTTCGTTCAGCTGAATTTGATACCGCTATATTATAATACGTTTCCGATGCTACGGAGAGTCGTGGCTACCTGCCTGAGCTAGTCGACACGGCATATGCTGCTTATGAGTGGTCAGGCATTCAGCTATCTATGCTTAATAACGTTTAGGGCATACACCACATCAGTTCAGCTGAATTGATACCGCTATATTATAATCCGTTTCCGATGCTACAGAAAGTCATGATCGCCTGCGTGCGCTAGTCGGCACGGCACATGTTGATGATGAGTGGTCAGGCATTCAGCTATCTATGCTTAATAACGTTTAGGGCATACACCTCCTTCGTTCAGCTGAATTGACACCGCTATATTATAATGCGTTTCCGATGCTACAGAAAGTCATGATCGCCTGCGTGCGCTAATCGACACGGCACATGATATGGAATAGACAGAAATGAGTTGGTCATACGTGTAAATAGTCTATTTGTCCGCCAACACACAGTGGTTTTATATTCATATTATTTACACCTCCATGTATCATACACAGTAAACAAACAAACAACATTGTCAAAAGCATCCGTATTTTACTCTATTCTTTTTACATCTGTAACTACATGTTGCAAACATTCCTCGTTTGGCCACCGAGTTATAACAACGACCCAGTGGAGATATCTGATTAACGCCAAGTGGAGTGACCCCGGGCAGAGAAACGTAGATTGCTACCGGAGATTAAAGATGACTGCGTGGAATACATTACCGGGGGAACCCAACGGCCTGTGTGTGCTTATCTAATGTCAAGATCTCGGCTGGTCGCGTTGTGTACAGCGGTTCTAAAAATTCAGAAAGACGCTTTATAATTTAGCTGTATTTACAAAATAAGAAAGAAGTTTATATATGTTGAACCAGCGGGTGAGGCATATATGCGTAGTTGGGTGGATGACGTAGCCACGTGGGAAATATGGTGCTCGAGTCGAATGGCAACATATCGGATGGGACAAATGAATGTTTATGATACTCACCTCTTTTTCTGTCTCTCCGGCTGGGTGTGTGTTCTGCAGACTGATATCCTCTCTCTCTCTCTCTCTCTCTCTCTCTCTCTCTCTCTCTCTCTCTCTCTCTCTCTCTCTCTCTCTCAGGCGAAGTGTGCGTTCTTTTCTGTCTCTCCGGCGGGCTGCAAGCGTCTCGAGGATGCTTCTCTTCAGTGGTCAGCAATAGAATGAGACTTAGCCATGGCGTATGGCTGTTTTATAGCACCACGTCGCGTGGTATAGCTATAGCCAAAAATCAGTTAACACTGGTTTAAACCAGTTTACCCTGGTTTATTGCTACATAGACAACTGCTGACATGGCAATTTTACTACGAAGACACGATGTAGACTACCTACATACCATGTTCAGACATGTTTTCAGCGCTGACTCATGGTTGACCGGTCACGAACAGGGTAGCTAGCTAAGATTTCAAGGTCGGGCACAGCGGTTCTAAAGTTACTTAGGAGTGTGCGAAGTCCACAGAGAGAGAGAGAGAGAGAGAGAGAGAGAGAGAGAGAGAGAGAGAGAGAGAGAGGTAATGAAAGACAGACAGAGAGAGGTAAAGAAATAAATAAAGAAAATAATCATATAAAGAGAATGAATAAAAGTGAGAAAATAATGAAATACACAGGTCCGCTTGGTATATTTTAAGACTCCCTGATAGAAACTAGACTTTTCATCACTCGACAGTATTTTCACATGTTTGAACTTTGGGTGACCTGTTGTATTCATTATGGTGCAATGAAGGGGGAGATAATTCTGTTTATTAGGGGAAGTTATTTGTGGGGTTTCATTACATATTTTTATGATTATCTTAGCAAGTTATGGCTTATTTTAAATGAGAATCGTAGTTGTATATTGCCATTAATATGAGCCACTAAGCATACAAGAAATTTAACCGTTTAATATGTGTTTTAGGGTTAATTTTTAATAATATTCTGTGGCTGTCTAGTATATTTTTAAACCAGATTTTCACTAAGCGCTTAATGTTGATATTTGGGTAGGGAGTTCTACCGAATTATCTAGCATACTGAACCGTGCAAAAGTTTATTAATGCATCCAACTATGGATACTCGAGTTATCTCGAGAGATGGAATAAAGCATTTTCTGTCATATTGGACTACGATCTCCTCATCGAAGGGGTTCGATATCTACACGACTGGGGTTCGATTGCACCACGTGACCACACCGCTGCGGTACCCTGGGTCGGTTCGGGTCGCGTCGGATCGCGTTGGATCGGTTCGTCCGCCCGCCCGGGACCAGAAGTGACAACAGGAAGTAGTCATCAGGACAACCGGAAGTGACAACCAGACCCAAGAAAATACCCGCCAATTTTTGACAAAATGTGGTCCGAAAAGGATCCGGTTTGGTGACGTCATCAGTATGGAGGTACACCCTTCGTATAGTAAAAAGTGACGTCACCAGAAGGATCCAGATCCTTATTTGATAAGTAAATACAACATTATATACTACTGTGGTATACTGTTAGTTGGTAACCTACTTGCATGGCCAGTCTGTTTATACTTCTTAGTTTTTCTACGAACCGTATACCCCAAATACAACTAAATCGAAACAGTCGATGGTTGAACGGGGCCATTCGTCTCAAGAGTTGGAATTGGAATTTCGATACACCCATCTGGAGATCAACCACAACATCCTGCACCCATCTTCTCTTTGGCGTTCCTCTTCCTCTCTTCCCATGCATATACCCGTCCATCATTGTTCTCTCCAAATGTACGTGACGTTTCAAGTGATCAAAATATTTCAATTTTCTTTGTTTTATCGTCTTTAAAAGCCAACCTTCTTCAATATTCAGCTCTTGAAGTATGGATGCATTTGCTCTTTTCTTCATCCAAGATATTCTTAGAACTCGTCTATAACATTTATATTCAAAGGCATTTATGCGCTGTTAGCTTGTTTAGTAAAGAAAATCCTAACCTGCACAGTTCGCAGCGACTGCACTAGCCAGGCGGCCTTAATTCATCAGGCTCAAGGACCCTCTGCCATACACCGCAAGGTACTATATTTGCAGTAAATGACAATTTTGACAGTTTAGCTTGTTTAGTAAGTGTCCGGGTCTCACAGGCGTGTGTTGCAATGGGAAAGATCCATGCTCTTAAAAATCTAATTTTTGTAGTTTTATCTGTCCCACTCCACAATTTAGTCAGTTATTTTAGTATTTAAAGGGCAATAGATATTCATCTTTCAATTTCTTTCATTGTTTCACCATTGTTGGTAATCAATGACCCAATATATTCGAAATGTTCCACCACCTCCAATTTTTCCTCATTAACATATATTTCTTTCTCAATAGTAGTTTTATCTGTATGCATTGTCTTTGTTTTTGCTATGTTAAGATATAAATTGTGATTTTCACTATTCAGTTGGGTTGAGGTTATTAGGTTTTCTATACCATTCTGTGTTGTGGATAGCAATACTGTATCATCGGCATATCGAATCTCTGGTATGTCATGACCACCGATATCTAGGACATCATATTGCTCCTTGTTTATATCATCTCTGACATTAAAAGAACAGCCTGATGTGCCCGTTACATACCACCAAAAGAAAAGAATGATCAAATCAGTCAGAAAGCTACCAGAACCTGCTCAAGACGAATACCACATTATGGACAGACCAGAACAAGTCATTATTCTGCGTCCCAGAACAGGACATTATAGATAACGCAACCACATGTATACAAAATTCAAGATTTGTGAATCCGCCATGTGCACATGTGGATTTGCTTAGCAGACAGCACAGCACATACTTCAAGACTGCCAAAATACAACATATCTAGGCAAACCTTCTGGCCTAGAGAGACGACAATGGAAGATAAACTCTATGGACTGCTGAATGAACTAAAAAGACAGTTAAATTCACACAAGAGATAACATTGCAGTTATAGACAGATTTCCATCGAACGAAAGAACAAGAAGAATCTCTTATATTTCTCATTATATTGTTGGCGAAACAAATAGGGTGACAACACACAGCCCTGAAGGACTCCTTTCTTGATGTTAAACCAATCTGTTGTCTCGCCATCTATTTTAAACGCTGCTTATTGGTCTAGATCAGGGGTGGCCAACACGAGACCCGCGGGCCGCATGCGGCCCACCGGACGTCATGTTGCGGCCCGCGGAGTGGGAAGTGATGATGTGGTCGAGGCTGTAGCAAGCTTGCTTGTTTACTTTAATTAACAAACAAACAAAAAATTAGGTGCGTGGCCCGGCAGAAATATTATTTCTGAAATTTGGCCCGCAGCTGAAAAGGTTGGCCACCCCTGGTCTAGATTGAGCATTTTTATGAGGTGTATTACATGTAATGGAAAGTACATAGTAAATCTCAAACAGCAACACACACACACACACACACACACGCACGCACGCACGCACGCACGCACGCGCACACACACACACACACACACACGAGCAGTGCAACAAAAATTGAATTAAATGCCATTAAAGATACAAAAATATGTAGACAGAACAGTCCGCTCACGGGAAGAAAAATAAGAATAAATACAGGGTGTTTGAAATTTAAAAAAAAAAACAGGAAATATCTTATTGGAGGAGGGTGCTATAATGAAGAGGTGGGATGAATATATAAGAGAATTATATGATGGAGAAAGAGAAGAATTAACAGAAGAAAGTGGTTTAGAAGGTCCCCTTATTTTAAAAGAAGAAGTCGCTGACGTTATGAAACACATGAAGAAAGGAAAAACAGCTGGGCCAAATGAAATCACGATAGAAGAATTAGAAGCATTGGGAGAATTTGGAGTAGATATATGAACAAAATATTGAATGATATTTACAGCAATGGATATTTACACAGTGATATGCTGAAATCTGTATTTATAGCTATACCAAAAAGATCAGGAGCAATTGAATGTGAAGATTTTCGTACAATTAACCTCATAAACCATATCATCAAGCTTCTACTCAGAATCATAATGAGAAGAACCAGAAAGAAAATAAAAATGGAAATTAGTGAAGAACAGTATGGATTTGTGGAGGGAAAGGGCACAAACAATGCAATATATACATTACGGACACTAATAGAAAGGTCAATAGAGAAACAGAAAGACATATATTTGTGCTTCATAGATTATAGTAAAGCATTTGATAAAGTAAAACATGATAAACAGATTGAAATGTTGGAAGATATCAACATTGATCTTTTTTCGGTCATTTGTTGAGAAGAGAGGCATTGGAGAACATCGTGACAACTGGAAAGATCGAGGGAAAGAGAGACAGATAAAGAGAAATGATGCTGGATGGATTGAGATGGTGGCATGGAGGAATATCAGCAGCAGAGATTTACGAATAATAAAGAATATTTACTGGGACCAAGTAGCAGCAATTAAAATGGGAAATAAAGAGGGTAGTTACGAACACATAAAGCTAGGAGTACGACAGGGGTGTGTCTTGCCACCAGATCTTTTCTCCCTATATAGCGAAGTAGGGGGCTGCGTGGTCTCGAGGTATGGTGTCCACCTCGAGGGCTGGAGGTCCCGGGTTCAAGCCCCGGTGAAGACCGGGATTTTTTTCTCGTGGACTTCTAGTAATAAAATTTCCCCTGGTCTCTGGGTAGTGTGTATTGTTGCGCACGTAAAAAATCCCTCGGCAGCTGGAAATCGAAAAAGGGTAGCCTAACGGCGCTGCCCGGGCAAAATTTCGAGTTAAAAATCTACCCAAAGTATTTCAGGATCCTCGCCGGTGCTATGGAGTCCGTGCACTGAGCTGAGTTTCTCCAGACTCAGGTTTGAGTTAGGAGGAGAACGGAGCACTTATGGGTTGCACCCGTGTGCCGTGATGTTGATCCATCGACTAAACTAAACAAAACTATACAGCGAAGTAATAATGAGAGAGATCAAAGAGATGCCAGGAATACTAGTTGGAGGTTATAATATAAATAATATACGCTATGCAGATTACACAGTATTGGTGGCTGATAAATCAACAAACCTACAACAATTGTTGGACATTGTAGTAACAGCGAGTGCAAGGAAAGAACTCTCCTTGAATATCAAGAAAACAGTAACAATGGTGATATCAAAGAAAATGGTGACACCAAACTATGACAAAGAAATAGAAGGAAAATTGTTTAACCAAGTGGATAATTTTAGATACCTAGGAGCATTTATAACATCAGATGGAAGATGTACAACAGAGATTAAGAGCAGAATGTTTTGCATATCCTTTGCAGGACATCGCTGTCAACATCAGCATCTTTCAGCTGATTGTTGATTTCTTGGCAAGATTACGCTCAGTAGTTTACCATTGCTTTCTGAGCGGCCGGTTCATATACCCCGTAAGTTACCGACGCGATTCGAACCACTGCTGATTCTCACCGTCGTCACGTTACCTACGAGAGTATTCGAGATTACGGAGAAAAGTCGCTAACCTCTAGGCCAGGAAGCCGGCAAGAGCAGAATAGGGCAAGCAAAAACCGCATTTCACAAAATGAAGAGTATCTTATGCAATAAGTCACTATCACTGAATGTAAGAAAGAGAATGCTGAAATGCTATGTAGAACCAATTTTGCTGTATGGCAGTAAATCTTGGAATGTAAATGAACAAATTAGGAAGAACTTAGAAGCAACAGAGATGTGGTTTTTAAGACGAATGTTGCGAATTCCTTGGACTGCCAGAGTAACTAACAACGACTGCCCGAAACAGGCTAATGAAACTAGAACAGTTTATACAACAATAAGAAAGAGATAAACATCTTTTTTCGGTCATGTGATGAGAAGAGAGGCATTGGAGAACATCGTGACAACTGGAAAGATCGAGGGAAAGAGAGGCAGAGGCAGATCCAGAGAAATGATGCTGGATGCATTGAGATGGTGGCATGGAGGAATATCAGCAGCAGAGTTGATCCAGAAAACCAAAGACCGAGATCTGTAGAGAGCCATGAACGCCTATGCCAGCTGGCCGGGCACTTGATGATGATGATGATGATGATATATATATATATATATATATATATATGTGTGTGTGTGTGTGTGTGTGTGTATGAGTGTGTGTGTGTGTGCGCGCGCGCGCGTGTATGTGTTTGTGTGTGAGAGAGACACGATGCCATGCTACTTTGTGGCAGCCTTGTCGTTTTGCAAAGGTGGCTAAACCAGTGATTGCCATCGTGTGTACGGACTGTTATTGCCTGTTACTTGGGGACTCGGGGCAGCAGTAACGCAGCCGCTAGCACGCCTGGTAGCATGTGTACAAATCCTATTCTAGGGTGATTTAAAAAAAAACAACAACAAAAAACAATCGACCTTGACTCCCAGCTACCCAGCCTAAAATGGACGCCAGGAAATGTTCTAGTAAAGAAAGGTGGTCGGCATGATATTGAACACACCACACATCGAGTGCCGATTGGTCTACATATATATGGTCTAGTTTCTGGTACAATATATCCGGTGCAGCCCAACCAGTGTCAACTGATCGTTTGCTTTTTTACTTACCGTATGCCCAATGCGCATCAAGTTGGAAAACGGTCCTTTACTTGTGTATTCATTATTGAAATTCGGTTTACTCATCATCATCATCATCATCATCATCATCATCATCATCATCATCATCATCATCATCATCATCATCATCATCATCATCATCATCATCATCATCATCACCATCATCATCATAATCATCATCATCATCATCATCATCATCATCATCATCATCATCATTCACTTTTTTTGTCAAGCGTCGTGGGGAGGAATAATTGGCGCTCCGGAGACCTATTCTGCCATGGATCCCATCACCTTTTGAATGTACTAGAAGATTAGACATGTAAATGTCCATTTTACACGCATAACACACACTGGGCACATGGAGCTACTTGTTGTATAGCCCAAACACCACTCCTTGGGTCACGTGGTTAGTAAGTATCAAACCGGAAGCTGTTATTTCGCATGACGTGTCCTGGTACCCATTTTAGGCAAGGTCCACCTGGGTGTCCAGGTCAAGTTTTAACATTCGAAACCCATCGAAATGAGAGAGCTGATAGACTGGCCAAAGAAAGGGCTGAGGTATAGCAACTACATTTTCCTGGCACAGATTGCCAATAAATAAATAAAACAAACTAACCAGAGAACCATCTTTTTGCACCTGTTGACTTCGTCCGTGACATCTAGTAACCGTGTCGGTGTTGTCTAGGCTAACTCTAAGATTAACTCATGTCTAATTTGCCCTCCATGGATTGTCCGTGTCTGTCATCTGTACCTATTAACTCTTGTCCACTAATACTAGTCCAATGTAAAACTGTGACAGACGTCAAGAAGATGTCAAGACATTAATCAAGGGAAACAAACATATCCAACATTTTTTTTTTTTTTTGGTATTAAGGGAGAGTAGACAACTTAATATAAGTGTAAAAAATCTGAAGGCGATTGGGAGAAAGCTTTTTGTTTTATTTATTTCAGAATGAATGATGCTTTAAAAGTTCCATATATATATATGGTTAAGCAACTAGTTTAAATGTCGATTTGTTTAAGTGAGTAGATCTGTGAATATGGCATTTCACGTGATAGATATAATCTAACAGTAAGATTAATTCAAGGAATAGGTAGTATGTTAATTCTATTGTAGGCGCAATTATTAACTTAATCTTAGCGTAGTCCATTCCACATGTGGACAACAGTCACCTTCGGATTGATAAGACTGCGAGGGTAAAACAATATTCAGCTGCCTTTGGTGGTTGTCTAGTCACAGGACTATCAGTCTGAGCCAGTGGTGGAAGCTACTATAACTTCTCCTTGAGGTTTAACGGGGTAGGGGTTATGGTGAAATCGAATTTAATTATTAGCCCAATCGCTTAGTTTCTGTTAATAATTTTTGTCTGACGGTTTTCAAATCGTTGCCAATCCAAAGAAGGGAAAATGAGCAGACAGTAGACTACTACAGTCAAAACACAGTTCTGACACAGTAACATACGATCTATCACCGACTAGATACATACCAGGAGAGAATCAAAGCCATTACAGACAAGGAAAATGAATAAGAGGAGAAACAAGTACAAGACTAAGAAGACATATAACAGCATACCAGGCACTCTTTGTAGACACCGACACAAGCGATAAGAACGAAGCTCATGATGAACCTCTTGCATGAACTTTTGCTACTGAAAACTAGCTCGCCTAGACGTGACCATCATGGATAACAACTTGGCATGCGAATATATATATAGTAATTATACCTCATATGGGCAGCGGGGTATCCCCTATCAAAGGAGAAGTTGCCTTCTTCCCTCCGCTAGCCTATGGGACACCCTTGGGCAAGGTGAAGAACCCGTTCAGCCCCCCCCCCCCCCCAATCCAGGGTAACGTGAGGCCACGGGAGCAGGTGTTGGATCGGATTTGGAAGCAGCCGACAGATAGTTGTTGGTTATGGTTTCAAGTCAGTGACAGTGGGCGGAGGATCTCTCAATGGAGACAATGGCCACGGTCATCTGATCAGTATGGTCACTGCCCGGAAGGAAGAATGGTAGACTTCCCCCCAACATTGCAAGTTGCATTGGCTACTGCCTTTCCCTTGGCCAACATCGGCGAAGTGGAAAGGGGAAACTTGCTACTGGGCAACAGCTGGTTCTTCGCATTCCATTGCCTAAGCTTGTGCCCTGGAGAGATCACTTCAGCACCTCGTAGAAGCGGTGACACAGCACGGGAAGCGGCAGTTACCGGTTATAAGTCTTAATGCTCGATTGGCGTAGAGCAAGGCGCCAGGGGTTGCTTCCGACGGTGGGAGAGATCATCGTATCTCACTAGACAGCTATCGCCGGCCTAAGCTGGGCAGCCACCACCCCCCCTCCCCCAGTCAATAAGGTGCTGTCTCGCCAGGGTTCTTCTACTCCTGAGGCTGTGTGGAACTTAGGAACAAAATCCTGACACCGTGGACGGCAATTTATACACCTTTTTACGCATATCCTATTACAGAACATCGCTGTCAACATCAGCATTTTACCGATGTTGTTGATTTCTTGGAAACATTACGCTCAGTAGTTTGCCATAGTGTTCTGAGGGGCCGGCTAACTTATCCCGTAAGTAACGGGCGCGGCGAGAACCGGTACCAATTCTCGCGCAGCCGCGTTTGCTCACGTGAATAAACGGGATTACGGAGAAAGTCGCTAAACCCTACGCCAGGGAGACGGGCATTTATACACCTAGCAACAAGAAAAAAAAAATAAATAAAGAACAACCGCCCCTAAGTCTGGAAACATGGAACGTAACAACCATGACCCCTGACATCTGAGACGATCTAAACGAGATTGTCGATGCCCGCAAAACAGCAATGATAAACAACGAACTACTCAGACTGATAGACATTGTCGCCCTGCAAGAGACCAGACTCTCAGAATCTGGAAACATCAAAGGGAGGGACTTCACTTTCTACTGGCATGGCAAGCCGTGCGGAGAGACAAGAGAGCATGGAGTTGGCTTCGCTGTCAGAAACAAGCTACTAAAGTCCATCATACCACCATGTGATGGCACTGAAAGAATACTTAACCTCCAACTCCAGACAGAGGCAGGCCAAGTTAGTATTATAAGCGTCTACGCCCAAACACTAACTGCAGAACCATAATCTAAAGAAAAGTTTTATAACGACCTTAGCAAAGTGGGCAGTGAAACAACAGAGGAGCAACACCTGTTCATCTTGGGGGATTTCAACGCCAGAGTCGGCTCCGACCACAAATCTTGGCCTTCATGTCTAGTACAGTTTGGCGTTGGGAAGATCAATGACAATGGACAACGTCTCTTGGCATTCTGCACCCATCATAATCTGTACGTGACCAACACTTTCTTCAACACAAAACTACAACACAATGTGTCATGGAAGAACCCCAGATCAAAGAACTGGCACCAACTCGACCTGGTGCTCACTAAACGCAGCAATCTCCGCAATGTACGACTTACTCGCAGCTATCAGAGTGATGACTGCGACACCGATCATTCACTCGTTTCCAGCAAGGTGAAGATAAAGCCCACGAGAATCTACAGAAGCAGAACAGAAGGAAGACCACGCATTGACACCAGCGGCACTCAAAACAAAGAGAAGCTCAACAATTGCACCCAGGCTCTAGCGGAGACTCTGCCTGGCCCCACAAATGGAACTGCCACCGAGAGATGGAGTCATTTGCGCGATACCATCTACAACACAGCACTATCAACCAGTGGCGTCACTGGGGTTGGTGTCATCCAGTGCGGTAAACTCTTGGTGTCACCCCTCTAGACTTTCACCATGGTCTTCTTCCGAGTGTTCCTGTACCATATATAATCGCATATAGTAATGTTTGTAAAATAAGTCAAAAAGTTAATAAGGACATAAGAAAGGAAACAAATTGAACAATATAACTTCAATACTTCAGGTAAAACATAAATAAAGAACTTCGACAAACTCGGACAAAGTTAAATTTTTGTTATTTAACATTAAAATTTCTGTTATTTAAAATTAAAAGTTTCCCATCCTGGTCTTGAAAGCTGCAAACCTGTCAATCACATAATCAAAATCAATATCTTTCACCATATCACTTTCAATTGATAATATAGCCAGATCAGAAAGTCTTGACTGTCCCATAGTTGATCGCAAATAGTTCTTTATTTTTTTTTTTTTCCCGCGTTTCCATCCTGTTTCAGGATATTGCGGTCAACACCAGCATCTTTCAGCTGTATGTTGATTCCTAGGCTAGATTACGCTCATCAGCACGCCACGACTTTCTGAGCGACCGGCTCCATACTCTCATAAGTCACTTTTGCGATTCGAACCACTGCTAATTCTCGTCGCGTCACGTGACGAGAGTATTCGGAGTTAGCGGAGAAAGCTGCTAACTCCTCGGCCACGGAGCCGGTATAAATAGTTCTTTATAAGTTTCAAAAAAAAAAAACGAACCTGTAAACAACGTCTGTCATTTTCTGCAACCAGGTGACTCCACACGTCGTTAATTGGCGCGTTTGCAAATGACCCACGATTCTACTCCGACTCCGAGCAGCTCTGAGCTCTGAGTCTTATTCATTTAAGCACCAGACGCTCTGCATGGTGGCACCCTGTGCCTGCTCATGTATTTAACAATGAACGGTTATGAAACCCGACTAGACAGAGCTATGTCTGCATGGTCAAATTTGCAATTTTTTATTTTGGTGTCACCCCTTGATGGTGTCACCCGGTGCGGCCCGCACCCCCCGCACCCCCCTAGTGACGCCCCTGCTATCAACATTTGGCAAGAAGCAAACAAAGTCAGCCGACTGGTTTGAAGCCCACTCTGAAGAGATGCACCCATTGCAAATGCATTCTCATTGTATAAAACATCAGCGTCAGAGAAAACAATGCAGACATTGCGGACGGCCAGAAATAGAATACAACAGACCAATAGAAAATGTGCGAACAGCGATACTAGCTACAGCTTTCTGCATAAATTCAAACTTGTGCAGACACTGGAAATATAAGAGGAATGTACGAGGGCATCAAGCAAGCTGTCGGCCCATCAAAACATAAGAGGACCCCTTTACGATAAACAGAGGTGTTAATCATAAAAGATAGAGCGAAACAAATGGATCCCTGGGTAGAACATTACTCAAAGCTATATTCAGTGGAGAACAATGTCGGGGAAGAAAGTAGTTATAAATGTGGGATTCGGTTATATTTTGGAGGATTGCGGAGGATTGACCTTGACCTCGGTTGATTTTCACTCCCCCTCGGTCATGAAGTTGGGTGGTGTAAGGGGTGGTATCTAGGTCATATCTAAGGGCGATAATTCTAAGATTTTATGTTTCTAAGGGCAGATAACTATTGAGTGGGTGTATACAAATTTTAATTAATTATTATAAAATAAAATAAAATAAATAAAAATAAAAATAAATAACGACGGGGTGCGGGGTGGTGGCGAGGGGGTGGGCGCGTGGGGTGAGGCTAGGCGGTTCGGGTTTAAACACTATCAGGTATATAATAATTTTTTTTATTAAATCATGTATAAACAATACAATGCATATTAAATAAGTAGCGGCATAGTGGAAAATTCTGGAAGGTAGTACCGGGGAGTTATACGTCGGCAAGTGTGGGAAAATCTCCGGCGGGTGTGACGGTGGTCGGTTCATAACAGACGTGGAGGGGGTGCATACGGAAAAGTCATTAAGTAACGGGTTGTAAAAACGTGGGTGAGTGGTGTGTTAAAATATTTTGAACTGTTAGCGCATTGGTGGTGTACATTAGTACGAATAGAAGGAATAGGTGCGGTGGGGATAGTAGTGGGTATGGGTTAGTGAAATTAGTTGATAAGGGTGGTTATTAGTGCTATGTAGATGTTCATAGTAGCTTATTCACTAACATAACACGTGTTACAAATGAAACCTTGAAAGCTAAAGATCGCTGATTGTAATGGATATAGTGTAGTATCATTCGGTGGTAAGGGGTGGGTACCAGGTATTAGTGGTCAAGTAGTGGTCAAGCAGTGGTCAAGTAGTGGTCAAGTGAGGAAATTTTAGGGAAAAGTAGTTGTAATGATATGGTGATGATTAAAGGGTGATAAATTAGTGGTCAAGCAATGGTCAAGTGAGGAACATTTTAGGGAAAATTGGTCGTAGCGACATGGTGATGGTTAAAGGATGGTAAATTAGTGGTAAATTAGTGGTAAAGCAGTGGTCAAGCAGTGGTCAAGTGGTGGTCAAGTAAGGAAAATTTTAGGGAAAATTGGTCGTAGCGACATGGTGATGGTTAAAGGATGGTAAATTAGTGGTCAAGTAGTGGTCAAGTAGTGGTCAAGTGAGGAAATTTTAGGGAAAAGTGGTTGTAATGATATGGTGATGATTAAAGGGTGGTAAAGCAGTGGTAAAGCAGTGGTCAGGCAGTGGTCAAGTGGTGGTCAAGTGAGGAAATTTTAGGGACAAGTAGTTGTAATGATATGGTGATGATTAAAGGGTGGTAAATTAGTGGTCAAGTAGTGGTCAAGCGGTGGTTAAGTGACGAAAATATTAGGGAAATTTTAGGTAAAAGTGGTTATAATGATATGGTGATGATTAAAGGGTGATAAATTAGTGGTCAAGTAGTGGTCAACCAATGGTCAAGGAGTGGTCAAGTGAGGAAATTTTAGGGAAAAGTGGTTATAATGATATGGTGATGATTAAAGGGTGGTAAATTAGTGGTCAAGTAGTGGTCAACCAATGGTCAAGTGGTCGAGTGACCACTTAAATTGTAGAGGACGATGTCCCTAAGATTATGGTAGTGGTTAAAGTGATCGATGACATGGTCAAGTAGCGGTCAACCAGTGGTCAAGCGGTCGAATGAACACTTAAAAGGTAGAGAAAAGTACGTATATTGAAACGGTGATGGTAAAATGGTCGACAACGTGGCCAAGCAGTGGTCAAGTAGTGCTCAACCAGTGGTCAACCGCTCAAGTGAGAAAATTGTAGGGTATGGTACGTGTAGTGAAACAGAGATGGATAAATTAAGTAGTGACGTTGTCAAGTAGTGATCAAGTAGCGGGCAAGTACTGGTCAAATGGTCGAGTGACCACTTAAATTGTAAGGGAAAGTACGTGTAGTGAACCTGTGTTGGTTAAAGTGATCGCTGACGTGCTCAAGTAGTGGCCAAGTAGTGGTAAATGGTCGAGTGACTGCTTAAATTGTCGGTGAAAGTAGGTATAGTGACATGGTGATGATCAAGAGTTGGTCAAGTGGTGTTCAAATAGTGGTCAAGTAGTGGTCAAGTAGTCGAATGACCACTTAAATTATAGGGTATGGTACGTGTAGTGAAACGGTGATGGTAAAATAAGTAAGTACATAGTCAAATAGTGGTCAAGTACTGGTGAAGTAGTGATCAAGTGGTCGAATGATCACTTAAATTGTAGGGTGTGGTATGTGTGGTGACATGATGATGGTTAAAGTGATCGATGACATGATCAAGACGTTATGCCGACTGCTAAGTTCAGAAAGTAATGTCCTTACTATCGGCAATTTCCCTGACAGGAGCGCCTCGAGCACTGATTTTGTATTGATCAATAGCACCTAGTGGTACAGTCAACACACATTGACAATAGTTACATCCGGTCAAAGATGGCGTCGCACCCTATCACACATGGGTAATTGCTACAACCAAACTACGTCTCATTCACTAAAACTGGTCAAATATGGTGTCACATCCGGTCACAGGGGTAATGGGACATCTGAGACACGTGGTTAAGAGGGAAACTATAGAAAAAGGGTGTCCTATCGGTTGTCGAGTCAGGGAACCTAACGTATGATGATCACTGTGTATAGGAGTGAATACACTGCATCATCAACACTGCATCATCAACACTGCATCCGAAGGGTAAAATGGTCACCCCCTTCTCTCTCTCTTTTCTATAACCGTGTAGTCCTAGTGTTATCCGGTTACACCAAAGGACACCCGAGCATCAACACAACAAACTGCCCCGATTCAACCTTAGGCAATGCACGTAACATGACAGGTCACATGTCCGCCGTCATAACCAGCGACGTTATCACGTATCAAATTAGACATCCACACTTTCATTTCCTTTCTATGTGGCCATAGTGTCTTTACATCTTTCTCCAGAAAGCCATTTCCAAGACCAATATATGTTTTTTCAGTGTACCTGCTCAGTGCCACACTTCACAACCAGACAAAAGTACACCTTCTATGTACCAATTCAACCGTCAAATCAGAAAATATGTTAAACAAAATATTAAAATTATTGGTCAAATACAGAAATATCTCGTCCAAACTTATAAAAAGTACGAACATTTGTTAACCTATTGGGAAAAATACCAATCAAGTAGGAAAGTTTGTTAGTCAAATAGAAAAAATATTGACCACATAACGACATATCTTGTCCACACTTATGAAAAGTAGGGAAATTTGTTAGTCAAATGAGGAAAAAAAAAAAAAGATTAACCAAGTAACGAAATACCCCCACCAAACTTATGAAAAGTACGAAACTTTGTTAAGCAAGTATGAAAATGTATCGACCAAACAGAGAAATATATCACCCAAACTTATAAAAATTAGGAACATATGTTAACCAAATGGAAAATATCTTGGCCAAATAGGAATATTTGTTAGCCAGATGGGGAAAATATTGTCCAAGTAACGAAATACATCGTTCAAACCTACGAAAAGTAGGAAACTTTGTTAACCAAATGTGAAAAAACAAAACAAATATTGATCAAGTAAAGAAATAACTCCTCCAAATTTATGAAAGGAACGAATCCTTGGTACCCAAATGCGACAAATGTAGGTCAAATACTGAAATATTTTGTCCAAACTTATGAAAGGTAGAAAATTGTCTTAACCAACTGGGGTAAATATTGCTCAAACTAAGAAACATGTCGACAGAAGTAGGAAATTACGTGAACCAAAGTAATAAAATTGTTGGCCAAATAGGAAAAAGTATTGGTCAAACTTATAGATGTCTCGTTTAAACTTATAACATGTATGAAAATTTGTTAGGTAAAGGTGAAAAATATTGGCCAAGTAATGAAATATCGCATCCGAACTTATAAAATGTACGAGTTAACCAAAGGCGAAAAGGCCAAAATACAAAATGTCTCGACCAAGCTTATAAAAATCTAGGAAAAAATATTACAACTAAAATATTGATCAAAAGGTATAAATCCAAACATTATAAAAATAACCAAATGTGAAAAATATCGTCCAAAGACAGAAATATTTCAACTAAACTTATAAATAAATCAAAAAAACTTGTGAAAATTTTTGGTCAAGTACAGAAATAGCTATGGAAAAAGTAAGTCCACAAAACTAAGGTAAAAAAAATGTAACTTCTGTAGTTAAATGTGTCTTGAAGTTTTATCTGAAAAGACATTTCACAATACATAATCACCACCACTTTCCTTGTTTTACGTTACCGAAGGCCTTCACCGTATCTGGTACAGAAACCCTTATACATCACTCATCTCTCCACACTCTTGGTTTCTTTCTAATACAAAGTGGTCACATCACCAAGAACTTCAAACCTCCATTGTACACGTGCTCCATTGAAACACCCATGACAGTTAACAACATGTATGGCCATGTAATCTGTGAGTCCATCGGGGATAGTTCATCCGAGTACTCGTCACCAAAGATCCATTTCCCATGGCTGACATCTTCAACTTGCTATACCACATCTTATTCTAACATATACTTTACATGAAATTTCCCAAATTTGGGGATCTATTAAAGAATACGTAATGAGATACACAAAGACACCAAGAACATATCAGACAAAACAACTCACAAACCAGACTTAGAACTAAAACTTAAACCATATCAGATGAACCACCCAAACAAGTACTACTAGAACTCAAAACATAACGATATTAAGGAAACGCATACTTACACATTGTCAGACATTAGATTTAAATCCCCTACTACTAACATATCACTGGTGTCGAATTCCCGTTTCACAAAAACACCCGCTTGTCAGTTGTTAGTGAAAACCATTACACCAGTCCAGATTTGTGACTCGTAGAATCTACACTCACAGGATCTATTAAAGAATACGTATGAGATACACCAAGACAACAAGAACATATCATACAAAACAATTCACAAACTAAAACTTAAACCATATCAGATGAACCACCCAACAAGTACTACTAGAACTCAAAACATAACGATATTAAGGAAACGCATACTAGTTTATTTCTGTTTATAACTGTTTTAATATGGCAGAGAGAAACATGGTAATTAGACTATATCTGCCTTCTTCACTGCTGTCCTTTGTTCGATGACTTTTCTTCTGTGCTTGTCCTTCAGGACTGGATTCAAAATTTTTTTTCCAAGTCTTGTACACGCCTTTCAAAATGCTCACTTTCTCTGATTACATGGTGCCAATTACCATTGCGTTCTTCGGTGCCAACAGTATGGACTGTCAAGAAGTGAGGTTCTGGTGCAAAATTAACCTGTGGAGGTAAATAAAACACATTGAAACTTGCAAGACGGCCACATATACTACTTCACTAAAGAAAAAACAGTTAAAAAAAAATTCATTATGAGAAATGGTAAAAGGCATCAAAAACAGACTGTAGACATTCTATTGGTCACGTCTTGAGACAAGGTAAAGGTATAGTCACTGATGGTTTGTAGTATAGAGAGATGTACATAGAAAACATGTATATCAGCTAGGTCTTCTGTATTAGACATGTTTACAAAAATACACATGTGAACTATGATCATTACTACCCATAAACACCTTATTCGTTGATGACGAACACCTTCGGACACCGACAGTAGGATAGTTTTCGTTCCACAACACATTAATTTTCTTGAGAGACTCTGGGGCATGACTACTATCCAAAAGGTCAATATCTTCATCTGAAGACGAATCATCACCCCAAGCAAAGGTTGTCTCTGGTACATCTAATGCTAGCTGGGTGCCACGAGTAGGTTTCTGGCAGAACAAATTTTTTTTTGGATTGATTATTTTTGTAAGTGTGGTTGAGATATTTCTTATTTTGGTCTTTTCATACTTGGTTAACTCCTACTTTTTATACATTTGACTGAAATATTTCTGTATTTGTCATAACTTCTTCTAAGACTTTGTTCATGTCTGGTAATGTAAGCTCTGTTCCATCAAGAAAAAAGACAACGTCATGAACACAACCCACTAAAGAAAATCAACAAAAATCTTGGTTTCGATATTTATTCATCAAAACAGTTTAGTGATATATCGTAAGAAAGAATCAATGACATACATATTTTGGTGATTAAATATTGAAACCAAGATTTTTGTTGATTTTCTTTAGTGGGTTGTGTTCATGACGTCTTTTTTCTTGATGGAACAGAGCTTACATTACCAGACATGAACAAAGTCTTAGAAGAAGTTATGACAAATACAGAAATATTTCAGTCAAATGTATAAAAAGTAGGAGTTAACCAAGTATGAAAAGACCAAAATAAGAAATATCTCAACCACACTTACAAAAATAATCAATCGAAAAAAAAATTGTTCTGCCAGAAACCTACTCGTGGCACCCAGCTAGCATTAGATGTACCAGAGACAACCTTTGCTTGGGGTGATGATTCGTCTTCAGATGAAGATATTGACCTTTTGGATAGTAGTCATGCCCCAGAGTCTCTCAAGAAAATTAATGTGTTGTGGAACGAAAACTATCCTACTGTCGGTGTCCGAAGGTGTTCGTCATCAACGAATAAGGTGTGTATGGGTAGTAATGATCATAGTTCACATGTGTATTTTTGTAAACATGTCTAATACAGAAGACCTAGCTGCTATACATGTTTTCTATGTACATCTCTCTATACTACAAACCATCAGTGACTATACCTTTACCTTTTCTCAAGACGTGACCAATAGAATGTCGACAGTCTGTTTTTGATGCCTTTTACCACTTCTCATCATGAATTTTTTTTTTTACTGTTTTTTCTTTAGTGAAGTAGTATGTGTGGCCGTCTTGTAAGTTTAGTAGTATATAGGGGATTAGAAAGAGTACACTTCCCCACAGACCCCGCGGTGGGGCCGAATCGCCCCCTAAGGGGGTCAAATAAGGGTCCGAACCGATGCGCGCCCCCCTAACTATAGCGCAAAAATCCCCCGGGGTGACCCCGAGTGCGAGCAACCATTTCTTTCTTCTTTTTTTTTTGGTCGTACATAGGCCTGCAAATATCGTAGGAGCCGACCGCACCGGGGGTCTAGGGGGCCCGTCGCAATGGGAAGTTGTTGCATCTAGGGAGGTTGCATCTGTCGCACTAGGGATTGTCGTCTCTGTACTCTCTATCGTAGTTGCCGCCCCTGTTGCCTCTGTGTACAAGGCTGTGTGCGTCTGGCTATCTGTCTGTGCCTGTCTGTGCGCGTCTATGTGTCTGTCTGTCTGCCTGTCTAGCTTTCTGGCTGTGTGGGTGTCTGTCTGTCGGTCTGTCCGCCTGTCTGTCTGTCTGTCCGCCTGTCTGTCCGTCTGTCTGTCTGCCTGTCGGTCTGTCCGCATGCCTGTCGATCTGTCCGCCTGTCGGTCTGTCTGCCTGTCTGTCTGTCGGTCCGCCTGTCTGTCTGCCTGCCTGTCTGTCTGTCCGCCTGTCTGTCCGCCTGCCTGTCTGTCTGTCCGCCTGTCTGTCTGCCTGCCTGTCTGTCGGTCTGTCCGCCTGTCCGCACCTGTCCGCCTGGGACGCTATCTGTCCGCCTGTCTGTCTGCCTGTCTGTCTACCTGTCCGCGCCTGTCCGCCTGTGCCTGTCTGTCTGTCTGCCTGTCCGTCTGGGTGTCCGCGCCTGTCTGTCCGCCTGTGTCCGCGCCTGTCTGCCGGTCTGTCCGCCTGCCTGTCCGCGCCTGTGTGGGTGTCTGCGGCTGTCTGTCGGTCTGCCGCTGTCTGTCTGTCCGCCTGTCTGTCGCCGCCTGTCCGTCTGTCTGTGTGGGTGTCCGCGCCGCTGTCTGCCTGCCTGTCCGCGCCTGGGCCGCTGTCTGTCCGCCTGGGACGCTATCTGTCCGCCTGTCTGTCTGCCTGTCTGTCTACCTGTCCGCGCCTGTCCGCCTGTGCCTGTCCGCGCCTGTCTGTCTGTCCGTCTGGGTGTCCGCGCCTGTCTGTCCGCCTGTGTCCGCGCCTGTCTGTCGGTCTGTCTGCCTGTGCCTGCCTGCCTGTCTGTCCGCCTGTCTGCGGCTGTCTGTCTGTCCGCCTGTCTGTCTGCCTGTGTCCGCGCCTGCCTGTCGGCCGCTGTCTGCCTGTCCGGGTCGCTGTCTGTTCGCCTGTCTGTCGGTCTGTCCGCCTGTCTGTCTGCCTGTCTGTCTACCTGTCCGCGCCTGTCTGTCCGCCGCTGTCTGTCTGCCTGTGTCGCCGTCTGTCCGCCTGTCTGCGTGTGGGTATGTGTCTGTCCGCCTGTATGTCTGTCTGTCGGTCCGCCTGTCTGTCCACCCGTCTGCGTGTCCGCGCCTGTCTGTCCACCTGTATGTCTGTCTGTTTGCCTGTCTGTGTGCCTGCCTGTCTGTCCACCTGTCTGTCTGTGTGTCTGCGGCTGTCTGTCGGTCTGCCGGTCGCTGTCTGTCCGCCTGTCCGTCTGTGGGTGTCTGTCGGTCCGCGTGTGGGCCGCTATCTGTCCGCGCCTGTGCGACGGTCTGGGTCGCTGTCTGTCCACCTGTCTGTCTGGGTTGCAGTCTATCCGTGTATGTTTGCCTGTGCTCCTGCGCCTCTGTACGCGTCTGTGCCCAGCTGTCTGCCTTTGTGCGTCCCTATGTGTGTGCACGGGTGTCGAGGCGTCTGTATGTGTGTGGCTGTTTGTGCACGGGTGTCGAGGCGTCTGTGCGTGTTGCCCCCTCTACGGCCGCCTCTGTTGTCTCCTCGATTGTCCCCTCTAGCACCTCCATTGCAACTTCTACACACTTTCTCTCGACCGTCTCCTATTTGGTGGGTTGGACAGCCACACAAGGTACGCATCGCAGGTGTATCGCCCACCTAGGAGGCACCCCAGGCGCCCGCCACTCTTGGAGACACCCTATTAGACATATGTGGTATACAGGTACGAATCGCTAGAACCATAGCACAAGCAACCATGTCTATACAAGCAACTTTCGAGAGTATGGGTCTCCGCGCCGAAAAGGCCGTAGCTCCCCACCTTATCCTCGAAAACGCCTACGAGAGCAACCTCGTACCCGACATTGCGAAAGTCGACTACTTGGAGGGCAACCTCGGTCGCACCCATCTCCAACCGCTCGATGGACTTCCAGTCTTTGTCGACGATCTCTATGTGTTCGGCTATCTACGGCGCGAAGACTGTGTGTCCAAGGGTGGAAGTATTTGCTGCACCTCGGGGGAGAACGGCAGCGCCAAGCTGGTAGTCGCAGACATCTCCGCCGCCGCCCGCAAAAGCTTGGGTACAGCCCCAGATGGCAACCCCCGCGGGCACATCCACACTGCTATCGCCCACACCGTTGGAACCCACAACACCACCGCTGGTGGAACAATCCGAGCCACCATCGCCAGGATAGAGAGCGATACCAACCGTAGAGCCCTACAGAAGTGGCAAGAGATATACCCCAACACGGTGCCCGTAGCCATATTTGTAGCCAAACTCGATGTGTCCGAAATTCCCATGGTCGAGCTACTGGCCGAATTGCCGAGCTTCGAACGCCAGCTACACATCCACGGCTATGGCCTCTATTGCATCGACTATACCCAGGATTTCTCTGGCGTTCTCGATCGCCAGGTGTTGGTGGAATACCTATGTGCGAACCACGACTTCCGCGAGCAGGGGAGCCTAACCACAGCTATAGGAGAAGACAAGCCCACAATTCTCGACAATACCAACAGTGTAGGACGGCACGTATGTACCTGGGTCCAGAGCTGCGAGGGTGGGTACACGACCCGCACCAAGATATACAACAAGGTCGTCTCGAACTTCGAGGCTGGCGAAATCCGCGAATCGTTTGGTGGACACCTAGCAGACTATGCCGACTGCCCCAACCAACACCTCCGCCAAACATTCCAACATCCAGACACCCAAGCACGTGGTTGCACCCGTATCGAAGTGTCCCTATATGCCTGTCGCGGGCGCGCTCTGTCGGCAACAACTGCCACCGAAGTCCTGCAAAAAGCGCTAGCCTTGGTCTCGCCACCAACGGATGGATTGTTTGTTGTGCAACCACCAGCCAAACAATGGGAAAAACTTGCTGCATGTCTCGACCGCTGCTTGGTTCTGGCCAACCGACCACAGGGGGAAATCTATGTGGGGTGGTACGCCCACACCACCACCGGACGGCTATCGGGTGTTCGAATCCGCCCCACCCAAGAAAAGGTCGACAACGATGCAACCTGGGAGCGGGCGGTACTGTGGGCCGCAGCAGACTTTGGCTTTCGCGCTTGTCCAATCTTTCGGCTCGACATTCTAGAGGCCAAAGCCGAGACGGGTGTGGAGCTCGCGCCTCTCCGCTGCTATGCCAAGGACAAAGATGCAAAAACCATCCTAGCCGCCAGCAAGAGACCAACTGCGCTCCACCCCAACGGCCCGACCCTCCAGACCATATTTCCAGAGACCCCAACCGTTTCCTGGACCTGGAGGAGTAAGAAGTGCCATGCAATTGGTGTGGAGGTATCCTCCTACGATCTGGAGGAGGTACCCCAAATCGCCCAAGAACGTGTTGTCTCGCTCCTTTCGACCAGAGCCCGCGAAGACCGTCTCCTACAAATCCAAGATGCAGCAGCAGCCGAAGCCTGGCGCCATCGCATGTGGGAGGAGCAGGAGGCGGAAGTACAGAGACGAGCCACAGAACTCGAACGACTGCGCCAATATGCAACGGCTAGCAAGATATACAAAGAAAGGAAGCAGCATATATACGAGGAGGTGGTATTGGGACTGCAAGGAGGCACAGAGAAACTGTCCGCGATGGTGGGTCGTCTGGAAATCCTCGGATATAGGCGACAGGGACAAACACTCCCCAGAGTAGTTGTGTGCAAAGATGGGGAAACTACACCCAGCGCTGTATGGGCCAACAGAGGGTTGGAGAAACTTCTCGCCGCAACCGAAAATTGTTTCGAGCGTCGTATAGACTGCTACAACCGCACAACTTTCTGGCTCCCAGCCGGAGCGAAGGGGATCTCCAAGCTGGAAATCGATGTACTTCCAGCCAGTACCTTCTACAACGAAGAAAGTCGAGAGATACACTGGAACAAAATCCAAGTCGTCCGCACCCCAAAACCCGAACAGCTATCACTCCTCCAACAGATAGCGAGTGTAGCCGACGAACAGGCACCACGCCTACAAGAGCTCCAGGCCACACTCGCACAGGTCCCCCCACCCAAGGCAAAGGATACATCGAAGACTACAGATCTTCCAGCTGGTGTGTATCTGTGTCGGCGGTATTCCGTAGGGACTTTCCAAGGCACACAACGCATAGTCCTGTTTCTTTCCCCAACCAACGCAGAAGGCGAGCCATCTACAGACGTAGAAACCCCTGTGTATGGGCACTTTCTCGCCGCAGAGGTTGCCAGACTCGGTGGACCCACCGAGCTCGAGAAAATGCAATCCCCCATGTTCTGCCGCCTCGGCGATATTCGAACCACACCACAGAAAAAGAAGGCTCGCCTGGTCGTGCTAGCAGCCATTTGCAAATAGAATACCTCGAGTGGCATGCCTAGGAGGCCACAAACCCTCCAGGGATACAAAACACATAGCCACCACCACAACCCACAACATACAGCTCTGCATACTCTGGGGAGACCCACGCCGCTGCCGTCTCGCGCGAAATATGGCCCAAGATAGTAGCCGGGCCCTTCCACTCGGCAGCCTGCCGTTCGAGCTCCCCAAGATCTACAAACTCGTGCTTCTCTGCCCGGCTATCGTATTCGGCCTGGGCAACACGAAATTGTTCGTACACAAAGTGGGGGGTACACCCTCCTCGTACAAAGTCCATCTCGAAAACAGCTGTAGGGGTTTGCCGTGTGCACGGCTTTCTTTTCCAACTCTACACCTCGAAATGGAAAACTAGTAGGTCTACACAGCACCACAAAGGCTACCAACGAAGATGGAGAGTCCGCAACTGTCGTGCAAATTCCATGTCGCAACCAACCGTAGGGGTTCGCCGCGTGCACTGCTTTCTTTTCCAACTCTGCACATCGAAATGGAAAACTAGTAGGTCTACACAGCGCCACAAATGCCTCCAACGAAGATGGAGAGTCTGCAACAGTCGTAGAACAACAGTATGGGGGTGGACAGAATTCGTGCAATGGAACGTGCCGTGCAGACTCCATTGTATATCTTGGAAGGCTCGAATCTATATGCTAGCCGCGGTGGTTCGATAGGCTCTACCACATAGGATCTAGATAGCTGCCACATAGCAGCCTAGCACCTAGGCTCGAATCTATATGCTAGCCGAGGTGGTTCGATAGGCTCTACCACATAGGATCTAGATAGCTACCACATAGCTGCCTAGCACCTGCTAGCATATGTCTAGCACCAGCCTAGCACAAGCCAAGCAGTTGTCTAGCACCAGCCTAGCACTAGCCAAGCAGTTGTCTACCACCAGCCTAGCACAAGCCAAGCAGTTGTCTAGCACCAGCCTAGCACAAGCCAAGCAGTTGTCTAGCACCAGCCTAGAACAAGCCAAGCAGTTGTCTAGCACCAGCTTAGGTGCTAGGCAGCTATGTGGTAGCTATCTAGATCCTATGTGGTAGAGCCTATCGAACCACCTCGGCTAGCATATAGATTCGAGCCTAGGTGCTAGGCTGCTATGTGGCAGCTATCTAGATCCTATGTGGTAGAGCCTATCGAACCACCGCGGCTAGCATATAGATTCGAGCCTTCCAAGATATACAATGGAGTCTGCACGGCACGTTCCATTGCACGAATTCTGTCCACCCCCATACTGTTGTTCTACGACTGTTGCAGACTCTCCATCTTCGTTGGAGGCATTTGTGGCGCTGTGTAGACCTACTAGTTTTCCATTTCGATGTGCAGAGTTGGAAAAGAAAGCAGTGCACGCGGCGAACCCCTACGGTTGGTTGCGACATGGAATTTGCACGACAGTTGCGGACTCTCCATCTTCGTTGGTAGCCTTTGTGGTGCTGTGTAGACCTACTAGTTTTCCATTTCGAGGTGTAGAGTTGGAAAAGAAAGCCGTGCACACGGCAAACCCCTACAGCTGTTTTCGAGATGGACTTTGTACGAGGAGGGTGTACCCCCCACTTTGTGTACGAACAATTTCGTGTTGCCCAGGCCGAATACGATAGCCGGGCAGAGAAGCACGAGTTTGTAGATCTTGGGGAGCTCGAACGGCAGGCTGCCGAGTGGAAGGGCCCGGCTACTATCTTGGGCCATATTTCGCGCGAGACGGCAGCGGCGTGGGTCTCCCCAGAGTATGCAGAGCTGTATGTTGTGGGTTGTGGTGGTGGCTATGTGTTTTGTATCCCTGGAGGGTTTGTGGCCTCCTAGGCATGCCACTCGAGGTATTCTATTTGCAAATGGCTGCTAGCACGACCAGGCGAGCCTTCTTTTTCTGTGGTGTGGTTCGAATATCGCCGAGGCGGCAGAACATGGGGGATTGCATTTTCTCGAGCTCGGTGGGTCCACCGAGTCTGGCAACCTCTGCGGCGAGAAAGTGCCCATACACAGGGGTTTCTACGTCTGTAGATGGCTCGCCTTCTGCGTTGGTTGGGGAAAGAAACAGGACTATGCGTTGTGTGCCTTGGAAAGTCCCTACGGAATACCGCCGACACAGATACACACCAGCTGGAAGATCTGTAGTCTTCGATGTATCCTTTGCCTTGGGTGGGGGGACCTGTGCGAGTGTGGCCTGGAGCTCTTGTAGGCGTGGTGCCTGTTCGTCGGCTACACTCGCTATCTGTTGGAGGAGTGCTAGCTGTTCGGGTTTTGGGGTGCGGACGACTTGGATTTTGTTCCAGTGTATCTCTCGACTTTCTTCGTTGTAGAAGGTACTGGCTGGAAGTACATCGATTTCCAGCTTGGAGATCCCCTTCGCTCCGGCTGGGAGCCAGAAAGTTGTGCGGTTGTAGCAGTCTATACGACGCTCGAAACAATTTTCGGTTGCGGCGAGAAGTTTCTCCAACCCTCTGGTGGCCCATACAGCGCTGGGTGTAGTTTCCCCATCTTTGCACACAACTACTCTGGGGAGTGTTTGTCCCTGTCGCCTATATCCGAGGATTTCCAGACGACCCACCATCGCGGACAGTTTCTCTGTGCCTCCTTGCAGTCCCAATACCACCTCCTCGTATATATGCTGCTTCCTTTCTTTGTATATCTTGCTAGCCGTTGCATATTGGCGCAGTCGTTCGAGTTCTGTGGCTCGTCTCTGTACTTCCGCCTCCTGCTCCTCCCACATGCGATGGCGCCAGGCTTCGGCTGCTGCTGCATCTTGGATTTGTAGGAGACGGTCTTCGCGGGCTCTGGTCGAAAGGAGCGAGACAACACGTTCTTGGGCGATTTGGGGTACCTCCTCCAGATCGTAGGAGGATACCTCCACACCAATTGCATGGCACTTCTTACTCCTCCAGGTCCAGGAAACGGTTGGGGTCTCTGGAAATATGGTCTGGAGGGTCGGGCCGTTGGGGTGGAGCGCAGTTGGTCTCTTGCTGGCGGCTAGGATGGTTTTTGCATCTTTGTCCTTGGCATAGCAGCGGAGAGGCGCGAGCTCCACACCCGTCTCGGCTTTGGCCTCTAGAATGTCGAGCCGAAAGATTGGACAAGCGCGAAAGCCAAAGTCTGCTGCGGCCCACAGTACCGCCCGCTCCCAGGTTGCATCGTTGTCGACCTTTTCTTGGGTGGGGCGGATTCGAACACCCGATAGCCGTCCGGTGGTGGTGTGGGCGTACCACCCCACATAGATTTCCCCCTGTGGTCGGTTGGCCAGAACCAAGCAGCGGTCGAGACATGCAGCAAGTTTTTCCCATTGTTTGGCTGGTGGTTGCACAACAAACAATCCATCCGTTGGTGGCGAGACCAAGGCTAGCGCTTCTTGCAGGACTTCGGTGGCAGTTGTTGCCGACAGAGCGCGCCCGCGACAGGCATATAGGGACACTTCGATACGGGTGCAACCACGTGCTTGGGTGTCTGGATGTTGGAATGTTTGGCGGAGGTGTTGGTTGGGGCAGTCGGCATAGTCTGCTAGGTGTCCACCAAACGATTCGCGGATTTCGCCAGCCTCGAAGTTCGAGACGACCTTGTTGTATATCTTGGTGCGGGTCGTGTACCCACCCTCGCAGCTCTGGACCCAGGTACATACGTGCCGTCCTAGACTGTTGGTATTGTCGAGAATTGTGGGCTTGTCTTCTCCTATAGCTGTGGCTAGGCTCCCCTGCTCGCGGAAGTCGTGGTTCGCACATAGGTATTCCACCAACACCTGGCGATCGAGAACGCCAGAGAAATCCTGGGTATAGTCGATGCAATAGAGGCCATAGCCGTGGATGTGTAGCTGGCGTTCGAAGCTCGGCAATTCGGTCAGTAGCTCGACCATGGGAATTTCGGACACATCGAGTTTGGCTACAAATATGGCTACGGGCACCGTGTTGGGGTATATCTCTTGCCACTTCTGTAGGGCTCTACGGTTGGTATCGCTCTCTATCCTGGCGATGGTGGCTCGGATTGTTCCACCAGCGGTGGTGTTGTGGGTTCCAACGGTGTGGGCGATGGCAGTGTGGATGTGCCCGCGGGGGTTGCCATCTGGGGCTGTACCCAAGCTTTTGCGGGCGGCGGCGGAGATGTCTGCGACTACCAGCTTGGCGCTGCCGTTCTCCCCCGAGGTGCAGCAAATACTTCCACCCTTGGACACACAGTCTTCGCGCCGTAGATAGCCGAACACATAGAGGTCGTCGACAAAGACTGGAAGTCCATCGAGCGGTTGGAGATGGGTGCGACCGAGGTTGCCCTCCAAGTAGTCGACTTTCGCAATGTCGGGTACGAGGTTGCTCTCGTAGGCGTTTTCGAGGAGAAGGTGGGGAGCTACGGCCTTTTCGGCGCGGAGACCCATACTCTCGAAAGTTGCTTGTATAGACATGGTTGCTTGTGCTATGGTTCTAGCGATTCGTACCTGTATACCACATATGTCTAATAGGGTGTCTCCAAGAGTGGCGGGCGCCTGGGGTGCCTCCTAGGTGGGCGATACACCTGCGATGCGTACCTTGTGTGGCTGTCCAACCCACCAAATAGGAGACGGTCGAGAGAAGGTGTGTAGAAGTTGCAATGGAGGTGCTAGAGGGGACAATCGAGGAGACAACAGAGGCGGCCGTAGAGGGGGCAACACGCACAGACGCCTCGACACCCGTGCACAAACAGCCACACACATACAGACGCCTCGACACCCGTGCACACACATAGGGACGCACAAAGGCAGACAGCTGGGCACAGACGCGTACAGAGGCGCAGGAGCACAGGCAAACATACACGGATAGACTGCAACCCAGACAGACAGGCGGACAGACAGCGACCCAGACCGTCGCACAGGCGCGGACAGATAGCGGCCCACACGCGGACCGACAGACACCCACAGACGGACAGGCGGACAGACAGCGACCGGCAGACCGACAGACAGCCGCAGACACACAGACAGACAGGTGGACAGACAGGCAGGCACACAGACAGGCAAACAGACAGACATACAGGTGGACAGACACATACCCACACGCAGACAGGCGGACAGACGGCGACACAGGCAGACAGACAGCGGCGGACAGACAGGCGCGGACAGGTAGACAGACAGGCAGACAGACAGGCGGACAGACCGACAGACAGGCGAACAGACAGCGACCCGGACAGGCAGACAGCGGCCGACAGGCAGGCGCGGACACAGGCAGACAGACAGGCGGACAGACAGACAGCCGCAGACAGGCGGACAGACAGGCAGGCAGGCACAGGCAGACAGACCGACAGACAGGCGCGGACACAGGCGGACAGACAGGCGCGGACACCCAGACGGACAGACAGACAGGCGCGGACAGGCACAGGCGGACAGGCGCGGACAGGTAGACAGACAGGCAGACAGACAGGCGGACAGATAGCGTCCCAGGCGGACAGACAGCGGCCCAGGCGCGGACAGGCAGGCAGACAGCGGCGCGGACACCCACACAGACAGACGGACAGGCGGCGACAGACAGGCGGACAGACAGACAGCGGCAGACCGACAGACAGCCGCAGACACCCACACAGGCGCGGACAGGCAGGCGGACAGACCGGCAGACAGGCGCGGACACAGGCGGACAGACAGGCGCGGACACCCAGACGGACAGGCAGACAGACAGACAGGCACAGGCGGACAGGCGCGGACAGGTAGACAGACAGGCAGACAGACAGGCGGACAGATAGCGTCCCAGGCGGACAGGTGCGGACAGGCGGACAGACCGACAGACAGGCAGGCAGACAGACAGGCGGACAGACAGACAGGCAGGCGGACAGACATGCGGACAGACAGACAGGCAGGCAGACAGACAGGCGGACCGACAGACAGACAGGCAGACAGACAGACAGGCGGACAGACAGACAGACATGCGGACAGACCGACAGGCATGCGGACAGACCGACAGGCAGACAGACAGACGGACAGACAGGCGGACAGACAGACAGACAGGCGGACAGACCGACAGACAGACACCCACACAGCCAGAAAGCTAGACAGGCACAGACAGATAGCCAGGCGCACACAGCCTTGTACACAGAGGCAACAGGGGCGGCAACTACGATAGAGAGTACAGAGACGACAATCCCTAGTGCGACAGATGCAACCTCCCTAGATGCAACAACTTCCCATTGCGACGGGCCCCCTAGACCCCCGGTGCGGTCGGCTCCTACGATATTTGCAGGCCTATGTACGACAAAAAAAAAAGAAGAAAGAAATGGTTGCTCGCACTCGGGGTCGCCCCGGGGGATTTTTGCGCTATAGTTAGGGGGGGGGGGGGCGCGCATCGGTTCGGACCCTTATTTGACCCCCTTAGGGGGCGATTCGGCCCCACCGCGGGGTCTGTGGGGAAGTGTACTCTTTCTAATCCCCTATATACTACTAGTTTCAATGTGTTTTATTTACCTCCACAGGTTAATTTTGCACCAGAACCTCACTTCTTGACAGTCCATACTGTTGGCACCGAAGAACGCAATGGTAACTGGCACCATGTAATCAGAGAAAGTGAGCATTTTGAAAGGCGTGTACAAGACTTGGAAAAACAATTTTGAATCCAGTCCTGAAGGACAAGCACAGAAGAAAAGTCATCGAACAAAGGACAGCAGTGAAGAAGGCAGATATAGTCTAATTACCATGTTTCTCTCTGCCATATTAAAACAGTTATAAACAGAAATAAACTAGTATGCGTTTCCTTAATATCGTTATGTTTTGAGTTCTAGTAGTACTTGTTGGGTGGTTCATCTGATATGGTTTAAGTTTTAGTTTGTGAATTGTTTTGTATGATATGTTCTTGTTGTCTTGGTGTATCTCATACGTATTCTTTAATAGATCCTGTGTGAGTGTAGATTCTACGAGTCACAAATCTGGACTGGTGTAATGGTTTTCACTAACAACTGACAAGCGGGTGTTTTTGTGAAACGGGAATTCGACACCAGTGATATGTTAGTAGTAGGGGATTTAAATCTAATGTCTGACAATGTGTAAGTATGCGTTTCCTTAATATCGTTATGTTTTGAGTTCTAGTAGTACTTGTTTGGGTGGTTCATCTGATATGGTTTAAGTTTTAGTTCTAAGTCTGGTTTGTGAGTTGTTTTGTCTGATATGTTCTTGGTGTCTTTGTGTATCTCATTACGTATTCTTTAATAGATCCCCAAATTTGGAAAATTTCATGTAAAGTGTATATTAGAATAAGATGTGGTATAGCAAGTTGAAGATGTCAGCCATGGGAAATGGATCTTTGGTGACGAATACTCGGATGAACTATCCCCGATGGACTCACAGATTACATGGCCATACATGTTGTTAACTGTCATGGGTGTTTCAATGGAGCACGTGTACAATGGAGGTTTGAAGTTCTTGGTGATGTGACCACTTTGCAATAGAAAGAAACCAAGAGTGTGGAGAGATGAGTGATGTATAAGGGTTTCTGTACCAGATACGGTGAAGGCCTTCGGTAACGTAAAACAAGGAAAGTGGTGGTGATTATGTATTGTGAAATGTCTTTTCAGATAAAACTTCAAGACACATTTGACTACAGAAGTTACATTTTGTTTTCCTTAGTTTTGTGGACTTACTTTTTCCATAGCTATTTCTGTACTTGACCAAAAATTTTCACAAGTTTTGTTGATTTATTTATAAGTTTAGTTGAAATATTTCTGTCTTTGGACGATATTTTTCACATTTGGTTATTTTTATAATGCTTGGATTTATACCTTTTGATCAATATTTTAGTTGTAATATTTTTTCCTAGATTTTTATAAGCTTGGTCGAGACATTTTGTATTTTGGCCTTTTCGCCTTTGGTTAACTCGTACATTTTATAAGTTCGGATGCGATATTTCATTACTTGGCCAATATTTTTCACCTTTACCTAACAAATTTTCATACATGTTATAAGTTTAAACGAGACATCTATAAGTTTGACCAATACTTTTTCCTATTTGGCCAACAATTTTATTACTTTGGTTCACGTAATTTCCTACTTCTGTCGACATGTTTCTTAGTTTGAGCAATATTTACCCCAGTTGGTTAAGACAATTTTCTACCTTTCATAAGTTTGGACAAAATATTTCAGTATTTGACCAACATTTGTCGCATTTGGGTACCAAGGTTTCGTTCTTTTCATAAATTTGGAGGAGTTATTTCTTTACTTGATCAATGTTTGTTTTGTTTTTTCACATTTGGTTATCAAAGTTTCCTACTTTTCGTAGGTTTGAACGATGTATTTCGTTACTTGGACAATATTTTCCCCATCTGGCTAACAAATATTCCTATTTGGCCAAGATATTTTCCATTTGGTTAACATATGTTCCTAATTTTTATAAGTTTGGGTGATATATTTCTCTGTTTGGTCGATACATTTTCATACTTGCTTAACAAAGTTTCGTACTTTTCATAAGTTTGGTGGGGGTATTTCGTTACTTGGTTAATCTTTTTTTTTTCTCATTTGACTAACAAATTTCCCTTCTTTTCATAAGTGTGGACAAGATATATCGTTATGTGGTCAATATTTTTTCTATTTGACTAACAAACTTTCCTACTTGATTGGTATTTTTCCCAATAGGTTAACACATGTTCGTACTTTTTATAAGTTTGGACGAGATATTTCTGTATTTGACCAATAATTTTAATATTTTGTTTAACATATTTTCTGATTTGACGGTTGAATTGGTACATAGAAGGTGTACTTTTGTCTGGTTGTGAAGTGTGGCACTGAGCAGGTACACTGAAAAAACATATATTGGTCTTGGAAATGGCTTTCTGGAGAAAGATGTAAAGACACTATGGCCACATAGAAAGGAAATGAAAGTGTGGATGTCTAATTTGATACGTGATAACGTCGCTGGTTATGACGGCGGACATGTGACCTGTCATGTTACGTGCATTGCCTAAGGTTGAATCGGGGCAGTTTGTTGTGTTGATGCTCGGGTGTCCTTTGGTGTAACCGGATAACACTAGGACTACACGGTTATAGAAAAGAGAGAGAGAAGGGGGTGACCATTTTACCCTTCGGATGCAGTGTTGATGATGCAGTGTTGATGATGCAGTGTATTCACTCCTATACACAGTGATCATCATACGTTAGGTTCCCTGACTCGACAACCGATAGGACACCCTTTTTCTATAGTTTCCCTCTTAACCACGTGTCTCAGATGTCCCATTACCCCTGTGACCGGATGTGACACCATATTTGACCAGTTTTAGTGAATGAGACGTAGTTTGGTTGTAGCAATTACCCATGTGTGATAGGGTGCGACGCCATCTTTGACCGGATGTAACTATTGTCCATGTGTGTTGACTGTACCACTAGGTGCCATTGATCAATACAAAATCAGTGCTCGAGGCGCTCCTGTCAGGGAAATTGCCGATAGTAAGGACATTACTTTCTGAACTTAGCAGTCGGCATAACGTCTTGATCATGTCATCGATCACTTTAACCATCATCATGTCACTACACATACCATACCCTACAATTTAAGTGATCATTCGACCACTTGATCACTACGTCACCAGTACTTGACCACTATTTGACTATGTCCTTACTTATTTTACCATCACCGTTTCACTACACGTACCATACCCTATAATTTAAGTGGTCATTCGACTACTTGACCACTACTTGACCACTATTTGAACACCACTTGACCAACTCTTGATCATCACCATGTCACTATACCTACTTTCACCGACAATTTAAGCAGTCACTCGACCATTTACCACTACTTGGCCACTACTTGAGCACGTCATCGATCACTTTAACCTACACAGGTTCACTACACGTACTTTCCCTTACAATTTAAGTGGTCACTCGACCATTTGACCAGTACTTGCCCGCTACTTGATCACTACTTGACAACGTCACTACTTAATTTATCCATCTCTGTTTCACTACACGTACCATACCCTACAATTTTCTCACTTGAGCGGTTGACCACTGGTTGAGCACTACTTGACCACTGCTTGACCACGTTGTCGACCATTTTACCATCACCGTTTCAATATACGTACTTTTCTCTACCTTTTAAGTGTTCATTCGACCACTTGACCACTGGTTGACCGCTACTTGACCATGTCATCGATCACTTTAACCACTACCATAATCTTAGGGACATCGTCCTCTACAATTTAAGTGGTCACTCGACCACTTGACCACTACTTGACCATTGGTTGACCACTACTTGACCACTAATTTACCACCCTTTAAACATCACCATATCATTATAACCACTTTTCCCTAAAATTTCCTCACTTGACCACTACTTGACCATTGGTTGACCACTACTTGACCACTAATTTACCACCCTTTAATCATCACCATATCATTATAACCACTTTTACCTAAAATTTCCCTAAAATTTTCGTCACTTAACCACCGCTTGACCACTACTTGACCACTAATTTACCACCCTTTAATCATCACCATATCATTACAACTACTTTTCCCTAAAATTTCCTCACTTGACCACTGCCTGACCACTGCTTGACCACTAATTTACCACCCTTTAATCATCACCATATCATTACAACCACTTTTCCCTAAAATTTCCTCACTTGACCACTACTTGACCACTACTTGACCACTACTTGACCACTAATTTACCATCCTTTAACCATCACCATGTCGCTACGACCAATTTTCCCTAAAATTTTCCTCACTTGACCACCACTTGACCATTGCTTGACCACTAATTTATCACCCTTTAATCATCACCATATCATTATAACTACTTTTCACTAAAATTTCCTCACTTGACTACCACTTGACCACTATTTGACCACTGCTTGACCACTACTTGACCACTAATACCTGGTACCCACCCCTTACCACCGAATGATACTACACTATATCCATTACAATCAGCGATCTTTATCTTTCAAGGTTTCATTTGTAACACGTGTTATGTTAGTGAATAAGCTACTATGAACATCTACATAGCACTAATAACCACCCTTATCAACTAATTTCACTAACCCATACCCACTACTATCCCCACCGCAACTATTCCTTCTATTCGTACTAATGTACACCACCAATGCGCTAACAGTTCAAAATATTTTAACACACCACTCACCCACGTTTTTACAACCCGTTACTTAATGACTTTTCCGTATGCACCCCCTCCACGTCTGTTATGAACCGACCACCGTCACACCCGCCGGAGATTTTCCCACACTTGCCGACGTATAACTCCCCGGTACTACCTTCCAGAATTTTCCACTATGCCGCTACTTATTTAATATGCATTGTATTGTTTATACATGATTTAATAAAAAATTATTATATGCCTGATAGTGTTTAAACCCGAACCGCCTAGCCTCACCCCACGCGCCAACCCCCTCGCCACCACCCCGCACCCCGTCGTTATTTATTTTTATTTTTATTTATTTTATTTTATTTTATAATAATTAATTAAAATTTGTATACACCCACTCAATAGTTATCTGCCCTTAGAAACATAAAATCTTAGAATTATCACCCTTAGATATGACCTAGATACCACCCCTTACACCACCCAACTTCATGACCGAGGGGGAGTGAAAATCAACCGAGGTCAAGGTCAATCCTCCGCAATCCTCCAAAATATAACCGAATCCCACCCGAGGTCAAGGTCAATCCTCCGCAATCCTCCAAAATATAACCGAATCCCACATTTATAACTACTGAAGAAGCTCTGGAAGTCATTGAACAACGGCCCACCATGCGTGCCCTGGATAACGAACCGTGCCTCACAGAAAATGTAGCAAAGAAACATTCATCCCCAGAACTGTATGCAATACTTCAGCTCTGCTTTAAAGACAAATCAGTACCACAAGATATGAGGGACGCAAACATTGTACCATGTATAAAACCAAAGTTGACAGAAGCGACTGCAACAACTATTGCGGCATTTCCCTCCTCGGCATTACAGGCAAGATTTTCTCTCGAGTAGTCCTAAAAAGATTACACATCCTTGCTGAAATAATAATAATTGTCAGATTATTTGGCCTGTAAAACATTTTTTTTTTTTAAATTCATGTTTTCCTTTAAAATTTCGAATACAACAAATGCATTAATATACACATATGCGATAATATTACATTTATGGCATGTGCAATTGCCTACACATTACTTGATGATGATGATGATGATGATGATGATGATGATGATGATGATGATGATGATGATGATGATGATGATGATGATGATGATGATGATGATGATGGTGATGATGATGGTGATGATGATACAGAAATAAAATTCTAATTTTTTTTCCTTTCAAATAATATTACATGATAATAATACTACACGAAAACAGCAGCATGAACACACAATCACTTGTCTGAATCAAAGTAAAAGTTGACGCTGCCATCCCTGTTGCTATCCGCCATTAAATTCAAATTTATTTTTTCCGTCACGCATTTATGAAAACTATACGTTTATCCACGCCTGACTAGGGGTCAAACATACATCAAAACAGACACTACCGACAAAGATATATAATACCAATTATACATACACATTTATGTGTATATTTTCACTCAGACACGCGCGCGCGCGCGCGCACACACACACACACACACACACCTACTTATACGTATATGTACAGACATATCTATGCATGCACAAACTAATACATATTTAGATGTATCTCTATGTTTGTATACCTTATCCAAATCCCACAGACAAATTTGAAACGTGTATATTCCCTTTTGTCTAAGTGGTTTTGAATATTTGTGTGATTTTGTTTTGTACTATGTGCTGTATTATATGTGTGTTGTATGTTCTGAAACTATATGTTGCTGCTTTTCTACAGGTCCATACCACATACCTGTACTCTGCTAGTGCAGTCAACAATCTTATGTGATTATTTTCTGTGGTTTTTGGTATTGTGTTTAAAAATATTGCCTTGTACAATAAATATGGGATCAATAAATATGGGATCAATAAATATGGGATCAATAAACATGAGATCAATCAACATGACTTCAATAAACACTAGATCAATGAACATGAGGTCAATAAAAATGAGATCAATAAAGATGAGACCAATGAACATTGTAATCAATAAACATGAGATCAATAAACAGTGTATGTGTGTCGGCAAGACAGAAAAAATTCAATGGTTATGAAGAATGAGAATGATATAATAGTGGCATTTAGACTCATGTAGATGTTTTCATGTAAGTATTATGATTGTTGTGACCAGAATAGTCACATATTACTTTTATAATGCAGAGGTAACTAATGACTCTTGGGTTTTCTGTCGGTGTGTCACATGTACAGATATATCCTCCTTTCTGAGTCTGTTGTCAAGTGTATAGACTCAATAGACTTTCTTGTTAGGGTGAGTGGCAGGTTTTTAGTCAATCGAGGTATGGTGTCCGCCTCGAGTGCTAGAGGTCCCGGGTTCAAGCCCCGGTGAGGGCCGAGATATTTTCACGTGGATTTCTAGTAACAAAATTGCCCCTGGTCTCTGGATAGTGAGATCGGACGCCCGTGTGAATTGTTGCGCACGTAAAAAAATCCCTTGGCAGTTGGAAATCGAAAAAGAGTAGCCTAACGGCGCTGCCCGGGCAACATTTCGAGTTAAAAATCTACCCAGAGTATTTCAGGAACCTCGCCGGTGCTACGGAGTTCGTGCACTGAGCTGAGATTCTCCGGACGTGTTCCGTGATGTTGATCCGCCGACTAAACTAAACTAGTAATTGAACGCTTTGTTCACGCTTGGCACTACCATTAGATCTACCTTCTTATAGCTAGGTGAAGGAGTGGTATAGTGGGCAGGTATTCAGTTGTACACGGGGTACATGAACAATCCGTCGTGTGCAGTTTTGGCCTTGACCAGTGGTTCTCGCCATTTATGGCCCATGCACCCCTTCACCATATTTTCAGAACGTCATTCCCCCACCCCTTTCGTATTTCCTCCCTATAAATCCCCCACCCCACCCAAACACTACACAGTATACGTAAAACTGGAAGCTAAATTTAATAACACATACTAGAACAAGTCTAGAAGTCTATATAAGACATGATTTGCGGGTCTACTTACGTTATAACATGAATTTCAGAAGGGAAAGAAGTACAGAACCGTAAAATATGGAGGGAAAAAGAATGTCAAGTAATCGGTTATTGTTTTAACGCGATCTTGAAATAATCTTAATTCCCCCCCCCCCACCCCCGGAAACCCTAAAATATCCCCCCCCCCCACTGGTTGAGAACCACTGGCCTAGACGGAGTGCAGAAGTCTGGTACTCTGATAGAGACCACCCATCACCTTTAGTGTATAAGTAGCTGTTTGGTTAGCAACACTTATCACTGATTTACAAGTGTGTTGTTGTGGCTGTGTGTTTGTGCGGACATATGTTGTCCATGATACTGAAAGAGAGAGAGAGAGAGAGAAAGAGAGAGAGAGAAAGAGAGAGAGAGAGAATGGAGAGAGAGAGAAGAGGGAGAGGAGGAGGAGGAGGAGAGAGAGAGAGAGAGAGAGAGAGAGAGAGAGAAAGAGAGAGAGAGAGAGAGAGAGAGAGAGAGAGAGAGAGAGAGAGAAAAGAACAAGAATGTAATTGATCATTTTTTTTTTTTTAAATTGCAGGAAGCCGGGGAAGCGCAATGGTTAGGGCACTTTTCATCCCGCCACTGGAGTGTTTGAGTCTCTTGTCCCTGAGAGAAGAGGGAGAGGAGGAGGAGGAGGAGTAACTATGTTATTGTTTAGACAGACGAGGTCTAACAGATAAAGAAATAAATAATTTATTAAACAATATTTATTATACAACAATTTGGTACCTAAAGTTTCAAATAATATTCAAAACTGTATATAGCTTTTATGATGGTAACATTCAATTTATACTTTTCAGAATACGTATAAAATTGATACAGGAATAAATATATATTTCTCTTGCAAAATAGCTGTCAGTACAAATATAGTGAAATCAATAATTGTTGCCCTTGATTGCTAAAACCGTAATATGACTTCAACCTAGATATAATTATTTCCCTTGTATTAAAATAAAGTTAGTTACATAGCCTTTACAAGGCGTTGCAGTCAACACCAGCATATATTGCTGTTGTGATCTCTTGGCAAGTTTACCTTCAGTAGTTTTCCATTGCTTTCTGAACGACCGGCATCCATACCAATTCGTAAAAAAAAAAACCAACGCAAGACGGTTTGCTGCCAAATCGTCTGCAGCTGTGTTTCAAACGCGGGTATGCGGGATTACGAATTGCGTCGTAACTCCTTCGCCTCGAAGCGAGAAAAACAAAATGATTGGTACTAACAAACCTGTACACGACATCTTTTTAAGGTTGGTGTTTAGCCTGTCCTTTGATGTCCACAATTTCCCCCTGTCAGCTTCTTTTATTTATTTATTTTTTTGCATGATTATGACATAGCCATGTACCACTCGTCGGTCTCTCTGGCCTATGGGATAGCGTATTTCTCCGTAATCCCATATACTCTCGTGAGTGACGTTAGTTAGTTAGTTAGTTAGTCGACATATCATCCTCATTGCAAATCGAACCATTCAGTCCATAAGTGCTCGGATCCCCTCCTCAGCAAATCCCGCAGCGTGTAGCGGCTAACGACGCCAGTTCTGTGTTGGTTTATCAATCTTCTTTGGCTTCCTGCGTAGTGTTCTTGTTTGGCCACCCCTCTTTTAATTTGCTGCTCTCGCAGTCTGGCCATTGTTGTAGATTCACAGTCATCACTTGGTTCTCGCAAAAGTCTCACTTCTCGTAGAGCATTCAGAATGTCAGCCTGGTCCATGGCGCGTCCGCCCTCCACAGTAGCCTCACCTGCGAGCTTGTCAGCCCGCTCATTTCCTTGTACTCCCGCATGTGCTAGCACGAAGATGAAACTAATCTTTGCCAGCCGAGACCGCTCCAGAGGCAGCAACCATTCTCTTCGGATCGACCCCTCCTCTAACCTCTTGATCATGTTCATTGAGTCGCTAAGGAAACAAGCCTTAGTGAATGACTCTGTCTCGAGCCATGTTATTGCTTTACTTACTGCCATGACTTCCATGGTCAGGCTACTTGTGGTTTCAGTGAAAGCACCAGAGTCCTCCTTCACAATTCTCCCTCCGGCCCGAGCTGTAAAGGCCCATGAGCTTCTCACATGTCGGACGACCGACCCATCTGTGTAGATGACCGCGTCACCGTCTAGCGTGAGTGACGTGATGTGCGCGAGAATTGGTAGCGATTCTCGCTGCGTCGGTAACTTACTGGGTATGTGAGCCGGTCGCTCAGAAAGCAATGGTAAACTACTAAGCGTAATCTTACCTAGTACATCAACAGCAGCTGAAAAATGCTGGTGTTGACTGCAACGCCCTGAAAGGGATATGCTACCGGGGGGGGGGGGGGGTTATACTCATATTGTATCTGCTGCATGTTGAACTCAGATTATTAATATGATTTTGTAGTCTGCCCTCACCAGTTGGGCCCCCCCCCCCCCCCAAAAAAAAAAAAAAAAACATACCACTCGAGCCGAAGTGCAATCATACCACGAGAAGGTATATCAGATATGTTCACAGTCAATACAGGAGTGAGACAGGGATGTGTGCTCTCTCCTCTGCTATTTAATGTCAGCATGGACAGAATATCCAAAGAAGCAAGTCTTGACAGAACAGATTCAGAAAATTTAGAACTCTTTACTCCAGATGAAATAACTGATCCACAGGAAATAAATGAACTTCTATTTGCAGATGATCAGTGTCTGTTTTATAGCGATGAGGGCAGACTACAAAATCATATTAATAATCTGAGTTCAACATGCAGCAGATACAATATGAGTATAAACACAGCCAAAACCGAAGTAATGCAAGTTAGCAGATCCCTGGGCCCACTAAGTATACATATAAATAGCACAACTCTGAAATAAGTTAAAGAATTCAAATATCTTGGAAGTAAGATCACAGAAGATGGCAGATTTGACAGAGAAATAGAAATTAGATGTCAAAATAGGTAGTACACTTACATATCAACTATCACCCTTACTGAAACATCTATATACTCCCATATCCTCAAAACGACAGATAATAAACAGCATTCACATGCTAGATGGTTTCAATCTTGTTACTTTAGTTAATGTTGTGTGATTTGTGCAGTATGCATCCGACTAGATGCAGCGATATATATCAAGCAATAAATTGTGTAATATATTGTTTGTGTCTTCATTTAAATTTAAACAAAAATAATCTGCTAAGTTTATGTGAATTGTGTGTTATGAATTATGTGTATGAATGAAGTGTGTGAGTGAATGTGTGTGTCAAAGACTGAAGCAGGAGGCAGGAAGCCTGCCTCATGATAGAACACCACCGGGACGTGGGGTCAACCTCAGATAGAGTAGAGGGAACATAGTGCCCGGGATCAGGGCAGGATAGATGATAGAAAAGGGGGACTATTAACTAGTCCTCACACGGAGGCGTTGACCAGATAGTTAGCACTACTGGTCACGACAGAAGCACTCCTGCGTGATCGCTACGATTGCCACTCAAACCAAAGACAGCTAATAGAAGCGTGCTAACTGACCTAGCACGCAAAGAGCCGAAGGACGCATGAAGGTCCTTCCGCGTGGCGTGTAGCGACGCAAGTGAAGGAAGTCAGACTGGGGACTGACTCTGTAGTGTTCACATCGTGTAGAATAGAAGATAGTTTTCGTATAGCCTAGTAGATAGAGATTAGCTATAGGGTTTAGGAAAACTAGTGATAGAGAATATTGTGACTTTATGTGTGATTAGATAGCGACTGTTTTGCAATTGTAAAGAGCCAACGGCAATAAAATGTACCATTTCATTCCTCGCACACGACTTGCAAGTTTCTTGTATGGTGTGGGAGAAGTAATCCGATGATGCCTGAAACATGAGTTGTTGACAGGAAATAGGATTAAATGTGGTGTCAGAAGTGCGGCTTGAACCTGAGTTCAAGCTATAACACTTACCCACGGCTCTAGACTAGGTTTACAGATAGGATATTACAAAGATTGACTAGAGATCTACTTCATGGAGTGACGAATACAGTGACCCATATAGATGATATATGTGTCCATACTGATGACTGGACAACACACCTACTGAAACTGAGACATGTCTTTAATAGGTTGAGACTCTTCGGGCTCACTGTCAAACCGAGCAAAGTCGAATTGGGCCTAAAAGAAATTGATTTTTTGGGTCATGTCATTTCTCAAGGTCAACTAAAGACTGACCAGAAAATTATTACCAAAATTATGAATCTGACCATGCCTACCACCAAGAAACAGGTCAGAAGCCTTTTGGGGTTAGTGAATTACTATAGTAAATTTATTCCAAATTTAGCGGAGATTACAAGTGTATTTTCCAATGTTTTAAAAGCTTCTGTAAAATTGGATGTCAAAGATGCATTATTAATTTCTGCATTGTCAAAATTGAAAATTTTGTTTGGTAATGTTCCAATCCTCCGCTTGCCTAATCCGAGGCTCGTTTATTATCTTAGGACAGATGCCAGCAGGATCTCCATCGCTGCAGTACTAGGCCAATTTTATGAGGGCATCTTCCATCCGATTTGCTACGTGAGCCGTAAGATCACACCCACCGAGTCCAGATATTCCATATCCGAGTTAGAAGCCTTAAGCGTCATCTATGCGGTGAGAAAGCTGCATCGATTTCTGTCGGGTGTGCACTTCATTGTCCAGACTAACAACTCCCCAATAACGGTCATACAGAGTGGTGTACATCGAAATGACCGAATATACAGGTGGTCGCTAATACTACAAAATTACACTTTAGTATAGAACATATTAAGGGGAAAGATAACATCTTGGCTGATACCCTTAGTCGACCATCTGATGTAGCAATACCAGAAATTTCCACATAAGAGTGTAGAATAATAGATGTTAATTTAGTACAGTCAAATATTCTATGTGAAATATGTTAGAAATACATGAATATTATGCGCTGAACTAAGTACCAAAAACATTGACCTGCTATATGTCCGTAGACATCAAAAGTAAGAACTTTACTCTGGGAACAAATATATCACCTTGTGAACTAGGACAGCTTATTAATTGCCAAGCTTCATATATGTTCCAGTGAATGAGTGTGTAAACAGAGAAAAACAGTGTCAGATGATTATATACATACAGACACAAAAACAGTGGTCTACTTCACAAACGAACTCTACATGTGCAATACCCATAGAACAAATATGACTGTGTAATGGATTTCAAATACCCAGAACAATTGTATAGAGATTATGCCAATGAAAGCATGTTTCTGAACATTAATGGCAACGACTAACCTGAGGTATTTAAAGACCATGTATATATAAACTTAATGTGATATGTATCATAATGTTTTAATATAGTGATGAAATATAGATAGATTATGTCATTTTAATTTATAGTTAGATTTAGATAATATAATATTTTTCATTTTTTTGTAGTAGATAGAATATTAATTTACATATTTATTTAGCTTTAAAAGTAGATTAGGATAGTAATTTAAACATGACAACTAATTATAAGAAGTTTAGATATGAATAGTATCATTCAGTTTATTATATTTCACTGTGTTTCATTTCATTTGATTTCATTCCATCTTAACCAATCCATTTAACAAACATTATCATTTAGTAGCATGATTAGGTTACACCATAATAGAATAGAAATATTATACACTTAAAGATACATCATTTACACCATATAGAATAAGAATATCAATCATATAGTTTGTTTCATTTAAATACATTAGATAAAATATGTTATATTTCACATCACCCATTTTAGAAAGGTACGTAACTTATTACATTTCACATCACCCATTTCACAAAGGGACATAACTCATCTCACATCAATGTCATTTCACATAGGTAAATTATATCCCTTAAATTAGATAAATATTAGGAGTAATGTAAGCTTATTTTAGGATTAATATGACAGATAGATTAAAATAGGCAACGCATTAAATTTATATTTATAGAACTAGTATTAGTATGTCAGTATTTAGAGTAATATTTCTGTAGAATACAGTGGTTAAGAATACCAGGGTACAAACCATTAACCCTTTCTTCTTACATGTAAATATGTTGTAAATACTTGACGTGTGCAACGGTTGATGCACAGTCATTAGGCTCAACTCTGTCAAACTGAGCCAAACGTGTACAGTGTCACTCCAAGGTTTTTAAATAACTATGAGGGTAAAAGATGCGTGACAAAAATGAGAGTGAAAGTTATGTGATAGAAATGAAGGTAAAAGATGCGTGACAAAAATGAGAGTGAAAGTTATGTGACAGAAATGAAGGTAAAATATGTGTGACAAGGTGAGGGTGAAAGATGGGTGACAAAAGTGAGGGTAAAAGAGGTGTGACAGAAATGAGGGTAACAGATGTGTACCAATAGTGAGGGTAAAAGGAGTGTGACAGAAATGAGGATGAAAGATGTGTGACAGAAATGAGGGTAAAAGATTTGTGCCAATAGTGAGGGTAAAAGAAGTGTGACATAAGGGAAGGTTAAAGATGTGTGACAGAAGTGTGAAAGTGAGAGCGAATGTAAAATATACAGGAGAGAGTGAGAACAGTCAGCGGATTTTTTCTGCCGCTCAACAAGACTTTTTATTTTTGTTGCCGTCAAATGTTGGTTTCAATGTTGAAAATGTGTTGTAATGAATGTATTTTGTGTAGTTTAGTTTAGGACCTTAGTGAAAGTATTTTGAGTCTCATAAGACAGAAACGTAGTCACAGATTTGTATTATACACATGTTTGTGACCACAGTTAAATGAATTATGGCACTTGAAAAACTAACGTACATACACATGATAGTTAGATACACATGTTAGAGGGTAGATTATACGTTTAATTACATCCAAACACACAAAAAACCAGAAAAACAAACATATAAATTGCATACACTTTTATTAGATCAAAGGGAGATAACTCCGGGTCAGGGGACATAATAGACAACGAAACACTAACTTAACAGTGAAATATGACTTTACACGCGAAAGCGAGATAGGTAAAGCCTGTCGCTCACAGCTTGTGTAATGGTTGTTTAATATTATATGGGGGACATGAAGCAATTCATGTGTTGACCTTCAGAAAGTCAACTTTGTATGGGTAGTGAGTTAATTTACTATTTGAGGGCAGGTCTTATAAGACAACGGTCCGGTTCAGACATACCTCTAATTAATATAATATTGCGATTGAGAAGAGGGCTCACGCCAACCAGACAAGTTTGTGGCGATTGCCAGTAGCCAAGTAAAGTGATGCTACATTGTGACATTAGTCAGTAGGTCTATTGAGTAGCCCAAAGCCAGGGTATCTACAGTCTTTGACAAAAATTAGACACACTAATTTTTTATAAACCTCTTGCGTCACAACCAATGAGTCAAAGTTGATGACGCAACACAGGAGGGGAGGGTGTGTGTCAAAGACTGAAGCAGGAGGCAGGAAGCCTGCCTCATGATAGAACACCACCGGGACGTGGGGTCAACCTCAGATAGAGTAGAGGGAACATAGTGCCCGGGATCAGGGCAGGATAGATGATAGAAAAGGGGGACTATTAACTAGTCCTCACACGGAGGCGTTGACCAGATAGTTAGCACTACTGGTCACGACAGAAGCACTCCTGCGTGATCGCTACGATTGCCACTCAAACCAAAGACAGCTAATAGAAGCGTGCTAACTGACCTAGCACGCAAAGAGCCGAAGGACGCATGAAGGTCCTTCCGCGTGGCGTGTAGCGACGCGAGTGAAGGAAGTCAGACTGGGGACTGACTCTGTAGTGTTCACATCGTGTAGAATAGAAGATAGTTTTCGTATAGCCTAGTAGATAGAGATTAGCTATAGGGTTTAGGAAAACTAGTGATAGAGAATATTGTGACTTTATGTGTGATTAGATAGCGACTGTTTTGCAATTGTAAAGAGCCAACGGCAATAAAATGTACCATTTCATTCCTCGCACACGACTTGCAAGTTTCTTGTATGGTGTGGGAGAAGTAATCCGATGATGCCTGAAACATGAGTTGTTGACATGTGTTTGTGACTGCCTGTGTATCTCTTTGTCCGTACGTTTACGTTAATCCGTTATATATATATATATATATATATATATATATATATATATATATATATATATATATATATATATGTGTGTGTGTGTGTGTGTGTGTGTGTGTGTGTGTGTGTGTGTGTGTCAGGTCTTTGTCAGATATGACTGAGCTACCGTATAACAGTAGACGGTACTACCTGCTTTCTGTTAGCGCCGAACGTTGGGCGGCGCTTACCAAACCCGACACCCCACATTGTGCCAACGGCTTCGGGAGGGTACAAGCCTTACCCTGGTGCGAGGAAATGCAAGCTAAAGATAAAATGTCATGGCAGGGCAGGCCAGGCTTGGTTGGCAGCTGGTCTAGGATCGAAGCTCCGACAGGCGGACAGTTAGAGTATTGCTTTACTGATCCGGCAGCTTCTGCAGCTTGTCTTGTTCCAGATGTAGAGGTGTTACCTTTCCTCTGGAGTGAACTAGGCAGGCCGAGAGAGGGATCATGCTGCATGGGCAACACATGATCTTTATATTTTAGCCCAGTCTTTGTGCTATGGAGAGGCAATAACTCCATCCCTGGTCTTAACTGGTCTCGGAATCAAAGCGAGGGGCAACTGTTACGGGTTATAAGTCCCTGTCATTTGGCGTAGACATGGGGCGCCACGCGTTGCCTATGACCGTGGGAGACACCTACAGGTGTCACTGATCAGCTACCGCCCGCCTCAAGCTGGGCAGCCCACGGCCAATTGGGTGCTGATCCGCCACAGCTTGCCTGCTTCAATGGGTGCTTGGGGCTAAGGACAAAATCTGAATCGCAGGCTTTAAAACCAATGCACCATGTACAAATAAAAAATAGAAACCTCAAGCTACGGCTTGCAACCTAGAACGTGAGAACCATGTATCCAGAATTTTCCACTGACTTGACCAATATTGACGATGTGAGAAAAACGGCTGTGATTGATGCCGAACTTAATCGTCTTAACATTGATATTGCTGGCCTGCAGGAGACTCGCCTCGCTGAGGAAGGGTCACTCAGGGAAAACAATTACACCTTTTTTTTGGAAAGGTAGAGGGCAGGCAGAAAAAAGGCAACACGGTGTGGGCTTTGCAGTGAAAAATTCGCTACAGGGAATGATTGAAATTCCAGCAGGGGGAAATGAAAGACTATTATACCTGCGCTTGGCAACCTCTTGTGGTTTTGCCACCATTATTACTGCATATGCACCGATACTCGATTTCTCTGATGATGTGAAGGATTCGTTCTATGAGGAGGTAGACTCCGTGATCAAGGCAGTTCCAAAATCTGACTACATTTATATGCTCGGTGATTTCAATGCTCTTGTGGGCAAGGACTCGAGTTCATGGCCAGTATGCCTTGGAAAATACATCGGTCGCATGAATGAAAATGGGCAAAGGCTGCTGCAGCATTGCACCAGTAATGACCTATGTATTACAAACTCCTTTTTTAAAACAAAAGAGATGCATAAGGTCACATGGAAACATCCATGATCCGACCATTGGCACCAGCTGGACTTTATCATCACACGGAGACAACATCTGAACCATATATCATTGACTCGAAGTTACCACAGTGCTGACTGTGATACGGATCATTCTTTGGTTGTTGCAAGGGTTAGACTGAGACCAAAGAGAATCTACACAGCTAAACACAAATCTAGCCCCAGGATTAATATTATTAACACTCACGATCCTGAAAAGTGCTTTCAGTTTCAACAGCAATCTGAAGACGCTTTCACTGATACACCAGAAAATTGTACAGTAAATGAAAAGTGGGGTCAACTTAAGGAAACTCTTTATAAAACTGCCGTAGGGGTTTACGGCACTGTGGACCATAAGAGACAGGACTGGTTTGCGGCAAACAGTGAGACTCTGCAGCCCTTGATTGATAAGAAGAAAATAGCTCTCTTAAGAAACAAGGAAAGACCTCCGCGTAACACTCTGAGTGAGCTAAGGCAAACTAGGAAGGATGTGCAAAAGGCTGCCAGGCAGTGTACAAATGATTATTGGATCAATGTATGTGAGTCCACTCAAATCGCAAGTGATAAGGGAAACATAAGAAGCATGTATGAAGGAATAAAGAAAGTCTGTGGTCCAATGATCAAAAGAAGTGCACCATTGAAAACCTTGACTGGAGAAATCATCACTGATAAGAAACAGAAGATGGACAGATTGGTATAGTACTATTTGGTCTGGACACACTTCACACCATAACAGAAGTTAAGTGTGATATAAATGAACTTGCATCTGGCAAGGCTCCAGGTAAGGATGGGATTCCAATAGAGGTTATCAGGAGTGGGCAAGACACACTCACTCTACAGATCCACCAGCTAATAGAGCTATGCTGGCGAGGAGGACAAGTCCCACAGGATTTCAGAGATTCAAGCATCATAACACTGTACAAGAACAAGGGCGATCGGAGCGACTGCAACAACTATAGGGGTATCTCACTTCTGTGTATTGTTGGGAAAGTATTTGCCAGAATATTTCTGCGCAGACTTCAAGTCCTAGGAGATCAAGTCTACCCCGAATCACAGTGTGGCTTTCGACAGAACCGGTCTATCATTGATATGACATTCTCATTGCGACAAAAGCAAGAAAAATGCCGTGAACAGAATCAACCACTGTTTATTGCCTTCATCGACCTGACAAAGGTATTTGATTTGGTCAGTCGTGAGGGTCTGTTCAAGGCACTAAAGAAGATTGGCTGCCCACCAACTCTTCTGTCCATTGTGGAATCGTTCCACACAGGCATGAAGGGTATAATCAAGTTTAATGGTGCAACTTCTGAAGAGTTTGAAATCAAGAGTGGAGTTAAGCAAGGTATTTTTTCCCGCCAAAACATCAAAGGAATGTCGCCGTTTTCCATGATTTAAGTTGCCTTTGGACCTATCAAATGCATTTTCCTTGGGTGGTGGTAAATATAAGATGGCAGGAAAAATTTCATAACGATGCAACAGACAGTCTTCGAAATAATTGATCGTAAATGAAGGCAATCATTTCTGGACAGACTAAAGCAGAAAGCGAACAAGTGATACAAACACTAGTGGAACAAGTAAACAGTCACAGTGCAGAATTTGGCTTAGATAATAGCATACCCCCAAGAAGAAAAAAAACGAAAACTATGATAATTAGCAATGGAACGGAAAGGTCATCAAGGAACATCACAGTAAACGAGAAGATACTAGAACAAGTAACAAGTTTCTCCTATCTTGATATAATGTAATTTTTCACAAGCGTAACATCACGGTAAATATTTCAAGGACGACAAAATCAGAGTCCACCGCAACAATTCTAAGTTTGTTTCATATTACTACAATCCCATATTTTACAAGGACAGACTCATGGTCCACGGGAAAGCCAAAACACGGAACGGAAAAAGCTGAGATATAAACAGCTACAATGGGTTTCCGGCCTCATTGTACAAACTAAAACCACAACTCGTCACAAACCAAAAGAAAGGCTGGCTGTGCCTGCGGAATGGTAGCTTTTCAACTCGCCACGAGCAAATGAGAAAATTGTCTAAAGAGAATAGAAGGACCATACAACCAGCAGCCAGTATTTGGAATCAACCAAATGAGGACCTGACATCTTGGTGTTGTCAACTGTTGACATGTCTTGTGACGCCGTCCTGTTCGGATGAAGGTAATGGTCATACTCCTGTAGATACAGACCTGACTAGATTGAATGCAGGACTTGGTGAAGGCAAAAGCCTGACTGCAAGTAGCTCTTTGATGATAGCAACCGCTTTGCTAATTGCTATGTGAGAGAGTAGGGCAGAACCAAATCCACCTGCGAAGAGTTCCAGTTGTTTTAGGAGAGGTAACATTTCTTTAAACATGACTTACCTGCCAAACATGGAAATCTAGAGCCACTTAGAATATCTTACAAACCGGGAAGAAATAAAACACTGAAGAGGAACATAAAACACAGTGACAACTTGAAGTAACAATCCACAACCCACAAGTTAAGGCAAAGGGGGCAGGAACAATTTCTTTTTCAGATTTCTACCACAGAAGATCTGTAAGAAAAGTAACGACTAATTTACTTGTATTCTCAATGTTATGTGAGGAAGGGAGTAGCTGTGGAAACTATGTGCAACAATTTGGATGTACATACGTTCTGATTTTTCATGGATGTAATTGATGCATTTGTAATTAATTTTTTCAAACATTTCTGTTTATTACTCAATATAGTTAATAAATGATGAAAAAATAAGGAAGTTATGTTCTCTCATGAGTGATTTTTACTTGTCAAAGTCAAATGGTTTTAATTTAAACTACTCTTACATATAATTAATTAGTTGGTAGAGGAGAGGCAAGGAACCACTTAATGGATATTTTGGGTATAAAAGGGAATAAAACTTGCCAGTTATTTCCTGAAGGTATTCCTTGGTTCTCTATAACTCTATTTCTGGTCTCAAACAATTGAGTCAGCACAGCTAAATTAATTAAACGGGCAGGATCACATTGGGAAAAAGGATTTTGCATCCTTTCTCTCTTTGGGGTTGAGCCATCAATCTCTACGTACCCTAACTTTGACATGTGATAACAGTTTAGTTTCGTTTAGTTTAGTCGATGGATCAACATCACGGCACACGGGTGTAACCCATAAGTGCTCCGTTTTCCTCCTAACTCAAACCTGAGTCTGGAGAAACTCAGCTCAGTGCACGAACTCCGTAGCACCGGCGAGGATCCTGAAATACTTCGGGTAGATTTTTGACTCGAAATTTTGCCCGGGCAGCGCTGTTAAGCGACTCTTTTTCGATTTCCAACTGCCAAGGAATTTTTTTTTACGTGCGCAACAATACACACGGGCGTACGATCTCACTACCCAGAGACCAGGGGAAATTTTAATCCTAGAAGTCCACGTGAAAATAATCCCGGTCCTCACCAGGGCCTGAACCCGGGACCTCCAGAACTCGAGGCGGACACCATACCTCAAGACCACGCAGGCCCCCCCCCCCCCCCATGTGATAACAGATGATGGCAGAAGTGAAATAGAAATCAAGAAGAGAAATGCCCTCAGCAGCATCAAATCAGTATTAACATCTAGAGAGATTAACAACGCATTAAAACTGAGAATTTTCAAATGTTACATATATTCAACACTATTGTACGAGGCGGAAACATAGACATTGAACACGCAACTAGGACGTTGAATAGATGCTCTGGAGATGTGGATATACAGAAGAATATGTCGTATTTCATGGAAACAGAAACAATCAAATACAGAGGTTCTAGAAAAACTGGGAACGAAAAGAGAGTTGATGAAAGAAATTTAAAAAAAAAACGACGCAAGTAAAATATTTCGGCCAAGCTAAAAGACATAACACTCTTATAAACACCATACCTACACAAGTTTGAGGGCAAGCGAACAAAAGGTAGACAACGATACAAGTGGGAAGATAACATCAAGGGATGGACGAACATCTGTCTAACAGAATGTACAGTCAAGGCGAGAGACACACAGTAGTGGAAATCCATTACAGCCATCCTTCATTGTGGAGATGGCAATTTATTGATTGATTTAAATATGAAGGGACATAATTATTCAATTTTATTGATAAGGATTTCTTGTAGTTATATCTCTTATTTGAAATTCTTTTAATGCCCTATGAACATTTAAAAGAAAAAAATTATTTCGGCTAGGGCGCTAGATGTAGCCAGTTTAGTAACTTTTACTAAATTGCTTTTTAATTATATAACCTGCATAGTTGGATAGCTCTGGAAAAGAAAATTCAAGGTACTTTATTCAAGTCTGTAGGTCAATTTTAAGCTAAGATATTAATGTTTGTGTGTAAGTTTATCAGTTAAAAGGGACATATACAATAAAAACGATTTTGATCTTTCATTTTTTGTGACCCTACCTACACACTCACACGACTATGGCTACACTACACTGTCGCCAAGGGAGATTAACACCCGGCCTGTCTAACTTTATATATACACTCACGCACACCAATATATGCTTCCTGGCCTAGATGTTAGCGACTTTTCTCCGTAATCTCGTATACTCTTGTAGGTAACGTGACAACGGTGAGAATCAGCAGTGGTTCGAATCGCGTCGGTAACTTACGGGGTATGTGAGCCGGCCGCTCAGAAAGCAATGGCAAACTACTGAGCGTAATCTTGCCTAGAAATCAACAATCAGCTGAAAGATGCTGATGTTGACAGCGATGTCCTGTAAAGGATATACAAAACAACACAGATATATACATCTTCACGTAATCTGTGTGGCTATACAAGGGATGAAGTCAAGATTGACAGGTCGGAGCCCCTAACACCTTCTGCTGTAGGGAATTCGGAAAATGGAGTGGTGACAGAAAATCAAAGGTAAACTTGGATCTGTCTCTGTCTTCATCTTTCTCTCGTTAGTGCTCTAATTATTAATATTAACCGATTCAGTGCAGGAGAATAATAAATATATCTGTCGCATTTTGCGCACCTCAGTTCATCTCAAAGTTGCACGCCACAGCTCCTAAACACATAGTTCTACATGGTACCTACGCTAAAGCGCATTGGAATGTCAGGAATGTCTAAATATAGAGGTGTCACTCGATGACGGACAGGTCATGCGTTCAAATCATATACATCTATTGGTTAACCTAGCCTAGGTAGCATCTTTGCAAAGACTGCTGGGAAGGAAAGAGCCTAAGAATGCGCACATCCAGTTTGATCTTCTAGGAAGCCGGGTGTGTTTTCTAAAGGAGTACCTTATACTTGTGTGTCCTTCACCTGATTCAGTGTCAGAGTACCTCTGATAATGGGTATGTAGCTGATATATGCGTCAGGTAAAGCTTTGTGTATGTGAGATCTGTGTGTGAAACGGTCCGGCACGTAGGAACCTATATTCTTCAATTTGAAGATAGCCGCCAACTTCTGTCTGTGTCTGTGCAATGGCTAATTCCGCCGTCACTGCCTTGAAAATATCTAACTCCATCTTATTTTCTGTTTCCAAAAGAAGTGCTGTACAACACACTATATCTTAAGCTGTGAGAAGAGGCAAGTCCAGGCCCAGAACGATGTTCTAATGTAAAAACCCTGTAGGTTCTTGATTTCATTCAGAGCAGGTTTAGTAAAAGACAGGCTGTGTCTTCTGCGCCGACCGCTGCCCCCTATTAAATCCGCAGCCAATCTTCAACACACGAGAATGAGAGAAGGAGGAGAGAATGTTTTTTCCCTCTTGTCTTTATACGTCCGTGGTGTGGAGAAAGATTGTGTTGCATGACTGATTAGCATTGATGACAGGTCCAGCGTATTAAACTGCTGTGATATATTCGAACGAGTTGTAAAATGATCACTACTGCATCTAGCACTCTGGTCGAACTGAAGTCAAGCTAACAACCCAGTCTACGCATTCCAGTGAATGAAGAAGGGGACGATTAGTGTTGGAATGAGAGAATGAGCTTGTACTTTGTCATCTCATATCTCTATCTCTATTTATATATGTTGTTGTCAATGGATGAGAGGCGGTGTGAAATTTCACAGTGAGTACTTCACCTGCACTTCAATATTCATTCAATATACTTGACAATAATTCTATTCACTTATGAATGAAAATATTTATTAGATGCTTCCTTACATTATTGCTTTTATCCAACATGTGGAATGTCATTTTATTAATTTATCTTCCTGTTTGAAGAAGTGAGTAAAGGAAATGACAGAAGAAGTGGGAAAGAAGAAATAGGAGATGTAGACAGGCAAACTAAACGTCTGATGCCTCCTTGATGTGATAATATGAGTTTATATGAATTATATGCATTATCACCCTGTTCAGTACCATTGCTGTTCAGGATCAGATCTTAATGTGTGCATTCTTTCATGAACTCTCCATCACTCATCTACTAGCCTTGTCATTCTCTGTGTCTGTGTCCTCTGTGAGAACATCAGCCCAAACAGATCACTATGTGCAAGAGCGAAAGAGGATGTAGCTTGCCAGATGAATTGAAAGATGTCTGATACCAGTACAAAGAAGACACACTGTAGCTCTCAACTTGTAGGTATTTCCTGAATCTTCTATTTTATATCACTTCTATCTGTAGCCCTTTTCATTCTTGTCAACTGTAGAACCATCATCAGTTGAACATATATAAATAGGATCACCATGTTTATTCACGATAGGTGAGGAAGACGATGTTCGCAGATTATGGCAGATTTATAGCAGATTTATAGCAGATTATCACAGATCTATCGCAGATCATTGCAGATCTAGCGCAGATTACTTCAGATTACTGCAGATTATAGCAGACTATTGAAGATCAAACGTGATAAGATCATATTAGATGGATGGACAGACTGTTGAGTGAAGGATGGACTGAACCAGAACCAATGCCAATGATCAGCTGGAGAGAACAATAGGGATTCTTGCATTGCGTCAAGTGGTCAGTTACCCCGAATCTGTTATTTCAGGAGACTATATGTTCTTATCTTGAAGAAAAACGGTTCTTAGAGGAGCTGCCAACCTAAGAACTCCCAGAGAATCTAGTGCTCAGTGTGTCCAGGTGTCCTTCCAAAAGCCAGCAGGTCAAATCCAGAACCATCTCACCACCAATTGAATTGAACTCAATTTAAATTACATAAACTTGAGAACAATTGCCAAAGGCATATCACATTCATAGACTGAGAACATTTAAATAATAACCTCAAGTCATAAATGTGTGTAGAGACTTTTTAATTTCACAAACATCATGAATCCATGGAAATTTCAACATTATAATATGTAGTCTAGAGACATTGTTAAGGAAGAACTTGTGGATAGGCACATTGACAATCTGAACTGTTAGGTGGAGAAAGGAAGGTTTCCTGTACAATGGCTCTCGTCGCTTCAGAGGTCACAAATTGTGAGAATTTTATGGATATTTTGCCCTGGCCATGCGGGTGTATGGGGAAATGAACAGGCGGATAGGCTAGCAGGGAATGCACCTCTTGGTGGTATCTTGCCTATGGAAGGGGGAGGTGGTCGTGCGCTTGTGGGACCAGGTGGAGAAGGCGGAGGAACAGATTGAGAACCCATATGTAGAAAGAATGATATTGCGGTGGATCGGCAGGGGTTCTGGAAGAATCTCAAAACTGAGAGGGAAGACCAGGAGAACTTTTAATCAGATAGCGGTGGTAACGATTAATAGTATGACTCTTCGCTGGCTATTGAACGAGGGGACTGAGCACGTATGGGAATGTCCTGAGTGCAGTGATGTCGGTTCTTAACTCAACTCAACTCTGAACTGTTACATTCTAGAACCATTGGAGTTAAATTGGTGTATCGAATTGTAATTCATGTTTCAGAAATGCACTATATGCTTTTATCTCCACAGCATATTAGTCAATAAACTGATTTTCACTTTTACTTCTTCTTTTGTCGGGTACATTGTGATGTGACAAAAACTTGTATATGTGTTTAGTTAACATTACTAAATCACATACTTGAAGAATTTGGAACGATAGGTGGCTGGGTAAACACGAATAGACAGCCCAATCCTGTTCTATTGTAAGCACCCAGGTTCCAAGTTATTCATAAAGGAGAACTTAAAATCATGTTGGAAATTGCATAATTAGTCACCAAATCTTTAAATGATAGTTTTGATAAATTGTGTCAGTTTGTTAAAATAACTGTTATTATATTACTCCTCTCCATGGAAATCTTTAGTAAATTTTTAAACACTTTTATTCCTTACAAACCAGTGTATTCACAACTTGCAATGCATGTTTTCCTTTAAAATTCCGAACACAACAATGCATTAATATACACATATGCGATAATATTACATTCATGTCACGGTGCAATTATCTGCACATTACTTGATGATGATGATGATGATGATGATGATGATGATGATGATGATGATGATGATGATGATGATGATGATGATGATGATGATGATTATGATGATGATGATTATGATGATGATGATTATGATGGAGTGATCAGCTTCTCCCGTGCATACTAAAATGTTCAATAGAATTTTCATGAGTCATGAACGCCCTCGCTTTCCGGCATGGCACATGATTGATTGATTGATTGATTGATTGATTGATTCCAAGTATTCTCATTCACACCCAGATCATACAGAGATTGAACTATTAAAATGAAATTACAACAAAAGAATTTTCTTAACATTTAACATTATGAAAACTATAAATGATCGGCCTTAAACAAGTTTAACTGATACAGCACCAAACAAAAGTAGGTTTGGGCCAAACATTGTACACAATCAAATGAACACGTATTATACTGTAAATCTCCGTTCAGTGAGCATTGATGACTCTAGTGTGGCGATATAGCGTCCTTCTGTTCAAATGGAAGGTCGCGTTTGGGGATATATTATCTTTTGACACTGAATCAGTTAATAAAGGTAATAAGAGGGGGAGGGGAGGAGGGAGAGGAGGGGAGAGAGAGGAGGGGCGAGAGAAGGGAGGGGAGAGAGAGGAGGAACAAGAGAGAAGAAGACGAGAGGTGGAAGAGAGAGGAGGGGAGAGACAAAGAGAGGGGTAGAGAGAGAGAGGAGAGAATGAGAGAGAGAGAGAGAGAGAGAAAGAGAGAGAGAAAGAGAGAGAGAGAGAGAGAAGAGAGAGAGAGAGAGAGAGAGAGAGAGAGAGAGAGAGAGAGAGAGAGAGAGAGAGAGAGAGAGAGGAGAGAGAGAGAGAGAAACTAAACGGACAAAGACTTCGTGTTGAGTTCGCCGCAACGGGATTTATTTGGGGGTGGGGGTAAATGAACTTTTGCCTTGGCTATGCTCATACTTTCCACTTCCTGGCTGACAAAGGGTACAAAGACCTTTGTCCTATGAGGTATAGCCTCCCTTTATGCTGGGTAGCTTAATGAACTTTTGTCCCTGACTGTGGTAAATTTTCCCAATCCCTGGTGACAAAGATAGAAATGTGCTGATTCATTTCCCCAAGTGACGGTTGCTGTGTGGCTCGATTAACTGGATAGAATATTCCTTGCGGTTACTGGCTACCTTTGTGGTGGATTGAACTTTTGTCCGTGACTGGTAATATTAATATTACCCAATCCCCGTTGACTAAGACATTTCCTGGTACTTATTTCAGTCTGCTTGTACGTTACATAGAACCAGTTTTACACACACACACACAACTGCGATTTCGGGGGGGGGGGGGGGAAGGAGGGGGGGGGGGTGATAACTAAAAAATATAGGGGGAAAAAGGCTTTGGGGATGTGGTTTTATAGTCTATGAAAGAATTCGGAAAATTCATGAGACAGCCAAACTGAGCAATCTAGACACTTTGAGGGAGACTAAGTTGCAAAGACAACTTATCACAAACATCAGCAGGAGACAGTCATAATTTGTTGGCCATATTATTAGACGACAAACACTGGAACATGTGAAAACCGAATAGATTTGTGGAAAGAGAGAGACAGAGGAAGACAGCGAGAGAAGAATTCGTGAGTCTTGTGCCATGGCACGGAAGGGAGTCAACACATTATTTGTTCCATGTCGTCGCCCATGCCAACCGACAAGGCACTTCATTGTGATATTTTGGCTGGGAGCCCAGGTTCGTTTGTAAAATGCGGATCGAAACCCATGACTACTGGGCCGACAGGGAAGCGTCTAACTGTTTGTACACTACATTACCCAGAGATCGCTACCGTTCATGCTTTGTTGATATATGCCCTACAGGTAGGGCTTAGAAAAGTAGTCTTTAGATTCATTATATTGCTCCTCTCCACGGAAATCTTTAGTAAATTTTTTTTTTTTTTTTTTTACACATGCGGTTACAGCCTGTTCATTTCTTCCCAGTGTGTGTGTGTTTTTTTTATCTTTAAGGGCTGACGGTTCCCAGAGGGGCAAGAGCCGCCCCACTAGGTCCCGCGTCCCTGTGTGTGGGTTGAACCATGAAACTCCATGAGTTCTTCCCAGTGTTTTTTTTATCCGCGTTTCCATCCTGTTTCTGGATATTGCGGTCAACATCAGCATCTTTCAGCTGTATGTTAATTCCTAGGTAAGATTGCGCTCATCAGCACGCCACGACTTTCTGACCGACCGGCTCCATACTCTCATAAGTCACTGGCGCGACTCGAACCGCTTTCTATTCTCTTGCGCTCATGTCAACCACGAGAGTATTCGGGGTTAACAATCAAAGTCAACAACCAACTTCTACCAGTTACAGTGTGTGTGTGTTTGTTTTTTTTAAAACTTTTATTGAGTTGCGAATTGTATTGTTCGTGATTTTACAGAGCGTTGCATGTGAACGTGTAGGTGACATATGCGCAAAATTTCCAACATTTTATACATTTGAACATTTCTTCATTGACATTGTTGTAAGGAAATATTTCAAAACAAAACGCGTGATGGTAGTGCGCCGTTGTTATTTCCCCTGCCGCCTCGCTCTCCTGTCAGCTCCAAAACTCCTACCAAGTACCATCACCACCCCTCAGTGATGATGAAACATGGCGGTGCAAAACTGTTTACAAACAAACGGTGAGGGCGGCAGCAGAAAACAACAATCCCAGTATCAAAAAGGTGGGAAAGGGGGATGTGACAGTTTACGGGTTTACAAAGCCATATATATTAATAATGATTACAATGATAATAATGCAAATAAACAAACCAAATACATAAATAAAAAAAATGACAAGGAATAAAAACTGCTAAGGGTGATAACAAAAACACAGCAATGATAATAACAGCAATGTTTACATGAAATACATCTATAATAATAATGACAAGGAATAAAACTACTAAGGGTGATAAACGCAATGCTAATAAACGCAATGATAAAAATAGTTATGATAATGATCACATTTTCCAAACATGTGATTCCATTTGCTAAAAGGATTTTCTTAGGGATGGTGTTAAACCATGGCAGGTACATATAATAAACAATTGCAAACCGCAATGTTCAATAATATAGTAGGTGTAAAAGGAGTTGGTTTTCTTTTTTCTCCGTGCTTATTTTTTTTTTTTTTTTTTTTTTTGTTGTCTTAATTGTAAGGGTTCATTCATTTTTTTCCTTTTCCTTTTTTTTTGTGTTTAAAAAAAAAAAAAAAAATTAAAAACAAGCATTTGTATCAACATAAATAATTACAATCTCATTGGTTTGGTAAACATCTGTTATTTTGTGTTCATTCATTCGACATTCACTCACTTTTGCTTGTTTCTTTCTCGCACTCATGTATACTAAATTTGGTATCTTAAAGAAGAGTACTTGTGTTTACTCTGGAGATATCTGTGATATTTTGTGTTTATAGCATGGGAAGATACCCATTTGCATGTTTCATTTCTTGAACACATTTACATGTGAAAGGGGGGTAACATGGGAGATGATGGTTATATATTTATAATGATAACAGTAATATTAATGCAAATAAACACTAAATACATTAATAATAATAATGACAAAAAGCAGACCACTAGGGGTGATAACAGCAATGATAATAAACAGCAAGGATAAAAATAGTTATGGTAATGATCACATTTTCCAAACATGTGATTCCATTTGCTAAATGATTAAACTTTGGGATGGTGTTAGCTTAGCATAGTTCAATAATAGTATTTGTAAAAGGAGTTGGTTTTCTTTTTTCTCCTTGCTTATTTTTTAATCTTTTGTCTTAATTGTAAGGGTTCATTCACTTTCACATCCAACATCTACCAGTTATTTTTTTTTTGGGGGGGGGGGGGGGGGTTTGGCGGTCATCCCAGACTAGCTGGTTCCCCGCCTCCCCTTTTTTTTGGCGTGGACCCTTAGTCCCACTGTGAGCTGTTGCCCACAGTGGTCCACCGGGCCCACATTTAAAGTGATGCTTATGTGAGGTGGTTTGGATCCCCGGCCCCCGACCAGACCAGGCGCACTACTTCTGGGGGCAGCAAATGCGTCTGATCTTAGCCGAAGGGCCGAGAACGATCATCCCGGCCTCCGACCAGACCAAGCGCACTACTGTCGGGGGCCAGCAAATACACTTGATCTTAGCCAAAAGGCCAAGAAGCGATCTCGGTCATCTACCAGTTAAGTTTTTTTTTTTTTTTTTTTTTTCTCTTTTTTTTTCCTCTAAAATTTTTTCTTTTTTTTATAAAATCTCAGAAATCTGGAGTGTCACAAACATTTACAGGAGAAAAGGGAGTTAAGGAGATTGAATTTTAAAATCCAGCCATGAAGAAAAGCTGATGGCTTCTGAAGCCCTATGTTCCAAAGGGATGATGATAGTGATACAGATGGGAGATGGATGAAAAACATTGATTAACGAAGTTTGATACACTAGCAGGCTTGTAATAAAATGGTAACAGTTAAGTGTTGTCAGACACAACAGTGATCGGTTAAGTCCACTAAAAAGAACAATGAATAGAAAATAAAATCAAGTTCCCCATTAGTTTGGTAAGAAGGAATCAAAAGATACATCTTCAATAGGATAATCATAGTCTGGTACCGCCTGGTCCACGCCTTTCACGGCAGCAACAGGCCGAATTGGAGGCTCCACCAAAATGGGACGTGTAAACCAGGGGTGTTCTAGTGTTTCAGCTGCACTCAGGCGATCGTGAGGTTCACGGCGAAGCAGGTTGCGAACCAAACACTTGGCTCTGGCTGGTACGCAGTCAGGGATCTTATACGCACCTCCTCTGATCTTTCTAAAGAGGACGAGTGGGTCTTTGTCATGGAACGGGTACCGACCAACCAGCATGGTGTAGATCATGACCCCGAGACTCCACAGGTCAGCACACTTGCCAGAGTAGCCGTTACGAGCGGACAGGATTTCCGGGCTGACATAGGCTGGGCAGCCATGTTTGTCGGTCAGGGTGTCGGAGGCGTCATCACTCTCTAGGACGACAGCATCATCCAATCCATCCAACCGAAGCTGAGTCCTGGCCTCATCCTTGAAGACAAACTTCCTCAACTTGAGATCTCGCAGCACGACGCCACTCTCATCTACCAGTTAAGTGTGGCGAAAGATTTATACGTTGTGAAGAGAAACTAGAGTAACTACGCTATTTTTTAGACGGACGCGGCCTAACAGATAAAGAAATAAATAATTTATTAAACAATATTTATTATACAACAAGTTGGTGCCTAAAATTTCAAATAATAGTCAAAACAATATACAGATTTTATGATTGTGACATTCAATTTATACTTTTCAGAATATTTATAAAATTGTTACATGAATTAATATACACTTCTCTTGCAAAATAGCTGTCAGTATAAATATAGTGAAATCTATAATTGTTGCCCTTGATTGCTAAAACCGTAATATGACTTCAACCTAGATGCAATTATTTCCCTTATATTATAATAAAATAAAGTTAGTTGCATAACCTTTACAGGGCGTTGCAGTCAACACCAGCATATTTTGCTGTTGTGATCTCTTGGCAAGTTTACCTTCAGTAGTTTTCCATTGCTTTCTGAACGACCAGCATCCATACCATTTCGTAAAAAAACCAACGCAAGACGGTTTGCTGCCAAATCGTCTGCAGCTGTGTTTCGAACGCGGGTATGCGGGATTACGAATTGCGTCCGTAACTTCTTCGCCCCGAAGCGAGAAAAACAAAATTATTGGTACTAACAAACCTGCACACGACATCTTTTTAAGGTTGGTGTTTAGCTTGTCCTCTGATGTCCACATTTTTCACCTGTCAGCTTCCTTGGAACCTCTGTATTTTATTAATTTATGTATTTTATGTATTTATTTATTTATTAATTTTTTTTAATTTTTTTTTTTTGGGGGGGGGGGGCATGATTATGACACAGCCATGCACCACTCGTCGGTCTCCCTGGCCTAGGGGTTAGAGTCTTTTTCCGTGATCCTGTATAGTCTCTTGAGTGTCGTGATGTGCGCGAGAATTCGTAGCGGTTCTCGTCAAGTCGGTAACTTACTAGGTATGTGAGCCGGTCGCTCAGAAAGCAATGGCAAACTACTAAGCGTAATATTGCCTAGTACATCAACATCAGATGAAAAATGCTGGTGCTGACAGCAACGCCCTGAAAAGAATATGCAACCCCCCCTCCCCCCCATCCCTTTTCCCCAAAAATTGTACCACTCGAGCCGAAATGCAGTAAGAACACAAGAAGGTATACTAGATATGTTCACAGTCAATGCAGGAGTGAGACAGAGATGTGTGCTCTCTCCTCTGCTATTTAATGTCTACATGGACAGAATATCCAAAGAAGCAAGTCTTGACAGAACAGATTCAGAAAATTTAGAACTCTTTACTCCAGATGAAACAACTGATCCACAGGAAATAAATGAACTTCTATTTGCAGATGATCAGTGTCTGTTTTATAGCGATGAGGGCAGACTACAAAATCATATTAATAATCTGAGTTCAACATGCAGCAGATACAATATGAGTATAAACACAGCCAAAACCGAAGTAATGCATGTTAGCAGATCGCTGGGCCCACTAAGTATACATATAAGTAGCACAACTCTGAAATAAGTTAAAGAATTCAAATATCTTGGAAGTATGATCACAGAAGATGGCAGATTGGACAGAGAAATCAAAATCAGATGTCAAAAAGCTACTACACTTACATATCAACTATCACCCTATACTGAAACATCCATATACACCCATATCCGCAAAACGACAGATAATAAACAGCATTCACAGGCTGGATTTAACGTTTTGCTTTGGTTTATTTTGTGTGACTTCTGCAGTATGTACCTGACTGATATACCATGCAATAAATCGGGCAATGTATTGTTTGTGTTTTCATTAATCAAACTGACTACGGGAAAACAATGTTTTACATATTTGATTATCATCAATGTTATTGATCTTTAGCCCGCTCCGTGGCGAAGAGATTGTGGGCGCAGTTCGAAATCCTGCACACCCGCTTTCGAAACACGACTTGGCAATCTGAGGGCTGCAGAAATGTGGTTTCTGAGGAAAATGCAAAGAATACCATGGACAGACAGAAAAACCAATGACCAAGTACTACAGGAGACAATTGAAAATCGTAAATTGATTAGAGAAATTAGATGTTGACAGTCAAAATTTGTTGGACATGTTATGAGAAGAAATGGATTGGAGAATTTAGTGACAACTGGCAAGATCGGAGGGAACAGACCAAGAGGAAGACCGAGAGGAAAATACCTGGACGGCTTGGTCATATGGCATGGATGAGACAGGAACACTGAGCTGATCCATGACTCTGGTGATCGAGTGAAATGGCGAGTCATGACCGCCCACGCTTTCCGGCATGGCACATGATTGATTGATTGATTGAAGATATTTTATCATTAAAGATAAATAGTTAAAGTTAGTTGCATATCCTTTACAGGGCGTGGCAGTCAACCCCAGCATATTTTGGCTGTTCATGATTACTGGGCAAATTTACGTTCAGTAGTTTGCCATTGCTTTCTGAACGACCTGCACCCATACCATTTCATGACAAACCAACGTAAGGCGGTCTGCTGCCAAGTCGTGTTTCGAAAGCGGGTGTGCAGGATTTCAAACCTCGCCCGCAATCTCTTCGCCACGGAGCGGGCTAAAGATCAATAACATTGATGATAATCAAATACTGAACACATTATTTTCCCGTAGTCAGTTTGAATAATGAAAACACAAACAATACATTGCCCGATTTATTGCATGGTATATTTCGCTGGACCCCGTCAGGTACATACTGCAGAAGTCACACAACATAAACCAAAGCAAAACGTTAAATCCTTCAAGCTGAACTATACAACACACATATTCACGGTAGACAATTAAATTTACCGTGTGAATGAATATGTGTGTTGTATATTTCAGCTTGAAGGATTTATCTGTAGGGTTAGTTTATGTTGTGTGACTTCCGCAGTATGTACTTGACTACATGCAGCGAAATATGCCAGGCAATGAATATTTAAATATTTTGGGCATGTAAAAAGACACAAATATCTGAAAAGGATAATTATGGAAGAAGGTGTGCCGGGGAAGCTTAGAAGAGGCACACCACAAAGTAAATGAATTCTAGCTGTGATAAATAATTTACATATGGCCGCAATAGAGACAGGACATCTGGCTTATGACAGCGAGCAATTTCGATATACTTTTAGGGAAAAACGGGGGGGGGGGGGGGGGGTCTGCTCGGTACAAATCATTGGGTGGTGATGATAACCGCAACAAACCACACAAGTGCTATATTTGTCACAAGGTTATCAGTCGTTATCAGTATTGTTTACATGAAAATAAATCTGGTCCGGGGGGGGGGGGAGGGGGGGGGGGTGTCACAAAAATAAAACCCTGCGTTTAACCAGTTGATTACTATAGAGACTTTCTGATTAACCGGCCTATCTGCAACGCCAAAACTATTTTAACTAACAGAAAAAACAAATTGGATGTCAAAATCCCCAGGACGGTCAAAAGTTACAGCTGCACGTGTTTACATCTGGTCGACAACATGGGAACATTTGGAAGTGAGTGAGATGAGTCCATACATCGCTTTGACAGTTCATAAACAGGTTGGATTGAGAGCGGAAGTACTCAGCTCGGAAGAAAACAGTCCGTCTGTGAATTTGAGTTTCCGGACATCAAGAAGATTGGCGGTTTGTTGTGGAAACCCGTTGTTGGGAGCACACAGAAACTCGCTAGCTTGTTGTGGGAGTCAAAACAAGTGATGACAACTCTGACATTGATTGAGCCAGGGAGGATAGATTCTTAACAATGGATGATGTGCCCAAATAACACCTGTGTGGACAGGAAGAATACCGTCACGTGACCAATTTTAGGTTTTGCCATAAACCATGATTGGGAGAAACAGTGTTGACCAAAACCGTGGATTATGATGGACGTGTTTGTGGGAGAGCTCTACAGTGTTAGATTAATTTAATATTAACTAGCATATGTCGTTATGGCAAAGTTTAGCAGCCATCCCGGAATGAGGCGGTTTTGCATAAGGTAGTCCATGTAGTCTATTTAGGCCTAATTAATATAGGCAGTAGTCTTGTTAAAACTAGATTGTGATGATTAGCACTGTTAGTTGAGAACTAGTTAGAGTAGTGAAGTGATAATTGGCTCTGCTAGGATGAATAGGATAGAGGGGTGATAATTGGAGAGATTTAAGATGGGGAAAGTGTCCAATGGGGGGGGGGGGGGATCTTTCAATGGTTTGCCCACTGAAGTTGTGCACTCTGTTTATGGGTCTTTCCTTGTCATCGCCTGATTCGGACGTAGGTGAGGAGCTAATATGCTCTATGACAGAGTTTAGTTAGCTATATAATAACTGAGCAAGGCAAATAACTTACACTCAGCCGGTAGGATCAGTGACTAGTACTATCACAAGATGTATTGTTTTTCTCACAGGTTCCATACCAGTTACGAGGAAGTTCAACACTGGGTTTGATGAAGTGCAACATCAATTAGACATAACACCAGTTGGACACAAAAAATTTTCTTACAAAAAGGAATAACGTCCGAAAAGAAAGATGGTTCACCTAAGATGGGTGCTGATTGTTAATGCATCACACAGCATAAGAACATTGGTAGCTACACAAAAAACATACATATAATAGTCACATGGTGTGATATATTCTAGGGAAATAGTTCAAAAGACCTGATACCTGAGCCTGGATAGACACTAGTTAGGTTCAGGTATATTAACAAGAACAGTGATACCTAACTGCTCACTACAAAAGATTTGTTCATTCTTTAAGAACGATAGGAAATTATGTGCATTGGGCAACCGGTCCATGATCAGCTGTAATTTACAAACAGTATCTATTTCGGATGATCAGGAAGATGGATTACCAGGTAGCTACAGATGACAGTCGGTGTCCGGCAGGAGAGATACAGTACCGGGTGAGGTGGACTTGTTCTGACTTAACGTGCTGTTGTGTGTCCTTGCAAGGATGAACTGACTATGCTATTATCTGAGAGTCCGATCCTACACACATTATAGAACACATCACACATTTTCTTCGCATACACGTCTCATATACGTTACACTTTTCTTTTAATAAATTAATCTTTATTAATTTTTAGAAGCAAGAGTTGTTGAATATGTTGCATTGGGGAAGTATGAGAGGGGGCATAGTACGACAGCGAGAGAGTGATAGGAAAAGGTGTCCACGGGCTGATGGAGTGTGTTGGACGGAAGCTGGTGGATTCTCCAGGATATTGATAGGGAAAAAATATTATAATGTGGGTGTTGACTCTCCTCACTCCAGGGACGACACGACAGGCGGGGGGTTGGGGGGGGGGGGAAGACGGAATGCCAAGAGCACAATTATGAAGTAGGTATTCATTGTCGGATAAAGATATTTGTCGGATGTCAGATAGTGTAGTGGCTCTCAAATGAGGAAAATTCTCCACAAGAGAGATGGGTGGAAGAGTAGTGGGAAGGGGTGAGTGTGTGTGAGTGTGTGTGTGTGTGTGTGTGTATGTGTGTGTGTGGGGGGGGCGGATTTCGATAATTGCTGAGAGAGAGAGAGAGAGAGTGGTCGTTGAGAGTGTCCCTAGTGCGCTGTGAATTCGATAACCGATAGCCAATAAACATATTCTGTTAAGTAATTACCTAGAATAAAAAGAGTTTATGTTGATGAAAAGGTTTCTTATGGGTCTATTGTTGTTGTTGTTGTTGGTATTATGCTTGTTGTTGTGTCCCGGTAGCAGTGAAACATTTCACTTTCTGATAAGACAAAAATAATAATAAGAGAACTTAAGCCTGTGTTTATTAGATCACCATATTTTCAGAACGTCATTCCCCCCTTTCGTATTTCCTCCTTTAAATCTCCCCCCCCCCCTTTCCCCACAGTATACGTAAAAATGGAAACTAAATTTAATAACACATACTAGAACAAGTCTAGACGTCTACATAAAACATGATTTGCAGGTCGTGTCTACTTATGTTATAAAATGAATTTCAGAAGGGTGAGAAGTAAAGAACCGTAAAGTATGGAGGGGAAAACAATATCAAGTAATCGGTTCTTGTTTTAACGCGATCTTGAAATAATCTTAATCACCCCCCCCCCCTGGAAACCCTAAAATCCTCCCCCCCCCCCTGTTTGGGAATTCCTCACCGATTGAGAACCACTGGTCTAGCATCTTCTTTCTTCGTCTCTTCCTGCTTCTCCTCCCATCCAGCTTTCACGCTTTGACGACATCCTCCAACTTTCCATTTCCCATTACATGCCCACATAATATGGACTGTCTCCCTCTGATGCGAGTTCACGTCTTCCAGTATATCCGAAGTACTCTTCCAATCTATCCGCGGTGTTCTCATCTATCTTCTATATTTTGTTATTGCGCTCACTCGCGTTGAACTCAAGCGTACTTCATACACACTGCTTCTATAAAAAAGTTTATAGTAGTGCTGGACTGAAGTTTTACGTGTGGATTAGCTTTCCCTATTAACAATGTCCCTCGCTAACAAGCGAACCCACTCCGACGTCAGAGGTACTTGTAATTTACGTCCCCAAGTCCAGGACGATAGGTCAACATTTTATTCCAACTATCCGGTGTAGGGGTTGAACCCCTTATCTCGGCATCAGCACACCGGATGTTTAAGAATTCACGTTCTTATGCATTTAGCCATGCTGATCTACTTCTATCTTCGCTAAAATCACATCTCCGCAGCTTCAAAATAATTCCCGCACTTCTCTGCTAATTGCCCATGATTGGCTTCCGCACGTAGAGTTTGACTCCAATATAGCTACTAATAACTCTTCTCCTCAACTCGATTGACTAACATTGCAGAGAATATTCTTCGTCTTCTGAAATGCTGCTTTTGCTGGGCTATTCTGCAATTAGCTTCCTTAATACACCTTCCATATGCTGTTATTAATGTCCCCAAATACTTAAAATGAAAGGAGACGATGCCTTGCTACAAACCTTTGAGAACAAAGTTTTAAGACGCATCTTTGGACCCATTAGGGATACACAAAGTGGAGAGTGGAAAAGAAGAAGTAACAAAGACATTTATGATCTGTTTAAGTCCCCGCTAATCACTGGTTAAGCTTGTTTTGTACAAGTCAATCCTAGGCTTCGGAATGTATAGTATATTTAAACGTTTACTGTGTCTAGCATTATATTTAAACAATGGCCAAAGGTAATTTGGGGCATTCTGATGCAGGATTTTGTGAATTAGTTTAGCTTTATTGAAAAGCAGGCGTTTGCGGAATGGTAGTAACTGAAGGCGTTTATACAGGCTAGGATTGTCAGATAAATGTTTGCTATAAATTATACTCATGGTCCTTTTCTGGAGTGAGTAAAGTTGCTTTTTGTTTAGTTAGTTAGTTAGTCGACAGATCATCCTCGTTGCACATCGGACCATTCAGTCCATAAGTGCTCGGATCCCCTCCTCAGCAAATCCCGCAGCGTGTAGCGGCTAACGACGCCAGTTCTGTGTTGGTTTATCAATCTTCTTTGGCTTCCTGCGTAGTGTTCTTGTTTGGCCACCCCTCTTTTAATTTGCTGCTCTCGCAGTCTGGCCATTGTTGTAGATTCACAGTCATCACTTGGTTCTTGCAAAAGTCTCACTTCTCGTAGAGCATTCAGAATGTCAGCCTGGTCCATGGCGCGTCCGCCCTCAACAGTAGCCTCACCTGCGAGCTTGTCAGCCCGCTCATTTCCTTGTACTCCCGCATGCCCTGGCACGAAGATGAAACTAATCTTTGCCAGCCGAGACCGCTTCAGAGGCAGCAACCATTCTCTTCGCATCGACCCCTCCTCTATCCTCTTGATCATGTTCATTGAGTCGCTAAGGAAACAAGCCCTAGTGAATGTCTGTGTCTCGAGCCATGTTATTGCTTTACTTACTGCCATGACTTCCATGGTCAGGCTACTTGTGGTTTCAGTGAAAGCACCAGAGTCCTCCTTCACAATTCTCCCTCCGGCCCGAGCTGTAAAGGCCCATGAGCTTCTCACATGTCGGATGACCGACCCATCTGTGTAGATGACCGCGTCACTGTCTAGCGAATTCTCGAAAATCAACGCTTGTACTTCAGCCTCAACAGCAGCCGGATTTTCTTGTCTGCATTTTCTATCTAGTTGGATGCAAACTGAAAAGGATGTGCAGAAGTCTGTTGGCACTTGCACCCACTCCTCGCCAGGTTCTAAGTCCTCAAGTGAACACACCTGTTGAAGAATGTCCTCGGCTTGACCCATCCACGACCGTCCTCTTTTTAACCTGCTGCCCTTCACCTTCCTAATTTCACTATGCAGTGGATGCTGTGTGTTTGCGTTAATTCTGAGGTAGGCGCGTGCCCTGCAAACTTGCATTCTCTCTTCAATGGTTGGAAAATCAAGAAGGTAGCGCATCGCCCTGCATGCTGTATCTCTTGTACATCCAAGAATAATGCGCATAGCTTCATTCTGTATCCTTTCCATCCTTTCTATCTGCTTATGGCTGACAGTCAGGATTGCCATTGCATACTCCAAAACAGACATGACCAGCCCCTCGTACAGAAGACATAGATGGCGCTGCTCACAGTTTGCTGCCGCCATCACCCGCATCGCTGCCAAACCCCGCTTGGCCTTTGTTATCACCTGGTCTATGTGCACATTATAAGCAAGGCTTCGATCAAACCGTATCCCCAGGTAATTCATTGCCTGCGTTCTTTCCACCGTCTCTGAACACAGCATTACAGTTGGTGTTGGATTGTTGACAATATGATTATTCAACGAGAACCAAGTCACTGTTGCCTTTGTTGGGTTGACCATTGCCCCAGCTTCATCACACCAAGTACTTATGCGATTGAGTTCGGTTTGTAGCTCCACAGCAACCTCCTCTCTATCCTTACCCTGACGATACACTAAAACATCATCGGCATATGACAATGTCCTGCCAGGTCCAGTGATCTGCTCACTGGTGATTCTCACTGTGTAGGCGTTGAACAGTACCGGAGATAATGGTGATCCCTGTGGTAGGCCAGGATATATTGTTGTTGGTTCCGAAGTCCAACTGCCACATCTAAAAACTACTTTCCGTTGGAAGAGAGCTGCAGCGATCCAACTAAGGAGGAATGGACTTACGTTTAGTTCAAGAAGCTGAAACATTAAAAAATCCAGTGGTACTCTGTTGTATGCGTCCTCAAGATCAATCGCTGCAGCAACGGTTTCAGTGCCTGAGTGGAAACCTTCATAGACATCATGGGCAAAGACTGCTGCATTGGTCCAGGTTTCTCTTTTTGGACGGTACCCACCCAGGGTAGGTGGGAAAACACCTTGCCTCTCTAGTTGGCTTGATATTTTCCTGGCAATTACCTTCTCCAGCAGCTTGCCTATTGTATTCTGCATGGTTATAATTCGATATCCCTGAATTTTCTTGTGGTCTTTGTCAGGCTTCGGCAAGGGAATCAGATAGCTGTGTAACCATTCCTCCTTGATGCTAGCACTCCCTATACTGTTGTTGTACATGTCTGCTAGTTTCTCTAGCTCATTGTCGGTACACCTATTTATGTCGTCGTATCTTATGCCATCAGGACCTGGAGCACTGTTTTTTGATCGTCGAAGCACAGCCTTGATTTCTTGCACTGTCACTGTGTCTTCATCCGAAGTGTTCTGGGCCTTGCATCTGTCTGAGGTGACCTCCTTGGCCAGATTCCGGCCTCCCATGTCTGTCTGGTTGCTCTGCTCAAGGTAGCGTTCAAAGAGGGCTTTGCCCTTGTCCTCGTCAGTCCTCTGCCAGATGAGGTCAGCACCTTGGAAGTCAGAAATGCTCTTATTCTTGACTACACCACTCATGCTTTTATGTAGTCGCCAGAACAATTTCAGTGACTTGTCTGTGCTTACTCTTTGACACACCTCTGCCCATTTTTCGCTTTTAACCACCGTGACCAGTTTTTTGAAATAGCTTACTTTTGTGTGCATCTCTCTTTCTAAGTGCAAGCAGGGACTAGGATGACCAGCTCTGTTCTTCTTGGCATTTTGCCATCTCCTTACAGCACTACGCTTATCCACCCAAGCCTTCTCCACCTCGAAACTCCACCACGGTGGCTGCTCCCAGCTTGTTTTCCTTTTCTTCCTGCCCTGAAACGTTCTGCGCTTGTCACGTCTTATTTTACTCACCACATCTTGCCCTGTACTGTCATACTGGAACGTCTTTACCTTTAGCTTGTGCTGCCTGGTTCTGCCTTTCTCCACCAATATGCTGCATGGGTGGTGGTCGCTGCCATGGTGTCCTAGGACACCCCATCTACACACTGTAGTGAGTGAAGGTGAAACTAGCGCCAGATCAATAGCACTGTCCTCATCGCCTGGACGGCTTGCTGTCCTGGTGACACAGCCACTGTTGATACAAACCAGGTCGATGGTTTCCAGTGCAGTCTCGAGCTCCTCCCCTTGTGTATTGGAGGAAGTGTTTCCCCATGATCTGCCTTTAGCGTTGAAGTCACCACAGAAAATAACATTTCTCTCGTGGCCTAATATGCCACTTAAGCACTGCCACTTCAGGGCGTCCACACTCGCATTGCGGGCATAAACATTAACCAACACGAATGGTGTACTGGAATGAACTCTCAACGCCTGTATTTGTATATCGTCACTGTTCCAACTGGACATGTCTAGCTCTGACGCCACCATGCTGTCGCGAACGAGAATCGCCGTTCCCAGATGTCGTCTGTTATAGAAACATTTGAAGCCGGCAATTCGGAGTAGCTGATCGCCCAGTCTCGTCTCCTGGAGTGCTACAATGTCGTTCCTGTAAACTAGGGTTTCTAAAATAGAGCCCCGTTGTTTTACACTGGCACAGTTCCAATATAGAATACGGATGTTCCTGAGTCCTAGACGGTGACACTTGAGTCTAAAACGTCTCAAGCCACCGCGCTTACCTGGCTTCTTTTTCCCTGCGCGGCTACCACGCCGCTTCGGTATGTTGACTGCTGATCGTTCGGAAAACACACGTTGTTCCGCCATGTTGAAAAAACGTAAACACTGACTTTTGATTGAGAACCACACACGCTGCTGAAAATTCACTCTTTGTGCTTTTTGTTTGATTTAGAACAACCGTCCCAGATTGCAGAGCAGTAGTCAAAGTGTGTCTGTATATGAGAAGTATAGAATAGTTTCCTTATGTCCTCATCAAGGAAGTTTTTTAATTTTGGTGAGTTGGTAGACTTTTTTCGCTGTTTGTTTAACGAGCGCTTGAACGTGGGAACTAAAGGTTAGGTTTCTATCAATGATTAGGCCTAATATTTTGTGCTCATTTACACTTTCTACTGGCATGTTATCGATGTGAAGTTGAAGTAATGTGTGTGAGCTTAGAGTCTGAAGTCTTAGTTTGATCGTTAATAACATTGCTTTTGATTTAGTGATGTTAATTTGCATACGGTTTGAATAGCTTCACCTAACTACATTATTTAATTCTTGTTGTAAAGACGACTCCAGTAAAATACAGTTTTCAGCGTTTGTGTACACTGTACAGTCATCTGCAAATAGATCGCAGGACGACGAAAGATGCAAAGGTAGATCGTTAATATATATGGCAAATAATAGAGGGCCAAGAATAGAGCCTTGCGGTACTCCAATATTGAAGGTAGTGGTTTGAGACAGAAATTTATTATGTGATACTACTTGCTTTCTGTTTGATAGAAAAGATGATATTAGAGTGACTACATTAGGGCCAATTTTCATTGTCTCAAGTTTTTAATTAAAATAACATGGTCTAACATATCAAATGCGTTCTTGAAATCAATAAACACAGACTGTTGTTGTTTATATTCTGGTGCCAATTTTCTATCATGTTAGGTAAACTTGGATCTGTCTCTGTCTTCATCTTTCTCTCCTGAGTGCTCTCATTATTAATATTAACTGATTCAGTGCAGGAGAATAATAAATATATCGTTAAATGTGACCTGCTATTTGTACAGAAGGACGATATATCGCCGTACTAGGGTCATCGTGTTATTTATTTTGTTTTGTGGTAACTTCCACAATTTCATTGCACAGTGAATGGAAATGTATATTCTAATACTTGTTCATTTCATTATGTACCATATTTGGTCAAAACCTACTTGTTGTTTGGTACTGAATCTGTTAATATTTAAATTATATCTACAGCAAGCAACAACAAAAGGAAAAGGTGTATAAACTTTTCTCCTCATCTTCCCAAGCCTATTCTGCAGCAGGCATTGGTGATCAGGATTCTACACCGCTTTCTGTCTTCTGATATTGTAATGAAATTAGTATTGTTTTTAAATATTTGTTTATATTTGTTTAAACTTTCGACACATCTTTATCTGTCTTCATTATTAATGTTTAGATTATATCCAGAAAGCTGACGAAGCTAATGATTGTGAAGTGTTGTATAAACCTTCAATTATACATAGCTCGTTGTAAAAGTACCACACCCACTCTCCAGGAGAAGTGTCATACTTACCATGTTGGAAATTGCATAATTTGTCACCAAATCTTTAAATGATAGTTTTGATAAATTGTGTCAGTTTTCTAAAATAGCTGTTAGAATCATTACATTACTCCTCTCCATGGAAATCTTTAGTAAATTTTTAAACACTTTTATTCCATACAAACCAGTGTATTCACAACTTGCAATTCATGTTTTCCTTTAAAATTCCGAATACAACAAATGCATTAATATACATATATGCGATAATATTACATTCATGGCATGGTGCAATTACCTACACATTACATGATGGTGATGATGATGATGATGATGATGATGATGATGATGATGATGATGATGATGATGATGATGATGATGATGATGATGATGATGATGATGGAGTGATCATCTTCTCCCGTGCATACTAACATTTTTAATAGAACTGTCATGAGTCATGACCGCCCTCGCTTTCCGGCATGGCACATGATTGACTGATTGATTGATTGATTCCAAGTATTCTCATTCACACCCAGATCATACAGAGATTGAACTATTAAAATGAAATTACAACATAAGATTTTTCTTAACATTTAACATTATGAAAACTATAAATGATCGGCCTTAAACAAGTTTAACTGATACAGCACCAAACAAAAGTAGGATTGGGCCAAACATTGTACACAATCAAATGAACAAGTATTATACTGTAAATCTCCGTTCAGTGAGCATTGATGACTCTAGTGTGGCGATATAGCGTCCTTCTGTTCAAATGGAAGGTCGCGTTTGGGGATATATTAGCTTTTGGCACTGAATCACTTAATAAAGGTAATAAGAGGGGGAGGGGAGAGAGAGGGGGAGGGGAGGAGGGAGAGGAGGGGAGAGAGAGAGGAGGAGAGAGAGGAGGGGCGAGAGAGAAGAAGAGGAGAGGTGGACGAGAGAGAGGAGGGGAGAGACAAAGAGAGGGGTAGAGAGAGAGAGGAGAGAGAATGAGAGAGAGAGGGAGAGAGAGAGAGAGAGAGAGGAGAGAATGAGAGAGAGAGAGAGGAGAGAGAATGAGAGAGACAGAGAGAGAGAGAGAGGAGAGAGAGAGAGAGGAGAGAGAATGAGAGAGAGAGAGAGAGAGAGAGAGAGAGAGAGAGAGAGAGAGGAGAGAATGAGAGAGAGAGAGAGAGAAAGAGAGACAGAGAGAAAGAGAGAGAGAGAGAGAAACTAAACGGACAAAGACTTCGTGTTGAGTTAACCGCAACGGGATTTATTTGGGGGTGGGGGTAAATGAACTTTTGCCTTGGCTATGCTCATACTTTCCACTTCCTGGCTAACAAAGGGTCCGAAGACCTTTGTCCTATGAGGTATAGCCTCCCTTTATGCTGGGTAGCTTAATGAACTGTTGTCCCTGACTGTGGTAAACTTTCCCAATCCCTGGTGACAAAGATAGAAATGTGCTGATTCATTAGCCACAGTGACGGTTGCTGTGTGGCTCGCTTAACTGGATAGAATATTCCTTGCGGTTACTGGCTACCTTTGTGGTCGATTGAACTTTTGTCCGTGACTGGTAATATTAGTATTACCAAATCCCCGTTGACTAAGACATTTCCTGGTACTTATTTCAGTCTGCTTGCACGTTACATAGAACCAGTTTTACACACACACAACTGCGAATTCGGGGGAAAAGGGGGGGGGGGGGGGGTGATAACTAAAAAATATAGGGGGGAAAAAGGCTTTGGAGATGTGGTTTTATAGTCTATAAAAGAATTAGGAAAATTCACGAGACAGCCAAAACTGAGCAATCTAGACACTTTGAGGGAGACTAAGTTGCAAAGACAACTTATCACAAACATCAGCAGGAGACAGTCATAATTTGTTGGCCATATTATTAGACGACAAACACTGGAACATGTGAAAACCGGACAGATTTGTGGAAAGAGAGAGACAGAGGAAGACAGCGAGAGAAGAATTCGTGAGTCTTGTGCCATGGCACAGAAGGGAGTCAACACATTAATTGTTCCATGTCGTCGCCCATGCCAGCCGACAAGGCGCTTCATTGTGATATTTTGGCTAGGAGCCCAGGTTCGTTTGTAAAATGCGGATCGAAACCTATGACTACTGGGCCGACAGGGAAGCGTCTAACTGTTTGTACACTAGACTACCCAGAGATCATTACCGTTCATACTTTGTTGATATATGCCCTACAGGTAGGGCTTGGAAAAGTAGTCTTTAGGTTCATTATATTGCTCCTCTCCACGGAAATCTTTAGTAAATTTTTTTTTTTTACACATGCGGTTACAGCCTGTTCATTTCTTCCCAGTGTGTGTGTGTGTGTGTGTGTGTGTGTGTGTGTGTTTTTATCTTTAAGGGCTCACGGTTCCCAGAAGGGCAAGAGCCGCCCCACTAGGTCCCGTGTCCCTGTGTGTGGGTTGAACCGTGAAACTCCTTGAGTTCTTCCCAGTGTTTTTTTTTTAATCCGCGTTTCCATCCTGTTTCAGGATATTGCGGTCAACATCAGCATCTTTCAGCTGTATGTTGATTCCTAGGCAAGATTGCGCTCATCAGCACGCCACGACTTTCTGACCGACCGGCTCCATACTCTCATAAGTCACTGGCGCGACTCGATCCGCTTTCTATTCTCTTGCGCTCATGTCAACCACGAGAGTATTCGGGGTTAACAATCAAAGTCAGCAACCTACCAGCACCAGTTGCAGTGTGTGTGTGTGTTTTTTTTTTTTTTTGGTTTGGCGGTCATCCCTGACTAGCTGGTTCCCCGCCTCCCCTGTTTTTGGCGTGGACCCTTAGTCCCACTGTGAGCTATTGCCCACAGTGGTCCACCAGGCCCACATTTAAAGTGATGCTTATGTGAGGTTTTCTTTTCTTTTTGGATCACCCGGCCCCCGACCAGACCAGGCGCACTACTGTGGGGGGGGGGGGGGCAGCAAATGCATCTGATCTTAGCCAAGGGACCGAGAATGATCATCCCGGCCTCCGACCAGACCAAGCGCACTACTGTCGGGGGCCAGCAAATACACTTGATCTTAGCCAAAAGGCCGAGAAGCGATCTTTGCAGCGTGCAGTGTGTGTGCTTTTTTTTTTTTTTTTAATAATTTTTTTATTTGGCCCTTCAAAGGCCTGACAAAAATTTCAATGTAACTTTATTTCTTAACCGATAGTTGTGTGAGTATGTAGGTAGGATCAGTGTGTGTGTGTGTTTTTTTTTTTTTTTTTTTTTTTTTTAGGGTTTGGCGGTCATCCCAGACTAGCTGGTTCCCCGCCTCCCCTGTTTTTGGCGTGTACCCTTAGTCCCACTGTGAGCTATTGCCCACAGTGGTCCACCGGGCCCACATTTAAAGTGATGCTAATGTGAGGTTTTTTTTTTTTTTTTTGATCACCCGGCCCCCGACCAGGCCAGGCGCACTACTGCGGGGGATGCAGCAAATGCGCCTGATCTTAGCCAAGGGACCGAGATTGATCATCCCGGCCTCCGACCAGACCAAGCGCACTACTGGAGGCCAGCAAATACACTTGATCTTAGCCATATAGCTTAGTTGATAGCGCACTTGACTCGTGTTCGGTTGGAAGTGGTTGGATCCTTACAGTGTGTGTGTGTGGCGAAAGATTTATACGTTGTGAAGAGAAACTAGAGTATCTACGCTATTGTTACGACGGACGCAGCCTAACAGATAAAGAAATAAATAATTTATTAAACAATATTTATTATACAACAAGTTGGTGATTAAAATTTCAAATAATAGTCAAAACATTATACAGATTTTATGATTGTGACATTCAATTTATACTTTTCAGAATATTTATAAAATTGTTACATGAATTAATATACACTTCTCTTGCAAAATAGCTGTCAGTATAAATATAGTGAAATCTATAATTGTTGCCCTTGATTGCTAAAACCGTAATATGACTTCAACCTAGATGCAATTATTTCCCTTATATTATAATAAAATAAAGTTAGTTGCATAACCTTTACAGGGCGTTGCAGTCAACACCAGCATATCTTGCTGTTGTGATCTCTTGGCAAGCTTACCTTCAGTAGTTTTCCATTGCTTTCTGAACGACCAGAATCCATACCATTTCGTAAAAAAACCAACGCAAGACGGTTTGCTGCCAAATCGTCTGCAGCTGTGTTTCGAACGCGGGTATACGGGATTACGAATTGCGTCTGTAACTCCTTCGCCCCGAAGCGAGAAAAACAAAATGATTGGTACTAACAAACCTGTACACGACATCTTTTTAAGGTTGGTGTTTAGCTTGTCCTCTGATGTGCACATTTTTCACCTGTCAGCTTCCTTGGAACCTCTGTATTTTATTAATTTATGTATTTTATTTATTTATTTATATTTTTTGGCATGATTATGACATAGCCATGCACCACTCGTCGGTCTCCCTGGCTTAGGGATTAGAGTCTTTTCCCGTTATCCTGTATACTCTCTTGAGTGTCGTGATGTGCGCGAGAATTCGTAGCGGTTCTCGTCAAGTCGGTAACTTACTGGGTATATGAGCCGGTCGCTCAGAAAGCAATGGCAAACTACTGAGCGTAATATTGCCTGGTACATCAACATCAGATGAAAAATGCTGGTGCTGACAGCAACGCCCTGAAAAGAATGTGCAACCCCCCCCCCCCCCCCCCCCTTTCCCCAAAAATTGTACCACTCGAGCCGAAATGCAGTAAGAACACAAGAAGGTATACCAGATATGTTCACAGTCAATGCAGGAGTGAGACAATGATGTGTGCTCTCTCCTCTGCTATTTAATGTCTACATGGACAGAATATCCAAAGAAGCAAGTCTTGACAGAACAGATTCAGAAAATTTAGAACTCTTTACTCCAGATGAAACAACTGATCCACAGGAAATAAATGAACTTCTATTTGCAGATGATCAGTGTCTGTTGTATAGCGACGAGGGCAGACTACAAAATCATATTAATAATCTGAGTTCAACATGCAGCGAATACAATATGAGTATAAACACAGCCAAAACCGAAGTAATGCTAGTTAGCAGATCGCTGGGCCCACTAAGTATACTTATAAATAGCACAACTCTGAAATAAGTTAAAGAATTCAAATATATTGGAAGTATGATCACAGAAGAAGGCAGATTGGACAGAGAAATCGATATCAGATGTCAAAAAGCTAGTACACTTACATATCAACTATCACCCTTACTGAAACATCCATATACATCCATATCCACAAAACGACAGATAATAAACAGCATTCACAGGCTGGATTTAACGTTTTGCTTTGGTTTATTTTGTGTGACTTTTGCAGTATGTACCTGACTGATATACAATGCAATAAATTGGGCAATGTATTGTTTGTGTTTCCATTATTCAAACTGACTACAGGAAAACAATGTTTTAAATATTTGATTATCATCAATGTTATTGATCTTTAGCCGGCTCCGTGGCGAAGAGATTGTGGGCGCAGTTCGAAATCCTGCACACCCGCTTTCGAAACACGACTTGGCAGCAGACCGCCTTACATTGGTTTGTCATGAAATGGTATATGAAACGGAGCCGGCTAAAGATCAATAACATTGATGATAATCAAATATTGAACACATTGTTTTCCCGTAGTCAGTTTGAATAATGAAAACACAAACAATACATTGCCCGATTTATTGCATGGTATATTTCGCTGGACCCCGTCAGGTACATACTGCAGAAGTCACACAAAATAAACCAAAGCAAAACGTTAAATCCTTCAAGCTGAACTATACAACACACATATTCATGGTAGACCATTAAATTTAACGTGTGAATGAATATGTGTGTTGTATATTTCAGCTTGAAGGATTTATCTTTAGGGTTAGTTTATGTTGTGTGACTTCCGGAGTATGAACTTGACTACATGCAGCGAAATATGCCAGGCAATGGATATTTAAATATTTTGGGCATGTAAAAACACACGAATGTCTGAAAAGGATAATTATGGAAGAAGGTGTGCCTGGGAAGCGTAGACGAGGCACACTGTCATGAAATTACTGTGGATTAATCAGATGATGATAATACAGACAGTCTGATTCACGGCATGTTTTCAAGGCCGCAATTGTTGTTAACCAGTACAGAAAAACAAGTCGGGTCTAAGTAGAATTGCCAAACTCGGGAAATGAAACAGTCCCGTCTGTCATTGAGAATTCTCCGACATCAAACGAATTGGCGGTTTGTTATTGAAACCCGTTGTTGGGAGAATGCAGGAACTCGCTACCTTGTTTTGGAAGTTGCAACAAGGGGAATAACTTTTGCATTGATTAAACCAAGGGGAAATAAGATTTCTGGAAATAGTTAGTGCCCCTGAAGACACCTGCGTAACATCAAAAGAACTTCACTAGAATACTCCCAGCTCTTGACAGATACAAGACTTGTGTACATTAGTGTGGCCAAGGAAATTGACTAGGATTGACGTGTTTTGTTACCGCAGTTATGAAGTTCGGAGAGCTCTACAGTGTTAGATTAATTAAAAATTAAATAACATGTGTCTTTATGGCAAAGTGTAGAGGCCATCCAGGAATGATGCGGCATGGCATAAGGTAGTATTGGTAGTATATTTAAGCCTAATTAATATAAGCAGTTGCCTTGGTAAAACTAGCTACAGTAGTGAAGTGATGATTAGCTCTGCTAGTGTGAATAGTGTAGCAGGGTGATATTTGGAGAGATTAGGAATTGGTTGGGAGGTGGGTAAAGTGTCCAATAGTGGGATCTTTCAGTGGGTTGCCCACTGGGGTTCTGCACTCCGTTATTGATCTTTCCTTGTCTTAACCTGATTCATAATTAAGGGATGAGCCACTCTGATCCTTGACAGAGTTTAGTTCACTGATAACTCTCTGAGCAAGGCAGTAGGCCTACATTCAGCTAGTAGGGATTAGTATTATCACAGTGTGAACATGGCCTGGCTGTGAATCGTTAGAGGCTGACATCCATATAGACGACAAACTCCGCGTTGTAGTGTATAAAAGGTTTATTGTGTCATCAAATACATTTTCCTGCTGCCGATGTAAATACAGACATCTTTGTTGTTCTTTCAATGGCCGAATCCCAAGTGACGCGTGAGCAACCCCTGGATACCTAAACCCATTCGTGCTCACGCGTTCACTAACTTTATTTCCCCATTAGTTAATGAATGCGCAGCATTCATTAACTCTCTAACTACTAACCTAGATCCCTTACTGTTATATACCTCCCCTTCTTCAAAAAGACTTTTTCTCTGGAAAAGTCTCAACTCCAACCCTTAAACACTTAACTCAATACTGAAATATTTCTTCTTCTATACCGATTCTACCCAACAATCCCTCAACATTTATTTCATAATTCAAATCTCATCCTCCTATCTCATCATAGCCAAACGCTAACCAGAGACATACTTTATACAATGTCAGTAATACAAAACCCTACTATAAACTCTCTACAAAACTCTCTACAAAACTCTCTACAAAACTCTCTATAAGCGAACCGCTTTTAAAGTGTCCATCTAAATTATGATTGACAAAAATTGAAGATATTTTCCTTATCTTTTTCTCACTTAATCACATTCTCACTATTCCAGGATAGACAGAAAAAAAGTTTAGTTTAGATTGGTTTGGTTCGCACCGAAGAAAAGTAAGAAAATAGTAAGAAGTAATCATATTTCTCTTCCCATGCATTCTCAAAACTTTATAAAATAAAGTTTTCAAAATTTATCTTCATTGCCGTCAATAATAATTTTTGTTATCAAAAAGTTACGTTAATCCAAAACTACAACCTTTTGCATTATTCACTTCATCAAGTTCAACCATTCCTTCAAAACCTCCAGAGTCCACTTATTTAAATGCCAAAATTCAACCTGGCATTCCCCCCATATTCTCCCATTAAACGCTGTTCAACCCAGCTCCTTTTTCAACCCCCATCTACCCAGTATCGCCCGTCATTCCCCTCATCCATGGCTTTCAATCCATGTATTTACATTACGAACCGTCTAATGTAGTCCCTAATTCAATCCCCCAAACCATTTTTAACGGTTTAACTCTTTCCAACCCCCATGTAATTATCAATTGTTGCTGACAACCCCAGCCACTTTTAAATATACTCCTCCATTACTTTCTCTACAACATACTGAGTTATTTCGGTAATCACCATAACTTCCCCCTTAACTCAATCATGTTTCACCCTCAATTTCTATTTATAAACGTTATACACGTTAAGCAACTCAACTTCAAGTCACAAAATTCATAAAACGAAGCATGGCCCTTACTCCATGTTTCATATTTTCTGCAAGCTCCCAAAAACAACTCTTCATTTTTCCCCATAACTGAACGTCAACCTAGAAATTATTTTAAACACACCCAGAGTAACTCAAAAAAAAAAAAAAAAAAAAAAAAAAAAAAAAAAAACTAAAGTTTTGTAAAAATAAACAGCTAAGGTAACATATCATCACATTTTATAAAGAACAACTGAAGTCAAAACAATAGAGCAAACAATATCAACCCCCTCATTCTTTGACATCATTTTTATCCCCACACATTATTCAAAATAAACATATGTGATGAAATGAAAAATCATATATATACATACACCATAATATATTATGACTACTAATCAATCATTTTCCGTCTAAGAAAAACTCAACACTTCAAACTTAAAAATCAAAATGATAATAAAGTATATATCAATCACTCCTAACTTAATACCATATTATGTCTACTCATCACGACAACTCTCAACAACTCTTGATTAAGTTATTTGCTAAACTTCTTCATTTGAAATTCACAATTACCGTGTCCCACTTCTTCTTCTATCTGCAATCTGCAGAATATTCTACCAAGCTATTCATCACTCCTCCATTTTCTTAATAACTTCAAATTTTTTTTCTGTAAGTGCATTCTCTACATCAATATCGTCATCTTCCCGAGGAGAAATATCTTCTTTCATAGCACCATCCTCATCAGTTTCTGACTCTTCATCCATCTCTTGTTCCGCGTCTGTATACCCATTACTAGCAACTGCTAATCTTTTCCTTTCTAAATCCAATCTAATCTTTCTACCTTGATGTCTTAATGATCTTTCAAATAGTGGCATATCTTCATCACTTGAGGAATTTTCTCTAAATTTTCTTTGCCTCTTAATTTCTCTTTCTTTCTGTCTATCTAACTTTATTTTTACTGCCTGTCCTGTATTCATAAATGGAGCGTCTATTTTTTCTTTGATCGATTCTTCACTATTATAACCGTCATACGTGTTGTTTTCCTTTGTCACGATCGTTTTTGGTATTGTTTCTTCTTGTTCACCAGTAGTAGATGCTGTTATTATTTGTTTTTGTACCAATTCTCTCCCATTATCTATAGGTATCGGATATTCCGTTCGTCTGACAATCTGTCCATCTGAAAATAATTCTTCTGAATAATAATTGTTATTATTATCCTCTGAATCTTTTTCCTCATTATCCCGTCTTAAATATTCTACATGTGAACGTGCAACATGCCCTGTAATTTGATTTTTTATAGTATATGATACTGGACCCTTTTTTTCTAAAATATAATATCCCGGGACCCAATGAGCATCAAACTTAGAGTTTCTCCTATGTTTTTTGTAATAAACTCTATCACCTATGTTAAACTCCTGTAAGTGTGCATTTTTATTTGTGTATTTCTTCTGTCTTTCTCGAGCCTTAATTATATTATTTCTTAAACGTATATGTGCTTTGTGCATTTCTTGCAACCTCATTTCCTGAAACTCCTCCCCCATATATTTTCTTCTAGGCTTTAATAAACTGTCAATCGGTAATATTGGTTCTCTTCCATGTAGTAGGTAAAATGGTGAGAAACCTGTTCCTTCATTTTGGTGTGTACGGATCGCCCCCAATGCTATTCCCAAATAAAGATCCCAATCCATATCGTGTTCTTCTACATTTTTCGCCAGTATATTGTACAATGTTCTATGTTGTCTCTCATTTTTGGCATTCGAAGATGGTCTGTAATACGAAGTTTTTATGTGCTTTATATTCAAATCTTTTAACAATTTTTCAAACTTTCTATTTACAAATTCTTTCCCATTGTCTGTAAGTATTGTCTGTGGACACCCAAGCCTTGGTATAAATTCTTGTAAAAACATATTTATAACCGAATCAGAACTCTTGTCTGGAATTGGATAAACTTCTGGCCAGAGACTATATGAATCTATTATATGTAGTAGATATACATTTCCCGATAATGTTTTTGGATGAGGACTTGAAATATCCAAACTCACTTTCTGCATTGGAAATTGAGGAATATCTGTATCTTGTAAGGGACATTTAATTATCTTCATGTTTCTTAACCTACACTTTTCACATGCATCAACATATTCATATACGCTTTTAAATAAATTCGGCCAGTAACATTTACTGCTAATAGCCTTAACTAACTTATCTCGTCCAAAATGACCATTATTATCATGATATGCTTTTAAAACTTCCCGTTCTAAATGTTTCGGAATATATTTTCTTAATCCCTCACCTTTTTCACCGACATAATATAATTGATTGTCTTCTTGCAGCTCTAAGAATTTTCTTTTAAAACTGTTTTCCCCTGTTTCTTTCAATTTTTGTTTAATCTGTATTATTTTTGGATCTAATTCCTGTTCATTTTTCATATTAAAATGCATCAACTGTGTATCTTCCTCTATTGATTCATAATCTTGTTCTGTCTGTGAGCTTTTACAATTTATTTTAGCAGAATCTAATATATTTACTTGCCAATTCCTGTCGTCAATTTCTGGTTCTCCCTCATCTTGAGTAGTGGTTTCAGATATTGTTATATGTGGAATTCTAGACAATAAATCAGCGCATGTATTATGTTTTCCTGAAATATACTCTACTTTAGCATTGTATCCCTGTAAATTTAGTGCCCATGTTTGTATTTTCCTATTTTGTATTGGTGCTTCTAATATAGACTTTAATGGCATGTGATCAGTTTTAATAATGAAATTGGCGTTATGTAGATAATAATTTAGTTTTTGGAGAGCATAGTGTATAGCGTAGGCCTCCTTCTCAATAGTTGCCCATTTTCGTTGAGATTTGTTAAGTCTATGTGACAAGAAATAAATTGGTCTTTCATTCTTAACTCCTGGTATTCCTGAGTCTTCTCCTTCATACGGTTGTGTTAAACATGCTCCTATGGCATTATCTGAAGCATCTGTATACAAAACCAATTGTTTATTTAAATCTGGATGTGCCAATAGTGGAACTGTTGTTAAGCTATTTTTTAAAAAATCGAACGCCTTCTGACAATCTTCAGTCCACTTAAACCTTGCATATTTACAGGTCAATTTTATAATAGGTTCTGCTATCTGTGCAAAATTTGGAACGAATCGTCTATAATACCCGGTCATACTATAAAAGCTCGAACTTCTCTCACGTTGGTCGGAGAAGATAAATCTCTAATCACTTTAATTTTATTTTAATCAGGCTTAATTCCCTCTCTATTAATAATGTACCCTAAATATTTGGTTTCTGTTTTTAAGAATTCACACTTACTCAATTTCAACTTAACATCGTGTATTCTTAGCCTATCAAATACCAATTTTACATGTTTTAGATGATCTTGTATATCTCCTGATGTATATATTAAAATATCATCTATATATGCCAACGCAAACTTTTGAAACACACGTAATACTTCATTTATTAATAACATTTAGTGAGATGGAGCTGTGCGAACTCCGTATGGCATTCGTAAAAATTCGTAAGAACCCATATGAGTACAGAAAGCACTTTTCTTTTGAGCATCCTCCGACATCGGGATAAACCAGAATCCTGATCTTGCGTCTAGTGTAGTGAAGAATGTAGAACCATTAAGTAAGTCCAAAATATCATCAATCACCGGCAATGGGTACGCTACATTCTTAGTGATTTTGTTCAACGCCCGATAATCACAACAGAATCGATGTGAACCATCGACCTTGGTCACAATTACAATCGGAGATGACCACTCAGACTTCGATCTTGTTATTATTCCCGCTTTTAACATATCTTCAATTGCCTTCTCTACAATCACTCTGTTTCTTAAAGGAGTTCTATATGGTTTTAAACTAATTGGTGGATGATTTCCAGTGTCTATTTCCATTGTAACTGTACTAGTTTTTCCCAATTCTAAATCATTAATTGCAAAAACGTCTTGGTTTTCTTTCACCAATTGTTCTAATATTTCTTTATTCTCCGGTGGGGCTTTTAACTGTGATAACAATTCTTGTTCTCTTGTCCTTTTGTCTACTGTATCTATTTGAGATGGATATTTTTTGAATGTATGGATCAATTCATCATTTCGTCTTTTCCAGCTTCTTTTATAATTATTTCTGACATTATTTCTGACCATGGGAGTTTCTGAATAATCATTTCCCAACATGTTTTCTTTTTCTATAGTTAACATGTTATCATTATTATACGCTACTTTAGCGATTACACAGCCTCTATATAATTTAATATTTTTTCCTGTATTGTTTAGGAGCATCACTGGAAAGCTGAGATGTTTATCTAATATTATTAACCCATCGGTAACTTCCAAGCCAGGTTCATCTATTATTTCTCTCTCTAATTCCGTTATTTTAACTGTTTGTCCAACCGAAAAGTACGGATTTTTTTTTCATTTTTGCCTGTATTAAATTAACCGTTTGTGGTTTCAAATTCATGGTCGTTTTGACTCTAACTAGTGTCGTCACATGCATATCCTCTTCTAAATCTACGTAAACATCTTGGAATTTTAATTTATGTAAATCAAAATAAAGTCTAACCCCATATTTCAATAAAAAATCTCTACCCAATATCATATTTCTATTTAAATCCTTGACTACATGGAACATATGCCTAACATTTATCCCTCCTAATTTAAAATTTATCATCGTTTGACCAAGCACTTCTAAATTTTGTCCAGTTACCGAATGAAGATTATCCTGAATTCTAAATATTTTGAAATTTTTTAATATTCGATATAAAAATGTTTCTTTAATCACATTAACCGAGTCAACTAATGTTCTAATTTTATATTTCCCTATTTCTATAATACATGAACTAGGATCAATCATATTTAGTGACAACTGTTTTATCTCCCCAAGTTGAGGCAACTTCTTATGTTTTCTATTTTTAAATGTCCTATTATACTCATCATTTGGGTTTTTAATATATTTATTCATCTTTTGGACCTTACTATTTTCCCCCCTACTGCCAATCCTGTTCAGTAAGCGGGATGCCAATTTCCCTGATCTCCTGACCTTATAAAATTTCTCTGCACCTCTCCATAATTCCCATTTGATGAACTACCATTTACAGTTCTATTCTGTGTACTAGTCTGAGCACATCTATTATTTTGTGTATTCGACTGGACACGTCTGTTACCACAGAAGCGAAAAATGTGTCCCCGTTGGCGGCACCCCCAACAAACCACATTTGTGTTATTTGTGTTACCTACCATGTCTCTTACAGTATTTCTCACTTGTCTTTCTCTACCTTGATTATATACGTTACTGTTTCCTTGTAACATCTGTATTTCTCCCCTTCTTCTTCTCCATCCATATCTATACTGTCCTATTTCCATTGGTTCTTCAATTCTATCTTCTGAACTACTACCTAACTCTCGTCCTACCCTCAATCTAAACCTTCTTCTCAAGCTTTCCTCTTGTATAGCTATATCTACAGCTTGTGACAACCTTGCAGGATTCTCTCTCATTAATTTAGATTTCAGTCCATCTGACCTAATCCCATCAACAAAAATCCCCACCAACATCCGTTCCACTTCCTCAGCTCGGACATTCTGACCCAAAAATGACTCTTCGGCTAAATTGATCAACCTATCACTGTATAGCTGCACACTTTCTGTAGTATTTTGTCTCGTCTGTCGCAACACTGAGAATGCGTGTTGAGGGTCAGTAATCTCTGCATATTTGTGAGCTAGGTCGTCTTTGAATTGTTCCCAGGTTTCACCTCCTCCAGCTTCTAGCTTTCTTCTTATATGATCAGAAACAGGACTTGCACTAGTTCTATAAGCCAAATTCTTTTTATCCTCATCTGTAGCGTTCACTAGATAGGCATGTTTCTCAATGGATACAATCCATTTCTTAAATTGACTCGCCTGTCCATTAAACCTCTCGACATCACTGACTACACTTTGCTGTCTTAACACCGAGTCCAACTTTGATATTGCCCCACCAACTCCACTAAGTACTTGTGAAAGATCTTGGGCTTCCATTCTAAAAAAATCTGAAATGGAAAATACAGCAGTACCAAACAATCTAATATATTAATATGTCCTAAATCAAGCAGTTGGAAATCTTAACCTAAAATTTAACAATACCTGCTATACTTATAGTCCTGTCATTTGTCCAAACGTTTTTCTTATTCCAAACTGATGATCTGCCGTTGTAAAAAATTTTAGAACAATTCCAGCGTCTCACAGAGTATGGTTGTCGTCCAATCGAAAAAAATTGAAGGAGTATGACGCCCAATCGACAAAATTGAAGGAGTTTGATGCCCAATCGACAAAATTGAAGGAGTATGACGCCCAATCGACAAAATTGAAGGAGTATGACGCCCAATCGACAAAATTGACGGTTGTCTTCTTCTCTTGCAGGAAAAGAAAAGGAAGAGCCTCTGGATTCCTCACTTCAATCGATATTCTTCATGCCGCTGATTGTAGAAAAACGGAAAAACGAGCGTATTTGCTAGGTTCCTCGCTTCAATCTTAGTCGGTGCCTTCTGACTTACTTTCACCGATAAATGGCCCTTCTAGTCGTCTTCATGCCGCTGATTGTGCTCGTCTGGATTTGAAATGACAACGATCGAGACAATAATCCATTGATTGATTGATTGATTGATTGATTGATTTATTGATTGATTGATTGATTGATTGATTGAGCCGGCTCACTATAAGCGTTGACCAACAACTCCGGACAACCAAGGTCACCTTCAATGTACTTCAGACGATAACGGTTAACTCGACAGTTCCAGCAAGACCAGATTTCACGGCAGCATATCTGGAACATCCATACGTTTCGAAAAAAAACGAGCAGGTCAACACAGGATTCAACATTGACGATGGCTGCTCTGTTTCACCACTCGGAACATTATGTGTTGTGTGGCGGTTTTAACAACTATCAACCCCATCACAAAGACTTGAAAATACGACATAAGTTGTTCCTCCAGAGTGCAGGACTTCAACACAACCTTCCATGACTCCTGTTGATTTCTATATTCCAATTTGATTTCTTTTATGATGACCTCTGTGATCAGTAGTGGCCGCGACAGCACGATTCAGAAATCTTGGTATATTCGGCGCCAAATCAGGTCATATCACAGTGTGAACATGGCCTGGCTGTGAATCGTTAGTGGCTGACATCCATATAGATGACAAACTCCGCGTTGTAGTGTATAAAAGGTTTATTGTGTCATCAAATACATTTTCCTGCTGCCGATGTAAATACAGACATCTTTGTTGTTCTTTCAATGGCCGAATCCCAAGTGACGCGTGAGCAACCCCTGGATACCTAAACCCATTCGTGCTCACGCGTTCACTAACTTTATTTCCCCATTAGTTAATGAATGCGCAGCATTCATTAACTCTCTAACTACTAACCTAGATCCCTTACTGTTATAGTATCAGGCGGCCTTCACCAGATGTGGTCTCTTTCTCTGACAGGTTCCTCTACTTCTATGAGGAAGCTCTACACTGGGTTTGATGGAGGTCAACTCTCCTTAAGAAGAACATCCAACTAACATTCACTTTATTTTGTATGATGAGAAAATACCCAGAAGAAAGTACAATCAGCACTGTTTATGCTAGGCCTAGGATCCAGAGGGTCCATACGAAACTGGCTCAGTGGAGTAAGACATTATAAACGATTCATTTACAATATGGATTTACCCAGGGTGGGTGATACTCTTTTCTTCCCCACATACCACTGAACAATAGAATCTAGAGAAAGACATTTTGACATGAAGTTCTCGTGGAATAAGTTAGTCTAGAGAAGAATCTTGAACATGAATTTCTCGTGGAATAATTTAGTACAGTGAAGAAGTACTTTAGAACAGTTTGTGTGTGACAATCTATGAACATGGATTAGAACAAATGTGAGACCTGTGACATTAAAACCTAATTCTCACGGTACAGTGATCCGTACTTATTTGAGTTATAGGGACTGTAGTCTTTACAGTGATTGACAGATCCATGAGTAAGGTTATACAATAACTATTTTTTGGTGGATCATGCGTCTAGTCGACCCAGTGGATCCCGGAGAAAGTCAACGTCTGAAAGAAGAGGCGCATCAATCGGTTTGGTGTACACGTACTAAGCTACCATGCTGTGGCGTACCCTTGCTATGATGATCATCTGACTTGGCTCCTGATCTGCTGCTCTGAATCTACAGACACACTATAATTCGACATACATTCTACACATCACACACACACACACACACACACTTCTCACACACATACTCTTTACTTAATAAATTAATTTGTATTTATTTGTTAAAGCTAGAGTTGTGGAGTATGTTGTGTTGGGGAGGAGTGAGAGGGGGCATGATCTAGGGGTGAGAGAGAGTAAGAAAGAGGTGTCTGCACACCGACGGAGTTTTGTGGACGGAGTCTGGTGGTTTCTCTAGGACAATAATATTGGGTTAATAAAAATGTGGGTGTTGATTCCCCTCACTCCAGGGACGACACTAAAGTAAGAAGGGATAACTTAACGACACACACCACAAAGTAAATGAATTCTAGCTGTGATAAATAATTTACATGTGACCGTAATAGAGACAGGGCATCTGGTTTATGACAGCGAGCAATTTCGATATACTTTTAGGGAGAAGGTGGTGGGGGGGGGGGGGTCTGCTCTGTACAAATCATTGGATGGTGATGATAACCGCAACACCGCAACAAACCACACAAGTGCTATATATGTCACAAGTTATCAGTCGCTATCAGTATTGTTTACATGAAAATAAATATGGCGGGGGAGGGGGAGGGGGTAGACGGAATGCCAAGAGCAATAAATGAAGTAGGTGTTCATTGCCAGATAAAGATATTTGTCAGATGTCAGATAGTGTAGTGGCTCTCAAATGAGGAAGATTCTCCACAAGAGAGATGGGTGGGAGAGTAGTGGGAAGGGGTGAGTGTGTGTGTGCGTGCGTGTGTGTGTGGGGGGGGGGGGCGGATTTCGATAATTGCTGAGAGAGAAAGTGGTCGTTGTGAATTCGATAACCGATAGCCAATAAACATATTCTGTTAAATAATTACCTAGAATAGAAAGAGTTTATGTTGATGAAAAGGTTTCTTATGGGTCTATTGTTGTTGTTGGTATTATGCTTTTTGTTGTGTCCCGGTAGCAGTGAGACATTTCACTTTCTGATAAGAAAAGAATAATAATAAGAGAACTTAAGCCTGTGTTTATTAGATTACTACCAGGTAGAAAAAAAAAAGGCAGACTTAGTCCGAGAATCTTCCAACTATATCACGAGCGTAAAAACATGTATGTTTTTGTGTTTAACCATCATTATCGGGAATTACAGTGACTCTCTTGCAATTTCGCATGGTACAAAGTATGTGGTCCTCGACAGGCTTCATAAAAGAGAAGATCGTGGTTGACCTTCTCTTCGTTGTACATATGTGACCTATGTTTCCAGGATGTCCGGTCGAGATGTGATGAATTAGCCAATATAGTACATAACCTTGGATCATTTGCATCACCGCATCGCTGGTTAACTATTTACTCTTAGTGTACGCAGAAAGTCCCTCTTGTCAACACATATTACTGGAAGTTACAAATTTAAGAATTGAATCGAAATCTTATTATAGTCCATGTCAGATGGCGTTGGTGATCATATCCGCCCACATTATTTTGTCTCCTGTACTGCCAGTCATTCCTAAAACCACCGGTCCTCCATGCCATGAGGTCAAACTGTCAAACATAGTGATTATCAACTATTTTTGGCCCCTGCACCCTTTCACCATATTTTCAGACCGCCATTGCCCCCTTTCGTATTTCCTCCTGTAAATCCCCTCCCCCAGTATACGTAAAAATAGAAGTTAAATTTAATAACACATACTAGAACAAGTCTAGACGTCTACATAAAACATGATTTGCCGGTCGTGTCTACTTATGTTATAAAATGAATTTCGGAAGGGCGAGAAGTAAAGAACTGTAAAGTATGGAGGGGAAGACAATGTCTAGTAATATTCCCCCCCCCCCCTGTTGGGGAATTCCCCACCGGATGAGAACCACTGGTATAGCATATTCTTTCTTCGTCTCTTCCTGCCTCTCCTCCCATCCAACTTTAACGCTTTGACGACATCCTCCAACTTTCCATTTCTCATTACATGCCCACAGAATATGGACTGTCTCCCTCTGATGCGAGTTCACGTCTTCCAGTATATCTGAAGTACTCTTTCAATCCATCCACGGTGTTCTCATCTATCTTCTATATTTCTTTTTATTGCGCTCTCTCTCTCTCTCTCTCGTTGAACTCAAGCGTAGTCCATACACACTGATTCTATTAAAAAAAAATTACAGTAGTGCTGGACTGAAGTTTTGCGTGTGGATTAGCTTTCCCTATTAACAGTGTCCCTGGCCAACAAGCCAACCCACTCCGACTTCAGAGGTACTTGTAATTTACGTCCCCAAATCAAAGACTATAGGTCAACATTTTAGTCCTACTGTCCGGTGTAGGGGTTGAACCCCTTATCTCGGCATCAGCACACCGCATGTTTAAGAATGCGCGTTCTTATGTATTTGGTCATGCTGACCTATTTCTATCTTCTCTAAAATCACATCTCCGCAGCTTCAAAATAATTCCCACTCTTCTCGGCTAATTGCCCATGATTGGCTTCCGTACATCGAGTTTAACTCAATATAGCTACTAATAACTCTTCTCCTCAACTCGATTGACTAACATTGCAGAGAATATTCTTCTTCTTCTTAAATGCTGCTCTTGCTTGGGCTATTCTGCAATTCTTCTTCTTCTTCTTTAGCGTTCCGAGCCATTGAGGTTCATTGCTGCAGATACAATCCGTCTCCATTCGTCTCTCTGGTGGACCTTCTCTTGCCAGTCGTTGATTCCAAGTGCTTGTGGGTCTGTACATGTATTATCTCTCCACAGTCGTCTTGGTCTACCTCGGGGTAGCAATTAACATCCTTAATACATCTTCCATCTGCTGTTATTAATGTACCCAAATACTTAAATACATTCACTTGTTTTATATTGTTTCCATTCACTTTGGTTGGAAAACAACCCACATATTTCACTTAATTTTGACAATCTATATATATAAAAGCGAATATTTGTGTCTTTGTGTGTGTGTTCTTCATGCGTTCCCGAACGGTCCATCCGATTGAGATGAAATTTTCTACATATGTTTTTCTCATTCCCGTGCAGCCAACAGGCATATTTGTTAGTTTACAAACAGTTATTTACCTAATAAATACGTAATTACGTAATTTACGTAATTAAAATATTGCAAGGGGACTTAACTTAAGAAAAAATTATATCAAGGGACATTACTTTTAGTAGCATTGATATATTATGTAATTTAAATAATTTTGTATTTTTCTCCAAGTTTTATAAAATGTTTATCTACAGTTATTTACAGGCATATGCGTTATAATATAATGATAAAATCTTTAAGGCATTTTCAAAGCTTTCATAAAAATAATGCATCTATTTTAAATACGTGAAAATTTTCTAACTAATCTTTTTATGTTTAAAGAAGTTATCTACAGTCATGTCCGTTATAAATAAGGTGATAAAAAAAGTTTTCATTAAAAATAATGGATTTATTTAAGACACGTGAAAATTTTATTTGTGTACTTTTTTGGGAGAGAAACTTTTGCATATCCTTATAATTACGCCACAGTCAACCCAGAATATCTTTGATATCTTTCACACTTTGGCGTTTACGGGCACGAGGGATTTGTTTTTCCTTTCGCTTGGCCGGGAGAAGGTCAGTACAAAAGTCACACTTGCATAAAATGTATATGCTTTATTTTTATTTTAAAAAGACATTGTTGTTGTATACAATTAACGTTTATATTTAAAAAAAGGTGCAACAGTAGTTGGCAAAAATAGTTGGCCGCGTGTGCGGTCAACATCAGGTTTTCCCAACATTTCATTCCATGTTGTGGGTGTGAAAGAGAACACAAGTTGTGTGGAAGGACATTCTTAAGCTAATTTATTTTTTTGGTTCATACTTTATACATACTATGTAAATATGTCATTTGATGTTCAAACGCCCTCTTAAACAGACCTACACAAATACCATACACGCAGCACGCTTGTTAAAATACTAAAAGAACATTATTTTGTATACAATTAACGTTTATATATATATTTAAAAAAGGTGCAACAATAGCTGGCCACTTGTGCTGTGTGAAAGAGAACACATGGTGTGTGGAAGGACATTCTTAAGTTAATTTTTTTGTGTGGTTCATACTTTATGCATACCTTCGAAATAGACATACACAAATACCATACACGCAGTACTACTGTTAAAATACTAACAATACAAATGCAGAAGGGGTTTTTTTCTTGCTCGGCAAAGGCCGGTTTAACACTGTCTAAAAAAAAAAAAAAAGCATATCCTTTAAAGTACCCAGCATTTATTTTGGCAAGTTTACGTTCAGTAGTTTCAGGTTGCCCTTTTAAGTTATTGAAATGAATATAGTTCATGTCACAGCCTCACATAAGGGCGGTACCAACATAAAAGTAAGAGAGACTAGAGAAGGGATAGAACTCCAGCTAAAGGGAAAGAACCGAGTCACTCGAAGGCTCGAATAATCCAGAGCCTTCTCGAAGGAACGGTCAGTGTGTCCACAGCCCCGTGGACACCGATGGGGCCCGCCGATTGCGGGGTCCACGAGAAACTCGGAGAGAGTTACCACCCGTGTCGGATTGCGACACGTGTGGAAAGGCAGACACGGACTGGACATCGAGGAAGCAACAGGGCTTACCTTAAGGGGGACTTGATAGTTTAGACCCAAGTGTATTTAGGGGTCTTATGCATATGTTAGATAGCTGATAGAGTTGTTGTGATAATCATGTTTATTGTAAGCTCCTGTGATACGCAACTTGCAGATTGCTGGCTTGCGAAAACTCTCTTCGCCAGCTTATTGTAACATAATAATAATAAATGATGTTAGATTGCATATGAACGGAGTTTGTTGCCTGTATGAGCCCGAGTTTCATTCCCCTAGAGATCTAGGACGGTGACAGGCTATTTGGGGGCCAAGCCGGTTTTGGCAATCACAAGCTTTACTTTCCAGACAGCTCTTGGTTTTGCCAAGTAAAAAAAATATATATCAACTTTCATACATGAAAAAGTCAAAAACTTTGCAGCTATCAGCGTATTATCTATGAATGAGCTATTATAGTCCCTTTACAAAAATATTTGATATTTGAAATTATGATGATGTTCATGAAATTTGACATTGACATGACTGTGACAATTACATTGACAGTTACTAATTTTTTTTTGATTCCAACATCAGATTGTTCCGCGAACGATCGTGTGTATGTAACCTGTCCTCCAGCAGTGGCGAGAAAACAAGACTACAGTCGAGAGATCAGGAAAAATAAGATGAGTTTCATTTCATGCTCATTATGTCCCTAAGCGATACTCATCCATGATTCATTGATGTAACATTTTTCTTTGTATTGATTTTTATGTATATGCTAATCTCATAACCAAGTAAACCTGCTCGTGTAAATTTGAATGTAAACATTAAGGGGGATAACCAACTTTTGTACACCCAAACTAATTTCAAAGGGATTTAATTTCAATAAAGTGAACAATAAATAAATACAAGATGTCAACATTAGAACAGTGCATTGAATGAGGTATTAGGTTAGGATATATTGAGGAAAAACTTGCAGAATGGGCACAAAAGACACATGCAGAAAATATTGCACGAGAAGACAGAGCAATAGAAAGGGAAGAGAAAAAGATGCAGATGCAAATGGAAGCTGAAGAAAAGAAAATGCAACTGCAGGCTCAATAGAAGAAGATGCAAATGGAGCTCGAAGCTGGGACCAAGCAAGCCCAATTGAATGCAGAGACACAGATAAAACTGAAACAAATGGAAATTGACTCCAACTTAGAAATGTCAGTAAACAAAATTAGAAGTAAAGAAGATGAACAAAAATACAACAAATATAAAGGCCTAGTCAAGCCGTTTTGTTCAGGAGATTCAATAAGCGCATACTTAGAGAACTTCGAGTGTTTGATGACTTACCATAACGTCGCAAAAGTCGACTGGTCATTTATTCTGATGAGAAATTTAGCATTAGAACCCTTAAAAGTGATAGAGACAGTTCCACAAGACATGAGGAAAGATTACGACCATTTGAAACAAAGAATACTACAACATTTTTCACTAGATACAGCAGGCTATCAACTACAGTTCTCAAAATTAACCCCATTACCTAACCAAACTTTCATAGACTACGTGTCTACAGTCCAAGATATTTGTACAAAATGGATAACCTCAGCAAAAACAAATAACAACCATGATAAACTGAAGGAGCTAATTATAATTGATAAAATTATTAGCACAATACCAACACCTTTTTCTAAATTTTTGAGACAGATTAAAATAGTCATTACCTAGAAGGAAATTAATGGCAAACTGCTTTTGGCAAACATTGCCAAGAACCCCATAACAACCAGGTGGTGGAAACTTTCGAATATCTTGGTTGCGAACAACAGTGAAACAATTGTAGAAAGTAAACGACTGTCAGTTGCTCTTCAAAGACCAAAACAACTGGATAAATTATGGGGTGGGACAGATAGAACTACAGAAATTATGTTTTTAAGAGTATTCAAATTACGCCTGTTAGACACTTACTAAACACCGCCTAAATGCACTTGAATATAAATGTAATAGACGGGGTCTAAGAATATCTTGGGTAAAAAGAACAAACGCATCTATAGTTCAAGAATTTTGAAGATGGTTTTTAAAGACAATCAAAGAAAATTGGTATTTTGGTCTCTTGAAACGTCATGAAAGTTTGCGGAGAACAATAATGGCGAGGTGTATGTCTTGGAAGGGGAAGACCTAAAAAAAAGATGGATGATCTCCAGATGGGTGTATTGGACATCTTGTTTGTGATCAAGAATGTTGTCGGCGGGTTGTTATGGGAACGAGGCTCTGCAAACGACATGTTACTGAGTGGTAGTAGCATGTGTGCACACATTTAGATTTCTGGATCAACCGTGAACCTGCAATACTTTCTTATATAGACTTCTGTGGTGTGGCAACAAGACTTAAGACAATAAATTTTCCAATTTCACGAGTGAGGGTACTTCCGGTTTCATTTAAAACAAACTTTAATTACTAAAATAGTTTGTTTAATGTGTAAAGTGAAAATAGTGCCACGTGTTAGAAGGCCCACCATCAACTTCGATGTATATTTGAGAAGCCGACTTGGGACTTTTCGATATATAGCTATTACAAAATATCCAATGGTATATTATAATGGCGGTTATTGATGTCTGTATGGTTTAAATAATGTCATCATACCATTGACGATGTGTTAGAGATACAAGTCTCTTCATCGGTCTGTGTAACGGTGTACAGTCGGTCATATTTAAAGGGGGTTACAACCGGTCAAAGGTGGTGGTGCTTCGGGTTGCAGACATAAAGATACATCTCGGAAACGTGGACACAAACGACCAAAGTGGGCGTGGCTTCCTGTCACATGACCTACAGCTGAGACATGCCATTTGTGATTATGTCTTTATCTGTTCTCTGATTGGTTGATTCATAGTGACCCTCAGATAGAACGTTGGTCACTACAGGAGATATGACATTTGTGATTTGGTGTTAATTTCTTATCTGTTCTCTGATTGGTTGATTCATAAGGTCAGGCAGATAGAACGGTGGTCTCTAAAGGTGAAATGACATTTGTGATTTGATGTTATCTGTTTTCTGATTGGTTGATTCATAATGTCAGACAGTCAGAACGTTGGTCACTACAGGAGATATGCCATTTGTGCTTTGGTGTTAATTTCTTGTCTGTTTTCTGATTGGTTGATTCTTATTGACAGAACGTTGTTAATTTCAGATATACACCTCTCTCACGCAAACAATATCAAAAACAGTGACGAAACGAAGGCCAAGTCTTTTCTCATTTTCGCAGTCAACGAAGAAGGATGTTTTTATTCGACGGATATTAAATTCAATGGACTTTAACAAGCGTGTCTTCTGATACAGAAACGTACTCGTATAAAACTGGTTGGGATTTGTTCATCACTATTGTACAAGGAGTTCTTACTCAAATATCTGGCCAAAGACATTACCATTATTAACCGCCCACAATAATACAATAAGTCGTCTGTGGTATTCTCAAATGCATGGTTAATCAGTTGAAATATTGTCTACACCGGAGCAAACAACAGAGTATGTTTACGAATCAACTAGTTGACTAATTTTTTCGTCTTACAAAACTTCATTGTATGTCTGAATAACATTCACAAATACTTCGGCCATTTTTAAAACTATTTACTGTATCGAGAATGTCAGCTATGCAGAAACATACGTGTACTCTGTGTAATAAAACCTTCACACGTCTTGACAATTTGTTACGGCATCATACAAGTACTCATTCTGGAGTTGTTTTTAACTGTGATTTATGCGATCGTAAATATACCCGCAAAGATATTTTACTACGTCACATAAAGACTGAACATGAAGTACTATTCAGTGGCGTGTCGACCACTCAACCATCATCTAACCGCATGTCTGCTATTAATCAACAGACCCCAAGTCGCAAGAGAAGAAGAGATCCGACCACAGACGAACAATCTACTGGTAAACGTCAGAAAATACTTGAACAATCAACATGTGCCTTGTCATCTGGTGCGATAGGTCATGGTTTGGTGACTAACAATGACAAATGAGCGACCAGTATCTTGTCGAGTGTTGCGGGTGATCATGTTTCGCCTATTAACAAGACTCAAATATCATCATCTAGTCACTTGGGGACTGACGCAGAACCAACAACACCAGATGCCCTGTCGGATGGCGGGGGCGTTAACCTGTCGCCTACTAATAATAAGCAACAAACATCATCATCTAGTGCCTTACCGAGTGACGCATCACCAAAACCAGTATCTTGTCAACAGATGTTCAGCTATCATCTGGTACCACACCAAGTGACGCACTATCAACAGATACCTTGTCGACATCTGATCAACTACGTGGCATGGTTGCAGAAGACCAGGCAGGAACCACTGATGTTAACACAACTAATGAATATATTTCATTGCAGAAATTACCCCCAGATGTTAGGGTTGTATATAATGACCATTGGGACACGATTAGATCACACATACGGAAAGGTCGCTATCTGTGTGCATGGACATTGTTTAACCAACCAGATACTGACATGACAACAGATTGGAGTTCTCGTTTATTCCCGCTTTTTAATGTTCAAAACTCTCGATTTAAAATAATCCCCAGTCTGCACATAGTCTTGAGACATCGAGAGACACAAGCCCTACGGTTCTACCATGCCAGTCCGAATAACTCTTCGTTGTTTACTTTACCATTTTTAGTGAACAATAGATCTGATTTCGAGGCCTTTGTGACCAAGCTAAACGCCGTTGACTTGGTCAATTCAGCGACACTAACCCGACCAGATACAAAATACTATGTTGAAACAATTCCCAGTATCACCTTTTACGTTTACAAGTTGGTAGACTTCCCTATTGGTTGTTGTTTAGAACCAATTCCCGACTTTATCAAACACAATAATTGTATTAATACTCTTCAACTCGACACATATGGTAAGCCTTACACAGACAACCTATGCATATTTCGCTGTATAGCTGTGTTTAAATCAGGGGTAAGATCTGTTAGGGATGTTAGAAAGCACACACGATCACTGTTCAAAGACTGGGAGCGGTACAAAGGGTTGAAATCTCACAAACATTTCACAGGGGTCAATTTAGTTGACTTACCTGCAATGGAAGAATGTTATAAAATACAAATAAATACGTTTGCATTTACAGAGGAGGAACATCTTGTTCCTAAAATTAGAAGTACTAGTACACATCCAGATATACTGAATCTCCTTTTTCACGAAAACCATTTCATGTATATCATTGATGTGGCCAAGGCCGCCCGGTGTTTTTCCTGTGGGAAATGCGGTAAACTGTTTAAAATGTACAAGAGACTGACACCCCACGAACTTATGTGTAAAGGTATAGGCACCGTTGAAACATATAAAGGTGGGATTTATCGTCCTACTGAATCCATCTTGGAATTACTCTGTGAACACGGGTTTGACGTCGACGTAAACTTTATTTTCCCATATAAAGCATGCTATGACATGGAATCATTTTTCTCCAATGCAAATTTACCAGCTGACTCAAAGTCGACGACCTTCATTGCGAGACACGTCCCCCTCTCGTGTGCGGTCGCCTCTGATGTCCCTGGGTTCGACACCCCTAAATGTTTCATTACCACAGGTGATCCACAGGACCTCATAAACGAGATGATGGACTATCTCCGTGAAATAGCTGACAGGTCTTATGAGCTGTTACTCAAAAAGTTTGAGTCAGTCTTTGAAAAATTAGGTGACCACCCAAAATTAAGTGAAAGGCTCGACTCCTTTCTGAAAGGGTTACCTCTGTTTGGACTGAATAGCGGAAAATATGACATTAACCTAATTAAACCTTATTTAATACGGTATTTCCTTGATCGCGAGGCTAATCCTTTCAAGTTTATTGTCAAAAGAAATAATAATATCACGTGCATAGCGATAGAAAGACTGAAATTCCTTGATGTCTCAAACTTTCTGGTCCCGGGTGTCAGTTATGTGAATTATCTGGCCTCATTTGGTATAGAAGAAATGAAAGGTTTTTTTCATACGAGTATCTGACTGATCTAGGAAAGTTAAATGAGACAGCCCTACCACCACATGCGGCATTTTTCTCTAAACTTAAAAGCCGTAACATTTCCGAGGCAGAATACACCGTTTGTCAGAAAGCATGGACCGACAATAAGATGAGTACCTTGCGGAATTTTCTGATTTGGTACAACATCAAAGACGTTTCCCCCTTTCTACAAGCCCTGGACAAACAAGTAGCCTTTTATGCAGAGTTAAAAATAGACATGTGTAAGCAGGCCATCTCAGTCTCCGGTATTACTTTACAGTACCTATTCAACACCATGAATAAAGATATTTCTTTTGTTTTGTGTTCGAAGAAGGAGGAGAAGGTGCACAAGTTGTTACGGGACAATATAGTGGGTGGGCCGAGTATCATTTTTCATCGTTACCACGAGGCCAATGAGACCCGTATCAGGGGTAATAAGATGGTAAAAAGTATTAAAGGGTTTGATGCGAATGCCTTATACATTTGGTCTCTGATGCAAGATATGCCAACAGACTTCCCCATATATAGAAACCGCGAGAATGGTTTTAGAGCCTATAGATTACACAAATCCACACGTCAGTGTCGGGAGTGGTTAAGTTGGGTGTCACATAATGAAAATATAGATTTAAAAATCCAATTCAATAGTCATGAGATGCAACTCGGTGATCGACATATTCGAGTAGATGGGTGAGATAAAAAGAATAATACAGCGTACCAATTCCATGGGTGTTTGTTCCATGGGCACCCATCTTGCCGTCTAACAGCTGGGAAAACTATTAATCCGGTTAATAAGAAACCACTAGAAGACCTATACCAGAATACGTGTGACATTCACGCGTATCTAGAAAAAAATGTCGGGGTGACAGTTAAGGTTATTTGGGAATGTGAGTGGCAGAGACTAAAGAGGTCAAACACACAAATCAAGAGTTTCTTGAGGGAAAAATATCCACCGTCAGAGCTTCCTTGGGGTTCTTTGAGTGAAAATCAGATCATTGAGGCTGTAAAATCCGACACATTTTTCGGGTTGGTGGAGTGTGATATAGAGACCCCAACTGATTTACAAGAGTCCTTTGCCGAAATGCCCCCTATTTTCAAGAACACAGAAGTGTCGAGGGACGACATTGGGGAGTTTATGAAAGAATACGCCATAAAAAATAAACTACTGAGTACCCCACGACGGACTTTGATTGGTAGTTATTTCGGGAAGAAAATATTATTAGCCACCCCTCTTTTAAAGTGGTATCTAGCCCATGAGTTGGTCGTTACACGCATCTACCAGACAATAGAATATCGACCGATTAGTTGTTTTAAACAATTTGGGGAAACAGTGTCTATTGCCCGTCGCCAAGGGGACAAAAATCCAGCTGAGAGTATTACAGCCTACACGATGAAATTGCTAGGTAACGCCGCTTACGGTAAAACGTTAACTAATAAAGCCAAACATACCTACGTCTCCTACTGCAACGGAAAAGACACGACCAAAGCACTCAATAACCCCAGGTTCAAAAGCATGACTGGAATTATAGATGATCTTTTCGAAGTTGAAACCCTAAAAAAGAAAACTGTCTGGGATCTACCTCTACAGATTGGTTTCTTTGTCTACCAGTATGCCAAATTAAGAATGTTAGCTTTCTACTATGATTTTCTAGGCAAATTTATTTCTAAAGACGACTTTCAGCTTTGTGAAATGGACACTGACTCTCTATATTTGGCCCTTAGTGCCGAGTCACTCTCTGAAGTAGTTAGACCACACCTACGAGAAGAATATGACAGAGTCTACAATCAGTGGTTCCCGTCTGAAACCTGCCCTGTTCATAGAATTACCCCTAGTACCAGTACCTGTCAGGACTGTGTGGATATCAAAGCCTATGAAAAGAGAACCCCCGGTCTTTTTAAACTAGAATACGAAGGGGAGGGGATGGTCTCGTTATGTAGTAAGACGTATATTTGTGTCGGAGATTATGATAAAATCAGTACCAAAGGTCTGACCAAAAACCACATCACTCATCTAATCAAGGACACATTTTTGGAAGTTCTCAACACCCAAACACCGAGTGGGGGGGACCAATATAGGGTTCAAGACACAAGACTCTTCTGTATATACATATCAGCAACATCGTGAATCTTTGTCCTATCTGTATATAAAAAGAAAGGTTGACATTGATAATATATCGACTACGCCACTACTTATTTAATATGCATTGTATTGTTTGTCTATACATGGTTTAATAAAAACATTATATACCTTACTTGACTCGTTTGTTATTTTGAGTGTTTCAAGTTGTATTTGTTATGTTGTATAGTACCTACAATTTAAGGGGGTCACTAGACCACACCCACTCTGATGAGTGACTAGACCACACCCACTCCGATGAGTCACTTCCCAACACCTACTCGTACCACGGCTACTTAAAAACCCGAGGAGTTATCGCCCTTTGCGGAGGAAATCGATTTCGTGTGTGTGTGTGTGTGTGTATGAGTTAGTGTGTATATGTGTGTGTGTGTGTGTGTGCGTGTGTGCGTGCGTGCGGGTAGCAGCCTTAAAACCAAGGCTATATCTCAAGTATTAAAATGATGTTATATGGTAATGATATGTTTCCAAAGAAAAATATGCACCACCATGTATATATAAAAAAAATTAAATGAGCCCTTTAAGTACCCAGTAAGCTAAGGTGGCTTGTAGTGGTCAGGTTTTTAAGTCATTCCCACTGTATATGAAACCCAGACACTATTACAGCTTTGAACCAATTATCTCCATGGGGACAGGCCATGGACTCTAATTGCTAGTAATAAATCCCTGATTCTTGTTCCCCAAACAAAAGGTGTCATGGACATTTACAGGGCACTAGAGCGTCACCCTGTAATTTGACATCAGGCCAACAACACCAACGACCTTCACCTCGGTAGCTAAGTGACCCAGAAACTACAAAGAAGCCAAATTTTAATGGGAATGATAATTTAAAGTTTATTGTCCAAGCGCAAGGCATTCAATGTACTGCTGTCTCCAGAAATCACGAGATAGATCAAGATAAATGAGAGAGAGAGAGAGAGAGAGAGAGAGAGAGAGAGAGAGAGAGAGAGAGAGGAAAGGGAGAGATGGACAGGTGTTACATGCATTCAGCTTGTGGAAGTGGAAATGAAGCATATGCAAGGAATGTGTATTTACATACATTATGCCATAGATGTCATATTATCATAACTGTATATATGTATGTATTTGTTTTATTCACACATGTGACACTTAACACTAACATAGGCAACATTCTGTAATATACACAAACAAAAGGAACACACATTACACCTTGTAAATATACATTGCTTTGTATCAAATAAATGTTTTAAAAAATCCAGTAGGTTTATTCCCCCCCCCCCTCCCCCCACCTCCCCCCCCCCCCCAAAAAAAAATAATTTCACTGAAGATTTCCGTCTTCTTTAATCAATTAAAGAAGACTTTTATAATGATCTGGAAGATATCATAGAAGAAACCCCCAAACAGGACATCCTGATTGTGCAGGGAGACTTCAATGCAAAAATAGGTAGAGAGCAAACTAATAAAAAAGTGGCCGGTATGGAAAGCCTACATACAACTTCAAATGATAATGGATGGAGAGTCATCAACCTGGCAGAAGCCAAAGGACTGCAGATTAGCAGTACCAGACTACAAAGAAAGGATATACACAAACAAACTTGGAAATCATGTGACAAGAGAACCTATAATCAAATAGATCACATTTTAATTAACAACAGAAATGCATCAAACATACAGCAAGTCAGAAGTTATAGAGGAGCTGAGTGCCACAGTGATCACTTCCTCGTTGGAGCAAAATTTAAAATAAAACTTAAGAGAGCTTTCTATACTAAATTACAAAGATTACACCCAACATATAACAGAGAAAAACTACAAGACATTACAGTCAAAGAGAAATTTACAGATGAAATAAAATGTAAACTTGAAACTCTGCAAAACCCTTTGGAGGAAAGCGTTGACCAAACTTGGTTGAACATCAAGAATACAATTCAATCTACCGCAGAAGAATGTCTCGGTGTGTTAACCACGCATAGAAAGAACAGATGGTTCAATCAAAAATGTGAAGAAGCAGTCATTAGGAAGAAGAATGCCAGACATGTATGGTTAAATGACATCAATAACATCCAAAAGGAAGAGCATTATAGAAATGAATGTAAAGAGGCTACAAAAATAGTCCGACAGCAGAAGCGAGAATATATGAGTAATATAATCAAAGATATTGAAACTAATCACCAGAAAAATGAATCCAGAATATTTTTTAAAGAACTGAAGTCAATGAAACGAGGGCACCAACAAAACACATATGGTTTACAAGACAAAAATGGGAATATGATAAATACCAATGAGGAAATGTGCAAAACATGGAAAGAATATTTTATTGAATTACTAAATTGTAAAGCTCCAAGTAACATTTTCCCACAGGAAGAGGTTCTAACATGCGAACCACAAATTGAAGAACCTACATTTGAAGAAATCCTATATGTAATCACACGACTTACAAACAATAAGGCAACTGGGACTGATGGAATTGCTGCTGAATTTATAAAGGCAGGTGGCCATGCATTACATCTAAAGCTATACGAACTAATAATAAAGATCTGGAGGACAGAAGAATTACCCCATGACTGGAAAGAGTCATTATTGATACCTATCTTTAAGAAAGGAGACAAGTTCCAATGTGGAAACTATAGAGGAATATCACTACTGTCCACAAGCTATAAGATACTATCCGCAGTATTACTAAATAGACTAAAACCATATTCAGAAGACATATTAGGTGACTATCAGGCGGGTTTTAGACAAAACAGATCAACAATAGATCAGATATTTATCTTACGACAAATAGCCGAGAAACATTGGGAATATAAAAGAGATCTCCATAACATTTTTGTGGATTTTAAAAAGGCTTATAATAGTGTCCATAGGAATAGTCTACGGAATGCTATGCAGGAATTTGGAATACCAAGGAAGTTAATCAACATGACCAGACTATGCATGGAAGATACTTATAATATAGTAACATATAAAGGCAGGAAATCAGACCCCTTCCAAATAACATCTGGCTTGAAACAAGGTGATGCACTATCGCCGCTACTCTTCAATCTGGCTCTAGAGAAAGTTGTAAGGAAGGTAAAGGAGGAATGTGATATTGGAGGAACATCCAAGCTGCTTGGTTATGCAGATGATATAGATATTATAGGGCAAAGTGAACAAAAGACATTGGAAATATTGACTCACTTAAAGGAAAAAGCCCAACAGATGGGGCTGGTTATCAACCAAGAGAAGACAGAATATATGGTAATTTCAAGAGACGGAATGGCTAAAAACTCTGGCCACATACAAATAGATAATATGACCATTAAAAGAACGGAAACATACAAATACCTGGGTACAATCTTCAACTGCTCCAACATCATAAGGGAAGAAATACAAACTAGAATCAACTCTGGAAATAAGATATACTATGCACTACAACATCTACTAAAATCAAAGGCGCTATCTCGTAACACCAAAATCACAATATACAAAACACTGATCAGACCAGTTGTGCTGTATGGCTCTGAAACCTGGAGTACAACGAAAAGAGACGAAGCCTTGTTACAAACCTTTGAGAACAAAATTTTAAGACGCATCTTTGGACCCATTAGGGATACACATAGTGGAGAGTGGAAAAGAAGAAGTAACAAAGACATTTATGATCTGTTTCAGTCCCCGCTAATCACTGGTATCATGAAGGCTAATAGACTACAATGGCTGGGGCATATAGAAAGAATGGAAGATAATAGGGAAACAAAACTCGCTTACACTCAGGAAATAAATGACCGCAGACCCCGAGGTAGACCAAGAAGGCGGTGGAGAGATAATACATGTACAGACCTACAAGCGCTTGGAATCAACGACTGGCAAGAGAAGGTCCACCAGAGAGACGAATGGAGACGGATTGTATTTGCAGCAAAGAACCTCAATGGCTCGGAACGCTGAAGAAGAAGAAGAAGATTTCCGTGGAGCGGAGAAATATAATGAGTCTAAAGAATAGTTTTCTACGCCCTACCTGTAGGGCACATATCAACAAATCATACAATATAAAATGACACAAAGTAGTGAAGCTTTAGATAACAGATTTACGACACATACGGGACGTTGCGGCGATAAGCCTTCATCAGCAAACAAACACATTCACAAATACAACATAAGTCAAGGAGATCTCCTGTGACTACATCAAAAGGTGACGAAGGGACGAGAAGAACAAAAGGATGAAAAAAATGAAAGCACTGAAGAGAAAATGAGAATCGAAAAAAATTTCCATACTTACCAAACATTTCCTATCTGTGATTGATTGATTGATTGATTGATTGATTTAGGAACCGACATCAAAGCATTCGGGGCATTCCCATACGCTCTCCGACCCCATCCTCGGCAGCCAGCGAAGAGTTCCAACACTAATAGTTCCAGTAGCAATCTGATTATATGTCAGTCTCGCCTTTCCTCTGAGCGTCGAGCGTCGGCCAGATCCCCTCGTCACACTTCGCTGCCTCATTCTTACCAGACTATGGTGATCTATTTGCTCCTCCGAGGTTTACACGTGCTCCCACAAGGCCGCAACCACGTCTGCCTTGTCATGCATCAATACTCCACCAAGTTTTGCCGAACGAGCCAATATGTCCGCCTGTTCATTCCCCAGCACACCGGCATGCCCCAGAGAAAACATGGAGGTGATGCTTGCTTCCCGTGACCCCCGAAGCTAAGCAAGCCTCTCTGTACGAAGCCTGCCTTTCTTCACCCTCCTCAGCATGCTTTCTGATTCAGTTACAATCACAATGTGTGTATGTTTCGTGTTCTCCATCCAGCGGAAAGCTGCACTGACCGCATCCACCTCCATTCTTAAGCTAGATGTTGTGGCATCATAAGCCAGGCTCTCCTGCACCAAACGTCGACTATTAGCTTTTGCTAAGAACCCCCAGGCACGTCTCCTACCTCTCAACACCGACCCATCTGTGTAGATTATCACATTACCCGGGCGAGCATTATCCTGAATTAGTTGCTGGATTTCCACTTCCGTGGCCCCTGCTGGCCACTCCCTGCACTCCCGGCTCAATGTGATTATAACTCTGCACAAGTCTGACTGCTCCGCTGGCACTCTGACCCACTCCTCTCCTCGCCTAATGTTCTCCAAGGGGCACACCTGTCTGAACGTATCCTCCGCCTGAGCCATCCATAATATCCCTCTTATCAGTCTCTGACCCTTAACTTCGTCCAGCGTCTCATGCAACAGGTGATCTGTGTCTGCAGCTACTCCGAGGTATGCCTTCGCCTGCATCACCTTGTGCCTACCAGCAACAGTCGGCAGACCAAGGATGTAATACATACACACTACTGGGGTATCTCTGGTTCATCCCAGAAGGACCCGCATAGCTTCGTTCTGTATGCGCTCTAATTTCACCAGCTGACTCTTTGAGACAGTGAGCAGTCCAAGTTCATAATCAATCACTGAGAGGATCAAGTGCTGGTATAGTGTGAAAAGCATTTTCTGCTCTGTGTCCATTGCAGCCATAGTTTTAAGTGCATTGAGTCCCTTTTGAGATCTTGTCACAACCGTCTCCACATGGTCCTTGAGGGACAGACTCCTGTCAAATGTGATTCCCAGATACTTCAATTTGTTCTCTCTGTTGACGCTTCTACCATCTATAGTGAGGCTTGGGGCATCATCTATCATAATCATGTTGTACAGAGAGCACCACAAAACAACCGCCTTTTCCGGGTGGATGGCAGCACTCATTTCAGTGCACCAGTCAATCACTTTGTCTATTGTCGCCTGCAGTTCCTGGGCTGTTTGCTCCCTATCTCTCCCCTGCCTATATTCAAGAACATCATCTGCAAATGTTAGTATCCTACCAACCCGTGGTGCTTCTAGGTTTGCAATCTTGCTCGTATACACGTTAAAGAGCACCGGTGTGATTGCAAATCCCTGTGGCAGTCCCAGGGTTAAAATATGTGGCTCTGAGGTCTATGCACCCAGACGGAGAGCAACCGACGGCTGCTATCCAGTTCACCAGCCAAGGATTGACCTCTTCTCAATAAGTGCGATCATCAAAATATCATAGCGAACTCTATTGTACGCATCCTCGAGATCAAGCGCTGCCGCCATCGTTTCCTTTTTACTCTGGAACCCCTCATAAACGTCTAAGGCAAAAGTGGCTGCATTTGACCAGGTATCTTTTTCTGGCCTGTAGCTCTCCAGGCCCCTTGGAAGAAGCTTCCCCTTTCCAAAAAATCCTGCAGCGTAACAGCGACTATCTTCTCTAAAACCTTCCCAAATGTATTTCGAAGGGTGATGATCCTGAAGCCGCTGAGCTTTGAATGATCCTTGAATGGTTTTGGGAGAGGGATGAGATAACTGTGTACCCAATCCTGCGGTACTGATGCTGTCCTAATGCTCTGATTAAAGCAGTCGGCCACCTCCTTCAGGTCTACATCGCTCAAAACCTTCATGTTGCCATACCTAACAC